>OU342744.1:179121180-179772149 GCA_910589775.1 Avena eriantha | reverse complement strand
TTTCATGAACCACGTAAGGATCTACCAGAGTCATTGGATGTGTGTTCTTCTCATGAACCACACGCGGATCCACAGGTGTCATTGCATGTATGTTCCTCTAAACAAACCATATAAGGATCCACAGTGTCATTGCGTGTGTGTTCTTTTCATGAACCACACCAGTGTCATTGCATATGTGTTCTTCTAAACAAACCACATAAGGATCCACCACTGTCATTGCATGTGTGTTCTTTTCATGAACCACATCACGATGGGCCCACCAGTGTCATTGCCTGTCTGTTCTTTTCATGAACCACACCTAGTGTCATTGCATGTGTGTTCTTTTCATGTACCACAGCCAGTGTCACTGCATGTCAGTTCTTTTCATGAACCACATAAGGATCTACCAGAGTCATTGGATGTGTGTTCTTCTCATGAACCACATGTGGATCCACCGGTGTCATTGCATGTCTGTTCCTCTAAACAAACCACATAAGGATCCACCAGGGTCATTGCGTGTGTGTTCTTTTCATGAACCACACCTAGTGTCATTGCATGTGTGTTCTTCTAAACAAACCACATAAGGATCCACTGGTGTCATTGTCTGTCTATTCTTTTCATGAACCACACCCAGTGTCATTGCATCTCTGTTCTTTTCATGAACCACACCCAATGTCACTGCATGTCAGTTCTTTTCATGAACCACATAAGGATCTACTAGTGTCATTGGATGTGTGTTCTTCTCATGAACCACACGTGGATCCACCGGTGTCATTGCATGTTTGTTCCTCAAAACAAACCACATAGGATCCACCAGTGTCATTGGATGTGTGTTCTTTTCATGAACCACACCTAGTGTCATTGCATGTGTGTTCTTCTAAACAAACCACATAAGGATCCACCAGTGTCATTGCATGTGTGTTCTTTTCATGAACCACATAAGGATTGGCCCACCAGTGTCATTGCCTGTCTGTTCTTTTCATGAACCACACCTAGTGTCATTGCATGTCTGTTCTTTTCATGTACCACACCTAGTGTCACTTTATGTCAGTTATTTTCATGAACCACATAAGGATCTACCAGAGTCATTGGATGTGTGTTCTTCTCATGAACCACACGTGGATCCACCGGTGTCATTGCATGTCTGTTCCTCTAAACAAACCAGATAAGGATCGACCAGTGTCATTGCGTGTGTATTCTTTGCATGAACCACACCTAGTGTCATTGCATGTGTGTTCTTCTAAAAAAACCACATAAGGATCCACCGGTGTCATTGCATGTCTGTTCTTTTCATGAACCACACCCAGTGTTAGTGCATGTCTATTCTTTTCATGAACCACACCCAATGTCAATGCATGTCAGTTCTTTTCAAGAACCACATAAGGATCTACTAGTGTCATTGGATTTGTGTCCTTCTCATGAACCACACGTGGATCCACCGTTGTCATTGCATGTTTGTTCTTCTAAACAAACCACATAAGGATCCACCAGTGTCATTGGATGTGTGTTATTTTCATGAACCACACCGAGTGTCATTGCCTGTCTGTTCTTTTCATGAACCACACCCAGTGTCATTTCATGTCTGTTCTTTCCATGAACCACACCCAATGTCACTGCATGTCAGTTCTTTTCATGAACCACAAAAGGATCTACCAGAGTCATTGGATGTGTGTTCTTCTCATGAACCACACGTGGATCCACCGGTGTCATTGCATGTATGTTCCTCTCAACAAACCATATAAGGATCCACTAGTGTCATTGCGTGTGTGTTCTTTTCATGAACCACACAAAGTGTCATTGCATGTGTGTTCTTCTAAACAAACCACATAAGGATCCACCAGTGTCATTGCATGTATGTTCTTTTCATGAACCACATAAGGATGGGCGCACCAGTGTCATTGCATGTCTATTCTTTTCATGAACCACACCCAGTGTGAGTGCATGTCTGTTCTATTCATGAACCACACCTAGTTTCACTGCATGTCTGTTCTTTTCATGAACCACATAAGGATCTAGCAGTGTCATTGGATGTGTGTTCTTATCATGAACCACACGTGGATCCACCGGTGTCATTACATGTATATTCCTCTAAACAAACCACATAAGGATCCACCAGTGTCATTGCGTGTCTATTCTTTTCATGAACCACACCCAGTGTCATTGCATGTGTGTTCTTCTAAACAAGCCACATAAGGATCCACCGGTGTCATTGCTTGTCTGTTATTTTCATGAACCACACCCACTGTCATTGCATGTCTGTTCTTTTCATGAACCACACCCAGTGTCACTGCATGGTAGTTCTTTTCATGAACCATATAAGGACCTACCAGTGTCATTGGATGTGTGTTCTTCTCATGAACCACACGTGTATCTGCCGGTGTCATTGCATGTCTGTCCCTCTAAACAAACCACATAAGGATCCACCAGTGTCATTGGATGTGTGTTCTTTTCATGAACCACACCCAGTGTCATTGCATGTGTGTTCTTCTAAACAAACCACATAAGGATCCACCGGTGTCATTGCATGTGTGTTCTTTTCATGAACCACATAAGGATGCGCCCACCCGTGTCATTGCATGTTTGTTCTTTTAATGAACCACACCTAGTGTCATTGCATGTATGTTCTTTTCTTGAACCACACCCAGTGTCACTGCATGTCAGTTCTTTTCATGAACCACATTAGGATCTAACAGAGTCATTGGATCTGTGTTCTTCTCATGAACCACACGTGGATCCACTGGTGTCATTGCCTGTCTGTTCCTCTAAACAAACCACATAAGGATCCACCAGTGTCATTGCGTGTGTGTTCTTTTCATGAACCACACCAAGTGGCATTGCATGTCTGTTCTTCTAAACAAACCACATAAGGATCCACCGGTGTCATTGCATGTCTATTCTTTTCATGAACCACACCCAGTGTCAGTGCATGTCTTTTCTTTTCAGGAACCACACCCAGTGTCACTGCATGTTAGTTATTTTCATGAACCACATAAGGATCTACCAATTTCATTGGATGTGTGTTCTTCTCATGAAGCACACGTGGATCCACCGGTGTCATTGCATGTATGTTCCTCCAAACAAACCACATAAGGATCCACTAGTGTCATTGGATGTGTGTAGTTTTCATGAACCACACCCAGTGTCATTGCATGTGTGTTCTTCTATACAAACCACATAAGGATCCACCAGTGTGATTGCATGTGTGTTCTTTTCATGAACCACATAAGGATAGCCCCACCAGCGTCATTGCATGTCTGTTCTTTTCATGAACCACACCTAGTGTCATTGCATGTCTGTTCTTTTCATGAACCACAACCAGTGTCACTGCATGTCAGTTCTTTTCATGAACCAGATAAGGATGTACCAGAGTCATTGGATGTGTGTTCTTCTCATGAACCACACGTGGATCCACCGGTGTCATTGCATGCCTGTTCCTCTAAACAAACCACATAAGGATCCACCAGTGTCATTGCGTGTGTGTTCTTTTCATGAACCACACCCAGTGTCATTGCATGTGTGTTCTTCTAAACAAACCACATAAGGATCCACCAGTGTCATTGCATGTGTGTTGTTTTCATGAACCACATAAGGATGGGCCCACCAGTGTCATTGCCTGTTTGTTCTTTTAATGAACCACACCTAGTATCATTGCATGTCTGTTCTTTTCATGAACCACACCCAGTGTCACTGCATGTCAGTTCTTTTCATGAACCACATAAGGATCTAGCAGAGTCATTGGATGTGTGTTCTTCTCATGAACCACACGTGGATCTACCTGTGTCATTGCATGTCTGTTCCTCTAAACAAACCACATAAGGATCCACCAGTGTCATTGCGTGTCTATTCTTTTCATGAACCACACCCAGTGTCATTGCATGTGTGTTCTTCTAAACAAACCACATAAGGATCCATCGGTGTCATTGCCTTTCTGTTCTTTTCATGAACCACACCCAGTGTCATTGCATGTCTGTTCTTTTCATGAACCACACCCAGTGTCACTGCATGTCAGTTCTTTTCATGAACCACATAAGGATCTACCAGTGTCATTGGATGTGTGTTCTTCTCATGAACCACACGTGGATCCACCGGTGTCATTGCATGTGTGTTCATCTAAACAAACCACATAAGGATCCACCAGTGTCATTGGATGTGTGTTATTTTCATGAACCACACCCAGTGTCATTGCATGTGTGTTCTTCTAAACAAACCACATAAGGATCCACCGGTGTCATTACCACACCCAATGTCACTGCATGTCAGTTCTTTTCATGAACCGCATAAGGATCTACCAGTGTCATTGGATCTGTGTTCTTCTCATGAACCACACGTGGATCCACCGGTGTCATTGCATGTCTGTTCCTTTAAACAAAACACATAAGGATCCACCAGTGTCATTGCGTGTGTGTTCTTTTCATGAACCACACCAAGTGGCATTGCATGTCTGTTCTTCTAAACAAACCACATAAGGATCCACCGGTGTCATTGCATGTCTATTCTTTTCATGAACCACATAAGGATGGGCCCACCCGTGTCATTGCCTGTTTGTTCTTTTAATGAACCACACCTTGTGTCATTGCATGTATGTTCTTTTCTTGAACCACACCCAGTGTCACTGCATGTCAGTTCTTTTCATGAACCACATTAGGATCTAACAGAGTCATTGGATCTGTGTTCTTCTCATGAACCACACGTGGATCCACTGGTGTCATTGCCTGTCTGTTCCTCTAAACAAACCACATAAGGATCCACCAGTGTCATTGCGTGTGTGTTCTTTTCATGAACCACACCCAGTGGCATTGCATGTCTGTTCTTCTAAACAAACCACATAAGGATCCACCGGTGTCATTGCATGTCTATTCTTTTCATGAACCACACCCAGTGTCATTGCATGTCTTTTCTTTTCAGGAACCACACCTAGTGTCACTGCATGTCAGTTCTTTTCATGAACCACATAAGGATCTACCAATGTCATTAGATGTGTGTTCTTCTCATGAACCACACATGGATCCACCGGTGTCATTGCATGTATGTTCCTCCAAACAAACCACATAAGGATCCACTAGTGTCATTGGATGTGTGTAGTTTTCATGAACCACACCCAGTGTCATTGCATGTGTGTTCTTCTATACAAACCACATAAGGATCCACCAGTGTCATTGCATGTGTGTTCTTTTCATGAACCACATAAGGATGGCCCCACCAGTGTCATTGCCTGTCTGTTCTTTTCATGAACCACACCTAGTGTCATTGCATGTCTGTTCTTTTCATGAACCACTACCAGTGTCACTGCATGTCAGTTCTTTTCATGAACCAGATAAGGATGTACCAGAGTCATTGGATGTGTGTTCTTCTCATGAACCACACGTGGATCCACCGGTGTCTTTGCATGGCTGTTTCTCTAAACAAACCACATAAGGATCCACCAATGTCATTGCATGCGTGTGTGTTCTTTTCATGAAACACACCTAGTGTCATTGCATGTGTGTTCTTCTAAACAAACCACATAAGGATCCACCAGTTTCATTGCATGTATGTTCTTTTCATGAACCACATAAGGATGGGCCCACCAGTGTCATTGCATGTCTGTTCTTTTCATGAACCACACCTAGTGTCAGTGCATGTATGTTCTATTCATGAACCACACCCAGTTTCACTGCATGTCAGTTCTTTCCATGAACCACATAAGGATCTACCAGAGTCATTGGATGTGTGTTCTTCTCATGAACCACACATGGATCCACCGGTATCATTGCATGTATGTTCCTTTAAACAAACCACATAAGGATCCACCAGTGTCATTGCGTGTGTGTTCTTTTCATGAACCACACCCAGTGTCATTGCATGTGTGTTCTTCTAAACAAACCACATAAGGATCCACCGGTGTCATTGCCTTTCTGTTCTTTTCATGAACCACACCCAGTGTTATTGCATGTCTGTTCTTTTCATGAACCACACCCAGTGTCACTGCATGCCAGTTCCTTTCAGGAACCACATAAGGATCTACCAGTGTCATTGGATGTGTGTTCTTCTCATGAACCACACGTGGATCCACCGGTGTCATTGCATGTATGTTCCTCTAAATAAACCATATAAGGATCCACCAGTGTCATTGCGTGTGTGTTCTTTTCATGAACCACACCAGTGTCATTGCATGTGTGTTCTTCTAAACAAACCACATAAGGATCCACCAGTGTCATTGCATGTGTGTTCTTTTCATGAACCACATAAGGATGGGCCCACCAGTGTCATTGCTTGTCTGTTCTTTTCATGAACCACACCTAGTGTCATTGCATGTCTGTTCTTTTCATGTACCACACCCAGTGTCACTGCATGTCAATTCTTTTGATGAATCACATAAGGATCTACCAGAGTCATTGGATGTGTGTTCTTCTCATGAACCACATGTGGATCCACCGGTGTCATTGCATGTCTGTTCCTCTAAACAAACCACATAAGGATACATCAGTGTCATTGCGTGTGTGTTCTTTGCATGAACCACACCTAGTGTCATTGCATGTGTGTTCTTCTAAACAAACCACATAAGGATCCACCGATGTCATTACCACACCCAATGTCACTGCATGTCAGTTCTTTTCATGAACCACATAAGGATCTACCAGTGTCATTGTATGTGTGTTCTTCTCATGAACCACACGTGGATCCAGCGGTGTCATTGCATGTTTGTTCCTCTAAACAAACCACATAAGGATCGACCAGTGTCATTGGATGTGTGTTCCTTTCATGAACCACACCCAGTGTCATTGCATGTGTGTTCTTCTAAACAAACCACATAAGGATCCACCAGTGTCATTGCATGTGTGTTGTTTTCATGAACCACATAAGGATGGGCCCACCAGTGTCATTGCCTGTTTGTTCTTTTAGTGAACCACACCTAGTATCATTGCATGTCTGTTCTTTTCATGAACCACACCCAGTGTCACTGCATGTCAGTTCTTTTCATGAACCACATAAGGATCTAGCAGAGTCATTGGATGTGTGTTCTTCTCATGAACCACACGTGGAGCCACCGGTTTCATTGCATGTCTATTCCTCTAAACAAACCACATAAGGATCCACTACTGTCATTGCGTGTGTGTTCTTTTCATGAACCACACCCAGAGTCATTGCATGTGTGTTCTTCTAAACAAACCACATAAGGATCCACCAGTGTCATTGAATGTCTATTCTTTTCATTAACCACATAAGGATGGGCCCACCAGTGTCATTGCAAGTCTGTTATTTTCATGAACCACATAAGGATCTACCAGTGTCATTGGATGTGTGTTCTTCTCATGAACCACACGTGGATCCACCGGTGTCATTGCATGTATGTTCCTCTAAACAAAGCACATAAGGATCCACCAGTGTCATTGCGTGTCTGTTCTTTTCATGAACCACACCCAGTGTCATTGCATGGGTGTTCTTCTAAACAAACCACATAAGGATCCACCGGTGTCATTGCCTGTCAGTTCTTTTCATGAACCACACCCAGTGTAACTGCATGTTTGTTCTTTTCATGAACCACACCCAGTGTCACTGCATGTCAGTTCTTTTCATGAACCACATAAGGATCTACCAGTGTCATTGGATGTGTGTTCTTCTCATGAACCACACGTGGATCCACTGGTGTCATTGTGTGTATGTTCCTCTAAAAAAACCACATAAGGATCCACCAGTGTCATTGGATGTGTGTTCTTTTCATGAACCACACCCAATGTCATTGCATGTGTGTTCTTCTAAACAAACCACATAAGGATCCACCAGAGTCATTGCATGTGTGTTCTTTTAATAAACCACATAAGGATGGGCCCACCAGTGTCATTGCCTATCTGTTCGTTTCATGAACCACACCTAGTGTCATTGGATGTATGTTCTTTTCATGAACCACACCAAGTGTCACTGCATGTCAGTTCTTTCCATGAACCACATAAGGATCTACCAGAGTCATTGGATGTGTGTTCTTCTCATGAACCACACATGGATCCACCGGTATCATTGCATGTATGTTCCTTTAAACAAACCACATAAGGATCCACCAGTGTCATTGCGTGTGTGTTCTTTTCATGAACCACACCCAGTGTCATTGCATGTGTGTTCTTCTAAACAAACTACATAAGGATCCACCAGTGTCATTGCATGTCTGTTCTTTTCATGAATCACATAAGGATGGGCCCACTAGTGTCATTGCATGTCTGTTCTTTTCATGAACCACGCCTAGTGTCAGTGCATGTCTATTCTATTCACGAACCACACCTAGTGTCACTGCATGTCAGTTCTTTTCATGAACCACATAAGGGTCTACAAGAGTCATTGGATGTTTGTTCTTCTCATGAACCACACGTGGATCCACGGGTGTCATTGCATGTCTATTCCTCTAAACAAACCACATAAGGATCCACCAGTGTCATTGCGTGTCTGTTCATTTCATGAACCACACCCAGTGTCATTGCATGCGTGTTCTTTTCATTAACCACGGCTAGAGTCATTGCATGTATGTTACTTCCATAAACCACACATGGATCCATCGATGTCATTGCATGTCTGTTCTTTTCATGAACCACACCCAGTGTCACTGCATGTCAGTTCTTTTCATGAACCACACCCAGTGTCATTGCATGTCTTTTCTTTTCACAAACCACACATGGATACACCAGTGTCATTGCATGGGTAGCCGTTAGACCGAGTCTTCTAGAAGGCACGCCCTAACACAGTTGTTCTGCTTGACGATTGTTACATACCATTCGATTGGGGCGCTTGGACGATTGGGGTGGTCTTCGTGAGAGCGATCCGCGAGTAGGCTGTTCTGCGGCATGATTGGCCACGCTTGCTCTAGACAAACTGCAAACACCGGGCGCTCCCCTGTTGCGAGTGTCACGTCTCACGATTTCAGTGGGCCACATCCCAGTGTCACATCCCCATTACTTCTCTTCCTTCCCATACTTCTCTTCCTTACCCTCGAAGCCACTTTCCCCACTTCACTCCCATCCTGCCGTAGCCGCAAGCCGACCGCGCCTCCATCCCAATCCCCTCTACGGCAGCCACCCCCCACCCCTCTCGCCATGGGTTCAAGGGGAGACAGCGAGGAAACGCGTCGTGACGACAGGGAAGGTGATTTCGATGTGAGTTGTCTCATCTCTATTTCTATCATCTGTGGCCAGTTATCTATTTTTTCAGCTAGATCTAATCTGTTTACTCATGCGCGTATGATGTGTTAGGCCAACCAGACGATGTATGACTCCGACTATCACGGTTTAGAGGATGAAGACAGTCCTCTGGTATGTAAACATGGATATGTGCCCGCTAAATTTGTAGCCTTCGAAGGACGAAACGCAGGCAGGAGGTTTCTACGGTGTCAAGGACATCGTGCAATGATGCAAGGCGGAAGTTGCGGTGTTGTCAAATGGGTAGATCCAGAGTGGCCCAAATCGATGTAGAAAATGTTGGACAAACTATGGGAAATGACTATTGAGTTGAAAGAATCTGTATTCAGCTCACTTCTTGACAGTGTTGATATGAAGCTATGGGAACCAGTTGACACGACCAAGCATAAGCGAGATCTCAGGTGGGTGCAAGACAAGGTTATCAAAGTCGAGAAGGAGAGGCATGCGGCATTGGCCCTGAAGGCTAAAGCAGAGCAAGAACTGACTCAAGCAAGGAGTGATCTCCACCAGGCCAAAGTCCTGCAGTACACAACTACGAGTAATGACAAGTGCATGAGGAAAATGCAGAGAAACAATTGAAGTTGTGCAAGGAAGATGCTGAAAGGAAGGAGCAGACAATTCGATCCTTGCTCTCGCAGGAAGATGCGCATCGGGCCAAGATTAGAAAGATCAAGGAGATGTGTGATAACTAGTTCTATTTAGCTTAAGCTCCGTGCCCTTTTAAGTTGTAATATTTATACTTGTTGACCTAGCGGTCTGAACTATTGGTCCCGGATTCCAGGGAGGAAAAAAATTGCTCTGACCCCGCATTAATTTGTGGAAGAATTTGTGATTTAGATCAATTTCTGCCTCGATTAAGATCTTTGTCCCGGATTGGGAACGTAACCGTGGACCAAAGACACCTTTTCTACTAGTGTATTCTGACATTGGTGGTTTGTTTAAACGTAATATATGTGGATTGTGCTGCATGCAAATGGCACAACCACAATTTATAAAGTGGAAGCACGTACACCCGGTTACTGGAGCTCCGGGAGCTTCGCTAGGTGTAGGGGATGCAGGAGCAGAGAGGCGGTGAGAAAGACAGGCTCAAGATTAGGCCAGAAAGTGGTACCCATTTCCTCCTCATCTGGGCATTATCGGTGAGAACATTGTTGTTTATGTTGCCACATCATTGTGCAGCATCTGAAATAAGTTGCTGCTTCGTGGAGTGTGGCAGCTTAAATAATTTATTTATGTGCCACTTACATTCCGTCGTATTTGGAGACCTCCTGCCCCTCAGCAATCATGGAACCGGTGGATCCTTGTTTTCAGATAGCAGTGGCACAATCACAATTTCGGATTCAACTACTGACTCGGGTGTTTCCAAACCCTAAGTCGCGGTACATTTTACTCAGAGAATGTGGGTAGATTGTTTCACCCAACAACATGCCACACACAGAGCGATCAGAATTTAACAGAATTACATATATAGGTTCAAGTTCAACACATTACTATGCATCTTCATTGCCAGCAGCCTTCTTCCGCAGCCTGGGTGCCAAGCCTTCACATCCAATGGCTTCTTCATTTCCTGCCTTCTTCCTCTTCCTCAGTGCCAATTTTCTTAGCTTCACGTACTCTGCATCGCCAGGACAATGGGCACCAGAATCGTGTCCAGCATCATCTTTCCATTCGTTTTTAATTTCTTCGGGCAGCAAAATGACATCTTTCCACTCGTTTTTAATTTCTTCGGGCAGCAAAATGACTGACCCGGCAGTCATGTTTCTAACCTTGCGGCGCTTCCTGTCAAAGAAACAAGATTGTTGCATAACTGCCCAATATCTACAGAGTAAATAAAACAAAAATTACAATTCAGCACAAACATGCGAACCCCAAGAGACCTTTGCTTACTAGGAGCTAATTGGGTTCGAGCAACCACCCTGTCCAAGAATAGAAGGGCGACTCCCAGTTGCAGCAGCTTCCACATCCAGTACATCACATTTCAGCTCAAACATGGTAGCCGAATCATACCTTTTCATCAAACCAATTAGCTGACTGTCACACGTTATAGGAACCATGATGCCACGTTCATCCATGAAGCTGAACTTTGCAGTCTGCTTCGGCCATAATTCAACATGATTACACAGAGCAGCAACCATACCAAATATAGTGCAGATCTGCGCAGGCGCTTCTTCCATCGTGAAACAATGGTGTCCATACCTCTTGCCCTTAGAGTCGTACCTATAGAGGACTACCGTAACCAGGTAAGGGGGTCCGCAGATCCCACTTGACAGAAAACTGTGGACAAAATATGTTTGTCAACGATGGGCTAACAAACAATTTGATGTTCAGTAGCCAGCTAGCAGTTGTAACTAGTGCGAATAGCAAAGAGAAGGGTAGATCACCCGCTTGTAGGCAGAACTTCTTCTTTCTTGATAGTAGGATCTGCCATCCTTCGAGCTGCTCGGCTCGTCGGCGGTGGAGGCGGGCTAGAGCCTCGCAACGGCGGCTACGGCATGCGCCATTGGAGGTCGGTATCAGCGACTAGGCGCAGGAACTAGGCGCAGTAACTTGGCCCCGGAAGTCAAATGTCCGAAGGGATCGTCCTGCCTGGAGGGTGGATTCCAACACCGTCGGTGCTAGGGGAAAGCTGGCAATGGATTTGTGAAATTGGTCAACATCCAATCCACTTAGCTGCTCAATTTTCCTAAGAGGTTGCCGCGTTGGCGCCCACGTCACGGACAGATAACTGACATGTGGGTCCTGACCGTCTACTTCACGGGGTGGTTTAACGGAATGTTTGTATTTGGCAGGGGTAAGATGAGTTTGCCTCGAAATGGCCCCTCTTAGTAGTTGGCGGCACAACTTTTGGAAACGCGGTAATTTCAGGCAACTTAGCCACCGCCATGCGCTGGCCTGCCAACTTTGGTACCGCAGACAAACAAGCCCCTTTGGGACTTGATCCGTGGGTGTGGAGTGTTGGAGCCGATGTGAGCTTGTTATTGAAACCAGAAGAGACGCGGATGCTTAGATCAGCGAGATCCTCCTGGTCCGCATGCTAGAGAGAGGGGTGTGATGTCTATTGTCTAGATCTATTGTCGAGTGTCTATTGTATTACGTGCCCTCCTCGCTGGACCCTCCTAGCCTTTATATATGGGGAGGCTAGGTCTCAAGTACCAATACGAGTTGGTTTTACAAGTTAGAGTTCATATCTAGTCTAATCTTGGAATTTCTTGTCTTGTTCCACCAGGAGTCTGTGTCCTTGTAGGCTTCGTATTTGTTGAATCGTCATGTGCTTCATGGATCTTGGCGTATCTTTGGGTGAACCTTCCTTCAGGTCGTACCGTATATGCCAATAGTAAGAACCTGAAGGGTTATTCCTATGTCACCTAGAGTTGGGAGTGACCACACACCTCTTATTGTTGACACAGGAGCTCTCAAGGTTCCTACAGTTAAACAATTTAGCTTTGAAAAGTAGTAGATAGGTGTGGAGGGATTTGATAAGATTGTTGTTAAAATTTGGTCAACTCCTTGCCACCTAGCTAGGGCTATTGACAGGTGGCAGTTTAAAGTTAGGAATGCGAGGAGGGGTTTGAAAGGATGGTGTGCTAACATTGATTCTGCTCAACAAAAGATGAAACAATAGTTTGTAGCTGAGTATGATAACTTGGATATCTCGTCTGAGTCCCAAATACTCTCTCATGTGTCTAAACAAAGAATGAAAACTATTTCATTTGAGTTGACTGATATTTGGAAGAGGGAAGAAATCAAACCTAGACAGAGGTCTAGGGAAAAATATTTTAGAAGGTGATCATAATACTACTTTTTTCAATTCTATAGCTGTAACAACCTTGGACCCTACGCTCTAAGTTCAAGCCTGGATGAACCAGAAGTGGTTAAAATAGTACAACGGGGGCCCAGGGGCCACCCAAGTGTAGACCCCTCGGCCGTCCTAACCACTTCCAGAACATCGGGACAAGAGCGAGCGGCGTAGGCAACAGGCGAAGAGATCAAATACATACACAAGTGAGTATGTATGCAAGCTACCTTACAACAGTTCTCAGAGCCGTACCATCTAAAAGAAATAGAAATATTGCAACGCCATATGGCAAGATCCAAATATCCTAGATAGAGATAATAGTGTAGGATAGCTCCTCATACAGCAAACATCAGAGTATCAAGCGGAAGTGGGAAACAAGATCCGAGTACGGATAAGAAGCAAATTGGCATAAGATGCCACATAAGTAAGCACATCCCGCCCACATATCTCGCGGATCCCCATCCCCGGAATCAATACACCGAGTGATCGTTGCCAACATCATCTGTCTCCTCCACCCAGTATCCATCTTGCGAATACACTTGTTCATCTGAATCAAAAAAATTATCGTGTGAGACCCTAGGGGTACTCAGCAAGTCTTTATGCCTCTAAAGGGGACATAACCTGGGGTGACGCAATTGCAGCAAAAGATAATAACTAACAAGTCTATAGATACTCGCTAACCATCCGCCTAACCAATGATAGACGGATGTCCGTTTATTAGAACAACAGTTATAACAGTATAAAGTAACAGATCCATCCTCCTTCTCGCTTACAACAAGAAAGCGGACGAATAACCCATCTGTTGGCACTTTTATTCACCATTCCATGAGTATTGCACTATTTACTAGTCAGGTATTTAGTCAAATTAAAAGCGGTACTTTAGTTATACTTGTCTATGATCGAGAAACTGTGCTCCAAGTCATCCATAACCGTGGACACGGCTTTCAGAAAGATTTACCCTGCAGGGGTGCACAAATAGCAACACACACTCGATCAACCTTAGAAAAACCAACTCAAAACCCAACGAGGCATTCACGACAAAGCGATCACAAGATTCATAAAATATTTCAAGGGGCCACCCCACCAAGCTACCCGCAACGAAGTTGGCTGGCTCCGGAACGGACCCAGGGTTTGTGTAGACGGCGGTAAACGACTGGGAACCCGAAAGTCTGACTGGGCTTGTCGATACAGCGACAATGTGTCACGATCCAAAACAGTACAAGTGCTCCACGCACAATCGTAAATAAAGTAGTAAAGCATGGCATAAGTAATGGATAGTAATAAAACCCCAAACTAGTTGTGGCCCCAAGAAATAGAAATGAATCAAGCTCTCGCTCAAAGGGGTCCATAAGGCCTCCCGGATGTGGATAGTGTGAATAGTCAAGGAACAGGAATCAAGTACTCGGGGTCCTACGGGACACAAGTGAGCATGAAAAACCAAATAACAGATATTGCTCACTGGTGCTCTTTCATTAGTTATCCCATTACTACTTAGGTTAAGTTGTTTAGGTACCTCGTTATCCATCAGACACTCACATACCCTACACACTGTTCTACGACTCGCATGGCTCAAACAACTCATATAGTAATGGCTCATGGGATTGAGGAACAGGCTCGGTGGGGTTTAAAAGTAAAGGCTATGCAGTACTTGGGATTCAATTTAATGCAATCGCGACTCAATGATGCAAGGATAAGATAGAGGCAATAGGTACTATATGTATGCAAGCATGTGGTAGTGCTTGCCTGGCAGCTCAGTTGAAGCGAGAGACGGATCTAGGTAGTACTCCTGGGATTCCTGATATTTCCCCTGCTCGGCGTCTATTCGAAATAAGAACCAAACAAACAAGGGCCAACATAAATAAAGTGCACGAGCATATAAATAAAATGCGTCAAGCAAACAAGCATGCCATGATGAATGATGCACAATTTACATGGCAATAATGTAGCATGGCATGGGTGAGGTGTGGGGTACAAGAATAAAGCATTTTATTAAGTTTTAGTCATGTTTTGCTCCCATATAACTTGCTGTCCACTTAATATTTATATGATGCATGATGCAATTCAGAACATGGAATGCATAAACAGAACGGGCTCGTCGCGCTGATCGATTTAGACATATTATTTGTCAAATTTGGAGTTATAGAATTAAAGTTATTAATTAATTAAGAAAAGGGCATTTTATTGCAATTAAACAATTTCGAAAATTTTAAATTAGTCAAACATTGTTTTGGATGGCAGATTTGAAATCCTCACATTTTTCTGATTCAAAAACATATATCATTTGCATTATTTGGAATTAGCAAATAAAAGTTATTAAATTCTGGTTTAAAAATCATTTAAACAAATTCTAAAATTATTTTTATTAAACAGAGAAAGAGCCGAGGCTTTTTGCATCCAGAGGCAGCTAGCCACAGTGGCTGACAGTGGGCCAGACGCTGAGCTGGCAGAATCATGCACGGCAGGGCTTTTCCCACCACGCGTTCAGCCAGCCGCAGCAGCTGACAAGCGGGCCCGTCCTTCCAACGATCCCACTAGCGAGTGGTTGTGAGCACAGCTGCCACGCGGCGCGTCCGGGGGGCTGCGGGTTGAGGCTGGGAAAACGTCGATACCTTTTTGCAAAAACGTCCACAGAGGCAGACAGGCGGGCCCAGGTTGGACCGCGGGTTGCGCACGCAAAAAGGCAGGGGGTTTTTGGAGAAAGTGCCACCGCGCACTGTTTTTCTTCCCAGCGTTAACTGACGAAACTGACGGACAGGGAATTACAGGCGCGGCGGGATCGAACTTGCGATCTAGAGCGCACGCGCGGCGGCGGCTACCGCTGCGGCTGAGAGGGTTTGGTGTTCGATACCAGCTACACGTCTAGAAGAGACTGCGGCGGGGCGACGGCGGCTAGACGAACACGGGCGCGGTGCACCGAGAGCGTTCGACAGATTGACCCGCGCGTACAGTAAGCGCAGAGCGAGGAGATGGTGTCAAGGAGGTTCCGCAGCTCACCGGGAGAGGGTTGATGGTGGCGGATCGGCCTGGAGCGCAGCGAATCGGCGATGTTGCAGGCGGCCGACGATCTAGGGTTTTGTGTCGGCGTGATGAGGTGCAGCGTGTACCGGCCCTTCTCCTCCTCGCTACTGTGCATGGGAACGGTGCAGAGGGTCTCCTCGGACATCCCCAACTCCAAATTCCACGCCCTCCTCCTAGATGTGGTGCTGGCGGGAAGAAGTCGACGGTGAGGGAGGCGGTGGAAGAGGAAGTAAGGCAGCAGGCCGGTGGGGGACTTGGGGCGATGGGCAGAGCCCTGGGGAAGATCTGGAGGGGCTGTAAGACAGAGGAGGGAGGAGTAGATAAGGATGAGGCAGAGGGGAGCACATGGGGCTCAGGGTGGGAAAAGGTGGCGTGCACTTTTCCTCCTCCTCCTCACGTGGTTCAGCGAGGCTAGGGCGGTCTGGGGTGTGGCTGTAGCTGGGGCCAGAGGGAACGACAGGTGTGGCCTCGGGTGGGGCTTCCTGGCAGCGAGAGAGAAAGACAGAGAGGGGAAGGACTCGGCTAGGGTTTAGGTGAGGGTGGTTCGGTCTAGAGAGGTGTTGAGCAAGGGTGGCTCGGATGGGGCTGATCCAGGAGGTGGTGGCGACTAGGGTAGAAAGTAGAGGGGACCTGGGGGTTAGCCGAAGCTAGTAAGGTAGGGGTGGTGAGGTGAGTGTGTAGTATCTAGGTTTAGAGAGAGAGAAAGAGAGGGCTCAGTTTAGCTAGAAAAGAGAGAGGGGAGGGAGTAGAACAATGGCACATGTAGGCACACATGCATGTGTATATGGTGGGAAAGGTGGGACGGATAGATGGAGGGCTAAGGTTTGAAGACGATATAATATATCAAGAGAGTTTGAATTAAAACAAAGTGAGAAAACAAAAGGGCCAAAGCAGAGAGAGGGGAAGAAAGATGATCTTGCATGTGGCATGCACATGATGTCATTTTGTGAGAACAAAATATCCATCCTATGTATGCTTGTGAAAGAGGAAAGCACTAACAGAGGGGCAAGGTGGAAGACAAGTGGAAAAGACGTATTTAATTGGTTCATTTGTTCAATTGAGTTCAAACAAACTCCACCCAAAAATATTTCAAAAGAACCCAAAATAGAAGAACAAGTGAGGGCCTTGCATGGGCCATGCATGAAGATTACTTGCCACATTCATTAGTTGTGAAAACAACTACATATACATATGGGCATCTATTACCCCCATGCACATCCATACTTGAATGAAGACCACCACATAAGCTACAAGCTTGATAAAATATGGCAAGGGTGGATTTTAGCATTAATGAATATAATAGGCCATGCTAGTGTGTATGTTCCACTAAAATATCATTTGGCCACAATTATATTTAAGCAATGCTCAAATATTCCCAAATCAAACCATATGGAAGATAGGACAAGTGAAACTAACCACATGCATGCAACGGTGGCCATGTGGCTCTCCACATATCAAAAATGGGAAAACCACATGAGGCATATATGGAAGCATGTGTAACTAGAAGTGGATCCATCCCATCCCACATGAGCTAGAGGTAAACCCAATAAAATGCGAAGCTCACATATAGTTGAATGGTGGAATTATGGGGTGGTGACAAGAAAAAGGTGGTGGAGTTAAATAAAAGATATGCCCCCAACTCAACTTGGGCATCAAGCATTTATCAAGATCCAAATACAATATATCAAGAGGCAAATACAATTAATAATGCATATGAGATAAGAACCAAAAGAAAAAGGGGTTTATATGATGCTCAAATGCAATGTGGCATGATGACATGAGCATGATATAATTATGATGCAACAATTATATGTAGGAAGTAGCATTTTATTATTAGACCATGTAGCATTACAGATGTTAGACAGATGGGATGCTACAATAGCCAACCAGAGAAGGAGGAAGAAACAAGTTGATATGCTAGAGGGACCATCTGGGCCTGTAGGGGATACCAAAGGTATGTTGGATATTGTAGTTCGCTATTATAAAGATTTTTTTGGGTATGAGAATAAACCAAACATTGATTTGGTATATAACTTTTGGGATTTAGAATACATGGTTACCGTGGAACAAATTAACTTCCTAGATGCTGATTTTACTTAACAAGAAGTTAAAAAAGTTGTCTTTGGCTCATATGTTGAGGGAGCTCCTGGGCCTGATGGCCTATCTTTTTTGTTCTATCAACATTTCTGGGACCTTATTAAAAGTGATTTAATGGCTCTAGTTAATGATTGGAATAAAGATGATTTAGATTTATATAGGCTTAACTTTTCTCTATTGACTTTGATTCCTAAGGAGACTGATGCTGTAACTATACAGAAATTTAGGCCCATTACTCTAACAAACTATATCTTTAAGGTCTTTTCCAAATGTGCTAAAAATATGCTTGGAGTTGTAAGTGGAATTCTTATGTCACCACACCAAACTGCCTTTATTAAAGCCAGGTACATCCTAGAAAGTGTGGTTCCTGCACATCAAATTATTCATCATGTGACCCACAATAAGCAATCTGGTTTTATTTCCAAACTAGATTATGAGAAGGCGTATGATAGGGTAAATAGAGAATTACTTATTAAGATGCTCTCCTCTAGGGGCTTTAGCCCCAAGTGGATTAGAATTATTAAGTCTTTACTGGATTTTGGGTCTATGGGTGTTAGGTTAATTGATATTAATAGTGATTTCTTTGTAACTAGGCGTGGAGTGAGACAAGGGACCCTATTTCCCATTTGCTCTTTAATTACAAGGCTGATGTGTTTACTAAGGTGTTAATGAAAGTGGCACATGCAGGTTAGATTACTGGCCTTATGAAAAACTTGACCCATGGTAGTGTCATCAGCATGCAGTATGTTGATGACACTTTACTTTTCCTTAATAATGAATTAGATACTATTGTAAATCTTAAATGGATTCTATCCTTTTTAGCATGTCTGACGTGCACATTAATGTTCATAAGTGTGGTCTTATTCCTATTAATACAGAGGAAGAAGTATCATAAGCTTTTGGACAAACATTAAGTTGTAGGTTACAGAAGTTCCGCTTGAAATATCTAGGGGTACCTTTGCATCGTAGTCTGCTTAAAAAAGAGTGTCTGCAACCTATTATAGATAAGACCCTCAAGAAAGCTGCTGGATGGAGGGGAAACTTGCTAAATCATGCTGCCAAACTTGAATTAGTTAGGAGTGTGTTAGCAAGTATTCCTCTATATCTTCTTAGTGTTATTAAGTTTCCTAAGTGGGCAATAATGCTAATTAACTCCCAAATGGCTCACTATCTATGGCATGACTGTGAGGGGCATCATAAATACCACTTGGCTAACTAGAGTTTGGTAGCTCAGAAAAGGAGTTTGGTGGTCTTGTGATTCCAAACTTGTTTGTGATGAACAGGTACCTATTTGCTTCTTGGATTAGGAGATACCATGTAGATGATAATAAATTGTGGAAGCAGATTGTTAACCACAAGTATGATATTAATCAACCTAATTTGTTCTCTTGCTCTGAAGTTGGTGCCTCACCTCTCTGGAAAGGTGTGTTGTGGGCTGCTAAGGCAGCAACAATGGGGTATTAGTGGAGATTGGGGAATGGAAAAAGGGTCAAATTCTGAGAGGATCATTGGTTTGGTTCTTGTAGCTTGGCCATTCAATTATAGGGAGTTTATATGTGATTGTTAATGAAAAAGAAAGTTACATCTTAGATATCTAGGATGGAGAAAGTCTTAAAGTTACCTTTAGGAGATGCTTTGATCATAAATTAATGATCCAATGGTATGAAATCGTACACATTGATCAAACTATGTAGCTTAATGATGGGGATGATGCCTTGGTTTGGAAACTTAATTCAAGTGGTATTTATAGTGTTAATTCTCTTTATGCAGTAATTAACATTAAGGGTGTTGCCTGTTCATGTGCATTCAGTGTGGAAAATTAAAGTTCCCCCAAAATACACTTCTTCCTTTAGTTGGTTGTTCATAATAGAACTCTCACTAGAGACAACCTGGTTAAAAGGCAAAGGGTTGATGATTTTACATGACTTTTATGTAATGAACCTGAAACCTTTTCACACTTTTTTTTGAGTGTGTGGTAGCCACAACTATGTGGAATAATGTGAGTAACATTAGGTCAAAAACTTGTTTCTCTAAATGATATTGCTAGCATGTGGGATAAATAAAAGGTTTTCAAAGTTGATAATATGGTACATGCATAACTTATGTGGAGTATCTTGATGATTAGGAATGATATGTGTTTCAATCATTCTGTGTGGTTTGGTATGTAGGAAGTGCAGAGATGCTCTACTTACAACCTTGCTCAATGGGGCATACTGCTAGCAGAAGGGCCAAGAGGAAAGCTGAACACGATATTGACACAGCTGGAATGTTTGGCTCATGCTCCACCTTTGATGTTGTGGCCGGATCCTGGGTGAAACCGCTGAAGATTGCTAAGACTCAATCAAAGATTGAGCGTCACAACATGGGTTGCCAGGAGGGTGAAGACTGGGAGATTTTAGCAGCAAACCTGGAGCGTACATTGAAGGCTAATGCTCTAGTCATGGTGGGAGATGGAAAATGTTTCAAGGTTGAGCGTGGAATGTATTAGTTTGCTGCTATCCTTCTGAGATCATCTGGTTTAGTTTTCTTTAGTTGTTTGTTGTAACTGACAATTTTGGGTGGGTGTGTAGACATGGACTGTGCGTCGAGCTTCTAATACTGTCTAGTTTTACATCATACAATTCTCTAAGTGCATGGGTAACGTTGTAACAGACTCATTGGTTTCAATAATGGGAACCGGGGCAAGGCCCGTTTCTTCTAAAATAATCCTTGACTCTGAATTAAGAAGTGTTCACTCAAGGTAAGAAGAACCTGATCCTAATTTTTTTATTTTCTCCAATTGAGATTTTCCTCGGTTAGTTAAAATAACATTTTAGGTCCGAAAAATGAAGAATAAGCAGAAGCAGGAAAATTCTAGTGATATGAAACATATATGGATAAAGGTGCAAAGAAACCGAAGATAACTTGGACGTCAACATCAATGTCTATATCTATTGAGGTTGAAAGCCAAAATCAAGAAGAAAACGTGAGCAATCCTCCTCCCGATGAATTGTGGTTGCCACTAGTGCAAATACATAATAGCAATGGCATCAAGCCACATAATCATGATGATAGGAAAATTTGTCTTCTAGTTATCCTCCAACCTCTAGCGGCCTCTCACCGCCCTCGGCCGTGTCGCCGTCGCCAGAGGGGCTGCCAACAAAGTTGTGCACACCTCAGGGAAGGGGGTGGCGGGGTGTTTTTTCTCTCCCCTCTACGAGTGGGGCTTTCTAGGCAGCGGGACCTAGCGCTGGTGTTGAAGGGGGCACAGCGGCGACGGGCTACAGGTAGCGCGTTGTGGCGTAGCATGTCCAGGAGGGCACATAGGCGTGGTTAGAAGAGCGATGCGTCAGCTTAGAGGGGCGTTGCGGCTGGTAGTAGGGCGGGCCCGATGTAGGCCCTGCCTGGGTCGGGAGTGGCACGACTGCTGCATGGGCTGGGCGTGCATCTAGAGTGTGGTTATCGTGGGGTCTGCCTGCTTGCGAGGGGGCAAGAGACTCGGTGCTACGAGGAGGCCATGGGCAGCGATCGTTTGTGCAGCGGCTGTGGGGAGAGGATGTTGGGGCATAGGCCCCAAGAAAAGGATGATGGTGTTGTGAGTCTTTCATGGAGAGAGGTGCCATGGTCGGGCTCCAATAGCAAGGAAGCCGGGGCGGCGGCCTCGGAGCGGCCACTACGGTGGTTGTAGCGGGCAGGGCAGTTGTCATCATGTGAGGTGCCAGGGGAAGCTATAGTTTACGGAGGAGCTAGGCGGTCGACGACATAGACATGCTGCCGTCTTGCAGCTCCTTGGGTTTCACGGGCGGATTGAACCCTGGGTGAAAGCCCTGCACCGACTTCGGTTAGTGCCAACGACGACGGTGCCTCCGTACACCATTTTCCTTCTTGTCATCGTTGTGGAGCTTCGATCCCGACCGACTTGAGTGGTTTCAAGATCTCCGGGCGAAAGCCTAAGCTCCATCAGGAGAGGGCAGCGGTGGAGGACGCGTCACTACTTTGT
This sequence comes from Avena eriantha, assembly GCA_910589775.1. NCBI lineage: Eukaryota > Viridiplantae > Streptophyta > Magnoliopsida > Poales > Poaceae > Avena > Avena eriantha. The sequence continues at coordinate 179,750,119 of OU342744.1, read as the reverse complement.
TGGAGGCTTCGCCTTGGAGCTCTTGGCCCTCACGGTGCTAATGGTTCACGACGGTTGGGCAGGTGGCTCTGTGGTCATGGGAGGCGGGTTCTGGGGCGGCGGCCTTGGATGGTGGTTGGGTGTCGAGGCGGCAGCCTTTAATCTCCATGCAGTGATGACCCTATGGGGTTGGGTCGTGGCCTAGCATGGGGCTTGGGTGACGACTTGGAGATTTGTGTGGACAATAAGTTTGCCGACCTAGTTCGTTCGTCTTCGGGTAATGCGAACGTCGATCTTGCTGCTATGTCAGGGAGGCGGCCCCAGATTTGGCATGATGTTCGAGGTCTACGGGCAGACGACTGGGTAGCAAGGGCTACAAGACGGCTGGGCCGTGTGGCATTGCGACTCGAGTGCGGCTTTGGTGTCGAGTGGTGTAAGTTGGGGCGACGGCCCCAGAGCCGGTGGAGTGTTTGTTGCTTTCGGTGGTTGCGGTGTGTGGACAACGAACCTCCTTGCTTGTGTGGTTTTTCATCTCAGTTTTCCTTATAAACCGGGCAATGTACAGTTTGTATGGTTTTTAGACCCAATTTTGCGTATAAACTAGGTCGCTCTATTCTATCTGTTAGAATACATATCCTGAAGGGCCACGTAGAGATAAATAAAACTTTTTCCCTACGCGGTGATCCCAAGATCTAGCTCAGGTAGAAGACCACGAGGATTACCACTAGACGCATAGTTGCGGAATTGATGAAGCACGTCACTTGATGCAGTGCAATCCTCGCGATCCGTTCCGGTTCCACGATCCACGATCCGTTCTTTCTTCATGATCGTCGAAGTGCTGAACGTACAACACCTCCGCCGGTATCCACACGTACGAGGAGGAGCGCCGGCGATGGACTGCTAGGTCCGATACGACGGCGACAGGACGGGCTGGGGCGAGGGTTTCCAACACATGGAGTGACCTAACCTTGTTGCTCTAAGCACTTGCGCCCCAGCTTATATAGGGAGTGAAAGTGGGCTCCACTCACTTGTGGCCCATTCATTAAAAGGCCTATATTAGCCACTGCAAGTCTCACTTGCTGACTAAGTCCATGTCTCTATTTGGGTCCAACCCAAATAGATTTCCTGTTTGGGTCTAACCCAAACTGCTCCCGCTCTTAAGTGTGTGACCCGACAGGCTCATGATAACCCGGACACGATTCCGAGTCTCACTCATGATCGATCAGTCGGTAGTGGCCCCTAGCAGAACGTGCCGACTCCCAAGTACCAATAAGTCATGACGACATACCTTTCCAATGCGAATTTCGTCTAAGTCCCTTTTGCCTCACGATATACCTTGTCGGACTATAGGCGAATGATCGTCATCCCTTAAATAGTCTGACTCTCTTTCTCGATCCGAGATAAGAGATTCATTCGACTAACTCTTAGTCGATTGCCTCGGTTAACACTTAATCCGAGACGCGCATGGCCATGCTTTCCGAATCATATCTTCCGAGAGGGCCCAGAGAATATCTCTCCAGATGGAGGGGCAAAATCTCATCTTGGTCATTCACATCATGCAGTTTGATTCACAGTCGACCCGAACTCCGCCTTTATAACTGCCCATTGACGGAACAACGTTTGACAGAACCTAAGTCGGTGATCCTCAACTCGGATTGTGCAATAACCTCATGTCTTAGGATTACATTGATTGAGACATGCAAATGACGACTTGTTCGTTGCATCTCAATATGGGTCAGTCCGACTCGCTAAACTCTTTAGCCGAATCCGTGTAAGTCGGAATAGCATCTCCATGCCCATGACAAGTGGAACCTAGTCATCTGCCGACTTTCACATTGGTCTAAGTTGTGTGTCCAGCACAACCTCAACGACCAAGGACAATTAGTATGAACAACATGAATATGCAGTTCCACAATCGAATCACATATTCAATGATACATATTAGTGGTTCATACATGGACCATAACCTTATGAATACATAGGAATAACATCATACATGATTGCCTCTAGGGCATATTCCCAACATATCCTACACGTGTTTGTATCGATGTTGGATACGTATGAATGTGTATTCCTTGTATATATGTCCGTGTTGTATGCAACCGGGACTCCGTGTAATCCTCTTATATAATGAGCAATACAACGCCACCTAACGTGTGGTTTCCCCTATCTTACATGGTATCAGACGCAAAACCCTAACCGGATATGCGCCTCCTCCCGCTTCCACGGCCGCTGCAGCAGCCGATCTCGGCGATGCTGCCCCCGCAGCCGATCTCGGCGCCCAGCCTCTGCAAACCACCCACCTCTCCCCTTCTAGCCTCGCCGCCCCTCTGCAATGGGTGACAATGTCGCACGGATTGCGCAAGCCGCGAAGGAAAAAAGAAGACCGCGAGGCCCGAGAAGCTGCTGACGCCCAGTCGAAGCTCGCCCTCGCCACCGCCCCCTCCTCCAGCGCGGGGGCCTTCTCGCTCACCTCGTTTGCATGCCCAAGCCGTCGGCCTCCACTACATCAAGGGGCACGTCCCCGTCGAGCTGGCCCTCGACATCGGCGTTCATCGCCAATGACGCACCTTCTTCCGCACCGCCCTCTGCAAGTATGCAATGCTCGACCACGTCGACACCCCTGCTCTCCATCCGTTCCGACTCCGAAGTGGGCTCTCTTGGATGCCACGGTCATCTCCTGGCTCTACGGGTCCGTGTCCCTCGGCCTCCTCGACGCCATCATGACACCGGGTGAGACCCCCTTGCCGTCGAGCTGTGGACAAGCATCAACGGGCTCTTCAACGACCACAAGATCAACCGCTAGCTCCCCCTCTCCACCGAGCTGGGCGAGATCAAGATGGGCGAGATGAACATGACCGAGTACTTGAAGAAGATCAAGGCCCTCGCCGACGGTCTCGCGGATCTTGGCTCCCCGGAAGACGACGCCAAGCTGGTGATCCACTGCCTCAACGGACTTTCCGAGCAATACGAGGGCACCGCCGATCTCATCTCCCTCATGCCCGACATCTCGTTTGAGAAGTGTCGTTCTCTTCTCGTGCTCCAAGACATGAAGCGCAAGAATCGTCACTCATGCAATGGCAACGGCGACACGGCCCTCTACTCCAATGCCGCCACCCCCCAACTCCTGACGGGGCAACGGTGGCAAGGGCAAGAAAAAGAAGAAGGCCGCAACGGACACTGCCAAGGACACCGCCATCATCCAAGACGGCCCCGTCGTCACACCTTCGGCCGCCGCTCCTCTAACCTGGCCCACGCTGCTCCTGCCCTGGAACGACGCGATCCAGATGTGGCCATACGGCCCTGGTATGCAGGATCGACCCCCCAGCTACATGCACCGCCCCCCCGCCCCCGTAGCACGCCTTCTACGCGCAAGGGCCCTACACCGTGCCGCACGCCTATGGCTACGGCTACGGTGGCTATGCTCCTCAGGCTCCTGCATATGGGCTTGGCGTTCCACCCCCGTCATTACCGGCTTCATCGACTGCCTCATGGGACCAGTCTGCGCTAATGAATCAGTTCTAGACGATGGGCCTTCAAGCGCCCACCATCGATTGGGTCATGGACACTAGCGCCACCTCCCACTTCACATCGAACCTCGGTATGCTCACCTTCGTGTCTCCTCCTTCTTCTTCCTCTTGTGTTGTCGTTGTCGGTAACGGTTCCACCCTTCCGGTCACCACTACCGGGCATGCATGTTTTCCTATTTCCACTCCCTCACGTCCTCTGCATCTTCACAATGTCTTAGTAGCTCCCGATATAGTCAAAAACCTCTTGTCCGTTCGTCAATTCACCATTGATAATCGTGTTTCCGTCGAATTTGACCCTGTTGGTTTTTCTATGAAGAACCTTCTAACCAGGACCGAGATTCTCAGATGCAATAGTACCGGAGCCTTCTACCCTGTCAGCACCTCCTCCCCTAGCCGCCCACACGCCTTCCTCGTCGTCGACCCTGTTATGTGGCAGCGGCGCCTTGGACACCCTGGACGGCCGATCATGGAGTCATTAGCTCGCTCCTGCATAATTTGTAGGGATAAAAATAAATCTAGTTTATGTCATGCTTCTCAATTAGGCCGCCATGTTCGTCTACCTTTTTTGTTCTACCAATCGTGTAACACATTCTTCGTTTCAACTTATACATTGTGATTTTTGGCCATCTCCTGTTGAGAGTATTTCTGGCTTTAAGTATTATCTCGTTTGTCTCGATGATTTCACTCAATACGCTTGGGTTTAATCTTTATGTGCCAAGTCAGAAGCGTTCTCACACTTGTCGTCCCTCCACACCTTAGCCCAAACTCAGTTTCATGCACCCTTGAAAGCCATCATGTGTGACAATGGTCGTGAGTTTGATAATTCGTCCCTACAATCATTTGCCCAACGTCATGGGATAGCACTCCGCTTCTCATGTCCCTATACTTCACAAAAAACGGTAAATCCGAGAGAATTATTCGCACCCTTAAAGACATCACTCGCACCCTTCTAATTCAAGCTAGCATGCCACCTCGCTTCTGGGCCGAGGCTCTCCATACAGCCGTGTTGTTGCACAATCGGCTGTCTTCCAATGCCATCGCGGATCACGTGCCTTTTCGAGCTCTTCATGGTGTCGACCCTGCATATGCCAGTCTTAGGGTCTTCGGATGGCTACCCCAACACCACCGCCGTTGCCCCGCATAAACTTGCGCCTCGCTCCATGCCATGTGTGTTCCTTGGGTATCCATCTCAACATCATGGCTATCGTTGCCTTGATCGTTCCACCCAAAAGATCATCATCTCTCGCCATGTTGTGTTTGACGAGTATGGCTTTCCCTTTGCCTCTAACGCATCACCACCATCCTCTACTCCTACTTTGCAAAGTTATGACTTTCTGCATGTAGAGAAGCCGATGTTGCCGATGCCATTCACCGCGCCGACCATGGGAACTTCTGTCGCGGGCTCTGCCGTGGCCACTCGGCAGCCTGCCGTGGGCATTCGGCAGCCTGCCGCGGCTGCCCGGCAGCCTGCCGCAGGCACTTCTCTTGTCGCGGCAGGATCTCCTGCCCCGCGCACGCCACCTCGGGCCACCTCGCCTGGCCCGTCCTTGGCCGGGTCGTCGCCGTCAGGATCGCCCTCATCCGCTCCCTCGCCTGCCGCATCTACGGATGATGGTGCCCCAGAGCCTTCTACGAGCTCGCCATCCACCCCGCCTCCCGCCACGGATGCTCCTCGGGCTCTTCGTCCTCGAGCACCACCGCCGCCACTGTCTCACACCATGCTCACGCGTGCCAAGCACGGCATTGTGTAGCCCAAGACAATTTTTGATCTTCATGTTGAAGGATTGTCTCCAATACCGAAGACTTATCGTGGTGCTCTCAAAGACCCCAACTGGCATGCTGCAATGGTTGAAGAGTACAGTGCGCTCCTCTCCAACAACACTTGGGACTTAGTTGATCCTCCTCGCCGTGCCAACATTGTCACTAGCAAGTGGATCTTTCGCCACAAGATGAAGTCTGATGGTTCGTTGGAACGATACAAAGCTCGTTGGGTCCTCCGAGGTTTTACTCAGCGTGAAGGTATTGATTTTGATGAGACTTTCATCCATGTGCTCAAGCTAGCCACCATACGCATGGTGTTATCACTTGCGCTCTCTAGTAACTGGATAATTCATCAGCTTGATGTCAAGAACGCCTTCCTCAATGGCACACTCATCGAGACCGTGTATGCTCGACAGCCTTCCGGGCTTACTGGTCCCAGATTTCCTGACAAGGTGTGTCGCCTCAACAAATCTCTCTACGGTTTGAAGCAGGCGCCTCGAGCATGGTTTCAGCGGTTTGCTTCGTTCATTGCTACTATTGGTTTTGTTGGCTCCAAGTACGATAGCTCCATGTTTGTCTACCGGCGTGACACTGAGATGGCCTATCTTCTGCTCTATTTGGATGACATTATCTTGATAGCGTCTTCTTCGACTTTGTTGCACAGTTTAATTGCTTCTCTTCGTAAAGAGTTCAGCATGACAGATATGGATGAGCTTCACTATTTTCTGGGCATCTCAGTTAGACGCACTAAGGAAAGTTTGTTCCTCTCACAGGAGAAGTATGCATTGGAGCTTCTTGACAAAGCTGGTATGTTACAGTGTAAATCTATCTCCACTCTAGTTGATACAGCTTCTAAGCTTGTAGCTCAGTCTAGTGATCCCGTGCCTGATCCTACAGAATATCGCAGTATTGCAGGAGGTCTCCAATACTCACTTTCACTCGGCCAGATATCTCCCATGCAGTACAACAGATATGTCTTCATATGCAAGATCCACGGGCTAATCCCTTGCTCCTTGTGAAGCGTGTTCTACGCTACATCCGCGGCACCACCGACTATAGTCTCACTTTGTATCGACGCACATCGAACAAATTGCTGGCCTACTCTGACGCTGACTGGGCAGGTTGTCCAGACACTCGACGGTCTACTTTAGGCTATTGTGTGTTCCTCGGCGCGAATTTGGTGTCTTGGTCGGCTAAGCGGCAACACTCTATTTCCCGATCGAGTGCGGAGGCTGAGTATCGGGCGTTAGCAAATGTGGTGGTTGAATCTTGTTGGCTTCGACAACTACTTTTGGAGCTTCATCGACTGGTGCATGATGCTTCAGTGGTCTTCTGTGACAATGTGAGCTCTGTTTACATGACACAGAATCCAGTGTATCACCAGCGTACCAAGCATGTGGAGATTGATCTACACTTCGTCAGAGATCGCGTGACCACTGACGAGTTTAAGGTGCTACACGTTCCTAGTTCATCATAGTTCGCGAACATCTTCACCAAATGATTACCATCGCCTCTCTTCTTGGACTTTCGGGACAGTCTCAACATTCGTCGGCTGCCCAGTTTTGACTGAGGGAGGGTGTTAGAATACATATCCTACACGTGTTTGTATAGATGTAGGGTACGTATGCGTGTGTATTCCTTATATATATGTCCGTGTTGTGTACAACCGGGACTCCTTGTAATCCTCTTATATAATGAGTAATATAAGGCCACCTAACGTGTGGTTTCCCCTATCTTACACTATCTAATTGGATGACAGATATGACCGCCTTGGTCTCAAAAAATAATCATGATTATAGTGGTAGATAAACGGAGATTGGCTCCCCCGTTTTAGAAGATAAAGTATCTGATGATGAAGTAGTATATGAACTTGAGCATGATTCAAGCAAGAGGACTCCCATCTTATGCTATGATTTTTCAAGAACACGCACGGGTGTTGCGTGTTTTCCATATTAAGATAGGGAATAGTTTTACAACTTTGGACTAGGACAGTAGATCACAGACGATGTGGTCCAACCTCCACGTATTACAATCTACTCTATCTCTCCTAAAGATCCGCACAATTAGGCTTGCTTCCACGGCTCGAACTCCACTTTGATCTTCCGACAGACCACCCTTGGAATCGTTTCAAACTTATCGAAGACCATGCTGTTGCGCTCCAACCAGAGACAACGTGCTACCAATATCACCAGTGTATTGACTTCTTTCCGCAAAGCGTGCGGGGAAACAACACAGCGTAGCCCACCAGTCCGCGATAGACGCCGAAGCATCAGGAGTGAATCTATGGAGCCTATACTGAAGCAAGAAGGAATACCATATTTTCCTTGAGAAGGAGCAGTGTACCGTGATGATCCGCTGATTCAGGCGATCAGCTGTCCACAGGCGATCCTCCATCGCAAACCACAGGTGCATCTTATGTAACAGCGGCGCCCCGGCCTTCCAAAGTTCAAGGTGCCATGCACTTGGGCACTGATCAGCTCCCAGAGATCCATGAATTCAGCTATAGCCGCGATCGATGGCGCTCCCCTTATCTCCCTGACCCAGGTGTTGTTCAACATCACTTCTGCCACCGTGAGTTTCTTTGCTCAGGCTTCACAGATTGGATCAAATTCAGAGCTAATTGTTCGACACTTCGGCCCTCAGTCCATCTATCTGACCAGAAGTTTAGTTTTGCTCCATTCCCCAGTTCGAATTTTACACAGGTCATGAACATCTCCTCTGCCTCGTTAGCGATCTCGAAATCCAGTCCTTGCCAGGGTTTTTCAACATCTGTCAAAGCCATCCACCTCCACCGCATACGCAACGCATAGTCCATGATTCTCAGGTTCTTCACCCATCTTATGCTGTGATGTCAACGACCGAGATGTTATTAGGAGATTCATTGCATTAGGGCCATGTCAACCAGGGCAACATGATTTCCCGATAACAGATATTGGAGGTAGTCCATGCTTTACACCTCATTAGTTTGACAAATACTACAAATGGCTTGAGTATAGTGTTCATCTAGGTGCAGTTCGCTTTGTTTGCTACTTGTTCAAGGATGATTGTTTATTTTTTTTGACTTTTAATATCCAATATGAAAATCCTGGCTCCGTCACTGTCGTGCAGCGAGCAGTGGCTAGACAATGTACCGTAATCATATGGCCAAGTAATAGTCAAAAGGAAGGATGTGACAGAAGAGGAATCCAGTTCGGAACTGGAATCTTGAGATTTATGCTGAAAGTACAAAAGTTGGCACTCGACACCATGATGCGAAAAGGATTTCGATTAGCAATTTATGCTTGAATTAATTTGTTCACACGGAATGCTTGCGATTAAAATGAATACAAGAAAAGGAGCGATGCAGAATGAACAGAAACAATGCCGAACACTAGGGAGAAGAGAAGAGCTCTACTGTAAGCACGCAAGAGCAGCTACTGCCAAGGGAAAGGCATAGACGGCGGGGCGCCGTCCGAGGAGCCTTCGCCGCCGCCGACATGAAACATCCCGTTGTAGCTCATGTCATTGTTGTCCGAGCTTAGGACAGTGTTGAGCTGCTGCTCGTTTCCCACCACGGGGCAGGAAAACCCTGTCGCCGAGACGGCACCACCGGTGGAAGGCTGGGAGCGCGAGAACCAGGACGAGCTGCCGAACTGCAGGTTGGAGAAGAGAGGCTGGGCGATGGGGATGTGGTGTTCGGCCTGCTGGACCATCTGGTGGCCAACATCGATGCCGGAGGAGTTTGCTGGAGCTGACAGAAGAGAGAGAGCACAGTCGGAGTCGAGCACCGGAGTCAGCCCATCGGAGAACATCTTGCTGCTGCTGCTACTGCTCTCGGGAGGAGCTACCGTCTTGAGGAGCGGTTGGCACACAGAAGGCTCCAGCGCCACGCCCACGCCGCCGCCGCCGCTGCCGCTGCCGCCGGTGGAGAAATTTATCTCGCCTTCCTGTAGGAAAGGGAAGCGCCGTCCTTCTTTGGGGTAAGCGGATGTAGAACCAGAAAAATGCTGCCTGCTGCCGATACCCAGAGGGATTTGATGTGCGTAATAAGGGCTCTCCTCAGTCTTTATGATCCCTGACCAGTTTTGATCCGGTCTTGGAGTTGGAAATGATGGAAACCTTGTTCCTGCGTTTCAGAACAATGTCAATTAGTTGCGATAAAAATGTAATGAAAATGCTACACATGCATATGCCAAGAGAATCAGTAAAATCATATCATTATGCAGCCATTTAATTCTGCAAAAAACTGAGGAATGTGGCAACCTCGAAAGAAATTCCTGAATTAATTTGCAGTGAATTAAGCACCACAACCTCGAATGAAAATGAATATTTATAAACCACGCCGAAAAGGTAAACAACCATTTAATCTTTGTAGGGATCTATATGATCTTGCAAGGGTTCGAAGGATGTGAATACTAATGGCAATTGCGACTCATTTACAGAAGGAAAAATAGCTGAATAAACTACAAATGTGCAACATGGTGAAGTAACAGGCTACCGCGTAACTTCAGAGGCGCAAGATACTGAAAAATGTGAATGTCAACATCCTTGGTGGGACATGAATTAAAATGCGTCTGACAAACTATTCCATGTTTCCAACCATATAAGGACTGTTAAAAAAATAAATCAGTGGTAAAAAGTGACCTTGTTGACTCGTCATAAAACTTGCAGGATTCAAGGTATCTGGCTGTGGCTTCCTGCGGCGACGGTTGTGCCCGTCAAGACGCTTTCTACAGCTGCGCTTGACTTCATCAAACTCACTAAGCATGTGAAACCTAAACATACAGAAATTCATGTTCAGATAATTGCATGTAAGTTAGGAAATGAGAATTGCAAGATCAAGACAGTAGTTATTACTTATGCGTAAAGGATTAATATCAAGTCACAACACCAGGAAATAAAGATAATGCAATGCAAATGAGCAAACTGTTGACACAAAATCTTAATAACATGCTGAAGATTGATTTACAAACATCTCAGATTTAGTATGTTTCAAGCTACTTTCAAAAGCAAAGCTGCCACCACAGATACTGGAATAAACAATGCCTCAAGAGTCTCTCCAAGTAAAAAATAAATTATATGAACTCCCAAGTATCAAAATATAATGGAGGAAATAACTTTGAAGGGAAACTATGAAAAAGAGGGAGAAAATTTTGGAAAAATCACCCATAACATAAATATATGCATCTGAAACATAGAAACATTCTATCCTTTTTTTGCGGCTATCCTAATTTCTTTTTATAAAACTGGGGCATCATACGCCCTTTTTCTCGAAAGAACACTGCACCAGAGATTTATTAATTTATTGTGGGGAGCAACAGAGATTATTTAACTAGGGTGTAGTTTTCTTTTCTAAGATCTAAGGAGACAACATATTTCTAGTCTTTTTTTATTAATTAAATGAGATATTTCTGCTTCTGGGTGAGTTTATAACAAGATAAGATGCTCCTGGATAGTTGGACACATGATTGGAAGTATAAAAATATGTTCCCACTAAACTTAAGGAACTACATATTGTCAGAATACTTCATATTTTTTACACATATTCTTGGAATATATAATGTACAGTGCACAAAGGGACCACTTAATTAATCTGTCAATCACTCCTTTCAGTGCTTGGGCACCTTCATCTTCGAGAAAAAAAGTTGTACCGAAGAAAAAATATTGCAGAAGGATGTTTAACATGGACCACAGTATAATATATCTGTAACCATATGTTATGCATGCTTGTTGGGACAATGGGAGCACTTAATTTATAAAGTCTGCAACAACTGACGGATCAATCAATCTCGGAAAACTGTCCCCACTTGGTAAGATATTTGTGTATCAAGGGAATAAAAATGACGAGAAGAACACATTAATACCCTATCAAGTTATGAAGGTGTAAAGGTAGAATATAATCGCCTGCTTTGTTCAGCAAGATAAAAAATTGGAAGAACCAAGATTGTTCTTTAAAGTGGACCAAGGTCCGAAAAGATTGGAAATAATTCAGGGGACCAAAATCCAGAATAATAATAATGTTATGGATGGTTCATGTGGTGGGTAGACAACTACCCTAAAACTATTGATTTAAGTTAAAAGACAATCCCTCTAGCATATTTTCTTAAAATAAAATATTAAGGTGTAATTCTATTCATAGAATGGCCATTACCTATTTACCTCAGTCTTATGGCTAATGCATGCAAACAAATAGCAAAACTATCTTAGAAGGATAATTACAGAAGTTATGCTTGGATAACAGAAGGGTCAGGTGGTCCCAGAGCACCAGAAACAAGCAAACTATCATCCATTATGAAGTAAGCTGAACTTCAAAATGAGATATCATCATGATATGATATTCTTCTTGTTTTTTCTTTTCTGAGGACCACCATATGATACTTAAATGTCCTAGAAATGCTATCCCCACAAAATAGTGGCAAGAACTGTGAAACATTAATATGAGAAACAGTATTTGATCCTGCATGTTTTAAAATTTTGTCTATCTTTATGAAAAGAACATTCGATAAGGGCAATCATCAGTTTCCCATGAAGACCAAACTGAGGATGATGGAGATCTGATTTTGCTCGTGTTCATCAACCGAACAATTAGTTCACACTAATTATGGGTTTAGTGTCGTCCTTTAATACATCATTTTCAGCTGTCAATACCATTAACCATGCAATGAAACTTAATGAGCATTCAAAAGTTTCAGTCCCTTGGCAGGTGGCAAGGCTGGCCAACCTGACAACACAGATTTATTTGTCAACATACATATATGGTCCTTGTATTGTACATAACTGGCTCCACACAATATGCTTCTGGTCAGAGCAAGCGCTCTTGTAGCGGTACTAGAAACTTTCTAGGCTTGGGCGTTAGTGTCACACTTTTTCTTTGAAACAGAAGGCTCACAGTGGCAGCTGTGGTAGGGCAGTTGTTGCCGCGTGATGAATAAAGCAGGCTGCCATTTTTTAAGGAATTGACAGTCCCAGTCCCACGCAAAACATTCTGTCGCGGCCAAGAAATCCACAGGAAAAAGCGCAAAACTGCACATGGATCCACCTATTTGTGGCGAGTTTGCACATGGAAAAGGGGGCAGAGGCGAATCATATCAGGCGTCTGGGGTTATCAGCAATCACGACGCGTGTTGCTGTAACTGGTACAAGAACAGTACGCAAACAGAGAATAAACTTCTCTAATTACAGCAATTGCGACAACTGGACACAAGAGGGGCAGATTCGATTGATGATCATTGGGTTTGGGTGGCTGTGTGATGTTTGGCAGATGAGATGGAGTGCAAGTGTGGCTTTTCTTGCAGTGCTGATGAATGGGATCAGGATTCAGAAAGCGATGTGGTAAGTCTAAGCAGTGCTGATGAATGGTGCTAGGAATTCCTGCGCTCCTCCAACAAGTTCTGAGCAGCACGAAAGCAGCGGGGAAAAAAATAAAGGAAAAGCGTTGCAATAATTCAGGTAACACAAGCTGCCATGATAAAGGGTGACAAGAGAAAACGAGAGGCCGAAAAGGGACGATGCCGGGAAAGGTAAAGATGTGCATCCTCGAAATGAGACAGGCAGAATTATGCCGCTGGAACAAAGAGAGGAAAAAGAAGTGGTATAACGTGACGACGGCAGGGCAGCGGATGGATCATGGATTCGATGAAGAAGCTAGAGCTCTTGATCAGAATGCCTAGCCAATTAGTATGTGTAGTGGAATTTGGCGGGTGAAGTGAAGTGAAGGAAGGGAATTTTACCTGCTGCACTGTTGGCAGAAGCGCATCTCGCGGCCTGCGACGGTGACGACGGGGGTCTTGGAGTGCGGCTCGCACACCTTGTGGCGGCGGTGGTAGTCGCGGAACTTGCTGAGGTCCGCCTTGCACCCGTCCACCGCGCACGACGGGCACTGCTGCTGCTGCTGCCCCGCGCCGCTCCCGCCCGACGTCCCGCGCAGCCGCTTCGCCGCGCCTGGCGAAGACGACGCCGCCGCCGCCGAGGCCGACGCCGCCACGGGCGCCTTGCCGGCAGCACGAGTGTCCGAGCCGGCGCCGAACTCGCCCAGCCCGCCCAGCTTCAGGTCGACGGAGCACTCCGACCGGCCACCGGCGGCATTCCCAATGCTGCCACCCGCCGGTGGCGGCGCCGGCCCGCCCGGCTGCGCGGCGGCGGCGTCGTGCTCCAGGTCGGCGATGTCCCAGCCCCCTGGCGGCATCTTGAGGTCCCAGTCCATGCCGACCACGAGCACGAGCACGAGCACTCCGGCGCGCGCGGAGCGAGGACACGTACACCACTAGAGCGCTAGCTAGCTAGCTTGGCGTAGCTTAGGCCGGTCTGCCTGCCTAGCTAGGCGCGCGTAGGCGTAGCTCGCCGCTAGTTATGGGCTAAGCTGAGAGCTCTCCCTTTCATCTCGCACTCACCCGCAGAAGCAACTCGGGTCGCTGTCCGGAGCTTGTGTGTTCGGCTTCGCTCCTCCTCTTCCTCCCCCTGTCTGTCCCTCTCATTCCGAGGGCAATGTGTTCTCTTTCCTTTTGCAAGGAGCGCCTGCTAGGCTAGCTAGCTGCCTGGCAGTACCGCCTCTACACACTACTGTACGTACCAACTACTAGTAGCTCCGGATCTGTGTCTGCGGGTTAATTGCCGCACCAAACCAAAGATGTCAAATAAAACCAGCGCCGCAGATGGTAGAGAGAGAGAGAACAAAGATACCAAGAGAAGCCGGGGCGTGGTCAGTACAAGTACTTGCACTGGAAACAGAGAGAGAGAGAAGGGGGAGATGATCTGTGTCGCAGCCATTCAATCCCTGACAAGCTTGGAGAGGGGCCCTCGGGGCCATGTTCGCCTTTAACACTGCCATGGAAGGCTATATGGCTTGGGGTGCTGCAATTATTGGGGGTTTGGTTTCAGCAATGCATCCACTGGTATTACTACTGCCCTCTTTTTTACTAGTAGTAGCTAGCTAGTAGCTACGTACTACACTAATACTACCGGTAGGCTTTATTTATACGCAGTGAGAATAATCAGGCCCGGTCCTGAGATTTCGGGTCCAGGACGTAAAATTAAAATTTTGCGTCCCTTATTATAATTTTTTATGGATATATGAGATGATGGAAAATAAATAGTTTAACTATACTTCTAACTATAATATCTATTATATATTAAAAGTACATGACGGGCTACCAGAAAAAAGAGAAATAGTCTAGAAAATCCCACAAAAATTAGGAAGATCGGACCATCGGTTTAACTAATAAAACGATAGTAGCCAATGGATCTTGAAAAAAATCTATTGTCACGGGAAGTTAAAATAATTTACCCACCAAATGCCCTTGCTAAGTATTCTACGTACCGTTTCGTAATCTCCTAGTTAACAACCTAATAAGGTCATGTACTCTTTGTTGTAAAAAAAAGGATCGGGTACTCTTCAGCCGAAAGGAATAGAAAAATACATCCATACGCCACCGCTGTAGTCGTCTTCGTCTTGGTGCCCTGCCGACCTACTCCATGTATTAGCACATGCAGACCAAGTTTGGTTGATAGAATCAGCATGCACATCTACATTGATTCACAGCCGATCGACGGTTTTAGTTTTGGCTCGGAGCATATGTTTCAATTGTAGTTGCCTCATGCACGTATCGGACCATCAGCGTAGATGCAATCTACAAGATAGATTGAAGATTTGTCTCATAGTGGAGAATAAGAGCTAGCCCTCGCAAGAGTGAAAACGATGCTACTATATATATGCCTACCCCTTCAAGCTCTCGACATCGCTTCTTCAAGATTGATCAGGCTACAACAATCAATCCACCATATACTGGCTATTTATCTCATCAATGGGACCTGTCCATGGGGATGCCGTGGAATCTCGAAAACTTCTGCCGGTGTAACTACCTCGGTGAATTACGCTCTTAGTTACTTGCTTGGATGAACGAAAGTGGTTAAAATAGTACGGTGGGGCCCAGGGCCACTCACGGTAGACCTTTCGGCCGTCCTAACCACTTTCAGAACATCGAGACGGGAACGAGCGGCGTAATCGGCAGGCGAAGGGATCAACTACATACACAAATGAGTATGTATGCAAGCCACATACAACAGTCCTCAGAGCCATTCCATCTAAAAGGAATAGAAATATTGCAACGCCATACGGCAATATTCAAATATCCTAGATAGAGATAATAATTTAGGATAGCTCCTCATACAACAAACATCAGAGTATCAGGCGGAAGCGAAAAACAAGATCCGAGTACGGATAAGAAGCAAATCGGTATAAGATGCCACATAAATAAACACATCCCGCCCACAGATCTCACGGACCCCCGTTCCCAGAATCTCTACACCGAGTGATCGTTGCCAACATCATCTGTCTCCTCCACCCAGTATCCTTCTTGCGAATATACCTGTTTATCTGAATCAAACAATTTATCGTGTGAGACCTAGGGGTACTCAGCAAGTCTTTATGCCACTAAAGGGGACACAACCTGGGGTGACGCAATTGCAGCAAAAGATAATAACTAACAAGTCTACAGATACTCGCTAACCATCCGCCTAACCAATGATAGACAGATGTCCGTTAATTAAGAACAACAGTTATAACAGTATAATTAACAGATCCATCCTCCTCCTCGCTTACCAACGAGGAAGCGGACGAACAACCTCCATCATCCGTTGGCAGTTTTATTAACCATTCCATGAGTATTGCGCTATTTACTAGTCAGGTACTTAGTCAATTTAAAAGCGGTACTTTAGTTAGACTTGTCTATGATCGAGAAACTGTGCTCCAAGTTGTCCATAACCGGGGACACGGCTTTCAGAAAGATTTACCCTGCAGGGGTGCACGAATAGCAACACACACTCGATCAACCTTGGAAAAACCAAATCAAAACCCAACGAGGCATTCACGACAAAGCGATCACAGGATTCAGTAATATTTCAGAGGGCCACCCCAATAAGCTACCCGCAACGAAGTTGGCCGACTCCGAGACGGACCCAGGGTTTGCGACGACGGCTGTAAACGACTGGGAACCCG
Source organism: Avena eriantha (assembly GCA_910589775.1). Taxonomy (NCBI): domain Eukaryota; kingdom Viridiplantae; phylum Streptophyta; class Magnoliopsida; order Poales; family Poaceae; genus Avena; species Avena eriantha. The sequence continues at coordinate 179,733,877 of OU342744.1, read as the reverse complement.
AAAATATGACTGGGCTTGTCGATACCGCGAAAACGTGGCGCGATCCAAAACAGTACAGGTGCTCCTCGCACAATCTTAAATAAAACAGTATCATGGCATAAGTACAGGATAGTAGTAAAGCCCCAAACTAATTGTGGCCCCAAGAAATAAGAATGAATCAAGCTCTGGCTCAGGGGGGTCCATAAGGCCTCACAGATGTGGATAGTGTGAATAGTCAAGAAACAGGAATCAAGTACTCGGGGTCCTACGGGACACAAGTGAGCATGAAAACCAAATAGCAGATATTGCTCACCGGTGCCTCTTTCATTAGTTATCCCATTACTACTCAGGTTATGTTGTTTAAGTACCTCGTTATTCATCAGACACTCACATACCCTACACATGCTTTTCTACGACTCGCATGGCTCAAACAACTCCTATAGTAATGGCTCACGGGATGGAGGAACAAGCTTTGGTGGGGTTTAAGAGTAAAGACTATGCAGTACTTGGGATTCAATTTAATGCAATCGCGACTCAATGATGCAAGAATAAGATAGAGGCAATAGGTACTATATGTATGCAAGCATGTGGTAGTGCTTGCCTGGCAGCTCAGTTGAAGCGAGAGATGGATCTGGGTAGAACTCCTGTGATTCCTGGTAATTCTCCTACTGGACGTCTATTCGGAGAAGAACCAAACAAACAAGGGCCAACATAAATAAAGTGCACAAGCATATGAATTAAAATGCGACAATCAAACAAGCATGCCATGATGAATGGTGCACAATTTCCATGGCAATAAAGTAGCATAGCAAGGGTGAGGTGTGGGGTTCAAGAATAAAGCATTTTATATTTATTTAGCCAAGTTTTATTGTCATAAACAGTTCAGATCTTTAATAATGACATGATGCATGCTTCAATTCAGAACAAGGGCTGCATAGATAGAACGGGCTCGTCGCGCTGATCGATTTAGACATATTATTTGCCAAATTTGGAGTTATAGAATTAAAGTTATTAATTTATTAAGAAAAGGACATTTTATTGTAATTTTAATCATCTCGAAAATTTAAAGTGTTCAAACATTATTTTGAATAGAATATTTGAATTCCTCACATTTTTCTGATTCAAAAACATATATCATTTGTATTATTTGGATTTGTAAATTAAAAGTTATTTGAAAACTGATTTGAATTTGAATTTAAATAATTGCTGAAATTGTTTTGTAAAAACAGATAAGTGGCCAGACTTTTTACACACGGGCAGAGCCAGACGCAGACACCGAGGAGTGGGCCACTGCTGACTAGGGCCACGCGCGCGGAAATTCTTTTGCTACCGCGGGCTTAGCCAGCCTCTGCGATTGACAGGTGGGCCAGCGACTGGAGGCCCACGTGCGAGCAAACGAACGCGCAGAGACTGCCAGGTGGGGCCGAGCTGGAGCGCGGGTTAAGGTCAATAAAATTGCGGGGCGTTTTTGTAAAGTGGACAGTGAGGCTGACTGGTGGGGCTAGCGAGTACCGCGGGTTAAGCAGCAAAAGATCTGGGGGGTTTTGAGCAAAAAGGACCGCGTGCACTGTTCTTCTTTCTCCTCTGTCTGACGCCTGACGGGAAACAGCGCGCAGCGCGGGGCGGTGACTCGAACCGTGGATCTGGCGTGCGCGCTAAGAGGCGGAACCAGTGCGGCTGGGCTAGGGGAGTTGACAGGAGGGTGGTTGGGGCCTAGGTAAGGTTCTGCGCGACGCGGGAGCGAGCCAACGCGGTGACTGACGGCACGCGCAGCGTGTTCGATGAAAGGAACGGCGGATCTAGACGGCGACAACGAGCGTGGGGATGTCAGCGAGGAAGAGGGGCTCACCGAGGAGAGGTCGGTGGTGGTGGAACGGAGAGAGGTGCGGCGGATCGTCGACGGAGCTGGCGGCCGGAAAACTAGTGTTTCGGCGGAACGACGAGGGTACTGACGATCCTGGGGGTCCTCCTCCTCGATGGCGCGTCCAGGGCGAAGCAGGGGACTGTTCTTGGTCTCCTTGATCACCTCCACGACGAGCACGGCGGCAGGAAGGAGAGGTAGACGGCGGTACTGGCGGCGGTCGGCGAGAGACGGGCGTCGTCGTTGGAGAGGAAGGAGAGGAGAGGCAGGGCTCTAGGCGGATCTGGGAGAGGCAGGGGAGCCGTGGAGAAGGAGGAAAAGAGGAGGGGAAGATGCTGTGGGGCTCAGTAGAGGGGGAAGATAAAGGTGGCTTCGGCCACCTTTCTCTACCTCCTCGCACATGCTCGGGCTAGGCAGGTAGGCATGGCAGGGTAGGGTGGTGGAGGCTGCCAGGTAGGCCACGGAGAGAGGAGGGGAAGGTGGGCCTTGTGGCAGTGAGAGAGGGAAAGAGGCCGAGAGAGAGAGGGGACTCGGGTTAGCTAGGTGTGGTCTCGGGTTAGGGTTTTGTTAGGGTTAGAGAGAGAGGGGTAGGGGTGAGCTGAGGTGGGCCATGCATGGCAGGGAGAGGCCATTGGCATGGTGAGAGGGGAGATGAGAGAGGTGTGGTAGAGGTTAGGGTTTTAAGGTAGAACTAGGGTTAGGGGAGAAAGAGAGAGGAAGCTAGGTTAGTTTTGATTAGGGGTTTAGGTTTTAAAAACTTGTTTAAGAGATCCTACCAAGAGAAGAAATGAGGGCTTGAATTAGCACAAGATAAGAGGAAGTAGAATCCAAGAAAAAGAGAGAGTAGAGGAATTTATAGAAAAGACCTCATTGCTCATGCATGAAGGTGAATAAATGGTGTTGGGGATAATATGGAGATGGTGGAGAGGGTTGGAGATGATGCACAAGGAAAAGAACCAATAAAACCAGGAGGAATCAAATGGGCTAAAGGTGGTGGTATTTTTGCATGGCCCATGCAAAATAATAATGTCATGTTTTATTTTGTGAAAACAATAATATTAATATGGCATTATTCTTATGCATTCACAAGAAGTGGAGTAAGGGCCAAGCAAAGGAAATATAGAATTTGATCCATCCTATCTCCCATGAGCTAGATCAATACCAAAAGAAAAATAAAAGCCCATGGTAATTGGAATGGTGGAATTATAAGGTGGTGAAAAGAAAAATGATGGAGTTAAATAAAAGATATGTCCCCAACTCAACTTGGGCATTAAACAATATATCAATAACCAAATACAATATCAAGAGGCAAATACAATTAATAATGCATGTGAGAGAAGAACCCAAAAGGAAAAGGTTTTATATGATGCTCAAATGCAAGGTGGCATGATGACATGATCATGATATAATTATGATGCAACAATTATATATAGGAAGTAGCCATTATATTACTATACCAAGTAGCATTACCATTGTTAGACAATTGGGATGCTACAGCCGGCCATGGCCGGACGTTGCTCAAATTTTAGCTATGGTGAGAAGCTGCAACCTTAGCATCAAGGAGCATGGTGAAGGCAATCGTTGCATGCACGTGCAGTTGTCTTGCCACAACCAGCTTATTTCTAGATCTCTAACTATGTATATTGTGTTCTGAAATCTGAATGTCTTATATTGTGGAGTCCGATGTTGTCGCTAATTAGCTATACTTAAACTCGATAACCTGACATGGAAGATTCAGATAATGTACTCAGTTACTCGATAGCAATAGACCCAGGAATTTGCATCTCGGGAAGTACATGCTGCTTCACTATACTTGTCCTAGCGCATGGGTCTAGGGAGATCGTGGTATCACGAGCTCTCTGATCCGGTCAGTGTGCGTACGTGATCCTTTCACACCACACATAATTAATACTTCAAGAGAAGACCTAGGATCGGTAATAGTTCTTGTGATAGATGATCATAATCCTTACCTATCAGCACGTGGAATTAAATAATTTGGTTGCAATGATTCAGTTGGTTCTCACTTGGTAAGTTGCTATATGCATTTTATAATTTGATATTTATCTCTCTCTTTTCCTATAAAAAATCTGAATTGATATGAAAAAATTATTCCGTCATGTTTGTTATGCATACTTTACAAGAGTTTTATCCAACATAAGATTGTACTTTCTTGATCCATGTTAATATTGCTCATCCTCAATTCAGACTCTAAATATATGCATTGATTCTAATGCTATCTTGATCCATGTTAATGATGCTGGTCCACTCTTCAAACTCGGCTCTAAATAGATGCATTACCTTCTATTACATGCATTCCACTAGTGATGCACTGCTTTTGTTACCTTCAAAGTTAAAAAGGTATGCACTTTGTTGGTCTAGATTTCAATTTCAGTTAGTGGACGCATTCTTAGTCATTCTGTGACTCTAGAATATAGTTGATAATTAGTCATGGTAAAGCTAATATATACTACTTAGATCTTAGTAATTCTATGACTCTACAATACAGTTGATAATTAGTCATGGTAAAGCTAATATATACTACTTAGATCACTCCAGAAATATCCCTAGGGTTTTATGTTTCACCAGTATGTATTGTCAATGCAGGTACCAATAGAGTTTTTCAAGTGTTTCGTATGTTATTTGTCGCTAAGGTTCCATTAATTATTTGGCATGAAATCCCTCTTTGCAACTTAGAGTAATCATGTACAGTATTTGGTTTACATGACAGGGTATCCTACAGTCAATATATGTTCTTCCTTCTCGTACATTTTCCCACAGTCGTTTGCCTCATCTAAATTGCTAGAGGATGAAGACGGTAATGCATCCTACTTTGATATATGTGGATCTAAACCCTACATCCTGACTTCCTGGCATACATCACAGATGTCGGCATAATTCGGTCAAATTCTATCCCTTATGATGTGGCCGGTGGGTGATGATCCTGAATTTAGGAGGCCAGAAGTGAGAAGTCGTTGAGGAGGCAAGAGATGGAAAAGGCAACAAAGATTTGTCAATGGAATCAAATGCCATGCATGGACTCTTTAGGTTCTATCTACAATGATGACGTACTATCTGCAATGATGACGTCCACTGTACCAATGTTCTGTTCCAGGGTTAAGTGTGAGGTTGAGGTCCATAGGAGCACTACAAGTAGGATACCAGGTTTTGAGTGTTTATCAGTTAGCCGATAGTATTTTGATGTGACCAAATAAATCCTATATATGTACATGCATACCAGATCGAAATTGTAGTATTGTGCACCTAAATAGGCAAGTTAATTACCCGTAAAAACATTTAAGTTAATCGTTACCAGTCTAAGTAAAGGCGATTAGATGTTCCTAAAACTTTGTATGTTTATTCTTCTATAGACCTATATTTGGTTCTAGGGTTCAGGACGAGGTGCATAGGTGGAATAACCAAAAGGTATGTACGGACATGTTACTCGTAGTGGTTGCTCTCTTCCCTTATGCTAATTTTTATATGTTCTTCCAAGTTTACATGTTTATATCAAAAGGATAAAGCACTAGAACTTTGCTTTCGGAGGATTGACCTTGAGATGTTGTGTGGAGCTATGACCTTGAGATGTTGTGTGGAGCTAGAGCAAACGATGTGCATGAGTGGTTCGACGTCATGATGAGAATGACGATATTTGATTTGAGACAAGAAAAAATGAAGGTAGCAAACTTTCGTGTTCAACTTTTAGGTACGTAAGCTTATTTTTTGAAACAAGTACATACATCCAAGTTTTACTTAGAGTATAGTTGAATGTTTTTATGGTACATGGAGGATGCACTCTACTCAGTACTCACGACGTACAACAATAACAACTTTGATTGTATGTCCCTCATGACTTAAAACAAACCGGAGGCTTTCAAATCACTGAGATTACAGGTACATGATGTCTCACTGAGCGCGTGTCTATCTCCTTTCTAGGACTGCGCTCGTGTGGGATTTATGTGACACATCTGGAATTTAATCCACAAGGAATATAACTCGGGCCAGATTACTAGCCACCGTCGTTTCTGCACCACCAAGTTGCATCTCAGTTTTCTCGCCCTATATCCGAATAGATGTTTCGGCTTAATTAAGAAACAAGGTTTATAAAACAAATGTATAAATAACATTTCCTCCGTTTGGGAAAGGATGTCATAGATTTGTCTAGATTCGCATATATCTAGACGCGTTTTAGTGTATACATATATGCGAATCTAGACAGACCCGTGACATTCTTTTTTGGGCATAGGGAGAGCAATACTTATAAAAAAGACACTTTAAACTATTATTTGCCATTTAAACCACTCTAAACGTATTTAAGTTTTACAAGAAAGATGTTGAGCATTATTCATGTTTTTGAGTTCATGCAAGTAATATTTTTTTACAAGTGATGTTGTTGCTTCATTTCAGAGGGTTCAAAATATCCTCTTATTTGTCCACATTTACACAAGATCAATAGATAGGATGATATTGTGATCTTTTTATCTATGCAACCCATGAGTCTTCTTCGGACATTCAAGGAAAACCAATTTTGGTGACAATCATTTTTCTACGGTGTGTTTAAGTTTTGACAAAAATAACATTTGAGACGTTTCACCAGTTCTTCGTGAATGTAGATGGTGACATTGAAAACAAGATAGTGAATTCTTGATTATTTTCAAAAGCGAGATCAAGATTGGTTCAAGCTGTTTCAATGCTCAAGTACACTAACTTTAGAGGATAATGTTTATCAATTTATGTATCATATCTATGTTCAACTCTGTAGCATAACACTAGCATTGTGGCCTAAAATTTACTAAAAACTATTTTTCTACATATAAATATTCTCAGTATCCACAAAGATCTTATGGACTACTTGACCCATCATTGAGTTGATTTGATAAATTAGTCATGTGTCTATATGAGCACCACAAATTTTTGGAGTAGAATAAAATTAAGAACAATTCTACCATGGTGGATATTTCAAAATTATAAGGTTCAACCATCAAAGATCAATTACTTCCATGTACTGATCTAACATCACATACAGAAGGCCTACCAAATCACATAAAAACTAGGTTTAGATGGTACATGGCTTATAATTTAACTTTTTTACATAAACAAAACACAAGTATCCTAAGTTGTACTCTTGCAAATGACAAAACAATTACATGCCAAATAGAACAGTCATCCTCAATGAACTCATTCAGCTATTGAGAGTCACTTAATGACATAAGAAATACAATAATATTGAATATCTATGTGATGTCATATATTAATATAATAAAAATATAAACATTTATCTATGTAATTATTAAATATTCATAAAATCATAAATTACTTTATCAGATATTACTAGAGATGCCCTCGCATTTGCGAGGGCCACTCTGCTAGTTCATATAAAAATAACAATGTTTGTATGGTACCTTAAAATTTTCCCAAAAATTCCTAGAAGCAAAGTCCATAACGATGGAATGAATATCAATCTCGTCCACTAACTTCTTCTCGATGCATAGAATCGCAAAACCATTTCACCTCTCCTGAGACATTATAGATCTCAAATAGTTCTTTAATAATTTCAACTTTGAAAAACTTGTTTCAGCTGATGCAACAGTCACGGGCATAGTAAATAAGATTCGATAAGCGATACGAATATTAGGATAACAATCCGCTCCCCTGACAAACTCAAAAAGCTCCATAGCAGACATTGATGTATTTGGCAAAGTGAACTTCATAACACTTAACTGAGAAAGTGCATTTAACTCAACATCACATATATCAGGTTTACCATTTGTACCAGGCTGAGTAAAGGTTTTTACAAATGTAGTGCAATGTCCTTTCAGTTGAGAACCATCCAATTCCTTCAAGGATATCGAACTTATTAAAAACCCAAATATACTTTTAAATGACTAGAGTTCTTCAAATCTGCGCTAAGAATTCTAATTAGAATTAAGATTTAAGAACTAAGAATTAGGCCATAACCCACAGAGACATGGGCGGGAGCGGACCACTAGACCAGCAGCCAGACAGTCGATCGTCTCGTCTATGTTCTAGCCTTCGCGCCAGGCGTCGATCGTCGAGGTCCTCGAGGCTCCCCGCTCCCCGCTCCCATATCCCGATCCGATATTCCGATCCAGTGGAGGTGACAGGACTCGGGCAGGAGGTGTGCGATTAATTGTTGGTTTTGTTTACCTAGGAGGAATCGAAGCGATCAACGCCATCTAGGACTAGGATTCGAGCGGTTGGCCTCCGCCGCGGCCTCGCCCTGTACCTGTATCAATCGCCTCGGCTCAGAGTTTACAACAGCGAAAAAATGCTCAATTAATCCACCAGCCTAATAAAAAAATTGCGATGTATACTAGGCGTGCCTATATAGCACATTTCTAGGAAGACCCCTACTTTTTTGGGCCCGGAGCGGCTGGCCCGTAGGTCCCCCCAAGGGCCAGTCCTGAGAATAATCAGAGGTCGTCTAATTTTTTTTCATTATAAAAGTTGGCTAAGTGCTCTGTGATGATGAACAAAGCAGCATGTTTATCAACAAAAACATCAGTTGCCTCATCGGTGGCTAGCTAGCCTAACCCGCTTCCTTTTACCATGCTAATTGAAAGTGTAGAGATGTTTCTTAGATGGGGTGAATAGGTAATTTTAAAACTATTATGGTCTTGAATTGGTAGAATACGAATTAAATTAAGGTTAACTTTACAAGCACAAAACCTAAATATACTAGACTCAACTAAGTGCATCAACAACAAGTTAAGCTAAGTAAGATAGCACAGGTTATAAGTACTTCAAACTCGACAGCAATCACAACACTATAACACGAAGCCTGGGTGCTAGTGCTTATAGACGTCAAAACACAGCCTTAGTCGCCACGGTCACGCCGGCGCGGTAAAAACAAGCCATCAGGAATAACTACGTCGGGATTCTAAAATGGCGAGGGATTCTTTGGCGTGCCATGATACGTCCATTTTGCATCACTATTCTATGTCATAATTCACTGTTATTCATTGATATATTTCGTATTGAGAGGTGATACTTGTGTTATTTCATCTGTTTTTGCATGGTTGATGACTTTTGGAGCATGGACCGCTGCAGTCAGGATTCTGATAGAAAATGTGCTGTTTGGAGGCAAAATTCGCGAAGATCAGAAAATCTGGGAAAATATACGGAAAATCCTATTTTTCCAGAAGACGAAGGAACCCAAAAGGGGGCTGGAGATGGTCCACAAGGGGCCCACACCACCCCCTGGCGCCAGCCAGCCTAGGCCGCGCCACCAGGTGGTGTGGCCGCCCTGGTCCACCCCTGGCACTCCCCTCTAGCGTATATATTCCTCTCAAAACCCTAAGACTTGGGGAGCGACCACAGAAAGATTCCACCGCCTCTGTGGGGCGAAAAACACCGAGAGAGAAAGATCTCTCTGGCAGCTAGATTTCTGCCGGGGGAATTCCTTCCCGGAGAGGGGAGATCGTCGCCATCAACGCCACCATCAAGCTGGACTTCATCGGGATCATCATCATCATCACCACCATCATCACCATCAGCACCCTCATCACCATCTCCATATTGCTGTAACAATTGAGTTGAATCTTGCATAGTTCATAAGGGAAACTTTCCCGGTGTTGATTACTCTTTGTAGTTGATGCTATTGAGTGAACCATTAAATTATTGTTTATGTTCAGATTGTTATACATCATTATTCCATCTCTGATCATGATCCATATGATGTCTTGTGAGTAGTTCGTTTTGTTCTTGAGGACATGGGAGAAGTCATGTTGTTAGTAGTGGAGTTGTGTTGAGAAAGGTTCAATGGTTTGATATTTAAGTTGTGGCGTACTTTTTCTAGTGGTGTCATGTGAACGTCGACTACATGAAACTTCACCTATATGGCCTAGGGGAATGCATTGTGTATGTGGCTACTAATCATAGGGGTTGCCGGAGTGACAGAAACCTGAACCCCCGTTAGGAAACCATTGCACAAGGGACGTAAGGGTCTTAGAGTTTAAAGCTGTGGTTAGGTTTCTACCTTAATTACTTTCTTGTACTTACAGATGTTTGCAAGGGGTATAATCACAAGTATGTATTAGTCCTAGGAAGGTCGGTACATTAGCACAGGTTCACCCACACAACACTTAGCAAGCTAAAGAAGATTAATCAACTATATGAAGCGAAAGCACTTGACAGTCTTCCCATGTGTCCTCGAGAACGTTTGGTCATCTTAAGGAATACATCCGGCTTGTCCTTTGCTGCATAATGGATTGGGCCACTTGTTGCATTCATTCCTATTGTCTTTTGTTTACTCGTACTTTGTTTACTTGCTTTATCAAAAACCCCTAAAAATCTGTTTGCTAAGTATTTGCAGAGAATTCCTGATCCATACCACTAGCCAGCACCTTCTGCTCCTCGTTGGGTTCGACACTCTTACTTATCGAAAATACTGCGATACACCCCCTATACTTGTGGGTCATCAAGACTATTTTCTGGCGCTGTTGCCGGGGAGTGAAGCGCTATTGGAGAGTTGAACTGGTAAAGGAAACTTCTACTGTGAGTATTGTTTACTTTTGTTAGTTGCTTTATTTCGTTATGGATAATTCGCTGAGTTTCTTATTTGGTAATGCTACTACCACTGCTAAGGTAGTAGATGAACCACCACATGCTGAGAATAATGTTTTTAAAATACCTACAAGAATTATTGATCGTGTTATGGGTAACTATTATGTTGGGGATGGAACTGTCCATCCCGATGATCATTTACTCTTTATACACGAATTATGCGGGTTGTTCAAGTGTGCAGGTATTACTACAGATCAAGTTAAGAAGAAGTTATTCTCATTATTGCTGAAAGGAAGAGCTGAAGAATGGTATAAGCTGTTGAAGAATGGTCAAGCTCTAGAATGGGAGGAAATAGTGCCTCTTTTTTTTCAAAGTTTTATCCTCCTAGTGAGATTCATAAAGATCGGAATCAAATATACAACTTTTGGCCTCTTGATGGAGAGAGTACAGCTCAAGCTTGGGGGAGATTGAAGTTACTAATGCTCAAATGTCCCATTCATGAGCTCCCCAACAATATTATTATCAATAACTTTTATGCAAGGCTCCCTCTACATGACAAGGATTTATTGGATGCTTCTTGTGCTGGATCATTCACTCGCATGGAAGAAGAAGCTAAATGGGATCTTCTGGACCGTATTTAAGACAATGTTGAAGCTTGGGAGAATGACAAAGGTAGAAAGTCAGGTATAAATTATGATTATGAATGCATTGAATCTTTTATGGGAACTGATGACTTTCAAAATATTAAAAATGCTTATGGTCTAGACTCTCAAGCTATTGCTTCTTATTTTAAGGCTTTTGCTTCCTACATTGAAGTGCCTAAAAAGAAGTGGAATAAGTATCATGAACCTTATAAAGATATTGCTAAGAGTGTTCCTGCAAGAAATACTGAAGTTTATACTGCTAATCATGTCTTGCCTGAACCTTATATTGAGAAAATGCCTTTCCCAGTTAAGGTAAAGGAACATTCTATGATAGCTAGTATGGTTAATGAAAGTTCAAATAAAGCTGTTGAACCTAATAAACAAATGGTTGATGAACCTATAATAGCAAATGTGAAAGACTTTGTTACTAAATATGAAGAAGAGGGACACACTATCATTTGTAAGGATACCTCTAATATTGTTTCACATAGTAGTGCTATGAGAGCTAGTATTCCTCTGTTTTCTGTTAGAATAAGTGATCATTGTTACGATGGTCCTTGTGATAGTTATATTGTTAAGTTTATGCATGATACTGAAAGTTACTATGAGAGAGGGAAAAGTGTTCTTATGCATCTCAATAATATTAAGTTTCCTCGTTTTATGCTGAAAGTTTTTATGTTGCACTTCTTTTGCCTTCCTACGCAAGTAGCCTCTGGTTTCAACAACTTGTTTGTTTACAAAATTCCTTTGCATAGCAACTGGGTTAGACTTAAATGTCTGTATTTTTGCTTCTTAATGCTCTCTTTCACCTCAATTCATATTCCTGAGTGAGCATCTTCAAAATTATCATGCCCATCTTAATGGCTATAAAGAAAGAGCTTTTTGGGAGACAACCCAATTTGTTTTTGCTTTCAGTTTGTTTTTGCTTCTTTGAGTCTTGGAAGTTATTACTTCGGTAATAACCGCTCCTTATCCGTTTTGTTTGGTTTTTGTGTCAAGATCAACTTCTAATGAGAGAGAAGTAATATTTGGAGAAGTTGTTGTCTCGAAACAGACTTTTGTGCTTCACCGTAAAAATTCGTGAGAGATCTGTGTATGTCGGATTGAGATGTAATTTTTTTTGCTTCTGCCCCAGATTGGTATTTAACTTTCGTTAGTTTTTCACTTTTTGATTTGAGCAAAAAAAGATTTTCAAAAAAATTGATCTTTACCTGCTGGTCTGTTTTGACCGATTTTGCCACTCTTGCATTTGCTTCTTTATTCGATTTCCTTTTTGAATTCTTTTTGGGTTTTCGAAAGGAGTTGCTACAGTAGCTTATGTTTTGATGGTTTTCAGTTAAAGTTGGACTCAAAAGGTTTTATCACTTCATATATACTAATGTTGCTAATGAGAACTGTGTGGAGTTTTGTGTGAAAGAAATTTCCAGGTAGTGGAGATGATGGTGTAATAAGGAAGAGAAGGGTTTTATGACTCAAGTAATAGGTGTATGAAGATGAGATATTGATGTTATTCAAGTGGTGACTCCGGAAGAATCTACTAGATACCAAACTCAGAGACCTGCAGAGTCCGCTTTCAAATAGGTAACAGTTCTGCGAAAATACTATCCAACTATATTTTTTTGTAGTTTTTAGATAATAAGGAAAGCTACGAAGCGAAAGAGGGACGGAAACGGAGCCAGGGTGGCTCACACCATCCTGTGGCGCGGGCCCACCCCTGGCCGCGCCACCAGGTGGTGTGGCCACCCCAGACTACGTCTCCGACCTGTTTTCTCCCAGTACCTTCCTTTCGTCATGAAACTTCGTAATATATAATCCCCGGATCTCCCGAGGTTTGTATATCGTGTTTTCGTTTCGATCTGTTTCTGACAGGTAAATTTTGGGTCCGCAGCATAGAAAACAAAAAAATTCCTACGATGAGAACTACACGCCAAGATCTATCTACTAGATACAGAGCAACGGGCGTACATACATCCATCGAGAACTTACCCTCGAAGACAACGAGTTTTGTTAATGACTAGGAACTCGTGGTTGATGTAGTCGTACACTTGCTGATCTCAAGATCGTGTGGAAGTCCGAGCACCGCAAATCAGCAGCACATCCGTCCTCGCACACACGTTCAAGGCACCGGACAACCTCCACCTCCTCGCTCCAGCGATGCAGCAGAAGTAGCAACTCCTTCTAGACAAAATGCCACCGGGAACATGTATCTCGCTAATCCGAGACCATGGGGGAATAATTCTAGAGGGGGAGAGAGATCCTTCACGAGGAGGTGTCTGGAAGAAGGAGGAAGAGGGGGGCCTTTTATAGGAGGAGGGGGGTACCCCCTCCATGCCGGCACCTCATGGAGGTGACCCCTCACCTCTTCCATTCATGTGGTGGTAACTCCCCCCACATTAAAATGCCTCTTCAATTCCCTTTTAAAGTATCCACTTTAAATGCATTAAAATTCTCTAAGTTTAATGCTCTCTCATTTAATAAAACTCTTTTATTATATTTATTCAGAATTTTGTTAATTACTTTAATTAACAAACATTCACATAAAACCCCTTTCAACATTTCAATATTACATGCAGAACCACTTTCTGCAATTTCACCCGAAACAATTCCGGTTTCTATCAAAACAATTCCTGCGCTTTGCAATTCTTTCGTCTGAAACATATGTGCTCCAAAATGGTGTCCGACAACTCTTAAGTGTGTCACCCTACGGTTCGCGAATTATGGAGACATGATTGAGACTCCTCTCAGATCAATAATCAGAAGCGGGACCTGGAGATCCATATTAACTCCTGCATATTCAACGATGACTTCTGTGAACGTGAGAACCTTTTACGCTAGTAACTTAATGCCTTTGTCTCCTGATATAATACATGTCCGAGATTCGATCATCGTATCCAAATACCTAGTTTGATCTCGTTACCGACATGCACTCTTTTCTCGTTCCCGTGATATAACATTCTAGTGATCTCATCACTTGCTTGCAAGCTATCTCAATGTGATATCACCGAGAGAGCCCAGAGTATATCTATCCGTCATCGGGATTGACAAATTCCACTCTTGATACATGAGCCTCAACATAACACCTTTGTAGCACTGAACCCATCTTTATAGTCACCCTTTTATGGTGTGACGTTTGATGTTATCAAGATACTCTTCCGGAGTTAGCAATTGACATGATCTCATGGTCTAAGGATAAAGATTACTTCGTATGATGTTTATAGCAATGTAAACATAATGACTTGATCGTAATGCTATACTTCGGATGAATGTTCATCACATCATTTCACAAATGTTGTGACCTTGTTATTAACAACATCCAATGTCTATGATCAGGAAACCTTGATCATCTTGTTAATCAAAAAGCTAGTCTATAAGAGAGGCATAACTAGGAACCCTTTTTGTTTATTTAACACACATGTATTGACGTATCCGATCAATACAATTATAGCATGCAAAATAAACATCTATCATATACGAGGAATACATAATAACAACTTTATTATTGCCTCTCAGGGCATATTTCCTTCAGTCTCTCACTTGCACTAGAGATAATAATCTAGTTCACATAGTGATAAATCTAACACCCATTGAGTTCTGGTGTTGATCATGTTTTGCCCTAGGGAGAACTTTAGTCAACGGATCTGCTACATTTAGGTCCGTGTGTACTTTACAAATCTTTATATCTCCGTCCTTGACATGCTCGCGGATGGAGTGAAACCGGCGCTTAATATGCTTGGAATTCTTGTGAGACCTCTGTTCCTTGGCGTTGTCTATGGCTCCATAGTTGTCACAATAGATCACCATTGGGTCCAATGCACTAGGAACCACACATAGTTCCGTTATGAACTCTTTCATCCAAACCGCTTCCTGCGCCGCTTCTGAAGCAATGACATATTCTGCCTCCGTTGTTGATCCAGCCACCACAGGTTGTTTGGAACTCCTCCAACTAAGTGTTGCTCCGTTCAAGAGAAATACGTTTCTGGATTGAGAATTAGAGTCATCCGGATCGGTGTCAAAGCTAGCATCGACATAACACTTAGCGACTAGCTCTTCTTTACCTCCATATATAAGAAACATATCTCTAGTTCTTCTCAAGTACTTAAGGATATTCTTGACCGCTATCCAGTGTTCCGAACCTGGATCTGATTGGTACCTACTAGTCAAACTAATAGCATGTGCCACATCCGGTCTTGTACATAGCATGGCATACATTATAGAGCCTATGGCGAGGCATAGGGGATCTTATCCATTATCTCTCTTTCTTCTACCGTAGCCGGACTTTGAGTCTTGCTCAATGTCTTGCCTTGCAACATACGTAAGAACCCCTTCTTACTTCCGTCCATATTAAACTTCTTTAATATCTTATCAAGGTATGTGCTCTGCGATAGCCCAATTAGGCGCCTTGATCTATCTCTATAGATTTTAATGCCTAATATATATGACGCTTCACCAAGGTCTCTCATCGAAAATTTGCTGTTTAGATAACTTTTAACACTGTTTAAAAGATCTATATCATTTCCAATCAATAATATGTCATCCACATATAATATCAGAAATGCCACATTGCTCCCACTCACTTTCTTGTAAATACAAGCCTCTCCATAAGTTTGGACAAATCCAAACTCTTTGATCACCTCATCAAAGCGGAGATTCCAACTCCGGGATGCTTGCTTTAGTCCATAGATGGATCGCTGAAGTTTGCATACCTTATCAGCATCCTTAGGATCGACAAAACCCTTAGGTTGTATCATATACAACTCTTCTTCAATATTACCATTGAGGAACGCAGTTTTGACATTCATCTGCCATATTTCATAATCAAAATATGCAGCAATTGCTAACATAATCCTAACCGACTTTAGCATCGCTACGGGAGAGAATGTCTCATCGTAGTAAAATCCTTGAATTTGTCGAAACCCCTTTGCGACAAGTCGAGCCTTATAGATGGTCACATTACCATCAACATCAGTTTTTCTTTTGAAAATCCATTTATTCTCAACGGCCTTTCGATCGTGAGTTAAGTCTACCAAGGTCCAAACCAGGTTTTCGTACATGGATTCCATCTCGGATTTCATGGCTTCTAGCCATTTGTTGGAATCCAGGCTCATCATCGCTTCTTCATACGTCGCAGGGTCATCCATTTCATCGACCATGAAATTCACAACAGGATTGCTGTACAGTTCAGGAGCTGCACATGTCCTACTTGATCTGCGAGGTTCGGTAGTGTCCTCTTTCGAAGTTTCATGATCAATATCATTAGCTCTCTCTTCATTAGGTGAACTCAACTCCGAAACAATTTCCGGTGCTGCGCTACTCGCCATTTCATGAAGAGAAGGTTCCATAACCTCTTAGAGTTATACCTTCCAACTACTCACACCTTTTGCGAGAAACTCCTTCTCAAGAAAGGATCCATTCTTGGCAACAAAAACCTTGCCCTCGGATCTGTGATAGAAGGTATACCCAATCGTTTCCTTAGGGTATCCTATGAACACGCATTTTTCCGCTTTGGGTTTGAGTTTATCCGGCTGAAGTTTCTTCACATAAACATCACATCCCCAAACTGTAAGAAATGACAACTTAGGTTTGTTTCCAAACCATAATTCATACGGTGTAGTTTCAACGGATTTAGATGGTGCCCGCTTTAAAGTGAATGCAGCGGTTTCAAGTGTATAACCCCAAAATGACAGTGGCAAGTCAGTCAGAGACATCATAGATCGAACCATATCCATTAAAGTACGATTACGACGTTCCGACACACCATTACGTTGTGGTGTTCCGGCAGGCGTGAGTTGTGAAACTATTCTACACTCTTTCATGTGTGTGCTAAACTCATAACTTAGATACTCACCTCCATGGTCGGACCGCAGAAATTTGATCTTTCTGTTATGATGATTTTCCACTTCATTCTTAAATTCTTTGAACTTTTCAAAGATTTCAGACTTGTGTTTCATCAAATAGATATACCCGTATCTACTCAAATTATCCGTGAAAGTAACAAAGTAATGATATCCACCTCGCGCCGACACACTCATTGGTCCACACACATCAGTATGTATGATTTCCAATAAATCTGTCGCCTGTTCCATTGAACCGGAAAACGGCGTTGTAGTCATGTTGCCCATAAGGCATGACTCACATGTATCAAATGATTCAAAATCAAGTGATTCCAAAAGTCCATCAGAATGGAGTTTCTTCATGCGTTTAACGCCAATATGACCTAGACGGCAGTGCCACATATATGCAGATATATCATTATTAAGTTTAATCCTTTTAGCATCAACATTATGAATATGCGTAATACTACTATCGAGATCTAATAGAAATAAACCATTCAACATAGGTGCATGACCATAAAAGATATCATTCTTATAAATCGAACAACCATTGTTTTCAGATTTAAAGGAATAACCACTTTGTATCAAACACGATCCGGATACAATGTTCATGCTCAGTGCAGGCACCAAATAACAATTATTCAGATTTATAACTAATCTTGATGGCATATGGAGAGGTAGCGTTCCGACGGCGATCACATCAACTCTTGATCCATTGCCGACTCGCATCATGACCTCATTCCTTGCTAGTTGTCGCTTGTTCCGCAGCCCCTGAACCGAGTTACATATATTAGCAACCGATCCCGTATCAAATACACAGGTGCTACTGTGAGTACTAGTCAAGTACACATCAATAACATGTATATCACATATACCTTTGTTTGCCTTGCCGGCCTTCTTGTCCGCCAAATACTTGGGGCAATTGCGCTTCCAATGGCCAGTCCCCTTGCAATAGTAACACTCGGTGTCAGACTTAGGGCCAGCTCGAGGTTTCTTTTCAGGTGTGGCCACAGACTTGCCACCCTTCTTTCCCTTGTGCTTGCCTTTCTTGTCCTTCTTGAAATCGGTGGTCTTATTGATCATCAACACTTGATGTTGTTTCCTAATCTCCACTTCTGCAGTCTTAAGCATTGACAGAAGCTTGGGAAGAGACTTCTTCATGCCCTGCATGTTATAGTTCATCACGAAGCTCTTGTAGCTAGGTGGCAGAGATTGGAGAACACGATGTATGCCTAAGTCAATGGGAATTGTTATTCCCAAGGACACAAGCTTATCGGCGTACCCAGACATTTTGAGTACGCTTTCGAAGTTCTGGCTCTAGCCCATACAGTATGCCACAATGAACTAAGTTGTGGTCCTCCTGACGAGTCACATAGACATTCTTTTCCTCTTCAGGGGCATCAGGAGCTAGTGGGGGGCCTAGCGGCGCCTCTAGCACATATAGCTTTAGTGCAGCAGTGAGGAGAATCCTCAAATTCATAGCCCAGTTGGTGAAGTTGCTACCATTCGCAGCAAGTTTCTCTTTCTCCATGAACACATTGAAATTAAAAGCAGGTGGTGCCATCTACAACAGAATTTGTAAAGTTTATTTAGACTAAGTTTATGATAGAGTGAGTTCAACTAATCCAAATTACTAATGAACTCCCACTCAAAAACGACATCCCTCGTGTCCTTTTGGTGATTACATGAACCAAATCCACTACACCAAGTCCGATCATCACGTGAGTTGATGTAGCTTCAAAGGCGAGCATCTATATGGGCATCATATCAACTATATGACTCATGCTTAACCTTTCGGTCCGTGTTCCGAGGCCATGTCTGTACATGCTAGGCTCGCCAAGTAAGAACCTTAGTATTCACGTGTGTAAAACTGTCTTACACCCGTTCTTATGAAAGCGTAGAGTCGAGTACACCCGATCATCATGTGATGTCTCGAAACACGATCCACAGAACGGTGCATACTTAAGGAAGAACACATTTTATCTTGATATTTAAATGAGGGATCATCTTACAATGCTACAAAAAGCGCCAAACTAGCAGTATAAGATGCTAACATCTAATGTATAAAGTGAGATGATATGGTCCATGCATTTGATCTCTATCATTTACATCATGGTATGATCTCTATCATTCCTTTGTGTGTAAGGCCAAGGTCTATGGGACTTACACATTGAGTGTGTTGTAAGAGTATCTATCATACATCTACTTACAACAATACCATATCAAGACACTAGCCTAGCAACGATCTAAAATAGACGCCTCTAGTTTATCAATTGCAAGTTTTACGTGGCTTAGGGCTTTCGGAGATAGAACTGGTCTTACCTATGAACATGAACCACAATGAGGATAACCAAGTTATTAGCAACTCGTTGTAAATCAGATATTGACTATAGTAGGAGAGACAGACACCCGCCAGCCACTTATGCAAAACAAGTTGCATGTCAGTCGTGGAACCGGTCTCATGTACGATGACATGTAAGGTTGGTCCGGGCCGCTTCATCCCACTATACCACCAATATCCAAAATACATAGAAGATGCAATAACATGATCATCATCGCCCACATATAAACATATGTGTACTACCCGTGCAAAGCACCTACGCATAGATCAGGCTCTGATACCACTGTTGGGTCCGCAGCATAGAAAACAAAAAATTCCTATGATGAGAACTACACGCCAAGATCTATCTACTACATACAGAGCAACGGGCGGACATACATCCATCGAGAACTTACCATTGAAGATAACGAGTTTTGTTAATGAGTAGGAACTTGTGGTTGATGTAGTCGTACACTTGCTGATCTCAAGATCGTGTGGAAGTCCGAGCGCCGCAAATCAGCAGCGCATCCGTCCTCGCACACACGTTCACGCCACCGGACAACCTCCACCTCCTCGCTCCAACGATGCAGCAGAAGCAGCAACTCCTTCCAGACGAAATGCCACCGGGAACATGTATCTCGCTAATCTAGGACCATGGGGGAATAATTCTAGAGGGGGAGAGAGATCCTTCACGAGGAGGTGTCTGGAAGAAGGAGGAAGAGGGGGGACTTTTATAGGAGGGGGGTACCCCCTCCATGGCCGGCGCCTCATGGAGGTGACCCCTCACCTCCTCCATTTATGTGGTGGTAACTCCCCCCCCCCACATTAAAATGTCTCTTCACATTCCCTTTTAAAGTCTCCACTTTAAATGCATTAAAATTCTCTAAGTTTAATGCTCTCTCATTTAATAAAACTCTTTTATTATATTTATTCAGAATTTTATTATTTACTTTAATTAAAAACATTCACATAAAACCCCTTGCAACATTTCAATATTACATGCAGAACCACTTTCTGCAATTTCACCCAAAACAATTCCGGTTTCTATCAAAACAATTCCTGCGCTTTGCAATTCTTTCGTCTAAAACATATGTGCTCCAAAATGGTGTCCGGCAACTCTTAAGTGTGTCACCCTACGGTTCGCGAATAATGCATACATGATTGAGACTCCTCTCAGATCAATAATCAGAAGCGGGACCTGGAGATCCATACTGACTGCTGCATATTCAACGATGACTTCTATGATCGTGAGAACCTTTAATGCTAGTAACTTAATCCCTTTGTCTCCTGATATAATACATGTCCGAGATTCGATCATCGGTATCCAAATACCTAGTTTGATCTCGTTACCGACATGCACTCTTTTCTCATTCACGTGATATAACATTCTAGTGATCTCATCACTTGCTTCCAAGCTATCTCAATGTGATATCATCGAGAGGGCCCAGAGTATATCTATCCGTCATCGGGATTGACAAATTCCACTCTTAATCCATGAGCCTCAACAAAACACCTTCGTAGCACTGAACCCATCTTTATAGTCACCCGGTTACGGTGTGACATTTGATGTTATCAAGATACTCTTCCGGAGTTAGCAATTGACATGATCTCATGGTCTAAGGATAAAGATTACTTCGTATGATATTTATAGCAATGTAAATATAATGACTTGATCGTAATGCTATACTTTGGATGAATGTTCATCACATCATTTCACAAATGATGTAACCTTGTTATTAACAACATCCAATCTCTATGATCAGGAAACCTTGATCATCTTGTTAATCAACAAGCTAGTCTATAAGAGAGGCATGACTAGGAACCCTTTTTGTTTATTAAACACACATGTATTAACGTTTCCGGTCAATACAATTATAGCATGCAAAATAAACATCTATCATATACGAGAAATACATAATAACAACTTTATTATTGCCTCTCAGGGCATATTTCCTTCAGTAGAGTCCCAGATTTGGAGCTACAATGTCTTCCTCTAGACCAGCCAAGGGAGATTCTTTAGAGGATATCATCAACCCATACATGAGAGAGTTGAAGATTCATCCCAAGTAGTTGTTGCTTGAAGATGGGGAACTCTAGATAAAAGAGGTTCGAGGCCCTAAAGGTGAAGGAAGTCTGGAGGACAGGATGGAAGCACTGGAGCAAGAAGTCTTTAGGTACAAGAAGATGGTGGAGCGCGAAGTGGATATCATCCATAAGATTTGTTCTGAACTCATCGCCAAGCACCAAAAGGAGACTGCTGAACTCAAGGATGAAGTTCTCTCACTCCGCCAAACAACCAACGAAATGCAAGTACAGTTCTACGACGTTCAAAATCAAAACTGTGAGTATGAGGTTAGGTTTAAACGCATAAGTGCTGCTGCAAGTTTCAGGATGCTGGAAACCACGATGTCCTTTGTTGATGGGAATCTCTTACCCTGGAAGTCGGACGAAGATGAGATATTACCACCACCACCGAAGGAGTAATTCGTCATCAGGTTTGGCATCCCCTTGGTTTGTTCCAAGCTTGGGGGAGTGCCACGGTATCACATCACTATCTTTTATCTCTTTACCTTATTAGTAGAGTCATAACATGAATAGAGAAGTTATTATGTAGGATGGTTTGCATTATGGAAGTGTCCCCTCTCTCGTTAGATATGTATCCCTTGGTGTGAGATGCCGTTATGGAATATTAATGAGAAGTTTTATCATTTACCCTTTTGCATAGCTTATATTAGTTTTCAATTCGTGGTTATATGATTGATCTTGTTGTTAGTATTGGTAGCACTTTGGGATCATTGAGTTAATTTAGTTGGTTTTGGCAAACCTGGCTCAGTCAGTAGCAACACTATTTTTGAGAGTTGAATGAAAAAGATAGAAGTACTCTAAAGAAAAATAATTCCATCATCTTTCTTTCTTGATTTGCTCATAAGTCTAGTATTCTCTAGTTAAGATCTTTTGTGCTTCCAAGGAAGATTGCATGTTTGTCTTTATCATTGTATGTTTGTTTGTTTCCTTCAACTCTTATACTTGCTACCCAGCCTTGCTAGCCAAAAACCTGTACTGAGAGGGAATTCTTCTCATGCATCCAATCCTTAAACCAAATCATTTGCCATTTGCGTCCATCATACCTACCTATTAGCATTATTGCTATTCCAAGTAAATTCTTGTTTTATCTACCTCCCAAATTAAATTTGTTATGTGAAAATTAGTGATTAAAGCTCTCACGAACTTGATGGCACACTTTACTTTCTCGCATCTAATAAACTTGAACCATTGTGCTCATCTATGTTGCGTATATGCTTGCGCATTGTGAGTTGTGAATTAGCAGAACCATGCTGTCATGGGGAACGCTTTCAACATTGCACTGGTACTCTGTACCTAGTTGATATCATGTTCTTTTGTCTATGGATGTCGTCGGTGTGAAATGAAAGGGGAGCTTGTAAGTCCATGGAGTTATGCATGTGTGTTAGAGAAACGCCTGGGCCGCTGGTCTAATCCATGCTGACATGGTGGAAACCTGCAGCGTAACCATAATGAGCATCTATGAAGCATTCTTCTTATAAAAAAAGAGAGTCTGATATTGAGAAAAATAGAAAAAGAAAAAAAAGATTATGAAAAGAGGAAAGAGAGAAAAAAGCACCATATTCCCATGGTAAATAAGAACATTGCTGAGATGTATGTTGTCTTCTTGCCTTGTCATTTTGATATGGGGATTCTTCCATATCATCGCGCAAGGGGTACCCCGTTTGCGGTTCTCTATAATACACATATGCTTACGATGACAAGAACTTAACGGTGACTAAACTTGAGTAGCATGAGGAGCGACCCTCGTATTCAAGGGACATGAGATTCTCAATTTACAACTTGTCAATGCATATCCTCGTATTTGATCACTTTAACCTTAATCACCTAAAGATGCCTATGATAGGGGCAATGAGAGCTGGAAGCTAGTAAGTATCATAATTTTTGGGAGCTCTTTATGAGACTTGCAATCCCTGCTTCCCTCTGCGAAGGGCCTTTCTTTTTACTTTGTAGTTGAGTCAGTAAACCTATTCCCTTCTATCTCAGCAAGTATTTTGAGTTGTTGTGTTTCATTCATTCATATGATGATTTATTCAATCATGTTTCTTATGTTCCTTGTTTTGCACATTGCTCTTATCTTGATGTTTACTACTTTGAAAGCTATCATTGATAACCAGTTATTTGTGAACTTCAGCAAATTATCAACTATTCTTCTACCAAGAGCTAAGTTTGCCATTACGAATTATGATTCACTTTATGTATCTTTATTGTGTTTCCTTTACTCATTGCAAGTTGAGTAATGTAATAGTGAGTTGTCTTCTATTATGATCTATGTATTGATGAATGTGATGCTTCTTGTCCGTATTCTTTTATCGACTCTTCACTCCATAAACCCGAGGTCATGTTTATTGAGCTCAGTTTCGCTTGGGGACAAGTGAAGTCTAAGCTTGGGGGGAGTTGATACGTCCATTTTGCATCACTATTCTATGTCATAATTCACTGCTATTCATTGATATATTTCGTATTAAGAGGTGATACTTATTTTATTTCATCTGTTTTTGCATGGTTGATGACTTTTGGAGCATGGACCGCTGCAGTCAGGATTCTGATGGAAAAGGTGTTGTTTGGAGGCAAAATTCGTGAAGATCAGAAAATCCGGGAAAATATACGGAAAATCCTATTTTTCTAGAAGACGAAGGAAGCCAGAAGGGGGCTGGAGATGGGCCACAGGGGGCCCACACCACTCCCTGGCGCGGGCCAGCCTAGGCCGCACCACCAGGTGGTGTGGACGCCCTGGTCCACCCCTAGAACTCCCCTCTGGCGTATATATTCCTCCTGAAACCCTAAGACTCAGGGAGCAACCACAGAAAGATTCCGCCGCCTCTGCCAGGCGGAAAACACCGAGAGAGAAAGATCTCTCCGGCAGATAGATTTCTGCCGGGGGAATTCCTTTCCGGAGAGGGGAGATCGTCGCCATCAACACCACCATCAAGCTGGACTTCATCGGGATCATCATCATCACCACCACCATCATCACCATCAGCACCCTCATCACCATCTCCATATTGCTGTAACAATTGAGTTGAATCTTGCATAGTTCATAAGGGAAACTTTCCCGGTGTTGATTACTCTTTGTAGTTGATGCTATTGAGTGAACCATTAAATTATTGTTTATGTTCAGATTGTTATACATCATTATTCCATCTCCGATCATGATCCATATGATGTCTTGTGAGTAGTTCGTTTTGTTCTTGAGGACATGGGAGAAGTCATGTTGTTAGTAGTGGAGTTGTGTTGAGAAAGGTTCAATGGTTTGATATTTAAGTTGTGGTGTACTTTTTCTAGTGGTGTCATGTGAACGTCGACTACATGAAACTTCACCTATATGGCCTAGGGGAATGCATTGTGTATGTGGCTACTAATCATAGGGGTTGCCGGAGTGACAGAAACCTGAACCCCCGTTAGGAAACCATTGCACAAGGGACGTAAGGGTCTTAGAGTTTAAAGCTGTGGTTAGGTTTCTACCTTAATTACTTTCTTGTACTTACAGATGTTTGCAAGGGGTATAATCACAAGTATGTATTAGTCCTAGGAAGATCGGTACATTAGCACAGGTTCACCCACACAACACTTAGCAAGCTAAAGAAGATTAATCAACTATATGAAGCGAAAGCACTTGACAGTCTTCCCATGTGTCCTCGAGAACGTTTGGTCATCTTAAGGAATACATCCGGCTTGTCCTTTGCTGCATAATGGATTGGGCCACTTGTTGCATTCATTCCTATTGTCTTTTGTTTACTCGTACTTTGTTTACTTGCTTTATCAAAAACCCCTAAAAATCCGTTTGCTAAGTATTTGCAGAGAATTCCTGATCCATACCACTAGCCAGCACCTTCTGCTCCTCGTTGGGTTCGACACTCTTATTTATCGAAAATACTGTGATACACCCCCTATACTTGTGGGTCATCATGCCACAACACGATCTGCCGAGCTAACGTTTCCGCGATGCCCAAAAGAAGCGCCACATTACATTAAAGAAGACGATGCAAATTTACTACCACGTAACTGCATTATTTGCCATGTTACACCGTCTAGCATCACTAAAAATTAATTATATTAATAATAACTAATTTACATTGCTAATATAAGCAAATTATGATGCACAGTTCTTTAAGATATAAAACTCCATTAAATTACATTTCATTATTGCACTCTTTTGATGGTCCGATTTTAAAATCAAGGGTGGTTAGAAAAGTGCAATAATCGTTCATCTAACTTAACCACCTAACCTAATTACACTAATTTTTTCCTTTGCGCTGTTACGGAGGTGGATCTGCAAGGCGCTGGCCACCATCTTTACTACGGTGGATCAGGCATCATCACCATCTTCCTCACGGTGGATCTTCAAGGCCTCGTCACCATCTTCCGCGTGGTGGATCTGCCTCACGGTCGATCTTCCGTGCGATGGATATGTTCGCGGTGGACCAGCCTGCGGTTGATCAGCCCGCGGACGATCTTCCGCGCGATGGATCTGCTCACGACCGATTTTCCCGCGGTCGATCTGCTCGCGGATCTAACTCATACAGAGATGAGATTAAAAAAGAGAAGAAGATGGAATGGGAAAATTCTGATTGAGATAGTGGGGAGATACAGGAGTACGGCGCCTGCAGAGTGAAGTAAGGATTTGTTGTATTATATAGGAACTAGGATTGGGGTATGGGGATTAGGGTTTTTGATGTGCCTTTAGGTTGTGTGACATAACATTATGGGTCGCGGTAGCTTTGAGGGCCCATAGTAGGCTAATTCGCCGCTCACTTGTTGGTCGAACACGCAAGTCAGTGAGAGAAATAAATTATTCTCTCAAAAAAAACTAAATTATTATTGCCAAACATATACATAAGTGTTTTACATATTACTGCCTACATTACTCATAAGTAAGCCCATCTAGAGTTTCCGCAAGAACAAAACCTAAATATATACTAGACACAACTAAGTACACCAATAACAAGTTAAGCTAACTAAGATAGCACAAGTTATAAGTACTTCAAACTCGATGGCAATCACAACACTACAACACGAAGTCCGGATGCTGGCGCTTATAGACATCAAAACACAGCCTTAGTCGCCGCGGTCGTGCTGGCCCGGCAAAAACAAGCCATCGGGAATAACTGCGTCTGGATTCTGAAATGGCGACTGATTCTTTGGTGCGGCACAACGGGATCCGCCAAGCTAGCATTTTTGAGACGCGCAAAGGAAGCACCATGTTACATTAAAGAAGACGGCGCAAATTTACTACCGCGTAACCGCGCATTATTTGATGTTACACCGTCCAGCATCACTAAAAGTTAATTATGTTAATAATAACTGATTTACGTTGCTAATATAAGCAAATTGTGATGCATAGTTGTTTAAGAAATAAAACTTCACTAGATCATTAATAGCGCGCGTTGCCACGCCCGTCTATTTAGACATTGAAGTTTTAGTTAGTGACCATAAAAATATACACGTTTAGTACTTCACAAGGAAATTTTAGTGAATGATAGACATGAAGACTTGAGTATTCGCTCTAATGTTGAATGAAGGTGAGCAATTTGTGCATTGCATAATGCACGATGAGCATTCACTTTATGTACATGGCACGGTTTGCCACGCCGGTGCATTATTACAAAAAATATAAATTATATAAATATATAGATAAAGTGGCATGAGTTAAATTTTAGTAAACATGCACATATATTCGTCGATATTCGAATTTTAACGGTTTGACAAAACAAAACTTAGGACATATGTGATGCACTCACATGATTCTTTTTACATTTTATCTATTAATAGATTAGCCAAAGAGATATGAAAACACAATTTTCACAATAAAGGGATACAAAATTTGCATATAATAGTATGACAGTGGCAACACATAGCTACGAAGAACATATATCGAATTATGATATGGTTAATCAAACAACAGATCGATAATAAATTTCAAAAAATGTAAAATAATAGAAGCACCCATGAGCTCTCTCAGACTCTGGTGTAGTTCCGTAGCCTTCCCTCACCTCTCACTGGTGTCACATTCTTGTTGGCAGCATCTGTCTTGTATTTTGACACCCTATTGTTTCTTTTTATTTACCTGAAAAGAACCCAGTCGCCTTGCTTGCCCCCTCCCTTTTCCTTCTTCTCTCTTTCGTCTAGGTCGGTCGGATCTGGCTTGGCTACCGCATCGCTGGGCGTGTCCTGTCCTAACTTTTTTCTGCTTGATCCGTATCAGCGAGTCTGGCGTCTTCCACCCGGTTCATCCTAGAACGGTGCGGTAAATCAAGTAACGGGCTAAAGGAGGCATTCCGGCCTAATTAACCACACAAAGGCTTTTTGATATCCAGAGAAGCGTCCCTAAGGGATAATTCGGCCCACGTGGGAATTGAGGACAATCCAACGGCCAGAATAACGTGGAGGACGAGATTGGACGGCCAAGATTGTTCAGTTCATGGTAGGCCTCCTCTTTGACTCAGTTTTAATATCCCTAATTACATTACATTTTATTATTGCACTCTTCTAATGGTCTGATTTTAAAATCAAGGACGATTAAAAAAGTGTAATAATCGTCATCTAACCTAACCAAATAACCTAATTACACTCATTTTTTTCTTTGCGTAGTTACGGAGGTGGATCTGCAGGACGCTGGCCACCATCTTCCCCGCGGTGGATCAGGCTTCACCACCATCTTCCTCGCGATGGATCTTCAAGGCATCGCCACCATCTTTCGCACGGTGGATCTACCCGTGGTCAATCTTCCACGCAGTGAATATTCTCGCGCTCGATCTTCCACGTGATGGATCTGCTCGCGGTGGATCAGCCTGCGGTCGATCAGCCTACGGTCGATCTTCCGCGCGGTGGATCTGCTCGCGGCCGATTTTCCCGCGGTCGATCTGCTCGCGGATCTAACTCGTACAGATATGAGATTAAAAAAGATAAGAAGATGGAGTGGGAAATTCTGATTGAGATAGTGGGGAGATCTAGGTGACTCTGAGGGCCCATAGTAGGCTAATCCGCTGCTCACTTGTTGGTGGGACACGCAATTCAGTGAGAGAAATAAATTATTCTCTCAAAAAAAGAACTAAATTATCCTTACTAAACATACACATAAGTGTTTTACATATTGCTGCCTATATTACTCATAAGTAAGCCCATCTAGAGTTTCCGCAAGTGGCTCCAGCGCGTCGGCCACAGACGCACACGTCGTCATAATTGCGCTTATCACAGGAGCCACCTCATCCTCTGATTTCTTCTTCACTTGCATCACCATTCCCTCATAGTTGGAATCGGACAAGTTGTGGACGGTATCCTTTCACAAGGACACCAACCCATGTTCCAGCTCCGACTAAGTGTTCTTTATCAACATAAAAGACGAAGTCGCATTTTGTTTGCTCGCGGTGACACCCGAGGAACTTGCGACCGGTGTTCACTCCCTCGTATGCGATTAGGAAATGCGGCTGTATGCCTCACTTGCAAAGTAGATCGGAGTTTGACTTGAAGATGTAAGTTCACCCATCTACTTTCAAACCGATCCACCTCGGCACCATGCTCTGATTGAGAAAACCTCAAATTAGTATTTTCAGATATAGGAGATTAAAGAGATACGGAATTTAATTACATAAGTACGGACTTTTCTGCTGCCCTGAACACGTCCACGATGCAACATCTCGTTGCCGCCTTCGCGCTCAGCACCTTGAGGATTCAGTATCTCGATGTCACCGCCGGCAGCCGCCTCTACAGTCCCCTCTGTGTGTTAGTGAAAGCTGTAGGAAGAGGGTGTGTGGATGTGGATGTAGAGTATATAATAGAGAACAAAATAGTTCGGTCGTGGTGGATCACACAAGTCAGTGAGACTAGCCTAACCAGTCAACGTGGGATGGCTGACCAGTCGACAACGTGGGACACACTCTGCTGTGCCAGTACAATGCATGACGCACTAATATATTCCCCTATCCATCTACTATGGCATTACAATGTACCGGCCTACCCGGACACCAACCACGGCACCAAAATCCGCCGGTACCATGTGTGCCAGGGCATATAATTGGCCACCACAAAAAAAATGGTGCCACGATTTCTCATTCTCCATGTATCCAACTATTGCCGGTTCTTTTTGCTTATATCTCCCCAAAAAACGCCATATATGGGGGTATTTTTGTAGTGCAAGGAATGTAAGAAATGGTTGGGGGTGGCGGCGACCTTCCCTCGTGGCGACGGTGTTGTTTTCTGTCTCAATTTGCGGTCGGATCTAGGGTTCCTCGAGCTCGTCTGGGCCGGAGGTTGACCCGCTCGTTCCGATCACCGGGAGACAACAGACGGTGTGGGGACTGTTGGGTTGGCTTGAATAAAGGTGGTCGTCCTTTCTCTCTCGCCGTGATGAAGAACTACATGTCGCCGGTCGTCATTGATCTTGGGTGGACTACCGAGTTCCGGAATACTTCGTCAATGAATTCCAAATGGACGACATGCCTGGAGTTTGTCAGTGCGGACGGTGTTTTGGTCGCACGCATCCATGTTTTTTGCTGGCCGTTTGGTTTTAGAGGGGGCATTGTGAAGCTCTGCAGTCTATTTCCATCAGGGACATGCCTTGGTTCCATGGTGAAGTCAGACGTGGATAATGGTTGGAAGGCGGAAACTGTACACTGGCAATGGAAGTTTGAGTCCTATGGGTGTAGGGATTCTGGCTTCGTGTTTTGTGACTTGGAGGAGCGGAATGGGAAAGTGGGGGCGACAACATAGAAGGAATTCAGTGTCTAAACCTGCAGGGTGAAAACCCAAGGTCTGGTCTTAACTAGTTGTACCTGGCAATGACCTTGTTGAAGGCATTGTTTTGTGAATGCGGACTTTCTCCAGGGTGAAAACCTATGGTCTTTGATCAGGGCGATGATGGTGCTTGAGCAATGTTCCCTTCTTGGAGGCATCACTTTCGGAGTTGTTGGATTTCTAGAACTGTTTTGGTGGTGTTTGTCCGCGGTTTCAAGGAACAAATCACTTAAGCGGGACTTTTCTTTTATGTAATTCTTCTTTATTTGTTTTGGTTGTGTGCATTCGTAATGCCAATATGGTAATGCGTTGTTGTAGAGGCTAGGTGTAATTGGCATCTCCTGATATTAATATATGCTCCTTTCCAAGAAAAACAAGGAAAGTAAACTCGGGTATAGAGATAACTGAGGCACGCGGAGATGAAGATGTATTCCTGTGTTCCCTTACAAGTAAGGTACGTCACGTTTGGAGAGGTGTCAGATCCCATGAAGGATTTTCCCAAGCCATGAAGGGCACCTTATCTCCGAGGCTATCCCGAGGAGGGAATAGCCACTTCCCTTATGGCTATATTTTCCTCCACTCTGGAGATGGCAAGCTCCAGAACCACTTTACAAATCCCATGAAGGGGAAAGCCCGGGCCTCTTCACCATCTTTCACGAAGAGGGCACTGCGATACCAACCTCCGAGCCAACTAGGAGGTCACCCTCCAAGAGTAACAAGCTCACGGTCTCTCACTCAAATAGATCTTAATGAAGAGCTCAACACTTATGCTAGGATGCAAAACAAGAACACTGAAGGTGTTCAAATCATTCGCACTCAAATCCCACCAAAGCAACAAGTGCTTGGGAGGAATTGGAGAGGAAGAACAATGGTGGAAATCAAAAAATACTCCAAGATCTAGATCCAATGGGTTCCCCTCACTTAGAGGAGGAATTGATTGGTGGGGATAGTAGATCTAGATCTCCTCTTCCAAAGATCTCAAAAAGATGCAAGAATCATAGGAGAGAAGGGAGAGAAAAAAGCTCAAAGGGGTCAATAATGGTTTGCCCACTGGCCTTTTTGGAAAGATGAGAACAAGAGATACCTAACAGCTACTGGAAATATTAAAAAAGATCAAGAGTTAAAATACCAAATAAGGAGAGGTATGAAACCTTCCTAACTGAAGAACCAGTAAAACCTCCAAACTCGAAAATGCAATAGAATATGCATATGAATCCCGTTTTTGATGAACTTGGGCTTGTTAAAGGGCTAATACCAAGATTAAGAACCTCACAAAGAGAAACACCAATAAGCAACTAAAAGTGCATGTGTGCCCCCAGGTGTGGTGTTGGTAATTAATGACAATCTCTATGGACTAATGTTTGAATTGAGTTTCACTTGTAGGAATTGTCCATTGGCATCGTGTGGGCCATGTGTTGGTTGCAAGGTTGAAAGTTGAAGAAATGAAGAAGCGACAATGTCCAAGGGCTTTGTGCCTATTGGAATCATGTAGAAGAAGACAAAGAAGAAGAAGATCAAGAGTGTACTAAAGAAGAAGATGGAGTTCCTCATGGTTATCTTCAAGACACCATCCTAATAGAGTTAGAAGAAATGAAGTGCAAGCTCAATATGTGCCATCTCTAGAAGATCGCATGCTTGTAGCTTGCCATCCTCGGTGATCATGGAGTGATGAAGACAAGTTCAAAGAAGAGTTTTCCCCATGGGTATGGGGGAGCAATTCGCAAGTCTTCATCAAGCGAGCGCAAGCAAATGCAATCAAGAAAGATGTTCCATCTTGAGGAAGACAAGATCATCTACATAAATCTCAAGTGGAATACTCAAGGCAAATGTATGATCTTGATAGATTTTCTATGAAACGAGTATCTTGTATGTTGGGAGAGCGGGTTTAGGATAGATAGCCGTACTATCAAGAGGGGCTCTCGAGTGAGTAGCTCGATCGTATCTTTTAGAGAGAGTTCAAACCTTTGCATACATAGCATCATCTTATGGGTTGTTGTTTGGATCTTGTCCATGTGAGGATCTAGAGCTTGTGGTTATCTTCATAACAAGCTCTAGTTCATCAAAAACGGATTTCACTTGAATATCTTACCATGTTTTGGATCTTGCGGGTTTTCTGGATCCACACCTTGGGAGGTATCTCACATATGTTTGCATGGTATTTTCTCCCTTGGTGATACCCAATGTTTCATCCCTTTTGGTTTAACAAAATTGGTTTCATCCCTTTTGGAGTTTGGATGCAAAAGTTATGATAGTTTTGGTTCTGGAGTTTACCTGACCAGAAGTACCGCTGCCTCACCAGAAGTATCGCTAGGCCAATATTGGCGCCGATAGTATCGAGAAAAGTATCGGGATGAGCATAGGAATGCTCACAACATCCGTTCTGTTTTTGTTGGATTTTTACTGGTACTTTGGTCGGTAATAGACTAGTAGTACTAGTCGGAAGAGGCGTTCGAGCAGCGCGGACGGAAGTACCAGCCAGGGACTGGAAGTACCGCTTGGGCATATTTTGCTGCCGGTAGTACCGGTGGAAATTCTGGCCCACTTCCGCTCATCCTGTGACACCCCACATTCATCTCTCTATTTGGTCACGTTTTATTATCGGCACTTGGCCGGTAGTATGCCGGTAGTACCAGCTAGAAGTTCCGGCCCAGGTCTGGCGGAACGTCCGACCTGTACAACTAGGTCTTTTCAACTGCTTTCGAGCCATTTGAGTCGGGCTGACCGGAACTTTCGGTGGCTCACCGGTACTACCGGTCGGACACGTAAATGACCCAAAGTTTCAGATTTGGGAGCCCTTTAGAAGGGGCTCTTCTTCCCCTTCATGGGGTCATCTCTTTTTGTCTGGTTTTCTCTCTCTGCCATTGTTGACCTTGAAGAGTTTGTCCTTCCCCTTCTCCCTCTTATGATTCTTGCATATATTTGAGAGATTTGAGAGAGGAGATCTAGATCTACAAGTCCACCGAACCAAATTCCTTCTTTGTGAAGGAATCCTTGGGATCTTGATCTTGGATTTTTTTGTGTTCTCCTCTTGAGTTATTCCTCGCTTATTCCCTAATAGATTTTGCAGCTTTAGTGGAATTTGAGAGTGAAGAACTTGCCTCTTGCATTTGGTGCATAGGTTTGGATTCTCCTCGGAGATTCGGCGAGTTCAAGCTTGTGGGCTTGTTTCTCTTAGATTCTTTGGAACCCTAGATGGTTGTATAGTGTGGCGTGATACCCTTGGGGCCTCCAATTGAGTTGTGGAGATTCTTTAAGCTAGATACCTTTGTGGTGATTGTTGGGAGCCTCTAATTGAGTTGTGAAGATAGCCCCAACCTTGTACGGGTTCGGTGACCACTCTCAAGTGTCCCATAGTGGATCCTGAGTAGGCCTTTGTGGTGAGCTCACGGGAGAATAGGGTGAGCCTCTTGTGGCGTTGATGAGTTGCGTGTCTTTGCATCTTGGGGTGAGGCCTTATGTGGTGATGGTGAGCATCGAGCCACCACACCTCAAGGTGAGCCATTTGTGGCATTCAGAGAGCATTGCGCCATCGCACCTCTCCAACTGAGACGTAGCTTATTTGGAAGTGAACTTCGGGATAAAAATCATCGTCTCCACATCCAACGGCTATCTCTCAACCAAACCCTTTGTTTATGCAATTTACATTCTGGTGGCCATCGTTTTTGAAGTATTTTATCTTGCTATCGTCTTGTTGCTTGACTTGCTTAGCATAGCTTGTTGGTGCGGTTAGTTGAATCTAGTGTTTTTAGGTTTTATGCTTTGATAAATTAAATATTAGTTTTATTCCACATTTTTAGAGCCTAAACCATAATTATTTTAAATGCATGTTCACTCCCCTCTAGGCAACATTCATTGTCCTTTCAGCAACCAAATAGGGAGATGCAAAGTATGCAAAGGATTAATCTTCATAAGACGATGTGATCAAGTTACCCAACTAGAAGCCCTTCTTGATAGTGCAGCTATCTATCATATAAGTCGGTCTCCCAACAAACACCTTGAAACCGGTAAAAGAAAAACCTAGCAAGTCCATACCTTTGCCTTGCGCATCCCTCTTGATCTTGATGACACGCTTCAAGCTCCACTTAAGACGGAATGATTCACTTTATTATTGTTGCTTCGTGAAGACTCATAATTTTCTCCCCATACACCACTATGGGATAGCTTCATTAAGGAACATCTTCACATGTCCATTATTGCTATTATGGACATCAACCTTCAACCATATGATCTTCCTGAGATGCTTATATTGAATTTGCACATCTCAACCTTGATGACGATCACCACTTGATGTCATTCTCTCATGGGCTATATGAAATTTTCACTTTTGATGCATGCCCATGGAAAGATACCTAGCCCATATGGAAAACGCAAAGACACATGTATAATGGGTTTGTTCATGAAGCATAATTGACAATGCTTACCATACCACAAGATCCATGTGGTACATTCTTGATGCTTCATATGTTGACCAACTTCAAATCACTCTTCACTTTTTGTATTGGTCAACCATGTATCTTCTCGTGCTCTATCTCATTACCTTGAGGTACATAAATAATTCTTCATTTGATTGCATGCTTTAATTCTAAGTCAACCGTAGCTCATCATGAGGTTATCATGACACCGACTTAGAGATATAACTTGAGTTCATCTATTGAGATTAAACTCTTAAGATCTTGATCATATCATATTCTTCTCTTCAACTCGATGATCTTGATGCCAATACTCAAGGTATAACTTTACCTTAATGGCATCCATACTCGAATCTAACACATAGACTATAAGCATGACCTATGAAATATTCCTTCATATAAATTTAATGAAAATATTAGTCCAGGGATCGTCATTAATTACCAAAACCACACACAGGGACAATTACCCTTACACCCACCCACTGGAGCAGAGGTAGTCCGGAGGCGCCAGATAGTTCGCTTCGTACAAGACGCGCGCCTCCCAATCATGGAGCCAGCGGCGACCGATGTACATGATGGTAGGGGGCACGACAGGAAATCAATGGCAATGGTGAGGCGAGAAGAAGGTCGCCTTCATATAGCCACCACCGAATGGAGGGGGAAAGGGTGGGAAATCGGTAGAGGGTGCAGGAACTTGCTCCTGTATCCGTGCGTGGACAACGAGGGTATCCGAGCATGGACAACGAGGAGAAGCACACGAGGAAGAGACACACAACCGACACAAAGGTTCAACGACCGCCATTAATTGCCAGCGCAAGATGCATGTGCGTGGGTCGCTACCATGTGGGTCAAGGCGGACAGATAATGAACGTATGGGCTGTTTGCGCGGACACGCACGAGCGCAAATGCACCTGTCCAGGACCTGCGGACCTCCCGTTGGGCTTGTTTTCGGGCCGCGCTGTCCGCGGACCGCAGAGCTGATATGAATACTAGTAGTAGCTACTACTAATATCGGTAGGCTTTATACCCACGCAGTAGAGAATACTAATCAGATGCCGTCCGATTCTGATTTCATTATTATAAAACTTGGCCAAGTGCTGTCTGATGATGAACAGAGCAGCATGTCTATCAACAACCACACCAGTTGCCTCATCGGTAGCTAGTTAGCCTAACCCGCTTCCTTTTAGCATGCCTAACCGGTTAAACTAACACGCACATCACGAAAGCTAACGAAGCCGGCCACAGGTTGTTTCCTCGTTTGGCAGTGCGTGAGCGGTGAGCCACATACATATTCTGCCGCGGCTCCCTATACAAAACCATATATTCTTGGCTGGGCGCTTTCTAGGTGCAAGCTTGCATCACTTGCAAGCCTTATCTAGAAATGGAGCTGTTCCTACTGCTAGCTTAGCTAGCCCCGGTTTTCAATTGGTGTTTAAAAGGTCGCAAGTACAATCATATATGTTGGAAATTGTTTTTGATGATGGGAGCCATCCGGAAACATGACCTCTCTGAGCGACATGCTGCTCGTCTGTTTGCTCTTTTTAGGTCTTTGGTGTGTAGTTGTAGTAGCAGTAGTCTTTGGCTTCCTGGAGAGTAGTAGGCGATAATGGCCAATATGTGTGTGTGTGGTAAAGTGGGTCGTCGTGGGAGCATGATTGGCCATGCATGTGGAGTCTATCTTTCCCTCCCTTTTCTTTTGGTCTGTGTTTTGAAATGACAAGTATGTATTCCTCCGCTTTTTGCAGCGCCTGGTTTTTACAAACTCGAAAATAATGTGACTCCAGTGCGGTCAACTGGGTTGATCTGCTGACATGGTTTCACTCCCGTGGTCTGCGATCTGGTAGACGTGAGCCAAGTACTTATTACCTTTGCGTTGCATGCAAGGTAGTGCGTACGTACGTACTGAGTCCGGCAACAGTGCGCGGCCTGATTTGCCACGTTGTGCCCGTGCCTGCCTCGTACTACACGCGTGCCGTCCGTACAACTACAACCGACCGAGGCGGCCGGGGCCCTGGCGCCCCCACCACCACCTCCGGCGGACCCGAAGCAGCAAAACAGTGAGCGACAAACTCTGCATGTCTGCCAGGGCCTGCCCAAGCCCAAGCGCGAGGCGCGGTGCGGTCCGTCCTGCCCAAGCACCGGCACGACGGCGCCGTACTCCGGTACGCGCCAGCGCCGCCACCCTCGACCTCGATCGACGGGGCTGGCGCTACCTAGGCTAGCTCCCCCCAGTCTCCCACTCCTGTGCTACGCGCAAACACCTGCTGCCGCGGGGAGCCAGCCAGCCACTCGCGCTGCGCGCATATGCGGCAGGCGACGCATGCGTGTCAGCGGCGTGCATGTGCCGGCAGTGCGTACGTACCTTGCCTGCTCGCGCGGCCTCGCGGGGCCCTCGCCCGATCCGGGCCGTCCATTGGAGGGCCGGCGGTCCACGCCAGTTTTTGGCACAGTTGCTCATAAATCCCCCCACACATGCATGCCCAAAGCCAGGAACATGAGGACGGTAGCAGCAATGTTCGGGGTGCATTTTTGTCGCGATGCCCACGGTAGTGCATGCCGGGCATTTCGAATTTCGTATTCTTTTTTTTCTTTTGCGAGCGATTTCCAATTTCGTATTCAGCGGGACGCTTGTCCTTTGTGCATGTCTAAAAATCAGCGAAATTCTCCTGTTGGCATGCATTTTCTTACGCACGTTAAGATCCAGTCGTCGTCAGTATAAATTTAGTGAGATGCATGAATTTATCTCGATGTGGTGCTCAGTACTTCTAGAGAGTGGTTAGAAAACATGGCCATTCTTCTCCAACCAAACTTGAATTACTACATTGTTGCTCGCGTGTACTCCAGTGTTTATGCATATAGTGTAACAGAAAGAGAAAATATAGGGTCCCATTCTTCTCCAACCAAACTTGACCGTTCTGGTTTGTCAACAGAAAGAGGGGGAGGGGGTCACCGTCATTTCTAGCGTGTGATTAGAAATGTACTCTAGTCTTTATCCATCTACTATGTAATACCCCCTCCGTCTATAAATAAGGAGTGACTCGATTTTTTTTAGATTCACATGTATTTAGACTTGTTTTAGTGTGTAAATATATGTGAATTAGACAAATCCAAGTCACATCCGAACGGAGGAAGTAGAAAGAAAAAAATAGAGTGCCATTCTTCTCCAACCAAACTTGGCCGTGGAAGAGGGTGGGGGTTACTGGCGCAAGCACAACACCATTACGTTACATAGTGTGTTTCTAGGCAAGTCTAGAATTAACCATGATCTAAAATAAACACGTGAATCACACACGCACACGCACACGCACACCACGCACACAATTGAAAGGGATGTTTTACGGTACCCTGAAGTTAACATGGGTGGAGCGAATGCGTGTTGCGGATGCGCGTCAGGTTGGGAACTGGGAAATGGTTGGTGTCGAACGGGTGAGGAGAAAACGCCTAGGTCGAATATGACTGCAATGTGATGTCGTCCACGTCGGCCTGACTAGTGGATGATGCTATCAGAATCAAGAGCAAACTATTAAATGAGGTGAAACTTGACACATTGTAACAAGTTTGTAGCAAATTGTGCTAAAAAATAAAAATAGAGCGAACACTACCGCAAAATCACAAGCTAGTGTAAAAGAGTAGAATCCACTCAAATAAAAGATAATGTGAACCCCATAAATAAAAATCTTGATGAAAAAAAAATCCGTGTACACCTAAAGGTCGGCAGGGTGGTGATACCTTTCAACCAATGGTCGATACCAATTAATGACGACCCTGACTAAGATCAATGGGTACGCCCGGAAACAAATCTTCCGTGGACGCGTAAGAAACGAAGTTAATCAGCATTATATTATGGTCCAGCTAACTAGCGACACAATGCACCACCCTTGCAAGAAATGCAGATCTCTAAGTACCACGTACGTACGTACGTTCCTAAAAGCTGGTACCACCTGCCAATTAGTTAAAAAGGGCGCCGTGGCCGTGGGCATTACTTGTGATTGATCGATCTAACATCGCTACAGTCCATAATAAGTACTACCGCTTAGCCAAAAAGTTGTTTCAGTTTGCATGCAGATGCAGTGCCCTTTTCGTCGGGGAAACGGATCAATCAGCTACGGCTTGTCCGTGCGTGCATGCAAGTGACATACTTTGATCAACGAGTAGTACGTCCGTACTGGCTAGATCCAGGAATCCAAGGTCTGTCATTTTGTGGCCGATCTAGGATTTCATCGTCGGGTAATGGGATGCATCTAGTACTCCCTCCATTCTAAAATATAAGACATTTTAGCTTTATAAATCGATATATCTAGATATCTTTTAGTGTATGGCTAGGTTCATAGAGGTTCGGAGAGAATCTATACAAAAATATCTAGATACATTCACTTCATAAAACTAAAATGGCTTATATTTCTAAATGGAGGGAGTATAATTTAACCCTCCCGTATTGCACGGATCCACAAAAATAGCCAATAAACCTTACAATTTGAAAATAAAACACATCTTTAGCAAATACCAATAGCTCGGTATTTTACTCCTCGAAGTGAAGTAATGGTAGTCGACACGACATCCCACCCAATCAAGCACATATCGCATTGCTTCTGCAAAAGCAAGAAATTTTACCTCTCTCACAGTGGGCAATGCGGGAGGGAAGACCTTCCATAGCCTCAGGAGAGATCAAAACTTGCGTCTGTATTCTGTTTCTTTCTAGAGATCTCGTCAGGGTTAGGTTTGGCCGGGCTCACTGGATAATATGCTTCCCCTTCCCATTGTCAGATTCTTGCCTCAAATTTAGGTTCTACTTATATTTTAAGTGCTTCACCTTGAGGAGGAGATTTGCTCTCGGGTGCCAGGTACCCCTCTTTTTTTTAAAAAAAAAATCAGAAACGGCAGTCCTAAGTTTTTCTAAAAAATCTTATTTTTTTTGGTCTATACATATATATGTATTATACATATCACTTTTGCTTCGGTCCCTCCCCTCACCTCCTTTTCAAACTTTGACAATAAAAACTCGATACCGATTGGTTCGAAGACCGTATGAACCCACCCGAAACCCGTATGGCCCTTTTAAACGTATACTCACCCTACACGTATACTCACGTGCGTGCAGGAGGCGGAAATAGGGAGATATATAGCGGCAACGACAAAATTTCAAACGTGGCATGCATAGACGTAGATCGCGATAACAGGAGGTGGGAGCAGCCAGTGAGAACGTGTAGTATATCTAGCTCGACCGAGTACATCTATACAGAGGTATACATAGTCTGGATATGGGTTTTGACGGATCAAAAAAAATAGTCCATGCAAACTTAATTTGGGGGGGGACACCGAAGCACACCTCCATATCTATAAAGTTTTGCTGAACAACATTTGCAGTTTGGTCTACACAGAAAAAAGGATGGCTCTAAAGAGAGGGGGAAAATCTCATTTATGCTCCTTGTATTTGTTTTTTCTCTAGACCACATCTGAAAAGATATGTCCATAACAATTAATACGGATATACTATTTCGAATTTTTGAGTTTTCAAAATGGAGTTTATGATTTTTCTTTAAATAAAGTGTTCCTTGACACCCGGGAGATCCCGAACGATTATTTAGGTGACCTGCCATTTCTGTAAGGCCACCTATTTTATCTTCACAATAGTAAAACTACATTTATAATAACCATGTGGCGAACCATATGTCGTAGGCCGGTTATGGCATGAGCATTGGGTTGTGACCGAATACACCGATCAACATTTGTGGCTGTGAAATGACTGGGTTGATGCAATTAACTGCACAGGCATGACGTACCACATCCACATGCATCTATAGCGAACGAGGCGCACCAATCAGCTGACAGTAGGACACTTTGCTCATCTGAGCCGCTAAGTTGACATGGTGTAACGGTTGCGCCTCTTTAATCTGGATAATCTGCACCACAGCGTGAAAATTAACAACATCTGGTACTGCTTTAGTGCTTTATATTACTGTGTGTGTGAGTGATAGAGAGTGAGAAGGAGACGACGATTCAAAGTCACTGTGGGTAACTGTTGCCGCACGAGGCCAACGTACTACAAACTACTCGCTCTGTAATTTGCTGCCATTTTTTGAATCATCTTTGCAGTTTTTTTGTTTGTACAATATTTAGGCTAACATATTAGGGAGTAACTAATGGTAGTGGATAATTAAGCTATGATAGAAAAACCGAGAGTGTGTGGCAAATAAGACCGGCCCGGTCGATCTCGCCATACGCCGAACTGTATCCCTGCACACCTTTTTGAAACAAAATGTGCAGCTTGTTTTGGTCAGCGTGTACGCCTGCACATCTTGCTTGCTGACAGCAAACATCTCCAACGTACGGAACTTGCTTGTCTCTGAGTTAGATACGCTCTTCTCTTGACCAGTCGATCTAGCTTGTTGGCTCGTGTAGTGATGGCGACACGACACCGATGCTGAACAAAAACCAGGCCTGCTTGATCGCCAGCCAGGTCGTGATTAAAGATCCCGCCGATATATGTGGTCCGTGGTCCGTGGACAGGCCGCCGTCGCCGTCCTTCTCTCCGGCCGGACCCCGGCCGGTTGCGTGCCCGCCTCGGCATTGCTGGCGGCAACAGTGCCCGAGCCCTGGAAAAGCGACGGCACCACACTATGGCTGTGGCTAGCTCCGTCACCTTGGATCGAGCTCCAAACCGTGCGCGTGACTGCATGTGTCACGGCACTGTAGCTGTAGGCGATTGAAGCTGCCAGTTAATGGGGGAAAGTTTGGGCAGTAAACCGCTGTCCCGTCGTCGACCTTTCCTGCTATGAAGTAAAAAGCTAGCAAGCTGGTGCAGGTATAGCTAGATCGATCGAGTTGATGGTGAGAT
Organism: Avena eriantha; assembly: GCA_910589775.1. Classification (NCBI taxonomy): domain Eukaryota; kingdom Viridiplantae; phylum Streptophyta; class Magnoliopsida; order Poales; family Poaceae; genus Avena; species Avena eriantha. Next base: position 179,692,660 of record OU342744.1, on the reverse strand, counting down.
CGATCTGCTAGCTAGCTGATGTCCTGTTGTTTTTGCTTTTGACTTTGTCTGAGACGCTACCCGGCCGACCGACTCTGCCGGCCCCCGCGCGCTATCGATCGATCTCCGGCCCTCCTGCCGGAGCTGCTTCCTTTCTTCTTGGCACGGAAGATTCTGAATATGTATCGTGGCAGGGCACGGTTATTTCTCTCTGGCTCTTCTCCCGTGGAGTGAAATTTTATCCGTGCCTAATTTATTCGATAAAGGAATATATTAATATCATGAAGATATCCATTACACCAAGCCTCTGCAGTACAACAATGCCTTAATGGCAACATGGATGCATACAATTATTAAGAAAGAAAGAAGATTTAAAAAAAAAGACTCGTTATAGTGATATATTCCTTGTAATTGCAGACCAAACACCACCAAGACAGCACCAGAAATCCAACTTCTCCAAAAGCAATGCCTCTAAGAAGGAAACCAAGCACAAACGCCATCGTCGACATGATCATAGATCATAGGTATTTACCCTGGAGAAGGTTCACTCTCTCAAAAACAATGCCTTCAACAAGGCCATTGTCAAGCACAACCAATTAAGGCAGACCTTAGGGTTTCACCCTGAAGATTAGACTCTGAACTTCTCCCGTGCTATCGTCTCCACTTGTCGATGCCGCTGAAGTCACAAAATACCAAGCCAATCCATCATCTCCACCAGGACTCGAACCATCATTACTAGTCCACAGATCTCGGCTTCCATGCCATTCTCCACTAGTGACATTACCATGGAACTAAAGACATGTTCCACGATGACAACAGATTGCAGAGCTTTGCATCGCTCACTCTGAAACCAAACGGTCAAAAAAACAGTGTTGCACACGATCGAATCCCATCTGATCAAGAAATCTCCATGCATGAGTTGCCGATGGAGCCTTCCGAAACACATACATAATTCTCCCATGCTAGTGGTGAATCCTACACTCCTCGAGAACCCCTCAATCACATCACACAACACTTCATAAACACTCTCTTGCTTTAGATTACTTTTGTTATTTACTTTGTTACTAGTTACTTTAAATATCTCTTGTTTACTATTATTCTAGCAACTTATAGTATAGACTATTTCCAAAAACCATTTTGGATGTGAACGTGGCCTCACTGACAACGTGGCTATGGGGTTGTGTTGTTTCCATCCGCAATGCTTTCAAGAGACAAACTTTGTAAATAATATTTGCTGCTACAAGTACTGCAATAACCCTGGTTGATGCAGGAACCCAGCCATCACAAAGCAACCCCGCAAGTCTCATAAAGTTGCGGAACTGAGAAACTTAGCACCGCCAAAACTTATACATTTAGATCTTCGTGAGATGAATGGTATTTAAACAGAATGTGGAAAAGATATTTCATGACTTTGATTGATGACTCCACTAGATACTGCTATTTTTATCTTCTGAAACTAAAGATGAGGCTTTGAACTACTTCAAGATCTATAAAGCTGAAATAGAAAACCAACTTGATCTTAAAACCAAGAGGTTAATGTTAGAACATGGTGGAGAGTTCTTTTCAAGTGAATTTTATTTATTCTATATGAAACATGGTATTATCCATGAGAGGATGTCTCCCTACTCACCTTAGTCAAATGGGGTGACCAAAAGAAAGAATCGTACTCTAGCTGATCTAGTTAATGCCATGTTAGATACATCGGATCTTTCCAAGGAATGGTGGAGGGAGGCTCTATTGACTGTGTGTCATGTCCTAAACCATGTTCCCATAAAGGATAAAACCATGAATCCTTTTGAGGAATGGGAAAATAAAAGGCTAAAATTCCCTTACTTATGAACTTGGGGCTGTTTGGTGAAAGTCAATATTCTCATACCCAAGAAGCACAAGCTTGGACCAAAAACCGTGGATTGTGTTTTTATGGGATATGATTTTCATAACATTGGCTATAGATTCATGATAGTAAAATCTAAGGTACCTGACAAGCTTGTCGGTACAATTATGGAGTTGAATGATACAACTTTCTTTGAGGACATCTTTCCTATGAAAGGTGTGTTTGGCTCAACAAATCAGGAGATTGATACGTCTATTTTGCATCACTATTCTATATTATAATTCACTGTTATTCATTGATATATTTCGTATTGAGAGGTGATACTTATGTTATTTCATCTGTTTTTGCATGGTTGATGACTGATACATTGCAAATGTATTTATAATTTTTGATGTTCCATGCTTGGTTTTATCTACTTTCTTGTGTTTTGTTCCAACTTTGGAGTACTTTTCATATGATTTCTTGGACTAACCTATTAACAAGAGCCACAATGCCAGTTGCCTGTTTTCTGCTGCTTTTGGTTCCAGGAAGTCAGAAAATGAATATTCTCGAAATTGGACGGGACAAAAGCCAAAGTTACTATTTTCCCGGAAGACTCACGGAGCCAGAAGGAGAGTCGGAGAGGGGCCATAGGGTGGCTACACCACCCCTAGGCGCGGGTCCACCTAGGTCGCGCCAGGGCATGGTGTGGGCCCCCTGGCCGCCCAGCGACCTTGCCCTCTGGCCTATAAGAAGCCTCCCGAAGCCAAAACCCTAAGTAGTCAAGCCTCCAGCCATGAAAAGTTCCGCAGCGCCGCCGCCACCGAAGGGGAGATTCGGGGGACAGAAAGTCTCTGTTCCGGCACCCTGCCGGGACGGGGAAGTGCCCCTGGAGCCATCTCCATCGATCTCCACCGCCATCTCCATCACCATTGTTGATTCCCATGATGAGGAGGGAGTAGTTCTCTCTCGAGGCTAAGGGTTCTACCGGTAGCTATGTGTTCATGTCTCTCTATGCATGATCATATTGTGATCATGAGTTTTGTAATCAAGTAGATCTACCTTGCTACTCAAGTGCTTTAATAGATCTCTGCTCTCCCCATGTGTGTGAAAGTGACAGCGTGCTCACCATGGTGGCACTTAGGCTAGAGATTACAAATACTTGTTATGAGTTATATTTGGAGTTGGATGTTTCTATGAAATTGTGGTGTTTGTTGGACTCATCTAGTACTCAAGGTGACAGTGTGGGGTTTTCTAGATGGGAAAGTCTTACTTTGAGGTGTACTGTTATAGCCCTACCATCGATTAGAGTGTCCAACCGGAGAGTAGTTAAGAGTAGTATCATAAAGAGACAATATTTATATGAGAGTGTTCACTAGTGAAAGTATGATCCCTAGGCCTTATTCCTAAACATCGATACACCGTTTGCACTTAGATCTGTTACATGTTTGCTTGCTTCCATCTTTATTTTAGTTTGCCTTTAGTCTCTTCCACGCCATCGAGTTATTTTCTAGCACTGTTTTCTTTTATCTATAACACTTGTATTACACTATCTCTTCACTGAACTACTGACAAGTGTATTTGGTGTGTTGGGGACACAAGAGACTTCTTATATCTTGATTGCAGGGTTGCTTGAGAGGGGATACCTTTGACCACTTCCTCCCTGAGTTCGATAAACCTTGGGTAATCCACTTAAGGGAAAACATGCTGCTGTTCTACAAACCTCTGCACTTGGAGGCCCAACAACTGTCTACAAGAATAGAAGTGCGTAGACATCAATGACTTTTGGAGCATGGACCGCTGCAGTCAGGATTCTGATGGAAAAGGTGCTATTTGGAGGCAAAATTCACGAAGATCAGAAAATCCGGGAAAATACATGGAAAATCCTATTTTTCCAGAAGATGAAGGAAGCCAGAAGGGGGCTGGAGATGGGCCATAGGGGGCCCACACCACCCCCTGGCGCGGGCCAGCGCAGGCCGCGCCACCAGGTGGTGTGGCCGCCTTGGTCCACCCCTGGCACTCCCCTCTGGCGTATATTATCCTCCCGAAACCCTAAGACTCGGGGAGCAACCACAAAAAGATTCCGTCGCCTCTGCGGGGCGGAAAACACTGAGAGAGAAAGATCTCTCCGGCAGACAGATTTCTGCCGGGGGAATTCCTTCCCGGAGAGGGAAGATCGTCGCCATCAACACCACCATGAAGCTGGACTTCATCGGGATTATCATCATCATCACCACCATCATCACCATCAGCACCCTCATCACCATCTCCATATTGCTGTAACAATTGTGTTGAATCTTGCATAGTTCATACGGAAACTTTCCCGGTGTTGATTACTCTTTGTAGTTGATGCTATTGAGTGAACCGTTGAATTATTGTTTATGTTCAGATTGTTATACATCATTATTCCATCTCTGATCATGATCCATATGATTTCTTGTGAGTAGTTCGTTTTGTTCTTGAGGAAATGGGAGAAGTCATGTTGTTAGTAGTGGAGTTGTGTTGAGAAAGATTCAATAGTTTGATATTTAAGTTGTTGTGTACTTCTTCTAGTGGTGTCATGTGAACGTCAACTACATGACACTTCACCTATATGGGCCTAGGGGAATGCATTGTGTATTTGGCTACTAATCGTAGGGGTTGCCGGAGTGACAGAAACCTGAACCCCCGTTAGGAAACCATTGCACAAGGGACGTAAGGGTCTTAGAGTTTAAAGTTGTGGTTAGGTTTGTACCTTAATTACTTTCTTGTACTTACGGATGTTTGCAAGGGGTATAATCACAAGTATGTATTAGTCCTAGGAAGTTCGGTACATTAGCACAGGTTAACCCACACAACACTTAGCAAGCTAAAGAAGATTAATCAACTATATGAAGCAAAAGCACTTGACAGTCTTCCCATGTGTCCTCGAGAACATTTGGTCATCTTAAGTAATACAACTGGCTTGTCCTTTGCTAAATAAAGGATTGGGCCACTTGTTGCATTTATTCCTACTATCTTTTATTTACTCGTACTTTGTTTACTTGCTTTATAAAAAAACCCTAAAAATACGTTTGTTAAGTATTTACAGAGAATTCCTGATCCATACCACTAGCCAACACCTTCTGCTCCTTGTTGGGTTCGACACTCTTACTTATCGAAAATACTGCGGTACACCCCCTATACTTGTGGGTCATCAAGACTATTTTCTGGCGCCGTTGCCGGGGAGTGAAGCGCTATTGCAGAGTGGAACTGGTAAAGGAAACTTCTACCGTGAGTATTTTTTATTTCTGTTAGTTGCTTTATTTTCGTTATGGATAATTCGCTGAGTTTCTTATTTGGTAATGCTACTACCACTGCTAAGGTAGTAGATAAGCCACCACCTGCTGAGAATTATGTTTTTAAAATACCTACAAGAATTACTGATCGTGTTATGGATAACTACTATGTTGGGGATGGAACTGTCCATCCCGGTGATCATTTACTCTTTATACACGAATTATGCGGGTAGTTCAAGTGTGCAGGTATTACTACAGAACAAGTTAAGAAGAAGTTATTCTCATTATCGCTGAAAGGAAGAGCAGAGGAATGGTATAAGCTGCTGAAGAATGGTCAAGCTCTGGAATGGGAGGAAATAGTGCCTCTCTTTTATTCAAAGTTTTATCCTCCTAGTTAAAAGAACATTTCATGTTTTCCTATGTTTTGCGTGTTACATAACAATACTGTGGAGATTATTCAAGTGCGCTAAGTGTGCAGGAAGCTTTGAGGGGGGCCGGATTATCTGCCCCACCAAGGAGCGGATAATCCGGCCTACCTCATTGCTCAAAGGAAGCCAATGCGCGTCGCTCGGTATCTGGTCGGATTTTCTCCCGGTAAATCCGAACTGGGGCGGTTTTTCCTCCCCAGGCCGGATAATGCGGCTGTCGCATGGGCCGGATAATCCGGCCCCCAGTTTTTGAGCAAAGGGAGCCAATGCGCGTCGCTCGGTATCCGATCGGATTTTCTCCCGGAAAATCCGAACTGAGGCGGTTTTTCCTCCCCAGGCCGGATAATTCGTGCTTCACATAGGACCGGATAATCCGACCCCCAGAAGTTGATCAAGGGCAAGCTCGGCGCGATGCTCTGTTAAGGGGTGGATTATCTGCTGGATATTCCGGGTCTGGGGCGGTGTTTTCCTCAGGCCGGATAATCCGCCCCCCAAAGTGGCCAACGGCTGGTTTCTGCATGGGGGGTATAAATACCCCTTCTTCCCCAATGTTCAGAACTCTTGATTCATTCGAAATTGTCCAGACATTGTGCAAGAGCTCTTATTCTCAATCTCCCACTTCAACCACCTGAAGGTCTTGATCTTTGGAGGAATTGAAGGAGGAGAAGTTCATCATCATCATCACGAATCAAGTGCTTCAACTCCTCTCCATTCACTTGGAGAAATCCCTGATCTAGTATTCTTGTCAATACCTAGATCTTGTTTATTGTATTTGATAACTTTGTTCTTGTGGCAGCTTGTTTTCATTTCGGGAGCCTCCAAGTTGTTGTGGAGTTGTTGCCCCGCTAGTTGTGTAAAGGCGCCGGTGCCCGCCTCGAAGGGTACCTATAGTGGAAAGGTGGATCAGGCCTTTGGTGGCGAGATCCATCAGAGAACAGGGTGAGGCCTATTGTGGCGTGGTGGTCTTAGTACCGCCCACCCCTCCAACGCAGACGTACTTCCCTTAACAAGGAAGGAACTGTGGTCAAACAAATCTTGTGTCTCTGCGTGCTTCACTTCGGTTTACCCGTTCCTCTTCCACTCGCTCTTTACTCGCTAGTAGATAGGTTTGCATATAGGGAAATTCCACCTACTAGTTTATCTAGAGAATTTACCCTTTGTGCTAAGCCTAAAATTGAAAAAGTATTTAAAATTGGTGTAGCACCTATTCACCCCCCCTCCTCTAGGTGCCCATACGATCCATTTCAATTGGTATCAGAGCCCCGCCTCTTAATTCGGGCTTAACCGCCTAAGAGTAGTATGGGTACCAAGGGTGATGGGAATGAGGCTGTGGATAAGGTCACAATGGATGATCTCAAGACGTTGGAAACAACCTTGCTGAAATCCTTTGAGGCCAAGATGGAGGAGATGAATCAAATGATTGCTCGCCTCACATCATCCATAGCCCCATCTCCATCCTCCTCTAAGGCTGCCACACCATCATCTAAAGAAAAGGGTAACACCGGATCCAAGGATGATGATGTGGAAGGTGAAAAACTTAATGGTTCCACCTACAAGAAGGGAAGTGGTAAGAAGGAATATAGTGAGGTTCGCCACGTATATTCCCCCGACCCACATATCCCTCATCCTCATATAAACAATAGGGGTGATCCACCCAAGCTCATTGCATCCTCTTTCAATCAATGACAATTCTTAATGAAATCTCATGTTTGCAGCTCCTCTATTGAACTTTGGAGGATTATTGAAGAGGGTCTTTATATTGGAGATCAAACCAACCTAACAAGAAGAGAAGTTGTAGATAGCCAGTTGAATGCCACCACTGTCCACATGATACAGCTGGGTGTGGGTCCCAAGGACATGCCACACATTGAACATCTCAACACAGCTAAAGAAGCTTGGGATGCTCTTACAAATCTCTTTGTTGGGAATGAAAGCATGAGAAGGAACAGGTATGATGCCCTTAGTAATGAAGCTGAGGGATTCTACATGTTGGATGGTGTAAACCATGAGGACATGTATAGAAGAATCAAGGGCATCACAACAACATTTAGAAAGCATGGGGCCACTCACATTGATGATGCATGGATAAAAAGGAAATATGTGAGGGCCTTAATGCCTTTCGAGCCAACGGACTTGAAAAGCTTGCAAGGTAGACATAAATACCATCAAATGACATCCAATGAAGTCATGCAAGAAATGGCGTCATTCAATGTGGTAGCAAACAATGCTGAAGATGCCCGTGCTCGGGCCTTTGGAATGCAAAAGGGTGTCAATGTGGCTCTCAAAGCCAATGTTGTTAAGCAAGAGGAAGATCAAAGAGATTTTGAGGGGGCATCCATGGACTGCCCCAATGAAGTCAAACATGCTCATGGTGAGTACATGGAATTTTATGCAAGGAACTTTTGGAAGGACCCTGCCAGAGCCAAGTCGGAACTTGAGCGCAAGAACGGGTCAAATGGAAGAAGAGAAAGTGGCCCAAGATTGAGAACTTGTTACAACTATGGAGATAGAATGCACTTTGTAGCCGAGTGTCCGTATCAAAATAGAGAAGACAATGGTGGAAGGATCATTCTTAAAGAGAAATCTAAAGCACGTAAGAAGAAGCCATTTATTAAGAAGAATGGCCCCTTCAAGAAACATCCCAAGATCGTCTTAGTTGCACAAGAAGAATACTCCTCTGCAAGTGAAGATGAAGAGGATGATGATAGTTCCCGCGAGGTGGCTGCTATAGCCACCACATCGACTCCTTCATCTATCTTCGACTCGCCAAACGAGAACATCATCAACAACAACGCCACTTGCCTAATGGTAAGAGGGTCTAAGGTATCAACTTCTAGCTCTTCATTTCCTAAGACTAACATAATTTTGGATATGGATGATCACGCCAGTCTTAAAATGAAAGAAGAAGTTATTGCTTTGGATACTTTCTTCACTAACCTGCAAGGTGAGCACAAACTCCATTTTGATGCTCTTATGAGTCAACTTGCTCAAGCCGAAGATCTTCTTGAAGAAAAGGGCAGAATTGAAAGAGAAGATGCCTTGGAGATAGCATCTTTGAAGAATGCCTTGGAAGAGGAAGAGGAAGCTCGAGTATCTTTGGAAGAGAGACTCGAATCCACTGAGGAGTCACAGGAAGAAACTGTGGCTCAGCTCACCAAAGAACGTGACCATGCTCTTGCCAAGGTAAAGAAACTAAAGAAAGAAAAGATTGACTTTGGGGCTGTTCATGCTAGACTTTTGGAGAAGTTTGATAATCTTAAAAGTGCTCACAAGGCATTGAAGAGTGATCATTCTACTTTAAATGAGTCTCATGACCAGTTCCAAACTAAATTGAAACGGTATGATGTGCCAAGTACCTCCACTTCATCCTCTGGAAAAGAAGACCTTGCAAGAAGTTCCCAACACAAAGGTAAAGAAGTTATCGATGAGATACTGAGCAAGCAAAGGACAACCAATAGTAAAGAAGGTCTTAGTTACATCCCAATGACAAAGAACAAGAAAAACAACAAGAAGAAGAAGAAGAAGAGCAAGACTGCTCAACCAAAGACTAGCAACATTACCAATGACAAGACTAATTATGATGGTTTTGCAGGGGTCAACAATCCTAACTTTGAACTATATTGCGATTATTATGGTGATGTTTATGCTAGTTATGTAGGCCCTTATGATTGTTACATTCCTTGGTCTATTTGGGTTCCCAAGACCCTTGTTACTAACATGAGAGGACACATTGAAAAATGGGTACCTAAAACCAAGAAGTAATTTTCTTGCAGGGCTATGCTTCCGGTGGTTCTAAATGGGTACTCGATAGCGGTTGCACGAGTCATATGACCGGAAGCAAGGAGATCATCACGGAGATGCGACCAAACCTTGATCACATAACCGTCTCCTATGGTGACAAGTCAAAATCTGAGGTATTGGGTCTCGGCAAAGTTGTGGTGGCTCACGATATCTCTCTTGTGGACGTCATGCTTGTTGAGACCCTCGGTTACAACTTACTTTCAGTTCGCGCCCTTGGTAAGATGGGCTTTGCAGTTTATATTGATGCTGATTTGGTGGTACTCTTGTGGAGCAAGTCTCTAAAAGTCGCTTTAGTGGGATATGTCGAAAATGACCTGTACGTGGTGGACTTTTCGGGGAAAACCACTACAGGCCCAATGTGTCTTTTCGGAAAGGCTGACGCGGGTGGGATATGGCATCGCCGACTAGCCCACGTCAATATGAGAACTTTGCAAAGTCTCCACAAGGGTGGCCACATCCTTGGACTAAAAGAAAATGTCTCCTTTACCAAAGATCGTGTTTGCAGGGCGTGTGTTGAAGGGAAAATGCATGACTCACCTCATCAAAGGAAAACTATTATCTCATCAAAAAGGATTTTGGAGCTCCTTCATGTGGACCTATTTGGACCTCCATATCATGCAAGACTCGGTGGGAAGAAGTATTGCCTAGTGATTGTTGATGATTACTCAAGATACACCTGGGTTTATTTCTTCAAGTTAAAGAGTGAAACTCAACAAACAGTCATCGACTTCGCCAACGAGGTTCGACGTCAACACAACGTCCCCATTCTGGCTATAAGAAGTGATAACGGCTCTGAGTTCAAGAACTACACCTTAAATGAGTTCCTAAGTGAAGAGGGGATAAGACACCAATATTTCGCTGCGTACACCCCTCAACAAAATGGTGTAGCCGAGAGGAAGAATCGAACTCTAATGGATATGGCAAGATCAATGTTAGCCGAATTTAAATCTCCATATAACTTCTGGGCTGAAGCAATCTCTACTGCTTGTCATTCATCCAACCGATTATACCTCCGCAAGATCTTGGACAAGATTCCGTATGAAATCCTTACCGGTAACAAGCCAAACATCTCATACTTTCGGGTATTCGGGTGTAAGTATTTCTTTCTTATCAAAGGAGTGTGTTTATCTAAGTTTGAATCTAAGGCTTTAGAAGGTATTATTGTTGGTTATGGTGCCGAATCCCACACTTATAGAGTCTACAATAAGCTCTCCAGAACTGTTGTAGAATCTTGTAGTGTGGTGTTCGAGGAAAATGACGGTTCCCGTGCGGAGCAAGTTGGTGTTTGTGATGCAGATGTTGAAATACCCCAAGATGCAATAAGAAGAATGGGCGTGGGATTTTTCCGCCCCATTGAGGAACCCCTTGTGGCGGATCGGGAAGGACAATGCTCTTCCCATGAAGAGCCCTCATCTACACATGCCCAACAAGTTCCCACCACGGGAGCGAATTCTGTACCATCTCCATCAACTGCTGAAGGTCAAGCTGTTTCAGAAAACTCCATGCCGGATTATCCGGTGGACACCGGATTATCTGGCCACCCTGCTCCAGCTGACAATACTGCTCCTGGTGGTGAAGATGTCAATGCAAGCTCTAGGCCGGATTTTCCGGCAAGCCTCGGATTATCCGGCCCCTCGCCAGTTCAAGCAAGCCCCAAGCTTCCTAATGAAGCTGCTACAAATACTCCCAGGCCAGATTATCCGGCCTCTCCATCGGCCGGATTATCCGGCCTTGACTCTCCAGTTCAGCAACCTCGTGTTACGGCTACTGACTCACCTCAAGGGCACGTGTCACCACCACCTGCTGATATTCCCTGTTCCTGATCAAGGTCGTGTAAATGCTTCCAATGAAGATTCAAGTGAGGAATCTACTCCCCCAAGAGACAACAAACTTATTGAACTTCGTTGCAAGGCTCGAGCTGATCGAAACCTTGAGTTGAGGGGTCACACTCTCGACAAGGTTGTTGGTGATCTTCGACGAAGGGTTTCTACAAGAAGAGAATTGGCCAGTTTTGGTGAGCATCAAGCTCATATCTCTATGGTGGAACCTAAGAATGTCTTTGAAGCTCTTGAAGATCCAGATTGGGTTGTTGCTATGCATGAGGAGTTGAATAATTTCGAGTGCAACAAAGTCTAGAAACTCGTGGAGAAACCCAAAGAGTGCCGCAATGTTATCGGCACCAAGTGGATTTTTAAAAACAAGCAAGATGAGAATGACATTGTTGTGAGGAACAAGGCAAGACTTGTGGTGCAAGGTTACTCTCAAGTTGAGGGCATTGACTTCAGCGAGACCTATGCTCTAGTGGCTCGCCTTGAGTCCATCTGTATCCTTCTTGCTTATGCTGCCCATAACAATTTTAAGTTGCAGCAAATGGATGTCAAGAGTGCCTTCCTTAATGGTCCTCTACATGAGTTGGTATATGTAAAGCAACCCCCGGGTTTTGAGGATCCTAACTTTCCGAACCATGTCTACAAACTCGATAAGGCACTCTATGGCCTTAAACAAGCCCCACATGCGTGGTATGAGCACCTTAAAGAGCTTTTGTTAGATCGTGGCTTCAAAGCTGGGAAATCGATCCCACTCTTTTTACTAAGAAGGTTAAGGGGGAGCTCTTCGTATGCCAACTATATGTAGACGATATCATCTTTGGTTCTACTAATAAAGCTTTTAATGATGATTTTTCAAAGCTTATGACTGACAGGTTTGAGATGTCTATGATGGGGGAATTACGGTTCTTTCTTGGATTCGAGATCAAGCAACTTAGAGAAGGAACGTTTATTAATCAAGCAAAGTACATCCAAGACATGCTCAAGAGATTCAAGATGACGGATCTAAATGGTGTCGCCACTCCGATGCAAACAAAATGTCATCTTGAACTTAACCCACATGGTAAATATGTGGACCAAAAGGTATACCGGTCCATGATCGACTCTCTTCTTTACCTCTGCGCATCTAGACCCAATATAGTGTTGAGTGTGGGTGTGTGTGCAAGGTATCAAGCAGCTCCTAAAGAAAGTCACTTAGTGGCGGTCAAGAGGATCTTTCGATATTTGGTTCATTCCCCCAACTTTGGTCTCTGGTATCCCAAGGGCTCCAATTTCTCTTTATGTGGTTATACTGACTCAGATTGGGCTGGTGATAAGGATGATCGGAAATCCACTTCTGGAGCTTGTCAATTCTTGGGAAGATCTCTTGTATGTTGGTCATCTAAAAAGCAGAATTGTATATCTCTCTCCACTGCCGAAGCTGAATATGTTGCTGCTGCCAGCGCTTGCACTCAACTATTGTGGATGAGGCAAACTTTAAAGGAATACGGTGTCAATTGTGACAAAGTTCCTCTTTTATGTGATAATGAAAGTGCAATCAAAATTGCGTACAATCCTGTTCAGCACACAAGGACGAAGCATATTGAGATTCGGAATCATTTTATTCGAGACCATGTTGCTCGCAGCGATATTGATCTATCCTTTGTGAGCACGAAGAACCAACTTGCGGATATCTTTACAAAGCCACTTGATGAAGCAAGATTCTGCTACTTGAGGAATGAGCTAAATATCATTGATTCCAGGAGTTTGTCTTGATTACCCTTGCACTCACTCGTACATCTCAATCCTTCTTTGGTCTAGGTGTGGGCATTGATATAGGGGGAGTGTGGTCCTAACTCATTGGGCTAACCCTCCCCCCATAATGCCAAAAGCAAGTTAAATCATTTCTCTTAATATCATTTTTTGATATGTGAGCTTATTGATGAGTATTGGTCATGAACCCAAGATATATCTTCGCGGTGTCACACCATACACTCCAACAAGGTGGACTCGGCCACCGCCCTCTCCCTTGAGGAGAATTGGCTCTTTTTGGATGTTCTTTGCTATCTCATGTTCTTATGGGAATCACACTCAATCTTGGCTTTTATTTGATTTGGATTTTGCAATTTTGAGTATCTAGTACCATCTCAGTTTGGTTCTCTTAATCCTAAGCCTTTCCCTACCCCTAAGCCATCTCTTCTAGCACACAAGTCCCTTGTACACCTTGTGGGGTGTTGTTTGGGGACACGCGGGCCTGGTTCTATGTTCAACAGAATCCTAGATTTGAGGCCAGATAATCCGGCCCAAGTGTAGGCCGGATAATCTGGCCCTGGTGGATTTCATCTTAAAGAGAAGGGATCGGGGGAAGGGCTCATAACGAGAAGCACTTCTCCCCCAACCCTCTCCTCCTCCTCAGCCGCCGCCTGCCGTCCCCCACCCTCCTCGGAGCCTCTCCGGCCACCGGATTTTCCGGGTCTCCCCGGATCTTCTTCTCCGCGCCTCCGGGTACCTTCTCCTCCACATTCTTCCTCCAGTGAGTGAGGGTAACTCCCTCTCTCCCCATCTTTGGTTAGATGTGTAACTTGTTGGGTGGAACGTTGTCTAGAAGGATGTGTTTTCGCATAGAAATTGTAGTCTTGAAGTTTCTAGGCCCGATCTACTTTTTTGCATTCAATCTAGGTGAAATCAAAATTTTCTGCCAGGGCCGGATTATCCGCCCCTGGCCAGGCCGGATAATCCGGCCTGACAGATTCGATTCTGGTTCAGTTTCACTATGGAGTATGCATTGAGTAGTTTAGACCTATGAACTTTTTGACTATTTTTTCCATGCTCTCTCCTGGACTTGTGTGTATGCTTATCCCCTTGCTATCGCCCTTATTCTCCTCACAGGTGGTTCCAGTGTTCCCAAGACCTACACGCGCTGCCCTCGCGCCAAATACTTTCAAGACAACGGACAGGGTAACTTAGTGGACGAAGTTGAGTTGAGGAGAAGAAAGAACGAAGAGAAGCGCATGGCTGAACAAGCAAAGAGGACTAGGAAGGGGGTGTCCAAGAGGAAGGGCAAGGAGCCCAAGATCAACTACAGGACTTTGGATGCGGTCTCCTATTCCGCCATCCGTCACCGTGACTTGTTTGCTGAGCTGCCTCGTGATGATGAGCTGGGGGATTCTCGTTTTTGGTGTGCAGAACAGAAGGGCATCTATGAAGATGTGTATGCCAGGCTGATCATTAGGCCTATGCACCCACTGGTACTTGCTGATGCTTTGGAGAAGGCTCATCTTGTGGATGCGATGTATGTGGCTAAGAGGATGGGGATGCACCATCGCATGTCTCTCTAGTGCTCCTTTGACTCTGAGGTGGTGAAGCAATTCTTCTCCACTTTGATCATTTGTGGGGATGAGCATCGCACTATGAAGTGGATGACTCATGACAGGCCTATGACTGCTGATTTTCACGTGTTTGCTGAGGTTCTTGGATACTCTTTCCGTAGCAGGGATAGAGCCAGTGGCCACCACATTTGTCGTGGAAATGGCCACGGCAGTCGCTGCCATAGGCAGCGATTGAGAGTTTCGTGAGGAAGAGTTGGCGGCCATCTGCGATGCGAGATGGGGCAAGTGCATAGGGGTTTACCCAGGTTCGGCCCCCCGGAGGGTAAAGACCTACTCCTGCTAGATTGGATTATGAGAGAGCGAGTTACAAGGGTGGCGAGCTCGGCGGCTGGGCAGCGAGTCGCTTGAGGGGGTGTATGATGGAACGTAAGTCTCTATGATACCCTAGGGAGGTTTATATATGAAGCACCTCCCAGGGTTTACAAGTTGTCCCCGAACAAGATAAGGATCCGGGGGCTTTTGACCTAATCCGACTAGGCTTCTGCTACGCTCCTGGGCTTCCAGTCGCCAGTCGATGGGCCTCTTCTTTCCTTAGAGTCCAGTCGTTGTCCTCTAGGTGTACTCGTGGGCCTTCCGTCCCACTCGAAACCTACTGCTGAGCATACCCCCTTTGGCATATCCCTATCAGTAGTCCCCGAGGCCATCGTTGATGCAGGCGCAGGCGTCCTTTGGTGCTTGAAGTAGGCGAGCTCAATTTGGGCGCCCAGTTGAATTGGCGATGGACTCTATTAATGCCGAGGAGAATTTCTCCACAGCTCCACTCGTCACTTTAATGAACATCATTGCTGCCCAGTCGTCATTTCGGCGAGAAGAGAGATTGGCGGGTGGCGAGTGGACCATAGGAGTCGGACCGTCAACCTTAGTCAAACTATCCGTTGGAATTTCCAACGGTAAATACGGCGCAATTACCGTGGGTAACGGCTATCCTGATTTTGGCGGGTGACTTTTCCCATATAAGGGGAGTGATGGATCAGCTTCGCGATCCTGCTTCGCATTCTTCATCCTTCCTCATTTGCTCTTCCTCTCTGCTCACCCCCGACCTATTCTCCTCGCATCGCGTGATTCCACTTTTTGCTCAATGGCGCCTCCCAAAGGCTCGTGGGGAAAATCCAAGTGCACCACAGCCCATCTGAAATCCTTCGAGGACGTCGGGGTGCTCTGCAAGGGGAATTGGCGAGTTCCCCCCTCTTTCGAGACCGAGCCGAAACCGCGGCTCGACGAGTTCATCTGCTTCACCAACCATCTCGAGAGGGGCTTAGGGTTCCCCACTTCACTCTTCTTCCGCCGCTTCTGCGCGTACTACGCGATCAAGCCCTCAGATCTTGGTCCGCATAGCATCGAGCAGTTGGCGATTTTAATCGCCTTCTGCGAGTGCTACCTCGGCTGCAGGCCATACTTCCCGCTGTGGCTGGAGCTCTTCCATGGCCGCATCGGGCGCGAGGCGTCCAGCGGCTTGATGCTGGCCGCAGGTGGGGTCACCTTCCAGTTGAAGCCGAAGGCCAACTTCGTCAAGCTCCTCCTGCCGAAGAAGGCCGCTAGCGAGTGGAAGAAAAGTTGGTTCTACGTCAAGGAAGCTACTCCCTCTAGAGAGGTCTCCCTTCCTGAATTCGTCGCCGAGAGGAGCGAGCCCTGCCAACTGGCGCGAAAGAAGCTTCCTGAAGATCAACGGATGGCTGTCGCGGAAATGATGGATCAGATCTAGAAGCTGAAGGACTAGGGGCTGATTCCGATCAACCTCTACAATTGCTGGCTCGGGCGGCGCCTGGTTCCGCTGGCGGCTCGTCCACACTGGATGTACAAGTACAGTAGGAAGCTTGATCCATCTCGCACCAGCAAGGAGTCGTGGGACGCCGAAGATTACAAGGCCGCCCTGAAGGAGATCACCGACGCGGAGTTCACGGGTGCGGCGGTCGGAGTCGCCCCGTATACTCCCGTGAAGAACGAAGCCCTTACAGTAAGTCTTCTTTCCAATCGCTCCGTTCGTATTCCAATTTCATTCTTTTCGCTTGTCGTGTTTTTGACTCGCAGTGGTTCTCAGCTTTTTAGGTATTGGAGGGTTGGCTCCCTCTGCTCGATGAAGAAGTCCCCCAGGAGCTGGAGGAAGATTCCGAGGGGGATCCTTCCGATAGCGACGGGGAAGATGAAGAGGTCGCTCCCCTAGCGCCTGTGGCTCGCAAGACCCGAATGCAGAAACAGCGAGAGGTCTAAGCGAGCCGCAGCCTGGACGAGTTCGAAGAAGGCGACGAGGTCGCCCAGGAGCAGACGTCTCGGCGCACCGCTACGCCTTCGAAGACCCCACGCCGGCCCAAGTCGCCGGCAAAAAGGCCTGCATCACTGGTCAGGTCGTCAGTGGTGTTCGGGTCAGACGACAACTTCGACGGCGAAGGGTCTCCTGAAGTCTCGCACGAGGCCCCGAGGGCCGCAATCCCGACGAAGGGGTTGGAGGGCGAGGACGCAGAGGTGGTGGTAGAGGCGCCCCTGGCTTCGATCGCACCGTCGACCTCGGGGGTCCCAAGCTGAGAAGCGACCGACATAGTGCCGCCCAAGTCGCCGCTGCCGTCGAAGGCAGCGGCGTCGGAGCCAGAGATCTCGGCGACTGCGGCTTTGTCGTCAAGGAAGCCCTCGGTTTCGTGGGCTTCGGACGTATTCAAGCGGGGGCTCAATCCCAAGCTGGGTCCCGAGTTGGATAAGCCTGCCCATATCAGTACCGGGCTTCGCATTCTTCCAGTCGCCAAGTAAGTTATACTTCCTTGTCCCAATTTGCTTTGCTTCTTTCATGTTGTGGTTGTGCTGATTAGAAGGGCTCGTGCAGGTCGAGGGCTAAGAATATTAGTCGCCCTTCGGTTGCCAAGATTCCCCCGGCCACTGTCGCGGGAGAGGGTGATCTGCCCAAGAAGAGGAAGGCCTCCGAGGATGTCGCGTCTGCTGAAGTTGCGAAGAAACAGAAGGAGGGCGCTGACGACGCCGTGACCGGGGGAAGCGCCGCGGAGCCAGCTGCTGCACCACTCGTCGAAGAGGGGGCAGCGACGCGATCAGAGCCAGCACCAGCTGCGTCCGCGCCGGAGGTGCCGGTCCCGGCGGCCAGCGCCCCTACCAGGGCGTCGGCGACGTTCCCTCGCTTTATGGCGAGGGGGTTTCTAGGCGGTGCGGATGCGCAATCTCCGCAATTCCCGGAGATCGTGGACGCGGAGATTGAGGCCCGCCGCGGGCGCACCTCCTTCACGGTCCCGTCGACTGACGCTGCTGAACTTCACAAGATGCTCGGCGCTGCTATTCAGGTATGTTCAGTCCCCGAGTTCCTAGTCGCTGAATTTCAGCAGCTGGGAACTGGTCTTAATTTTCCTGTACTCTCCAGTCCGCGAGTTCCTAGTCGCTGAATTTCAGCGGCTGGGAACTGGTCTTTCTTTTCCTCCCAATGCTTAGCTGGTCTCGTTGTTTTGCAGGGGTTACAGCGGGACTCGACTGATCGGCAGGCTGCGCGAGAGTGCCTGGAGCGTGATTTGCGCGAGGCGCAAGAGGTGAACCGGCGGCTTCAGGAGAGGATCGGTGAGTGTTTGACGTTGTTCTTCTTTGCTTGTTATGAGCTGGTTTTGTGTAATACTCTGACATCTCTGCTTGCAGATGGTTTCCCGGACGAGGTCTCCAAGGCCCGTGAGGGGTATGTCCCACTCGCCGAACTAGACACGGCGAATGAGTGAGTGGCCTCCCTAGTCAAGGAGTTGGAGGATGCTAAGGCGGCCTCAATTTCTTCGGAAGAACGTGCGAAGGCTGTCGTCGCCGCCGCTGAAGAGGAACGCAAGGCCACGGACTCCATTATCGTGGGGCTGCATAACGACCAAGCCGCTTTGGAGAAGCACGTCAAGGAGAATTGCCGCAAGCTTCTTGGTGAGTTTCTGTCATTTGCCTTATCCTTTTGTCGGTTCTCCGCTTTTGGGGGTTTCATTGTTTCACTGACATCTGACTTTCCAGCTGTGGTAGAAGCGACCCGGTGGTGCAGACGTATACCGCTTCATAGTGCGTGACTACCGTGGTGAATGCTGCCACGGCCTCGGCGTTGTGTCTCCAGGCGGCTCTCCAGGGCATGTCTCCCACCGAAGTCATCCCTGGGGGGATCACGGAGGTGTGGCACTATCTGGAGGAGGTGCCCGCGGTTGTGGAGTGGATGACGCGCTCCGCGTTCAGGCGCGGGGCCGCCACAGCGTTGAGCTTGGGCCTCACGCACTTCCCGGACGACTTCGATCTGGACGACATCACGAGTGGCTATCCTTCGGCGACCGGCATGGTGGAGATGTCGGAGGTGCTGAAGCTGACTGCGAAGGCCACTCCTTATGCCGACTGTGTCTTGGCGATTGGGGGTCTTCTGCCGTACCAGGAGACGGTGCTGGCGCTTGGCGACCCCGAGCCGGAACACCACGACATGAAGTCGGAGCAGCCCTTCCAGTCGTCGTTGGCGAAGTCGCTGACCTCGTACCCGGCGAACCCGTGGCGGCCCTTTGTGCGCGTCAAGGGTGGTGGCGCTTCTTCTTCGTCAGGGCCTGTGGAGTAAGCAAATGTAATAATTGTAATAGATGCCACGTGGCGAACATTGTATGATGTTTTTGTAATCCATGTCGCAGGGACTTGGTCGACTTGTGTTATGATTAAGGGAGTGTTTTGTTCAACAATTTGAGCGAGTCCCCGAGCGCGTCCGCCCTTTGATGGGGTATAACTCGATTGTGTACTTCGATGTGTTTGATTTGTTTTCGCGTTTGTTTTTATCCCTCATGTCTCCTGAGCAGCGAGTCCCCGAGCGCGAGTGGGGTTCGTTTGTGAACGAGTCCCCGAGTATTGTGCTAGACCGTATTGGTCGTGATCCTAGTGCAGGTTTTTAATGCGTTGTCTGTAATGCGTCTCCTCCCCTGGCCCGAAGAGCCACTCGCTTGGCGAGCCCTAGGCAGCTCTCTTACTAGGTGTGTTCCCGAGCCGCGTGGGGTCCCCGTTTTGCGGAGTCCCCGTGCGTGGTACTTAACCGTTCGAGTCGCTTTGCGCGAGGGTAGGAGGGACAGATCGCTGTGAGAAGCGTGTATCGGATGTCTTGGCCCGGCGGGCTAGTCGGGCTAGGCGACTCCAATGGCGGCTCCGGGTTGGCGTTTTTCGTGGACGACCCAAGGCCCGAATATTTCCGGTACCATTGTGCCGCACTACTTGGCCGTGCCGGTCGCTCGACCAGAGGTTGACTTCCGTAAGTAGCATATTGCTAGTATGTACGAGTGCGAGTGGCACAAGAATATGGTGAGTGGACACAATTTGTGCGATCCGAATGAATTTCATTATATATTCCAATGGAGTACAGTGTGAGGTTCTAAGTATAGAACTTTCTGAGGAGGTTTACATTCCATGGCCTCCCGACCTCCAATTGGCCGTCACCCCATATGTCGATGAGGTAGTAGGCATCGTTGCCAAGGACTCGGCCTATGGCGAATGGCCCCTCCCATGGGGGGATAGCTTGTGCATGCCCTTCTTGTCTTGGACCAGTCGTAGGATCAGGTCGCCTTCCTGGAAGGTGCGAGTTCGCACTCGGCGGCTGTGATAACGGCGAAGTCCTTGCTGGTATATGGCGGTGCAGGAGCGAGCCAGGTCGCGTGCTTCATCGAGTTGATCGACGTTGTCTTGGCGGGCGGTTTCGTTGGCCGCCTCGACGTAGTTGGCGACTCGAGGGAAGTCGTGCTCCAGGTCTGTTGGCATTATGGCCTCGGCGCCATACACCATGAAGAAAGGCGTGAACCCGGTTGATCGGTTGACGGAGGTGCGGATCCCCCATATCACAGAGGGGAGCTCGTCGACCCAACATCCTGGGGTGCGTTCAAGGGGCACCTGTAGTCGCGGCTTGATACCATGGAGGACGCTCTAGTTGGTGCGCTCTGCTTGGCCGTTTAACTCCGGCTGGGCAACTGATGCGAGGTCGAGTCGTATGCTGTGCTCCTCACAGAATTCCGCCATGGCCCCCTTGGCGAAGTTGGTGCCGTTCTCTGTGATGATGCTGTGTGGGTAGCCGTACCGGTAGATGAGTTCGCGGAGGAACTTGGTAGCCGTCTTGCCATCGCACTTCTTGATCGGCTTGGCCTCCACCCATTTGGTGAACTTGTCGACTGCAACCAGGAGGTGACTGAAGCCCGATGGGGCCTTCTTGAACGGGCCGACCATGTCCATGCCTGTAACTACCTCGGTGAATTACGCTCTTAGTAACATGCCTGGATGAACGAAAGTGGTTAAAATAGTACGGTGGGGGGCAGGGCCGCTCACGGTAGACCTTTCGGCCGTCCTAACCATTTTCAGATCATCGGGACAAGAACGAGCGGCGTAATCGGCAGGCGAAGGGATCAACTACATACACAAATGAGTATGTATGCAAGCCACATACAACAGTCCTCAGAGCCATTCCATCTAAAAGAAATAGAAATATTGCAACGCCATACGGCAAGATTCAAATATCCTAGATAGAGATAATATTTTAGGATAGCTCCTCATACAACAAACATCAGAGTATCAGGCGGAAGCGGAAAACAAGATCCGAGTATGCATAAGAAGCAAATCGGCATAAGATGCCCCATAAATAAACACATCCCGCCCACAGATCTCACGGATCCCTGTTCCCGGAATCTCTACACCGAGTGATCGTTGCCAACATCATCTGTCTCCTCCACCCAGTATCCATCTTGCGAGTACACATGTTCATCTGAATCAAACAATTTATCGTGTGAGACCCTAGGGGTACTCAGCAAGTCTTTATGCCACTAAAGGGGACACAACCTGGGGTGACGCAATTGCAGCAAAAGATAATATCTAACAATTCTATAGATACTCCCTAACCATCCGCCTAACCAATGATAGACGGATGTCCGTGAAAATGGGAACAACAGTTATAACAGTATAATTATCAGATCCATCCTCCTCCTCGCTTACCATCGAGGAAGCGGACGAACAACCCCCATCATCCGTTGGCAGTTTTATTAACCATTCCATGAGTATTGCACTATTTACTAGTCAAGTACTTGGTCAATTTTAAAGCGGTACTTTAGTTATACTTGTCTATGATCGAGAAACTATGCTCCAAGTCATCCATAACCGCGGACACGGCTTTCAGAAAGATTTACCCTGCAGGGGTGCACGAATAGCAACACACACTCGATCAACCTCGGAAAAACCAACTCAAAACCTAACGAGGCATTCACGACAAAGCGATCACAGGATTCAGAAATATTTCAGGGGGCCACCCCATTAAGCTACCCGCAACGAAGTTGGCCGGCTCCGAGACAGACCCAAGGTTTGTGTGGACGGCGGTAAACGACTGGGAACCCGAAAATGTGACTGGGCTTGTCGATACAGCGAAAACGTGTCACGATCCAAAACAGTACAGGTGCTCCCCGCACAATCTTAAATAAAACAGTAACATGGCATAAGTACAGGATAGTAATAAATCCCCAAACTAATTGTGGCCCCAAGAAATAAGAATGAATCAAGCTCTGGCTCAGGGGGGTCCATAAGGCCTCCCGGATGTGGATAGTGCGAATAAACAAGGAACAGGAATCAAGTACTCGGGGTCCTACGGGACACAAGTGAGCATGAAAAACCAAATAGCAGATATTGCTCACCGGTGCCTCTTTCATTAGTTATCCCATTTCTACTTAGGTTAAGTTGTTTAGGTACCTCGTTATTCATCAGACACTCACATACCCTACACATGCTTTTCTACGACTCGCATGGCTAAAACAACTCATGTAGTAATGGCTCATGGGATGGAGGAACAAGCTTCGGTGGGGTTTAAAAGTAAGGCTATGCAGTACTTGGGATTCAATTTAATGCAATCGCGACTCAATGATGCAAGAATAAGATAGAGGCAATAGGTACTATATGTATGCAAGCATGTGGTAGTGCTTGCCTGGTAGTTCAGTTGAAGCGAGAGATGGATGGGTAGTACTCCTGTGATTCCTGGTAATTCTCTTGTTGGACGTCTATTCGGAGAAGAACCAAACAAACAAGGGCCAACATAAATAAAGTGCACAAGCATATGAATTAAAATGCGACAAGCAAACAAGCATGCCATGATGAATGATGCACAATTACATGGCATTAAAGTAGCATGGCATGGTGAGGTGTGGAATACAAGAATAAAGCATTTTATTATTTATTTGGTCCAATTTTGTTGTCATAAACAGTTCAGATGTTTAATAATTACATGATGCATGGTTCAATTCAGAACAAGGAATGCATAGATAGAAGGGCTCGTCGCGCTGATCGATTTAGACATATTATTTGCCCAATTTGGAGTTATAGAATTAAAGTTATTAATTTATTAAGAAGAGGGCATTTATTTGTAATTTTAATCAACTCGAAATTTTTAAGTGCTCAAATAATATTTTGAATGGCATATTTGAATTCCTCACATTTTTCTGATTCAAAAACATGTATTATATGTATTGTTTGGATTTATAATTTAAAAGTTATTTAAAATCTGATTTGAATTTGAATTTAAACAATTTTTGAAAAAGTTTATTTTAAAACAGAAAAACAGAAAACGTTTTATACTCAGACAGTCCCAGTCCCAGTCACTGACGTGTGGGCCAGCGGCTGACTGGGCCACACAGCGCACAAAGGACTTTTTCCACCGCGGCTCTGCCTAGCCAATGTGACTGCTAGGTGGGACCAGCTGGCTATGGCCCACGTGACAGCGGCGGAACCCGCAGAGGCTGTCAGGTGGGGCTGCACTGGACCGCGGGTTAAGTCTACGAAAACCGGGGTGCCTAACTGCAAGATTGCCAGGGCGGCTGACAGGTGGGCGCGCGTGTACTGCGGGTTGAGGCGGCAAAAGAAACAGGGGGTTAACTGCAAAAAGGGAGGTCGCGGTACTATGGATCTTCTCCACGGCCTGGTGGCCAGATCCGTGCACGGCGCGGGACGGGGACTCGAATCGGGGACCTAGGACTCGCGCTCGGCGGCGGCAACCAGTGCGGTAGGGTGTGGGAGTTGACAGGAGGAAGTAACACGGCTAGCTAACGCGGTGCGTCGCGGGGTCGTGCAGGCGCAGACACGCCCAGAGAGCGTTCGTCCTATGGTTCGACGAGCCTAAGACGCGACTGAGCGAGAGAGACTGTCAGCGGGGACGGTTGGCTCACCGCGGGGAGGGCGGTGGTGTCAGATCGGCTTGGGAAGCAGCAGGGCAACGACGAGGCTGGCGGCCGGAGATCTAGGGTTTCGTCGGGACGGCGCTGGTCCTGGCGATCCTGGTGCTCCTCCTCCTCGTTGATGCGTCCAGGGCGATGCAGGGGGCTCTCCTTGGTCTCCTCGACCACCTCCACGACGCGCGTGCTGGCCGGAACGAGGAGACGCCGGTGGTGCTGGCGGTGAACGGCGAGAGGAGAAGGCGTCGGTGGAAAGGAAGGAGGGGGAGAGGCAGGCTCCGAGGTGGATCTGGCGAGGCAGAGGAGACGTGGGGCGGAGGGTAAAGCGAGGGAGAGGGAGGAGGGTGCCGTGTGGGAGCGGCCAGGGATAAAGTGGCTTCGGCCGCTTTGTCCTTCTCCCATGCACGTGCTCGAGCTGGCACGGTTTGAGCAGGGCAGGGCAGGTAGGGCTGGCAGGTGGGACAGCAGAGAGGAGCTCGGGGTGGGGCTAGCTCAGCAGAGAGAGAGAAAGAGAGAGGAGAGGGGAGGCTCGGGCGAGCTAGGGTTAGCTTAGAGAGGGGGCTCGGGTTAGCTAGGTGGAGGCTCGGTTAGGGTTTTGCTAGGCTTGGGGTAGATGGGGTGGGGCCCGCATGGTAGAGGGAGAGAGAGAAAGAGAGAGAGGTGAGTGAGATTAAGGGTTAGGGTTTAGTGTAGAATTAGGGTTAGAAAGAAAAGAGAGGAAACTAGGGTTAGGGTTTAGATTAGGTGTTTAGGTTTTAAACATGTTTATAAGATCAAATCTAGATGAAAGGAGAGGCTTTGGTTTAGCATAAGGTGAGGTGAAGGTGAACCTAAGAAAAGAGAGAGGAAAGGGGTTTAGGGGGAAAAGCCTCATTTGATCATGCATGAAGGAAAAGAATGATGTTGAGGAGGACATGGAAATGATGGAGAGATATGGAGATGATCCCACAAAGAAAGAACCACTAAAACAAAGGAAAAACCAATGGGATAAAGGTGGTGATGATGGTTGTATGGCCCATGCAGAGTATTAAATGCCATGTTTTATTTTGTGAAAACAATAATAATAACATCACATTATTCTTATGCCTTCCCAAAAAGTGGAATAAGGCCAAGCAAAAGAAAAAGGGATTGGATCCACACTAACCCACATGAGCTAGATTAAATGCCAAAAACAGATAAAAGCCCATGGTAATTAGGATGGTGGAATAATAAGGTGGTGAAAAGAAAGGTGATGGAGTTGATTAAAAGATATTCCCCCAACTCAACTTGGGCATTAAACAATATATCAATAGCCAAAACAATATCAAGAGGCAAATACAATTAATAATGCACATGAGAGAAAAACCAAATCAAAAAGGTTTTATATAATGCTCAAATGCAAGGTGGCATGATGACATGAGCATGATATAATTATGATGCAACAATTATATATAGGAATAGCCATTATATTACTAGACCAAGTAACATGACTATTGTTAGACAATTGGGATGCTACAATTCCCCATACGACGAATGGCCAGGTGATGGGGATTGTCTTGAGCGCCGAACCAGGAAGGTGCGTCTGGTTGGCGTACTTCTGGCATCTGACGCATCTTTGGACAACGTCGGTGGCGTCGGCGTGTGCGGTGAGCCAGTAAAAACTGTGCCGCATGGCCTTGGCGACTAGCGACATGGCGCCGGCGTGATGGCCGCAGTCGCCGGCGTGGATGTCCTGGAGGATCTTGCGGCCTTCCTCTGGCTGTACGCAGCGCTGGAACACGTCGGTCACGCTGCGCTTGTGGAGCTCGCCGTTGATGATGATGAAGGATTTGCAGCGGCGTACGATCATCCGCGCCTCTGTCTCGTTTCTCGGTACGAGTTTGTGTTCCAGGAAGGCGACGTATTGCGCTGTCCAGTCGCTAGGTTCCACAACCATGGCGACTAAGGCCGGTTCTGGTTGTAGTGGGATCCCGACGTCGATCTCCTTCGGTGGGCTGGCGGAGGGCTTGTGGATGATGTCGAGGAAGACGCCTACTAGTGGCGCCTGTCGAGCCGACCCGATGCGGGAAAGGGCGTCCACCTCCTCGTTTTTATGCATGTCGATCCACTCGACGGAGTAGCCGTCGAAGTGTCCTCCCAGTTGGTCGACAGCCTGGCGGTACGCTATCATTGTTGGGGAAACAGCGTCGCATGTCCCGGCCACTTGGCCGGCGACTAGGTCGGAGTCGCCGTAGCATCGTAGGCGATTGATGTTCATCTCCTTGGCGGCTCTCATGCCGTGGAGGAG
Organism: Avena eriantha; assembly: GCA_910589775.1. NCBI lineage: Eukaryota > Viridiplantae > Streptophyta > Magnoliopsida > Poales > Poaceae > Avena > Avena eriantha. Next base: position 179,666,764 of record OU342744.1, on the reverse strand, counting down.
GGCCTCGTATTCCGCCGTGTTGTTGGTGCAGGGTTTGAAGTTGAGGTGGAGCACGTAGCGGAGCTTGTCTCCTTTGGGGGAGGTCAGTATGACCCCAGCCCCCGCGCCGTCGGCGTTCTTGGAGCCGTCGAAGTGGAGTGACCAGTAGTGGAGGTATGGGAGCTTCTCTGGCTGCTGTGCCTCTTCCCAGTCGGCGAGGAAATCGGCCAGGGCTTGTGACTTGATCGCTTTTCGGGGCTCGTATTTGATGTTGTGGACGCTGATCTCGACGGCCCACTTGGCGACTCGCCCAGTCGCATCGCCATTGCGTATGATGTCTTGCAGGGGCGCGGAGGATACCACCATGATTGGGTGCTCCTGGAAGTAGTGCGGGAGTCGCCGCTGTTCTCGGGATATCGCGTACACCAGTTTTTGGTATTGCGGGTAGCGCTTTTGTGAGTCTGTTAAGACTTCGCTGATGTAGTATACTGGGCGCTATATGGGGCGCTCCTTGCCCTCTTCTGGTCGTTCGACGACCATCACGGCGCTGACGACCCGATTGGAGGCTGTGACGTAGACGAGCATTGGCTCTCTGTCGAGTGGCGCGGCGAGTAGTGGTGCCGCGAGTAGCACTTCTTTGAGTGCTTTCAGTGCGTTGTCGGCCTCTGTGTCCCATTGGAACGTTGGGTTCTTGCGCATCAGGCGGTATAGGGGCATTGCCTTCTCGCCTAGCCGGGGGATGAAGCGACTGAGAGCCGCGACTCGCCCTGCCAACTTTTGGACGTCGCGTAGGCACTCGAGTTTCCCGAGTCGCGCGATGGTGTCGATCTTGGTGGGGTTGGCCTCAATGCCTCACTTGGAGACTACATACCCCAGAAGTTGTCCGGTGGGTACGTCGAAGGTGCATTTTCCAGGGTTCAACTTGATGTTGTACCTTCGTAGATTTGCGAAGGTTTCTGCTAGGTCCGCGAGCAGATCATCCTGGCGGGTGGATTTCACCACCACGTCGTCGATCTAGACGTGGATGTTGCGGCCAATTTGGCTCGCTAGACACTCCTGCATGCACCTCTGATATGTGGCGCCTACGTTCTTGAGGCCAAATGTCATGGCCGTGTAGCAGAACACGCCGAATGGCGTGATGAACGCCATCTTCTCCTCGTCTTCGACTGCCATCTTGATTAGGTTGTAACCAGAGTAAGTGTCGAGAAAACACAGCGACTCCGATCCCGCGGTCGAGTCAATGATCTGATCGATGCGCGGTAGGACGAACTCCTCCTTCGGGCAGGCGCTGTTGAGGTTGGTGTAGTCTATACACATTCTCCAGGTGTTGTTCTTTTTGAGGACCAGGACTGGGTTTGCCAGCCACTTGGAGTACTTAATTGGCCGGATGAAGCCTGCGGCTAGCAGGCGCTGGACTTCCTCGGCAATTGCTCGACGGCGCTCTTCATTGAAGGGCCGTAGCGACTGTTTTACTGGTCGCACTTTGGGGTCGGCATTGAGTTTGTGCTCAGCGAGTTCCCTCGGGACACCTGGCATGTCAGATGGCTTCCATGCGAAGATGTCGCGGTTCTCACGGAGGAACCCATGAGCGCGCTTTCCTATGCGGGGCTCATATGCGCCCCGATGGTGACCGGCTGGCTGGAGTCGCCTGGGACGAGCTCGACGGTGCGGGTGTGCGTGGTCGCCTCGAACGTGGAGTTCGCGGCGATCGGTTTCTTCAGGATGGTGGGATCGTCCTTGTTGATGTTCCCCGCGTATTTCGCGAGCTCCTCCGTGTGGCCAGTCTCCGCGGCGATGACGGCTTCGGCGAGCTCGGTGCCTTTTTCCTCGCATTCCACGGCCATATCGGGGTCGCCGTGGATGGTGATGATGCCGCTCGGCCCGGGGAGCTTCATCATGTTGTAGGCGTAGTGCGGGGTCGCCATGAACTTTGTGAATGCCTGGCGGCCCAGGACGCAGTGGTAGGGACTGCAGAAGTTTACCAGCTCAAAGACGATCCTCTCCGTGCGGTAGTTTGCCGGGGTGCCAAAGGTGACTGGCAGCGTCACCTTCCCGATCGGGTACGCCTTCCGACCAGGGACGATGCCGTGGAAGGTCGTCAGTGTTGGCTCAATGGCTGTTTCTGGGAGCTGGAGCCTTTTGAAGGTGTCAAGGTACAGGATGTTGATGGAGCTTCCACCGTCCATCAGCGTCTTGGGCAACCAGTAATCGGCCACCTTTGGCCTGACCACCAGGGCGACTCGCCCTGGATACTCGATTCTTGGCGCGTGGTCCTGGCGACTCCAGGTGATGCTCTGTTCGGACCAGTTTAGGAAGCGGGGGATGTCGACTTGCGTCACCGCATTGATGGCGACCGCGCGGGCGAGTACCTTCTCTCACGCTTGGTGCCGAGCCCGGTGAAGGTATGTAGCGACCCCACAGCGGTTTCGAAGCCGCCTCCATTCCCGTTGTCCCGCGGTTGGTTGTTGTTGGGGTCCTCCCTTGCACGTCTCGCCTTCTCGATCTCTTTGAGAGAGTGGCAGTCGGCGGTGGTGTGGGTGGCTGGTTTTCCCTCCCTGCTGTGGTAGATGCAGGGCTGATTGAGCAGGGCGGCGGGGTCGAATTTCGGCCTCGTCGCGTTGTTGGCGCGGTAGTTCCCGCTATCGCGGTAGTTTCCTCCGTCGCGGTGGTAGTTCTTGGAGTCGCGTTGGCCATAGCCGGCGTTGGCGACGAAGTCAACTCGCCCGTCGGTCCGGTGCTTGCCGGTGATGCGGGTGTTGCTGTAGCGCATATCGCGTAGGCGCCCGCTATCGTGGATGCTAGTGCGCCGTCTTCCTCCCGACTCGTCGTCGGAGTCTTGGTTGGGGTCTTCCTCCGCGTAGCGCTTGGCAATCTCGAGGACGTCGGGGATGTTATCGAGCGTCCGGCAGACCCTCTTGATCTTGGCGACCAGAGGTTCGTACCGACACGCGTTCTTGAAGCAGTGTATCACCGTGTCTGGGTGGATGCCGGAGGCGTTTATCCACAGCTCTTGCCACCTTTGGATCCACCAGCGGGTCGACTCGCATTGTCCCTGGATGCATCGCTCCAGGTCCTCGATGGTGGTGGCGCGGGTGTAGGAGCCCTCGAAATGCCTGACGAAGGCGCCCCGCATTTCTTCCCAGGAGTCGATGCTGTCGGCGGGTAGCGTGTTGATCCATTGCCGGGTCGCACCCTCCATCATCAGGGGGAGGTAGCGAGCGGCGAGCAGGTCGGTGTGGCCTGCAATCCCTATTGCCATGAGATATGTGTCCAGCCAAACGGCGGGGTCGTACGTCGGGTCGTATTTCTCGATCTCCTTGGGGGCCTTGAAGTTGGCGGGGTATTTTTCCCCGTGGATCATGGGTCCAAAGCATTGTGGCCCGACTCGGCTGAGCGAGCCTCTTGGCTCCGGGTCGCCGCGGTTGGCGACGGTGTGTCGCAGGTCGTAGGGATGGCGCGACTGCCACGCCTGATTGTTGATGATGTGCGTTCGGGCGTCGAGTGGTTGCCCGTTCGTGGCTCGTTGGTCGACAACGTGGGGTTGGCGGCCCGCTGTTGGTTTGCCAGGGGTTGGGGTGGTGGGCAAACTATCATGTTGGCCATGGTGGGGTGGCCGCTTGATGCCGCCCTGCTTGCTGACGAGCGGGAGTACATCCTCCCTCGTGGATTGACTCCCGCGGCTTGTTGCTCGACGGCCCTAAAAGGTAGGGCCTTGACGTACTGGATCTGTAGCGCGACGTCGCCTTGGACATCGAGGTTGGCGATCGCGGCGTCGGCCGCGACGACGTTGTCCATCGGGGTGGAGTACAGTGGTAGCCCGTTGGCGTCCTGGGCTTGAGGCGAGATGATGATCCGTGGTTGGTCTGGTGGGGGCGCACGGCCCATGGGTGGTGGAGGGCCCCATTCGCCGGTGCTCCAGGTGGTGGTCTTGTGGGGTTGCCTCCTCCTAGCGGCGTGTTCTCGCTATGTTCGCGCTCGGCGGCGCGTGTGGGGTCGCCCTCGTTGTTGAAGTTCAGGACGCGGCCCTGAACATCGGGATTCAGGCGGGTCCTAATGCGGCGCTGGTGATAGAGTGAAAGCTCCTTCGCCATCTCTCGTTCGAGGCAGTATTTCTCGTGCTCGACAAGTTCATTGCGCTGCGCCTCCTGGAGCCGCAAGCGGGCTTGTTCCACCTCCGTGGCTGTCGCGGTCGGCGGAATCGGCGTGGAGAACGGATCAGGCAGGGCGGCCGTGCTACTCGCCATGTAGATCGCGTTGAAGCGGTTGGATCTGGCGCGAAGATCCTCGGGGGATTCCGAGCCAGAGTCGGAGTCGAAGATCCCCAGGATGGAGGGATCCTCGAAGTCTTCGGGATTGGAGACTCGTGTGATGGAGTCCTCCCGTGACGCGGCGGTGATGGATCCGTTGGCCGATGTAGGGGTCACGGAGTCGGCGTCGTCGTTTAAGGCGTCGTCGTTGGTGGCGACGTTGGTCTCGACCGCGTCGCTAGCGGCCAAGTCGTACTCGGTGACGAGGCCCCTGATGGAGCAGACCTGCTCCTCCGAAAGCAGATCACGGTGTGGAGGCGATCCGCCGACGATCATGGTCGCGGCTGGGTCGACCGCACCGGTAAAGCCGACGAAGAGGTTGATGGAGCCGACCGGCATCACCGCGGCGTGTGTGACTGGGCGCGGCGCTGGGATGTAGCTGTTGGGCAGGATCTGCAAGATCCCGCCGAAGGCGATCATGCGGCCGGTGGCGAACGGCCGCTCGATCGGCGAGTAGGGTCTCGCCGAGAACTCAGGCCAGTCCCGCTATGCCCCACGGTGGGCGCCAATGTCGTGGAAATGGCCACGGCAGTCGCTGCCATAGGCAGTGATTGATAGTTTCGTGAGGAAGAGTTGGCGGCCATCTGCGGTGCAAGATGGGGGCAGGTGCACAGGGGTTTACCCAGGTTCGGCCCCCCGGAGGGTAAACACCTACTCCTGCTAGATTGGATTATGAGAGAGCGAGTTACAAGGGTGGCGAGCTCGGCGGCTGGGCAGCGAGTCGCTTGAGGGGGTGTATGATGGAACGTAAGTCTCTACGATACCCTAGGGAGGTTTATATATGAAGCACCTCCCAGGGTTTACAAGTTGTCCCCGAACAAGATAAGGATCCGGGGGCTTTTGACCTAATCCGACTGGGCTTCTACTACGCTCCTAGGCTTCCAGTCGCCAGTCGACGGGCCTCTTCTTTCCTTAGAGTCCAGCCGCTGTCCTCCAGGCATACTCGCGGGCCTTCCGGCCCACTCGAAACCTACTGCTGAGCATACCCCCTTTGGCATATCCCCATCAGCATCATCACCCAACTGAAGCCCAACAAAGATGCAGCTCTCTCTCCTTGCACTGTGGACAATGGCATTGTGGGCACTATGGCTGGCCTTGCTCCCATCTATGTTGCCTTAGTGGGTCTCTTCCGTGACTCCATTACTCCGAGTGGGGGCAACAATGACAGCATCCGTGGTCACCTTGTTCAGCTACTTCAATTTTCTCATGAGGTTACCTCTTGCGAGGACGAGTCAGTGCAGTACAGGCTGGATGTCATGGACTTCATTTACCATGAGCTGTGTGATGCTATGTTCAACCGTCTGTCCATTCCCTATGCACCCTACATTATGATGCTCATCCGGCACATGCTTCCTGCTGAGGAGTTCCACATCGACTCGGTGCACAAGGCCAAGAAGATCTACACCAAGGTTCGGAAGACCTCTCACCCCTCCTCTGCTCCTGAGGGCCTCATGCGGGATGCTCGCCGGTCCCCTATGCCTCCTGTTGCCCGTGAGATCAGATAGCTGAACTGGTTCCAGCGTAACATACTCTGCATGGGCGTGGACATGCACAAGGGTCAGTACGAGGCATACAAGCAGCGCCATGAGTTGGCTCACTCCCAGCAGCTCATTGTCCATCATGTGTCCAGTGCTTCGGGTGATCCTCCGGCTCATACACCTCCCACTCCGTATGCTCGGTGGAACTCTTCCTCCGGGTTGAACTATGGTGAGCTGGAGCGTCACTTGTTCCCCTCTGCGCCTGCTGCTGATGATGAGGATGAGGAAGGTGACACTGAGGAGCTTGAAGATGAGGATGAGAATGAATACGAGGAAGAGGATGAGGACTACGAGTGATCCCGTGGGGCGCTAGCATCGCTCTTCTCCCTTTTTGGTGTCTCGATGCCAAAGGGGGAGAAGTAGTTCTATTAGGATGTCCGTGGATTTGCATGGGTCGGGCATAAGAAGTTGCATTTTTCTATTCGTCTTTTTCTTGCTTATGCCCATTTAGCGTTGAACTTTAAATTTGTGGTTTGTGGTTGTTTGAGACTCTATGTGGTTGTCTGGATTATTATGCCTATGGATTTCATCTCATGGATTATGCTTATGGAGCTATCTATTCATATCCTATTGCTGGAGGTTTTATCATGGAAGGCGCTTATATTGGTTATCCGGTAATGATTGTGGCTTATGTCAAGGATGCCTTCTCTCTACCTCGGTGGTATGTTTATGTTGCTCATATGTCTATGGAATAGATTCACCTATTTGTGTGCATTTGTATTCCAATGCAAAATTCTATTATGCACACATTGAGGGGGAGTCTCTTTCATAGTTATTACTGTTTGTCTTGTGACTTTCTCCTGCAAATCCTAGTATTGTAATCTAACACCAAAAAGGGGAGATTAAAAGAACATTTCATGTTTTCCTATGTTTTGCGTGTTAGATAAACAATACTTTGGAGATTATTTATGTGCGCTAAGTGTGCAGGAAGCTTTGAGGGGGGGGTGGATTATCCGCCCGACCAAGGACCGGATAATCTGGCCTACCTCATTGCTCAAAGGAAGCCAAGGCGCGTCGCTCGGTATTCGGTCGGATTTTCTCCCGGAAAATCCGAACTGGGGCAGTTTTTCCTCCCCAGGCCGGATAATCCGGCTGTCGCATGGGCCGGATAATCCGGCCCCCAGTTTTTGAGCAAAGGGAGCCAAGGCGCGTCGCTCGGTATCCGATCAGATTTTCTACCGGAAAATCCGAACTGGGGCGGTTTTTCCTCCCCAGGCCGGATAATCCGGGCTTCACATAGGACCGGATAATCCGGCCCCCAGAAGTTGATCAAGGGCAAGCTCGGCACGACGCTCTGTTAAGGGGCGGATTATCTGTCGGATATTCTGAGTCTGGGGCGGTGTTTTCCCCAGGCCGGATAATCTGGCCCTCACTTGGACCGGATAATCCGCCCCCCAAAGTGTCCAACGGCTGGTTTCTGCAGGGGGGTATTGATACATTGTCAATGTATCTATAATTTTTGATGTTGCATGCTTGGTTTTATCCACTTTCTTGTGTTTTGTTCCAACTTTGGAGTACTTTTCATATGATTTCTTGGACTAACCTATTAACAAGAGCCACAGTGCCAGCTGCCTGTTTTCTGCTGTTTTTGGTTCCAGGAAAGTCAGACAATGAATATTCTCGGAATTGGACGGGACAAAAGCCAAAGTGCCTATTTTTCCGGAAGTGATCAAGTGCCAGAATACGGGACAGAGAAGGGCCAGGGAGCCACCACACCACCTGGCCGCGCGGCCAGGCCTGGCCCGCACAAGGGGGTGGTGTGTCCACTCCCGGTACCCCCTCAGCCTCTCCTTCCGCCTATACACTGCCCTCGGGACGAAAACCCTAAGTTCCCGATCAAAAATCCACGAAAGAGTATGTAGCCGCCGTCATATCCATCCCTAGATCGGGAGGGATATGAAGCTCTTCCCGGCACCCTGCTGGAGAGGGGAATTCACCCTGGAGGCCTTCTTCATCACCATGCAAGCCTCCGGTGTGATGCGTAGTAGTTCATCCTTGGACTACGGATCGATGTAGTAGCTAGATGGCTGGTTCTCCTCCTTTGTGCTTTCATGTTTAGATCTTGTGAGCTCCGTTCATGATCAAGATCATCTATTTGTAATTCATACATGTTGTGTTTGCGGGGATCCGATGGATATTGAGATATTATTTCAGATTGATTATTGATTCTATCATGTCTTTGTTATTTGAGATCTTGCATGTTGTCCGTTGTTAGTAGCTATCTTGTCCAAGTAGATGCTAGCAACTCCAAGAGTTAGTATTTATGCTCGATAGTGGGTTCATGCCTCTGGTAATCTGGGGAAGTGAGAGAAATTTCTAAGGTACTAGATGTGTTGTTGCTACTAGGGAGAAAACAGCAATCCTTTGTTCATAGAACAATCGTATTGTTTACTTTACACGCAGTTCGTAAAGCAATAATCTGTTGCTTGCAACTTAATACTGGAGGGGGTTCGGATGATAACCTGAAGGTGGATTATATTAGTCATAGATGTTGTTGGATGGCGGTCTATGTATTATGTTGTAACGTCCAATCAAGTCTCAGAGGAGTCAAGATGATTGGTATATGCATGTATTGCTTTCTCGGTGTTTGTCAATTACCCCGCTGTAATTTGTTCACCCAGCATGTTATCTATCTAAGGAGAGCCACCTCTAGTGAACTATGGATCCTGGTCCTTGTCTTTTATATTCAATCTACAATCTTTTACTGCTTTGTGTTTACTTTCTACAACTTTTACTTCTTTCCATTTGATACGTTTAATCCTTTGTTTTCCGCAAAACATGGTGAGATTGACAACCTCATCACAAGTTGGGGACAAATTTCTATGGTTGTGTTGTGTAGGTCTCCACGTTGCTACTAGCACCGGTAGTGCGCCCTGCCAAAGCTCAGCTAGTAACACCTTTGGGGTGTTTCCTTGCTCCTACTGGTTTGATTAAACCTTGGTTTCATAACTGAGGGAAACTTGCTGCTGTGCTCATCATACCTTCCTCTTGGGGTTCCCAACAAGCTCTACATCAACCACGAGCCATCAACACTTTTCTGGGTGTCGTGCATTGAGCCATCAGTCTCCATGTTGCTACTAGCACCGGTAGTGCGCCCTGCCAAAGCTCAACTAGTAACACCTTTGGGGTGTTTCCTTGCTCCTACTGGTTCGATTAAACCTTGGTTTCATAACTGAGGGAAAACTTACTGGTGTGCTCATCATACCTTCCTCTTGGGGTTCCCAACTTGCTCTACGTCGATCGACGAGCACATCAAGATCTTTTCTGGCGCCGTTGCCGGGGAGTCAAGGACATCTTCACAAGGGGAGTCCCTCATAACCAATCTCTTTACTTTGTTGTTTTTGTTTTGCTTAGTTTCTTTTGCTTTGTTTGCTTGTTTTGTTATTCAAAAATCCAAAAAAATAGTTTCACAAGTTTGCTTTCTTATTTGAAAACCCAAAAAAATGACTACTCTTTAAAACACTAAGTTGTGTGACTTTGCTAGCACCAACAACAATGATTTTATGAGCACACCTATTGCTCCACCTGTGGCTGAAAATACGTTCTTTGAGATAAAACCTGCTTTACTCAATCTTGTTATGAGAGAGCAATTTTCTGGTATTGGTAATGAAGATGCTGCTTCCCATCTAAATAATTTTGTTGAACTTTGTGAGATGCAAAAGCATAGGGATATAGATGGTGATATTATTAAACTGAAATTGTTTCCTTTCTCTTTGAGAGGAAAAGCTAAAGAATGGTTGAATTCCTTAACTACGAATAGTATTGATTCTTGGACTAAGTGGAAAGATGCTTTTATTGGAAAATACTATCCTCCTGCTAAGATTATATCCATGAGAAGTGAAATAATGAAGTTTAAACAACTTGATAATGAGCATGTTGCTCAAGCTTGGGAAAGAATGAAATCTTTGGTAAAGAATTGTCCCACTCATGGACTGACTGCTTGGATGATCATCCAAACTTTTTATGCAGGATTGAACTATTCTTCAAGGAACCTATTGGATTCAGCTGCTGGAGGTACCTTTATGACCATCACTTTGGGTGCTGCAACAAAACTTCTGGGCAATATGATGGTTAACTATTCTGAATGGCATACTGAGAGAGCTCTACAAGGTAAGAAGGTAAATTATGTTGAGGAAACCTCCTCCTTGAGTGATAAGATTGATATTATTATGTCTATGCTTGTTAATGGGAAAGCCCATATTGATCCAAATAATGTTCCTCTAGCCTCTTTGGTTGCTGAAGAAGAGCAAGTTGATGTGAACTTCATAAGAAATAACAACTTTGGCAACAATGCTTATGGTAATAATGCTTATAGGAACAATTTTGGTAACAACAATTATAAGACATATCCTCCCAACAATGGTAATGCTTATGGAAATTCTTACAACAATAATAAGAGCGCTCCCTCTGAACTTGAAGTTATGCTTAAAGAGTTTATTAGTAAACAAACTGCTTTCAATAAAAATATTGAGGAAAAACTCTCTAATGCTGAAAGAAATATAGCATCTTTGGCTGAAGCTCAATCTACTTTGAATAAAATGGCTGCTAAACCTGAAACTAATGAGAATCCATTTGCAGCTACTAATGCTATACAAGTAAGAATTGATGAAAATGTTAGACTATTAGATGAATTACATGCTAAGTGGGAAAGAGAAGATGAAATTGCTGGAAACATTAGTGTTTCTACTATTACCACCACTAGTGTTGAGGCTAGTAATAGTTCTACTACTTTAGATGATAAAGTTGATTTTGATCTTGATGGTTGCAATATCTCTGAAGTTATTAAGTTCCTACAAAAGCTTGCTAAAAGTCCTAATGCTAGTGCTATGAACATGACTTTTACAAAACACATTACTGATACTCTCATAAAGATTAAAGAAGAAAAGATGAAACATAAAGCTTCTATTCCTATAAAACAAGAAGATGGTTGGGAACCCATCATTAGTATGAAAGTGAATGACTTTGATTTCAAAGCTTTGTGTGATCTTGATAGTAGTGTTTCTATTATGCCTAGAAGGATTTATGATATGCTTGATTTGCCTCCTCTTGAAGATTGTTATTTGAATGTCCCACTTGATGCTAATGCTAAAAGAAACTCATGGGGAGTCTTAATGATGTTCTTATTATGGTTAACGATTCCGATGTCCCTGTTGATTTCTATGTTTTGGATGTTGAATACAATGCTTCTTGTCCTATTACTTTGGGAAGACCTTTTCTTAGAACTGTTGGTGCCATCATTGATATGAAAGAAGGCACCATTAAATATCAACTCCCACTCAAGAAAGGTATAGAACACTTCCCTAAAAAGATAGAAAATATTTCGTTTGCTTCTCCTATGAAAACATAATTTGGTCTTAATGCTTCTTCATTTGAGAACACTTGATTCTTTCTTTGCTTCTTATGCCTAACTTAAAGGCGTTAAAGGAAAGTACTTATTGGGAGATAAACCAAAAGTTTCAGATGAGTCTTGGAAGTTATTACCTCTGTAATAACCTCTCCTTATCCTTTTTATTTGCTTTTTGTGCCAAGAGTAACCTCTAATGAGAGTGAAGTAATGATTGGGAAAGTTGCTGTCCCGAAACAGATTTTTGTGCTTCACCGTAAAAATTCGTGAGAGAACTCTGTATGTCGGATTGATCTGTAATTTGTTGTGCTTCTGACCCAGGTTGTTATCTAACTTTCTTTAGTTCAACACGTTTTGATTTGAGCAACACAAGGTCTTCGAAAAAATTCGTCTTTACCTTCTGGTCTGTTTAGACAGATTTCTGCCATTTTCTGCATTTGCTTCTTGTTGGTTCCTTCTTGAGTTATTTTGGGGAATTGAGATTTTTGAAGTAAGTGCTACAGTATCTAGTGTTCTAATCGAAGTTTTTTTGGTGTTAGAACTGAACCTTAAGACTTATTTATCTTGAGTGCACTAATGTTGCTAATAAAGACTGTGTGAAGTTTTGTATGAAGGAAAAATTTCAGGTGTATGGAAGGAATGAGTAATGAGATGAAGGATGGACTAAAGATCAAGCTTTGGGATACCACGTGTGTCACACCAATAAATATCCAAGAAGTACAAGCATCAAATCTTGGGGATGCCCAAGGCATCCCCTTCTTAATCAATAAAAATCACAGGTTTCTTCCAAACGCTTCATTTTTATTGTTTCATGCACAGTTGTGTTTTTCTTGGAGTGTCTTCTTTTTCGTTTTCGTTTTGGTTTTTAGTTTGCTTGGTTTGCTTAGTTTTCTGAATAAATTGGTTGGACCCCCTCTTTCATACATTGGTTTGCAAATAGTTTGGTTTGGAAAAGAGTAGGAAAGTTCATGCTTATGTGGTAAAAAGAGCTCGTTTTTGACTGTGGCCTATGCTTTGTCATGCCATGCTTGATATTTTATTGGCTTTATGCTTAGTATTCCTTGTTGTAGCATGACTTGTTATAAACAATTGAGATTTCTTAATGTGCCTTGGATGAATCATGCGTTTTTTTAGCATATTAAAGCATAGTATAGTGATATTCTCCTTTGATGCTTTATTTGGGTTGACTTGGCGCATGCTCACACCATGTTATGACTATCCAAAGTCACCATAGCCTTTATGATCCTTTAGTTTTCAACTTGTAGTATCACTTTATTCTTTGATTAATGATGTTTTGTCGCTCTGCATGATTATGGCCATTATTGCTATCTTAGTTTGTCGCTCCCAGTCTTTTGCTAGCCTCCACAACAAAGTATGAGTTCCACTCATGCATCCAACTCCCTAAACCAAGTTATTCCAAAGAGTCCACCATACCTACCTACTAGCTTATGCTATTCCAAGTACATTCATGCTTTTGTTTACCTTCCACTTATTATGAGAAAACTAGTGATTAAAGCTCTCACGAACTTGATGGCACACTTTACTTTACTTGCCCTTAATAAACTTGAACCATTGTGTCTTCTATGTTGTATATGCTTGCACTTATTTGTTGGGAATTAGCAGAACCATGCTTTCATGGGGAACGCTTTCAACATTGCACTTGGTACTTGTACCTAGTTGATATAATGCTCTTTTGTATATGGATGTCTTCGGTGTGAAATGAAAGGGGAGCTTGTAAGTCCATGGAGTTATGTATATGTGTTAGAGAAACGCCTGGGACGCTGGTCTAATCCATGCTGACATGGTGGAAACCTGCAGCGTAACCATAATGAGCTATCTATGAAGTATTCTTCTAATAAAAAAAGAGTCCTATATTGAGAAAAAAAGAGAAAAAAAAGAGATACTATGAAAAGAGGAAAGAGAGAAAAAAGCAGCATATTCCCATGGTAAATAAGAAGAATGCTGAGATGCTCGTTGTCTGCTTGCCTTGTCATTTTGATATGGGGATTCTTCCGTATCATCGGGCAAGGGTTACCCCGTTGGCGGTTCTCTATGATACACATGTACTTACAATGACAAGAACTTACCGGTGACTAAACTTGAGTAGCATGAGGAGCGGCCCTCGTATACAAGGGACATGAGATTTCTGACTTATACTTCGTCAAGCATGTACACCATAGTTTGTTCACTTTAACCTTAATCACTTCAAGATTCTTATGATAGGGGCAATGAGAGCTGAAAGCTATAAGTACCATAATTTTTGGAAGCTCTTTATGAGACTTGAATCCCTACTTCCTTTTACAAAAGGCTTTTCTTCCACCATTATATTGAGTCTCCACCTTCTATCTTTATGCACCTACTTTGAGAGCATAGTGGCCATTCTTAGTTCTATGTGCATTGTCCCAAGACTAGTTGATTGATGCATAACTTGTTATTGCTTGTTTTAAACTATTGTATCTAGTCACTCTTATGAACTTTGAAGGTGTCCTATGCATTTATATTTACTACTCTATTGAGGGACAAGCTGAATACTACTATGCTATGTTTTCTTTATGTGAAACAAACAAACGTCTTGCAAAGCATTGTTATTTATGAATCTTTTGTTTGTGCCTTTTCATGTTGCATCATAGTTTCTTTGCTTATTGCTAGAACTTTGTATTTCATGTTATGATTGAAGTACTATGATCCCAGCTTTGAATGTTTTGCAAATACTTTGATCAAGTCTTTGATGGTGCATGTCACCTCAAAAATTATTCTTTCTTTTTATCACTTACCTACTCGAGGACGAGCAGGAGTTAAGCTTGGGGATGTTGATACATTGCAAATGTATCTATAATTTTTGATGTTCCATGCTTGGTTTTATCCACTTTCTTGTGTTTTGTTCCAACTTTGGAGTACTTTTCATATGATTTCTTGGACTAACCTATTAACAAGAGCCACAGTGCCAGCTGCCTATTTTCTGCTGTTTTTGGTTCGAGGAAAGTCAGAAAATGAATATTCTCGGAATTGGATGGGACAAAAGGCAAAGTGCCTATTTTTCCGGAAGTGATCAAGTGCCAGAATACGGGACGGAGAAGGGCCAGGGAGCCACCACACCACCTGGCCGCGCGGCCAGGCCTAGCCCGCGCCAGGGGGTGGTGTGGCCGCTCCCGGCACCCCCTCGGCCTCTCCTTCCGCCTATATATTGCCCTCGGGACGAAAATCCTAAGCACTCGATCAAAAATCCATGGAAGAGTCTGTAGCCGCCGTCATCTCCATCCCTAGATCGGGAGGGATCTGAAGCTCTTCCCGGCACCCTGCCGGAGAGGGGAATTCACCCTGGAGGCCTTCTTCATCACCATGCAAGCCTCCAGTGTGATGCGTGAGTAGTTCATCCTTGGACTACGGATCCATGTAGTAGCTAGATGGCTGGTTCTCCTCCTTTGTGCTTTCATGTTTAGATCTTTTGAGCTCCGTTCATGATTAAGATCATCTATTTGTAATTCATACATGTTGTGTTTGCAGGGATCCGATGGATATTGAGAAGCTATTTCAGATTGATTATTGATTCTATCATGTCTTTGTTATTTGAGATCTTGCATGCTTTCTGTTGTTAGTAGCTATCTTGGCCAAGTAGATGCTAGCAACTACAAGAGTTAGTATTTATGCTCGATCGTGGGTTCATGCCTCTGGTAATCTGGGAAGTGACAGAAATCTCTAAGGTACTAGATGTGTTGCTGCTACTAGGGAGAAAACAACAATCCTTTGTTCATAGAACAATCATATTGTTTACTTTACACGCAGTTCGTAAAGCAATAATCTGTTGCTTGCAACTTAATACTGAAGGGGGTTCGGATGATAACCTGAAGGTGGATTATTAGTCATAGATGCAGTTGGATGGCGGTCTATGTATTATGTTGTAATGCCTAATCAAGTCTCAGAGGAGTCAAGATGATTAGTATATGCATGTATTGCTTTCTCGGTGTTTGTCAATTGCCCTGCTGTAATTTGTTCACCCAGCATGTTATCTATCTTAAGGAGAGCCACCTCTAGTGAACTATGGATCCCGGTCCTTTGTCTTTACATACAATCTACAATCTTTTACTTCTTTGTGTTTACTTTCTGCAAACTTTTACTTCTTTCCATTCGATACGCTTAATCCTTTGTTTTCCGCAAAACACGGTGAGATTGACAACCTCATCGCAAGTTGGGGACAAAATTTTGTGGTTGTGTTGTGAAGGTCTCCACGTTGCTACTAGCACCGGTAGTGCGCCCTGCCAAAGCTCAGCTAGTAAAACCTTTGGGGTGTTTCCTTGCTCCTACTGGTTCGATTAAACCTTGGTTTCATAACTGAGGGAAAACTTACTGCTGTGCTCATCATACCTTCCTCTTGAGGTTCCCAACGAGCTCTACGTCGATCGACAAGCACATCAGGTATAAATACCCCTTCTTCCCCAACGTTTAGAACTCTTGATTCATTCAAAATTGTCCAGACATTGTGCAAGATCTCTCATTCTTGATCTCCCACTTCTACCACCCGAAGGTCTTGATCTTTGGGGGAATTGAAGGAGGAGAAGTTCATCATCATCATCACGAATCAAGTGCTTCAACTCCTCTCCATTCACTTGGAGAAATCCCTGATCTAGTATTCTTGTCAATACCTAGATCTTGTTTATTGTATTTGATAACTTTGTTCTTGTGGCAGCTTGTTGTCATTTCGGGAGCCTCCAAGTTGTTGTGGAGTTGTTGCCCCGCTAGTTGTGTAAAGGCGTCGGTGCTCGCCTCGAAGGGTACCTATAGTGGAAAGGTGGATCAGGCCTTTGGTGGCGAGATTCATCGGAGAACAGGGTGAGGCCTATTGTGGCGTGGTGGTCTTAGTACCGCTCACCCCTCCAATGCAGACGTATTTCCCTTAACAAGGAAGAAACTGTGGTCAAACAAATCATGTGTCTCCACGTGCTTCACTTCGGTTTACCCATTCCTCTTCCACTCGCTCTTTACTCGCTAGTAGATATGTCTGCATATAGGGAAATTCCACCTAATAGTTTATCTAGAGAATTTACCCTTTGTGCTAAGCCTAAAATTGAAAAAGTATTAAAAATTGGTGTAGCACCTATTCACCCCCCCCCCTTTCTAGGTGCCCATACGATCCATTTCACTAGTGAGATTCATAAAGATCGGAATCAAATACACAACTTTTGGCCTCTTGATGGAGAGAGTACAGCTCAAGCTTGGGGGAGATTGAAGTTACTAATGCTCAAATGTCCCATTCATGAGCTCCCCAACAATATTATTATCAATAACTTTTATGCAAGGCTCCCTCTACATGACAAGGATTTATTGGATGCTTCTTGTGTTAGATCATTCACTCGCATGGAAGAAGAAGCTAAATGGGATCTTCTGGACCGTATTCAAGACAATGCTGAAGCTTGGGAGAATGAAAAAGGAAGAAAGTCATGTATAAATTATGATTATGAATGCATTGAAACTTTTATGGGAACTAATGACTTTCAAAATATTAAAAATGCTTATGGTCTAGACTCTCAAGCTATTGCTTCTTATTTTAAGGCTTTTGCTTCCTACATTGAAGTGCCTAAAAAGAAGTGGAATAAGTATCATGAACCTTATAAAGATATTACTAAGAGTGTTCCTGCAAGAAATACTGAAGTTTATACTGCTAATCATGTCTTACCTGAACCTTATATTGAGAAAATGCCTTTCCCAGTTAAGATGAAGGAACAGTCTATGATAGTATGGTTAATGAAAGTACGAATGAAGCTGTTGAACCTATGGTTGATGAACCTATAATAGCAAATGTGAGAGACTTTGTCACTAAATATGAGAGAGACACACTATCCTTTGTAAGGATACCTCTAATATTGTTTCACAAAGTAGTGTTATGAGAGCTAGTATTCCTGTGTTTTCTGTTAGGATAAGTGATCATTGCTACGATGGTGCTTGTGATAGCTATATTGTTAAGTTTATGCATGATACTAAAAGTTACTATGAGAGAGGGAAAAGTGTTCTTATGTATCTCAATAATATCAAGTTTCCTCGTTTTATGCTGAAAGTTTTTATGTTGCACTTGTTTTGCCTTCCTATGCTAGTAACCTCTGATTTCAGCAACTTATTTGTTTACAAAACTCCCTTGCATAGGAAGTGGGTTAGACTTAAACATGTGTATTTTTGCTTCTTAATTCTCCTTTTCACTTCAATTCATATTCCTATGTGAGCATCTCCAAAATTATCATGCCCATCTTAAAGGCTATAAAGAAAGAGCTTTCTGGGAGACAACCCAATTTGTTTTTGCTTTTAGTTTGTTTTTGTTTCCTTGAGTCTTGGAAGTTATTATTTCGGTAATAACCGCTCCTTATCCGTTGTGTTTGGTTTTTGTGTCAAGATCAACCTCTAATGAGAGAGAAGTAATATTTGGGGAAGATGTTGTCCCGAAACAAAATTTTGTGCTTCACCGTAAAAATTCATGAGAGATCTCTATATGTAGGATTGAGCTGTAATTTTTTGTGCTTCTGCCCAAGGTTGTTATTTAAATTTCGTTAGTTTTGCACTTTTTGATTTGAGCAACAGAAGATTTTATAAAAAAATGATCTTTACCTGCTGGTCTGTTTTGACAGATTTTGTCACTCTTGCATTTTCTTCTTTATTCGATTTCCTTTTTGAATTATTTTTGGGTTTTCAGAAGGAGTTGCTACAGTAGCTTATGTTTTGATGGTTTTTCAGTTAGAGTTGGACTCAAAAGGTTTTATCACTTCACTTATATTAATGTTGCTAATGAGAATTGTGTGAAGTTTTGTGTGAAAGAAATTTCTAGGAAGTGGAGATAATGGTGTAATAAGGAAGAGAAAGGTTTTATGACTCAAGTAATAAGTGTATGAAGATGAAGATATTGATATTATTCAAGTGGTGACTCCGGAAGAACCCACCAAATACCAAATTGAGAGACCTGCATGGTACGTTTTCAAATAGGTAACAGTTCTGGTAAGAAAAAATCCGCGAAAATAATATCCAACTATATTTTTGTAGTTTTTAGTCAATAAGGAAATCTACGAAGCGAAAAAGGGACGGAAACGGAGCCTGGGTGGCTCACACCACCCTGTGGCACGGGCCTACCCCTGGCCACGCCACCAGGTGGTGAGTCCACTCCGGACTCCGCCTCCGACTCGTTTTATCCCAGTACCTTCATTTTGATATGAAACTTAGTAATATATAATCCCCCGGATCCCCCGAGGTTCGTATATCGTGTTTTCTCCAAGACCCCAAGCAGGGGCTGGTACCTTTAGTCACTTGCCCTGCATCAACGGAAGCCCTACGAGTCACCAAGGAGTTCTGCGATAAGTACCGAGACTTGAGGAGGAAGGTGGACATGCTTCAATGGGAGGATAATAGGCTTCGCAAGATGCTGGAAGATTTCCTCACGTCAACTAAGAAAATATTACCACCACCACCGAAGGAGTAACTCGTCATCAGGTTTGGCATCCCCTTGGTTTGTTCCAAGCTTGGGGGAGTGTCGCGCTATCACATCACTATCTTCTAACTTTTTGCCTTTTAGTAGAGTCATATCATGAATAGAGAAGTTATTATGTAGGATGGTGTGCATTATGGAAGTGTCCCCTCTCTCGTTAGATATGTATCCCTTGGTGTGAGTTGTCGTTATGGAATATTAATGAGAAGTTCTATCATTCACTCTTTTGCTTAGCTTATATTAGTTTTCAATTCGTGGTTATATGATTGATCTTGTTGTTAGTATTGGTAGCACTTTGGGATCATTGAGTTAATTTAGTTTGTTTGGCAAACCTAGCTTGGTCAGTAGCAACCCTATTTTTGAGAGTTGAATGAAAAATATAAAAGCAGTCAAAAGAAATATAATTTCATCATCTTTGTTTCTTGATTTTCTCATAAGTCTAGTATTCTCTAGTTAAGATCTTTTGTGCTTCCAAGGAAGATTGCATGTTTGTCTTTATCGCTTGTATGTTTGTTTGTTTCCTTCAACTCATGTACTTGCTACCTAGCCTTGCTAGCCAAAAACCTGTACTGAGAGGAAATTCTTCTCGTGCATCCACCTCCTTTAAACCAAAACCCACGCCATTTGTGTCCACCATACCTACCTATTAGCATTATTGCTATTCCAAGTAAATTCCTGTTTTATCTACCTCCCAAATTAAACTTGTTATGTGAAAATTAGTGATTAAAGCTCTCACGAACTTGATGGCACACTTTATTTTTCTTGCATTTAATAATCTGAACCATTGGGTCCTTCTTTGTTGTGTATATGCTTGCGCTTTATGAGTTGAAGTTAGCAGAACCATGTATCATGAGGAACGCTTTCAACACTGCATTGGTACTTTGTACCTAGTTGATATCATGTTCTTTTGCTTATGGATCCCGGCGGTGTGAAATAAAAGTGGAACTTGTAAGATCATGGAGTTTATATGTGTGTTAGAGGAACGCCTAGGCCGCTAGCCTAAGACATGCCTAATCATGGTGGAAACTTGCAGCATAACTATAGTGAGCATTCTATGAAGCATCCTCAATAAAAACCTATGCAAATAGCAAATAAAAAGATCGCTGAGATGCTCACTGTCTGCTTGCCTTGTCATTTTGATTATGGGATAGCTCCTGTGTCATGTGCAAGGGGTACCCCGTTGGCGGTTCTCAATGATACACGTGTATTTACAATGACAAGAGCTTACTCGTGACTGAAGTTTAGTAGCATGAGGTTCGGTACTCATGAGTAAGGGGCATGAGATTTCAACTTATAACTTGTCAAGCATATCCTCTTAGTTGTGTCACTTTAACCTTAATCACCAAAAGATGCCTATGATAGGGGCAATGAGAGC
The DNA here is from genome assembly GCA_910589775.1 of Avena eriantha. Classification (NCBI taxonomy): domain Eukaryota; kingdom Viridiplantae; phylum Streptophyta; class Magnoliopsida; order Poales; family Poaceae; genus Avena; species Avena eriantha. Next base: position 179,646,762 of record OU342744.1, on the reverse strand, counting down.
TGAAAGCTAGTAAGTATCATAATTTTTTGGAGCTCTTTATGAGACTTGCAATCCCTGCTTCCCTCTGTGAAGGGCCTTTCTTTTACTTTTTAGTTGAGTCAGTAAACCTATTCCTCTCTATCTCATCAAGTATTTTGAGTTGTTGTGTTTCATTCATTCATATGATGATTTATTTGATCATGTTCCTTATGTTCCTTGTTTTGCACATTGCTCTTATGTTGATGTTTACTACTTTGAAAGCTATCATTGAAAACCAGTTATTTGTGAACTCCAGCAAATTATCAACTATTCTTCGACCAAGAGCTAAGTTTGCCATTACTAATTATGATTCACTTTATGTATCTTTATTGTGTTTCCTTTACTCATTGCAAGTTGAGTTATATAATAGTGAGTTGTCTTCTATTATGATCTATGTATTTGATGAATGTGATGCTTCTTGTCCGTATTCTTTTATCGACTCTTCACTCCATAAACCTGAGGCCATGTTTATTGAGCTCATTTTCGCTTGGGTACAAGCGAAGTCTAAGCTTAGGGGAGTTGATACATCCATTTTGCATCACTATTCTATGTCATAATTCACTTTTATTCATTGATATATTTCGTACTGAGAGGTGATTCTTATGTTATTTCATCTGTTTTTGCATGGTTGATGATTTTTGGAGCATGGACCGCTGCAGTCAGGATTCTGATGGAAAAGGTGTTGTTTGGAGGCAAAATTAGCGAAGATCAGAAAATCTGGGAAAATACATGGAAAATCCTATTTTTCCAGAAGACGAAGGAAGCCAGAAGGGGGGCTGGAGATGGGCCACAGGGGGCCCACACCACCCCCTGGTGCGGGCCAGCCCAGGTCACGCCACCAGGTGGTGTGGCCGCCCTGGTCCACCCCTGGCACTCCCCTCTGGCGTATATTATCCTCCCGAAACCCTAAGACTCGAGGAGCGACCACAGAAAGATTCCGCCGCCTCTGCGGGGTGGAAAACACCGAGAGAGAAAGATCTCTCTGGCAGACAGATTTCTGCCGGGGGAATTCCTTCCCGGAGAGGGAAGATCGTCGCCATCAACACCACCATCAAGCTGGACTTCATCGGGATCATCATCATCACCATCACCACCCTCATCACCATCTCCATATTGCTGTAACAATTGTGTTGAATCTTGCATAGTTCATAGGGGAAACTTTCCCGGTGTTGATTACTCTTTGTAGTTGATGCTATTGAGTGATCCTTTGAATTATTGTTTATGTTTAGATTGTTATACATCATTATTCCATCACTGATCATGATCCATATGATGTCTTGTGAGTAGTTCGTTTTGTTCTTGAGGACATGGGAGAAGTCATGTTGTTAGTAGTGGAGTTGTGTTGTGAAAGATTCAATAGTTTGATATTTAAGTTGTGGTGTACTTCTTCTAGTGGTGTCATGTGAACGTCGACTACATGACACTTCACCTATATGGGCCTAGGGGAATGCACTGTGTATTTGGCTACTAATCGTAGGGGTTGCCGGAGTGACAGAAACCTGAACCCCCGTTAGGAAACCATTGCACAAGGGACGTAAGGGTCTTAGAGTTTAAAGTTGTGGTTAGGTTTCTACCTTAATTACTTTCTTGTACTTACGGATGTTTGCAAGGGGTATAATCACAAGTATGTATTAGTCCTAGGAAGGTCGGAACATTAGCACAGGTTCACCCACACAACACTTAGCAAGCTAAAGAAGATTAATCAACTATATGAAGCGAAAGCACTTAACAGTCTTCCCATGTGTCCTCGAGAACGTTTGGTCATCTTAAGTAATACAACCGGCTTGTCCTTTGCTGAATAAAGGATTGGGCCACTTGCTGCATTTATTCCTACTGTCTTTTATTTACTCGTACTTTGTTTACTTGCTTTATCAAAAAAACCCTAAAAATCCGTTTGCTAAGTATTTACAGAGAATTCCTGATCCATACCACTAGCCAGCACCTTCTGCTCCTCGTTGGGTTCGACACTCTTACTTATCGAAAATACTACGATACACCCCCTATACTTGTGGGTCATCAGAGATGCCTAGCTCATCTAGTCAAGAATTATTTACAATTCTTGAACCTACCATTTTGATAGCACACTATGATGATCTTGAGGAGGATGATAATGAAACTCCCATAAGGAGCAAGAGATAGAGGACCAAAAAGTCCTTTGGTGATGATTTTATTGTGTACCTCGTGGATGATACTCCCACTTCTATTTCAGAAGCCTATGCATCTCAATATGTTGACTACTGGAAGGAAGCTGTCCATAATGAGATGTATTCCATCTTAGCCAATGAAACATGGCAGGTAACTGATCGTCCTTATGGGTGCAAAACCGTAGGATGTAAGTGGGTATTCAATAAAAAAGCTTAATCCCAATGGTACTATTGAAAAGTACAAGGCATGTCTTATGGCCTAGGGTTATACCCAAAAATAAGGCGAAGACTTCTTTGATACATACTCGCCTGTAGCCAGATTGACCACCATTCGAGTACTACTTTCCTTGGCGGCTTCTCACGGTCTTGTCGTTCATCAAATGGATGTTAAGACTGCTTTCCTAAATGGAGAGCTAGATGGGGAAATTTATATGGATCAGCCTGATGGGTTTGTAGTAAATGGTCAAGGAGGAAAGGTGTGTAAATTACTCAAGTCTTTGTATGGCATTAAGCAAGCACCTAAGCAGTGGCACGAGAAGTTTGAAAAAACTTTAACTGTTGAACGCTTTGTTGTAAATGAAGCTAATAAGCAGGTATACTATCGCCATGGTGGGGGAGAGGGAGTTATCCTCTATCTATATGTTGATGACATACTGATATTTGGGACCTACCTCGTTGTTATTGAGGAGGTCAAAGGATTCCCAAATCGTTTCTTTGAGATAAAGGACCTAGGAGTACTTGAGGTAATCTTGAAAATCAAGCTATTTAAGGATGACAATGGTGTCCTACTATGTGGAGAAGATTTTGAGTCATTTTGGGTATAGCGACTACAAATCTTCTGCAACACCTTATGATCCAAGTGTGCTGATTCGAAAGAATCGAGGTACTGCTAGAGATCAATTGAGATATTCTCAAACCATTGGCTCGCTTATGTATTTAGCCAGCGCCACGAGGCCTGACATATCATTTGCTATAAGCAAACTCAGTCGATTTGTGTCAAATCCTGGACATGATCATTGACATGCTCTTGAGAGAGTTTTATGCTATTTGTAAGGCACTACGAGCTATGGTATTCACTATACTAGGTATCCACGGGTACTTGAAGGTTATAGTGATTCTAATTGGACATTTAATACTGGTGAGATTAAGGTCATGAGTGGTTATTTGTTTATACTTGGTGGTGGCGCTGTTTCCTGGAAGTCTTGCAAGCAGACCATCTAAACAAGGTCAACAGTGGAAGTAGAACTCAGTGCATTGGACACAACTACTGTTGAAGGGGAGTGGCTTCATGGGCTTTTGATGCACTTACCTATGGTTGAAAACCCAATACTCGCCATCCTAATGAATTGTGATAATAAAAATGTGATTGTCAAAGTAAACAGTTCCAAGGATAATATGAAGTTATCAAGGCATGCGAAAAGAAGATTGAAATCGTTAGGAAACTGAGGTAACTCCGGAGTTATTGCATTGGAGTATATCCAAATAGCCAAGAATATGGAAGATCCTTTCACAAAGGGTCTATCATCATGAAATATGATAGATAATGCATCGAGGGAGATGTGCTTGAGACCCACACTGTGAGTTGTCCATAGTGGCAAACCACTTTATGTGATCAGATATCCCGTGAATTAGAGTTGGGAGACAAGCTATTGGCCAACTAAGGGGAGAATATCCTTACATTAATTTAACCTCTCCGTGAAGATGCAATACTCTCCTAATTTGTATGGCAGATTGATATATATCTTAATGTTTTCCAAAGTGACTTTCCTAAGCAGAGATGTTGGCCTACGGAACATCTCCTTAGGAACACACCTATATGAGTCTGACTATAAAACGTCACAGTTCGTGAGAGTTGGGTGCTCTCTAACAAACTCATGAAAGGCCCCGGAGTATGACACATAAGCTCCAAACCACAGGGAAGTCGTGCGACAACCGTGTATCGGTTTAGACTTTGTGTGAAACTGGTGTGCAGAAAACGTTCAAGGCATAGTCCACTATTCAAGTTGCAAACCAGTGTAGTATGAAGTCTAGAGTGGAAGTTCAACTTAACAGTCTCCACTAAACACCGGTATATAAAATAATATTCTGAAACAAAAAAGTGTTGTGATGTGCCAATGAGACTTTGTGGGGCATAGTTGGACTTTGGGGGTATTTCGGTATTGAGCATTTGGCCCATAACCAATACAAATTCGGAAATTATCTTTGGCCCATTAGTTGACACAACTCGTGACTGTACTAGTGGTGCTAAAGTTTAGTCTCATATTGCTAGTGGAATGTGTGTTTCACCACCTTATATATTAGACTATTCTACCACTCACTAAGTTGTGAGAAAAAGAGCACCTCCCGCACACTCCTCCGACGTCGGTCGCCTCGACACGCCTCGCCTCATCACGACGCATGCGCCACGGGTTGCGGGAATGAGCCGAGCTCCTAAGTTGGTTTTGCTATTCGGGAACACTCCAGAAGATATCTCTCCTGGATATTTTTCCTTGTCGCTTCCTGGGGAATGTGCGTCCGGGTTTTCTCGGCTCTTGTCTTCGTGAAGCTTCCGTGGAAGGAAGAGGATCTTATCCTTTATAAGCAAAGGATAGAGGCATCGGAAGAGAGAGACATATGAGCACATACACATTTCCAGTTTCAGTTCCTTGCATAGCCGCCTTCGTCTTCTCCATCCCGACATGCGGCGTGCACCACAGATCGGGGCAGTAGGCCTCCGGAACCCCGCCTCTCGAGAATCTGTACGGGTGAGGGGTGATCAGGTTTTTGGGGAGAGCTCATCGTGATTACTGACAACCACGACGTCATCCTGCGACAAGTTCCCCGACGATGACTTCTTCCTGGACATCGACGACCTCTACACAATCCTGAACATGGGCGACATCTCAGTTGCTACTGCTGCCGCCGTTGATACTCAGGCTGCACCATATGTGCCCCTAAACTTTCTCTTTCAGTTTTTGCTAGAATATCTTGTTCTAGCGCTCGGTGTAGATCTGGTTCGTTTATCTTGTATACACGCAATTAGTTCATCTACTCTTTTAGTATGCATAATTAGTTTAATTACTATTAACTTAATCATGATTTACCAGCCTATTCAGATTAAATTATATGAATTGTTACTCATATTTTCAACAACATCTCAATTGTGTTGTCCCAACTACTCAAAAAACACAACTGGCATATGTCCCAATAGAGATGCAGGTGAGGATCCCACATAAATCCCGCTTGTAATTTATTTAGTCATTTTTAGTTATTTTATTTGGTTAAAGTAGGATTTAAGTGGGATCCCACCTTTTCTTTTACGAACACACTTGACACCTTATGTCCCAACTACATGACTCTCGGTACACGAAAATGCAGTTGATATGGTCAGCAACATCGAAGTTGATAAGGTCGTATAATGTGTCTAGAACAGAAATGTCCAATTTATTCGATCCTACGAGTAGAAACATTAGATCGAATAATGTCCAATTTTCTTGCAAACACATCCTTTAATTAATTGCTATTTAGCTTCACTTTAAAAAATATCAGCATCCATAATATAAAATCTATGCCTTTTCAAAAGTACAATACAAAATCTATTATACTGGAATCAGCATAACTCATAACGTATATTTTCAAGTCGTATGAATTCGACACTATAAATGTTAATTTTTTTATTTTTGTTGAAATTTTATAAAGTATAACTATTTCTTAAAAAATATACAGATATATTATCAAGGTTCATGAGTACAAAACACTCCAAATGTAATAAAAAGATCCCTGAAGCATCGAACAACCAATATTGTCGCTAGAACAAGCCGTTGGGGCGCCGCTATCACCGCTCTGTTACCGAAGCCGGCTTGACTTTATTGATGACATCCATAAAGTCTTCGTGCACGAGCCCTTAAGGACCAGCGGCCTAGAGCCGAAATCGTCGCCATTGAACCCTTGAGTCGATCCAAAGCACACCAAATCTCGTCGTCTCGCACGCACAGAGAGAACACATTAACATCCATGCGCAGGACTTATTACATTTTAAAATGTATAACTATTTCTTAAAAAATCAGATCTATTATCAAGGTTCATGAGTACAAAACACTCCAAATGTAATAAAATTAAAAAATTAACTAAAAAAATAACCTAAAACAAACCCTAACTATACGAACTATGGGTCCCTCGTAGATCGGAGCCTCCCCACGCTCCCGCACCGGCCGAGCAGGCGAAAAGGGCAGGGCGGCGATCCTCCGGTGGACTTCAACTAAACCTAGAATCGCAAAGTAAATAAAAGCTTTACAAAGTTACTACCAATCTGGCATGGGAGCCGTGTCCTTAGTTTCTTCTTCAGGTCCATGCGGATCCACGCAGCGTACGGCTGCCGTCCGTGTGCACGTGAGGCGATCGACAAGTCCATGACGGTCCATGTCCATCGCATGGTTTCAAAAAGAAACGCCATGGTCCATATACGAGTTACGACAACGACATGCTCTGCTGGCGACTGTTCTACACCGTACGTGCCTCCACTCCCGTCGATCCAACGGTGGTCCAGTCGGCTGGACCTGGATGGCTGTCTGTTTGTCTGCCCTCTGGCGACATGGGCTGAGGCCCTGCAGTTTGCTGACAGCTGCCGTTCGTTCAGTCGATTAATTCGAGTAGGTCGCGGTTAAATAATCAGGATCACGTACAAAGTACGTAACGCTGCATGCAGCATGCCTTCTGGCTCGATCTGCCTTCACTTTTTTTAAATGCAATTGAACTGGAACTTGTCGGTTACCACCGTACTTGTGTTTATTTCGAGCATGCGTACGTACGGCTGTTTTTTTTACTGATAGATTTTCTACTATCAGAATACTTAACTCAGTCACCCAACAAATCTTGGTCTGTAAATCGCCCCTATAAAGCTACAGTTATGCACAGGTACTGTAAATAAAATAGTTCGAGGTGAAAGGAAGGGACAAGAGAAAGCAGAGATCTACGGTGCTACTGTAGATGCCCGCTCTTTTACGGTCGCTGCTTAATTAAGCGCCAAACGCTTTAATCGGACTTTTCCTTGGCCCCGTAGTCCAGTTCTGGGGCACCTTCCTTACAGTTACGGAGGTCGTACGTAGTACGTTCCTGGCATTGCAGCTAGCAGCTAGCATTCACAGGCCAGCAACGTGCCCGCGCACAGTAACGGCACGTTGCGTACGTAGCGTGTGTTGCACCTGATGTGCGAGTAGGCCAGCGGTGGCCGCAGCCCGGTGCCAGTTCGGTCGGGGCAGGGGCCGAAGTTTCAAGTTTGACGTTCTTGTTTGTTTCAGTTCGGCCCTGCACCACCGCTGCTTTTTTTTTAACATGGTACTACACCAGCAATACTGCCTACTATCTACTCCCTTTTGTTTTAAAATATAAGATGTTTTGGTTTAAAAAAAAGATGTTTTAGGTTTTTAAAGCTAATGAATTTAGACCCCTTTCAATGCGTATGTTCACTCCGAACCTCTCCGAACCTACGTACTAAAAAAGATCTAGATACATTAGTTTCACAAAACTAAAACATCTTATATTTTGAAACAGAGGGAGTGCATGGCAAATACATAAGGAGTAGATTGTGCTTCTGTTATGAACCATTTCAGATAACAATACGTAGATGAATGCCACGCTTTCTAAAAGGTTTGAGGCCGAGGAAATTAAAACCACGTTGTTTCAAATGCTGGCATCAAAAGCTCTCGGCGTGGATGGTTTTACCGTAGGATGTTTTTCAGCGCCATTGGGAGCCGTTGAAGGATGATCTGGTACCGACGGTGCTAGATTTTCTGAATGGTGGGGAGCTACCCGAGGGGATGAATGATACGGCAATCACTTTAATCCCAAAGGTACCGAACCCACAATATATTTCTCAATACCATTCAATTTCCCTTTATCAGGTGTTGTACAAAATAGCGTCTAAGTCAATTTCTAATCGCATGAGAGGGTTGTTGGATGAGGTAATTGGAGAAGAACAAAGTGTGTTTGTTCCAGGTCGATTAATAAATGATAATGCTTTAGTGGCTTATGAATGTGTGCATGCCATGAGGAAAGAGAAGAAATGTAAAAAGACTTTTTGTGCGGTGAAATTAGACATGACGAAAGCATACCATAGGGTGGAGTGACACTATCTTGAAGATGCTACTAGGGTTGGGCTTTGATAGCAATTTTGTACGTTCGATTATGAAATGTGTATCATTTGTCTGTCTGATTTTGATTTGCAGTGAAGGTTAATGGGGAGCTTCTTCCATTTTTTACTCCATCGCAGGGATTGAGACAAGGCGATCCAATGTCGCCATACCTCTTTTTAATCTGCGATGAGGGTTTAATGACTCTGCTGAACAATTATTCATATTGATCGAGGTATTTGAGTGAGTTTTAGAGAACCATGGGTGAATCACCTATTTTTTTCCGATGATAGTCTCATTTTTATGAGTGCATGTGATGCAAGTGCTGAGCGGTTGACGGGGGCCTTGAATATATATGCTCCATTTTAGTCCAAATGCAGCCTTTTAGAGATAGTGTAAAAACTATCCTTGGTATTAATGTGGAAGCCTTTTTTGAAAGACATTTGGGGCTACCAACAGTTGTGGGGAGGATTACTAGTGGCATGTTTGATCATACTGTTGAACGGTCACGGGGATGTATGCAAGGTTGGTCGGAAGGACTGTTATCTGGAAACTTTACTTAAGGTGGTGATACATGCCATACCAACCTTTAGCATGAGTTGTTTCAAGTTAACAAAGAAGGTGTTGAAGAGCCTAGTGGCGGTGATGGAAAGATTTTGGTGGAGTAGTTCTGTTGATAGAAAGTCTCTTCATTGGCTTTCATAGGACAAACTTGCATCACCGAAAATTAAAGGAGGGATGGGTTTCCGATATTTTGAATTATTCAACTTGCCTCTATTCGGGAAGCACGGATGGAGATTTTTGACACATCCTGATTCTTTATGTGCAAAGTTTTGAAGGGTAAATATTTTCTTGATACAAATTTTCTTCATGCAACGGTGCCACATAGTGCTTCAGCTACATGGAGGGCGATTGTTGCTGGGAGAGAGGCTTTGGAGTTGGGCATGATAGAGAGTTGGTAATGGTGCTTTCTATCTCAACCCGGGAGGATCGTTGGATCCGTACATATACTTTGAAGCCAACGGGAAGGAGAGGTGATTTGCCGCTAGAGAAAGTATCTGATTTTATTGACCACAAGAACAAAACATGAAACAATTTAGTTGTGAGAGAAAATTTCCTAGCCACAGATGCAGAGGCAATATTGAACATACCACTGCGTAGCAATGGGGGAGAGGATGTGTTGGCGTGGGGCTTCAAGAAAACTGGGATCTACTCTGTCAAATCATCATATCGTGCCTTGGTGACTCAAAAGAGCGTGCTGCTCTCGAGGAAGGGCCGGTTATGGGTTGTTCAACGACTGGCGAGCGGATGTGGAAAACCCTATGGAAACTCAAAGTCCTACCGAAGGTTAGAGTTTTTTTGGTGGCGTTTTGTTCGGGTATTTTGCCACACACATGCACTCTGAAATATCGGCGTATCCGTGAGCTGAGATGATGTGATATTTGTTTCGCTACAGAAGAAACATTAAAGCATGCGGTAGACCCATTATTCGAATGCCAATGGATTTTGGGAGGAAGCAAGGAAGATCCTAGATCTGAATCTACCTCGTTTGCATGACAAAAGTTGGTCACGGGATATTTTATGTGATCAAATGTTTAATGATACACAAAGAGCTCAAATAATTAACATCATGTACTCTATTTGGTCTTCATTAACAGGCTGACACACGATGGTGAGAGGTACGATCCACTCCAATCTTTGAAGAAGATCCGTGAGGAGTTGCAACTGCCAGATTACGAAGTTAGGAGTTTAAAACTCCTTCGGGCCAGTGTTGGCGTCCTCCTGATCTGGGATGGATCAAGATCAATACAGACGGTGCCATCAATACAGAGGAACGAAAAGGTGGAGGAGGGGCTGATGTTCGCTCACATCTCTCTCTCATGGAAGCATGGAGTAACTCCTTGTTGGGTGTTACCGATCCTCCTACTGCTGATGTGTTAGCCTTTCTGGATGGAGTAAATTTTCGTGAAGTTGCGAGGCTACTCTCATGGAGTGATGGAGACAGATTGTTTAGAGATTGTCAATCTCTCGCACTCGCGCCACATTGATCGTTCAACGGTGGCACCTATCCTAGACGAAGTTGGGGAACTGGTTTTAGATTTTGCTTTTTCTTAATAAAGCATGTTAGACCGTCTGCAAATAATTTGGCTCATTCGTGTGCTGAGTTAGCTTGTACACTAGAGTCTACTAATAGATGGCTCGATGTGAGCCCAGCTTTTCTTGTATACAGTCTACGAGCTGAGCTAATTGTAACGGAACCATTACTTAAAGCTCCTGAAATTGTCCACAAAAAAGATAACAATATGTCCTAATTTATTTCGAAAATTCTACCTATCTATTAATAATCATCAATAGTAATATAGTATAAAGAGATCCAAAAGTAATAAAAAAATAGAAATAGATCAATGGACCACCTAGCGACGATTACAGATACTAAAGCTAGGTGAAGGCACGTTGTTCTCGGGTAAAGCTTGTCATGGTAGAGCTTTCTATCTTCACCCTTAGTTTGGACTTCAACATATATGGCTTCGCGTTTTTATGACCCTGCGTATGGGGTTTATGTTCAGAGCTAATGGTCTTTTCGTCCACACTAATATACTCTCCATCAATATCAATAAAATCACGATCAAAGCCAAACCTTTGTGTGCAACCTTGGTGTTACTGTGTGCTGGCACCTTGCACCAATTTGAACAGCAAAGTTGTAGACATTCTTACCCTCAAAGAAAAAACAAACTCTGGACATTCAGCCAAATTCCTGGTAAGCAGACCCATGGCAACTGAAGACTGCATTGCACGACCCAGAACCGTGCTTGGAGTTGAGTTACTACTACTCCCTCCGTTCTACAATGTAAGCCTTTTTAGAGAGTTATAAAATCAGTTATTCTGGACACAATGTAGTAGATTCTGTCCAGCCAACAGAAATTGTCCATGCGGAGAATATACAACTTGTGGTGTTCAAAATCAGTTATTCTGAACCCGTGGGAAACCGATGATTAGTGCCCAAGAAAAAGTAAAGCATTTAGCGAGAGGTCTTCAACTGCTATCCTCCAAGTTACAAAGTAGACTAACGTTATCAAAAAACTGGCATGAGCACCCGTAGTTACAACTCATAGCATAGGTCAGCACGGCAACGTTTCAAGCTGCTTTCAGAGAATAGGTTGATTATGCATCTTGGTCCGTGCCTGTTACCATCCAATCAAGCTTTGGACCCTAAAGCAAGAAAAAAATGAAGTGCGTAGGTTAAAATCGTAGTACCATCTTTATAGGCTGGATGATCATACATGAAATCAAAGATATAACATGAAGTCTCAAGTATGAGACGTAAAGGTTATACTTCCATATGTGTAGGTCAGATACATGAAGAGATACAACACATTTTGGTGTATCCAAATGCTAGCTAAGCATCAACAAAATACAGGATTCCATGGCTTTTCAGAAATACACTATGATATATACTGGACTATATTCATAAACAGGACTTGAAGCTTTGAATAATGGGTCATGGCTGTTTTTTAGTTCATTAAACGTGTACTTATGTACCTTCCCCTGACGAATAATGGTAGGGTAACTTCCAGTCATGTCAACGACAGTAGATGGATCAGCAATTCTAGCACCCCCATCAACAATGAAATCAAGGCCCTGTAAACATTAAAGCATGTCATGCACTCCAAGCCATCTATTTTCCACCTACTCTTGTGCTAATAAAAGCAGTTAATGGGTGGTAACTCTGTAAGTGTTTAACCAAACACTGATAAAGCCATTATTACTACATTTTATACATTGGGAAATCCCATACATGCAAACCATTTGACAGTCACTGGACTGGAAATTTTACTTATGTCTTTTTGTTTCACTGACTTCCCAAGGTCCGAGCAGGTACAATTCACCCCTCGCCATACAATCAATTGATTGTAAATTATAATGAGGATGCAAATGATACAAAATGACATCAAACGGTAATTCAAAATATGACTGGGGTTCTCTAAATGAAAAGCAACTGACACTCTAGAGAACAGTATTGACCAGGGCAAAATTTCACAATGTTGGTACAAAAAGGTTCTTTGAAAAATCACTGTAAGTACAGTTTCCGGTAAAATAGTAACAAGAAGGAAACATACCAGTGGCTCGTAAATATCGGCAATGTATACCGGATCAAGTATCCATTCATCCTCCGACAGATACTTGACACTGTAAATAAAGGGGAGAAAGGAGCATCACAACACAAAGTACCAGTGATAAAATGACACATCAGGAGGAGAAAATAAATAGCGAAAACTTGAGGTATAAGCCTAGAACCAACCTTGTGCAGATCAACGGTTCTTCCAGACTTTGCAGTATTGCTTGACATATGGGGTCATCTGGCATTCGAACACCAACCTGCCTCCTTTTCGCATATCTAGTAGATGACCCATGCTTGATGCATTGCTTGGGCAATTCCTTGGCCGCAGGTAAAATAAAGGTGTACTGAACATGAATAAACACAGGTTATTTGTGAACTACAAGAGGGTAGTCCATTGTGAAGAGGCAGATATCCTTACGGGCCCTGGTAATATACGCTTGACAGCACGGAAAATGTTAGCTTGCCCTTGGTTGGTACCTAGAGGAAATCCTGTTGTGTAGGTATCAATGTCTCGCAACGAGCGGCACAAGATGCTGAGAGGCTGTATAATTAAAAGTTGGCATTAGAACACAGTGCATTTGCAGAAAAAGAATGTGTTCTCTCTAGTTGTGCCTCTGCTTCGGAATAAGCTTCGTACGAAAAGCACTTTTTACTCTCTTTCATATCTTGCCTTTGAATCTACAATGCCTTTGATTCTGCATGAGGAAACAGACATATAGTGCCCATTAAACCTGTAACGCTTTACTTCATGTGTAAGACAGGTATAAAAAAAAGAATATACCGAGTAACCAGAGGAATGACTGTACCTGCGGAGGCGCTCAATAGAGTCATTGTTACTCAGGTCACAGACAATGGAGTAGCTGTAAAAAAAAAGATATCGCATTGTTCAGATAAGAATCTGAAAGCTTAAGAACTTTAATCTCTAAGAACATGAGCAGGCACCCATGCAATAAGATGGACAGACAGACAAACTGGCTGCTCATCAGTACTAGAAGTTCAGCTTCAGCTGAAATCAAGACACCCTATCTATCCAAAATATTTTGTAGAGAACTTGATCACAAATACACAAAATGGCGGTACGAATCCGTGCTTCAGTTTACACGACACTCTGCATGCACGGGAATAAACTGCAACGCAAACACAAGGTGCAGCATCTCGCCAGTCTCGGGATGTGCTGTCAGGTTGTTCCGCCGAGAGAAGCAAGACCAACACAAGTAAAGGGAAAGCATCGCATAGCATACACGGTGTCAGTAGGCATGACGCCGACAGCGCCGCTGTTGATGAGGTCGACGACGGGGTCCAGCTTCCAGAAGTCCTCGCCTGAGGGCTCCACCTTCACCCGCAGCATCCCACTGTCTCCTCTCTTCGCGCGCGAGGGTAACCCAATCGCCGGAGAAAGAGCCGCTAATTAGCTCCGGGAATCTGGAAGGAGGAACCGTGCGGAATGAAAGGGGGGTGGGGACGCACCGTGAACAGACGCTGGGAGGCGTACTTGAGGCGCTTGGGGTTGCGCTTGTGGAGGGCGACGATGGCGGTGGAGACGCGCGGCGTACAGGGCCTCTGTGAGGGTAGGCGGAGCGGGGAGGGGGAGACGGCGCGGCGGAAGGAGAGGCGCGAGAAGAGGTCGGTGGCGGGGTTGGCGGTGGTGGCCATTGGCTGTAGCGGCGGCTTGAGCTCTTGGCGCCGGGATCGGGTCCCCTGCTCGCAGCCGGCTGGCTTTTTTTCCCCCACATTATCCGATTTCTTTTGTTTTCCTTTTCAGCGCTCAAGATATTTTTCACTTTTCAGGAATCTCGCGGTTTTTTTTACCATCAATATCAGGATATCTATAATATCTAAATATGCCATCCCCACTAAGTGATTTCTCTCAACATGCAAGGTGTCCACCTCATCAATCATCTAATAATAAAAACCTTAGGCTGCCACGTGTCAACCTTGCCGCCTCCATTACCGTTTATAATGGAGGTTTTATTTTCCCCTTGCATCCCAACATAATCAATCCATCCATCCACGAAGCTTGGGACCCAACACGATCATAACCTCCTCGGCTCCTCATCAACTATTAATTTCTTCCCTTGATACTGTCCCTTCTGATTCATCGTTTGAGTTTCCCTTCCGATCTTCTTCCTCCACAAATTCACTTCAGGTTCACCCCGCATTAGTTTTTTCAATCCCACTCCAGTTCTACTGTTCTGGCAGGCGGAGAACGCTTGAGCAGTCATCAACACAACTAGCAGATGCACACATGCGATTCAGATGCCCAATGGTGGTGGTGGCATGTCCTTGGACGACCAAGGCTCCAAACACACGTGTGTTTGGAGTTAATCGTCGGGTTGCTTGGCTCATGTACAGTGAGGTTTATATCATCGAGGAAAGCCAGTAAGCCACAACCTTCGGTGCTAGGGAATTTAGATCGGATCTCTGTTTCACCATATGTCTTTCTTACATCGAACTGATTATGTGTCTGTACGTTCAAGGCACTCAGGTTGAGGTGTAGGCGTGCAGAACTTGAACGGCTGTAATCTCAAGCCAGTGATCAATCAAGGATAAGGCGGAGGAGAATCAAAAGACTGATGTTTAATTCTTAGAATTTTTTATCTTCTCAATTTTTGTCCTGCTTTGTTCAGTTTAATCGTTGTTTGTTGTTTCTTTCGATGGTTGCCTAAGTCAAGCCACTTCATGATAAGGTATGTCTACTGTATTGGTTTGTACCAGATTCGATCAATCCACAGCAATGCACGACTACCATGTATGGTTTGAGAGGCACGGCTACCATTAGAATCATGCATCAGGTTATGTGTCCATTTTTCTATCTCCCCATTTTGTTTTATAGGACTGTACCAAATTTTCCATATTAAATATAAACCAAATGGTCTATCATTTAAAATCCTCTTCTGTCATTCATTCATTGAACTCTCTAAAGCTTTATTTTGTGTTTTACAGATATGTATCGGTACTTTTAACATTGTTTAATTTGTCCAGGTTAGTTTCTTTCTAATATACTAATCAATTCTTGCGGCATATTTGGATTTTCAAAACTAGAGACTTCACAGAGATCATGTACTTCCTTGCATACCATACTTATCAGAAAGACATCGGAAATAAGTCTTTATTTCACTCTGAATTTCCCCTTTTATCCTACTTACTTGCACAAGACTAAATATTTTATCAGACCAGTGACTAATTTCACTAGAATGTTATCCTCAATTCTACTATCGTTTTGACATACCCATTTTATTCCACATCAGCCTGCTATCATTGTTTGCACATGGCACAGAAAATATATGACTTTCCATTCTTCCTCCATTAGCAGATCAGAATGCTTTGCATGCTAAATTATTGGCATAATCAGGAAGAATCACTATATGGCAGATGAAACTTTACTGGAAGAAAAAAATCTTCAGCTAAAGGTATCTATTTTGTCTCTTCGATTGTGACATAATTTTTGCTACATGTTTGATTTCAGCATGCAATTTCTGACTTCATTGGTGTCAATTCTGAGCAGTAGGCTCATCATCTTCGACGATGTTCTCACCTTTGACATATTGGAGAGCTATCCATTCAAATATGGTCGATTTACTCACATTTTTCTTTTACTTCTCCCAAAAAAAGGCACTTATCTACATCTATCCAATATTTGTGAAGTATTTATGTTTCAGTTCCCTAATTCATAGGTTCTTCGGGCTGCTATTGACCATGCCATTCACACTTGGCAGTACTTAATTACAATGGAATCATTAGTCTTGTAAACATTCCTCTATAATTGGAAGTTTTTATTTTTAGTCTTCACATCCGTTCTATGAATGAACTAGATGGACCTTTACCAAAGTTCAGTCTACAAAGTTCAGGTATAATAAATATTATACGTCTTATTTGCATTTACACTATAATTATGTGTATCAACGTCTTTTGTTCTTTGTATAGTTCAGAGATTGCATTCATCAATATACAAGAGGTGACAAATATAGGTCCATTATTCTTATTATTGTTCTATATATGTTTTTCTAAATTTAAAAAGTCGTTGCTATTTTTCCGCCGCAACGCGCGGGGTATCATCTAGTATTTTCAAAAGTGAAGTACTACAAAACATGCTTTTTAATGGAAGAGAAAAATCAATATTTAGATAAAATACTTACACAGATCCACGTTTTGCCAAAACCATTGACCCGCATAGCCCTCCTGATCTCAACTTTTTTGAGATACACGCGCATTTAGTCTAAATTATTAAATATTTTATTAGGTATACATAAATCTAGAAAAAGTTGAGGCTATTAATATGAACAGAAATAAGTACATTACAATAGAGTCAATGACACTTTTTTCGAAATTCTACCGATTTATTGATATATTTTTAGAGCAACCAGCAGGAGCACTGCCTTTTCTATTAGAAGAAGAGAATTGGCCGGTTTGGAAGGGAAACCGGCCAAAACCCGAAACAGACGTATATACACACGGGTCCGGTTAAAAGGGGAACCGGCCAAAAAAGACCCCCAAACGACACAGTTTTTAGGAAAAACCAGCAAAAACCCACATGAGGCCACACTAGGTGTTGGTGCACATAGGTGAACCATAGTATATATAGGTTTTATGCTTGACAAAGTAAACGCTAGCTTCATTCCGCCTTTGTTAAGTCCATCTCAAAAGTTTTATACCGCCTATTCACCCCCCTCTAAGCGATATATGTGTCCTTTCAGTTGGTATCATAGCAAAAGGTCTCTCGCTTTTAGGCTTCACCACCTTGAGAGTAAAGATGCCGACTAGGGGAGTAGTGCACGATTCTCTTTATATATTCGATGGCACAAATAATTATGGTGTTTGGAAATCTTGCATTATTGATTACTTTCGGGGCATACACCCAAATATTGAGGGAATTCTATATATGGGTTTTTATCCTCCTATGGATCCCCAAAATGAATCTTTAGAGGAGAGGATAAACTCTTATATAGATGCTCAAGCTACTAAAGTGATTTTACTTGCTATGAGAAATGTAGTTATTTCTTCAATCATACCTTTTCGGAGTTCCCGTGAGATATGGACAAAGCTTCAAGATAAATATGATGTGTACAAAACTATTGAGGATGATTGTATTCCCTCAACCTCCGACCGTGATGATATTTCATCTTCTACCACTTCACAAACATGTGATTCGTCACAAGGTAATAATATGGTGAGTGGTGGTAGAAAATGCAATGTACGGATAGTACTATTGATGATCCTTCATCTCTATCTCATTGCAATGTTCAATCTTTGTACATTAACACTTCTAGCACTCAAAATTCCTTACTTGCTTGTGTTGATAGTCCTTGCATATCTTGTAGAAATAGCTTGAATACATCTCATGATGATATGCTTGTCTTGTCTTGTGGCCATGATAAAAATACTTCTATTTGCTATAGTACGTGTGTTGCTAAGCATGTAGAGGAAACCTAAGACTCCATGGGACAAGACAAGGTTTTGAATGGAGCTTCAAATAGACCCTCATCATCACCCTCTTCCGGTTCTCACATATGCTTTGTGTCTAGGGGCACAAAGGTATCTCCTTCTTTGGATACCATTATATCTCATGATGATGATGATCATCATCTTGTTGATTGTGATGTAGCCTCCATTCAAGAGAAGGGAGAGATTGTCTTTCCCATTCTTAATAAAAATAAAATTGCTTGCTCCAACTTCATTGAAATTATGACTATTGCTATTGAGAGCAAGAAACTTATTGAGGAGTAAGAAAATATCATTTTCAAAAGAATGAACATGAGCGTGAATGTGCACTCGAAATTGCTTATCTAAAGAGCTCCCTTGAAGAAGAACAAAACACCAAGGAATCTCTTGAGGAGACTTTTGTTCTACAATTATCTAGAGTAAAGGAAAACCATGATAGAGAACGTGTGGTGGCAAATGTTCTAAGAACTAAAAATGATGAACTTGTAGTTGCACATGCTAAACTCGTTGAGGATTTTAAGCACCTCAAAAATTGCTCTCGGGTCGTTAAGAATGAGCTCATCAAACTCACCGAGTCGCATGAGCGACTTAAAGCTTCATATGCGAAAGAGCTTGCCAAGTTGCCCTCACCTCTTGCAGTTTGTGATGATCCTTGTGCTACTAACTCTATTTCTTGTGAAGTATCTATTTTGAAGGGTAATGTTGAGCTAAAGGCTCAACTTGCTTTACTATATAGCAACTATGGGGAATTGGAAGAAATTCATGTTAAGCTCTAAAGCTCGCATGGGGATCTTTTAGTCTCCCATGGTAGGCTAAAGATGTCTCATAAGGCTATTATGTGAAATGTAACATCTTGTGAGCCTCATGTGGATATTAGAACTATGTCCACTCAAAATGTAATATTTCCATGTGCTAGTCCTTGTAATTCATCCACTCATGTTATTGCTACATTGATGGTTGTGAAATATAGACATCTACATCCACATTTAAACTGAATATTATTCATATTTTTATGAAATATCTCTCTAAACCCTGCCACTAATGCGTAATGATCAAAGGGGTATGAAATCCTTTCTTTCTATTTTTCCTTGCGCAGATAATGATGTTTGATGATGGGAATCACAACATTAAAGTCAAAGATACGAGATTTCCAATAATCCAAAGAAACTAGGGGTCGTGAAGTGGAGACGGGAGATTTAACGACCAACTATACGATGGGAATAAAATTTCGGCCGTATATTTGCCATCAACACCGCTAAGAAAACGCTAGTTTTATTACGCCATTGTTAAGCCCATCTCGTATAAGTTTTTAACCGCCTATTCACCCCTCCTCTAGGCGGCATCCGTGATCTTTCACCACCCACGCGCGTTACACCGCAGTGGCGTGTAACCATGCCTCGCTCGCTCGCACCTGCCGCTCGACACGACCCCGCCCACCCCTCGTACATGTGACCTGGTCCCACCCGACGCGCCCCCAGCCCGAGCGCACCCCACCTACCCCTGACCTCGTGAGTTCCTCAATGCCTCAACCCAGCTCGATCTCCCCTGCAGGGAGCCCCCGGTGCCCCTCTTCCCCGATGCCGGCAGACACGACGCCCAATCCCCTCACCTTCTTCCTCGCTCGACCGGCCTCGCCGCTCGCCCTCACTCGCGTTCGCTGCGATGCTTCCCTCTGCGCCGCCCTGTTCCCGGTCCCATGGCGTCGGCCCCCTCTTGGCCAACCTCGCTCGCTGCTCATAGCGCCACTCTCTCTGCTCGTCCTCCTCGTCGCCCGTCCCCGAGTAGGCTGGAGCCTCCCTCCCACAGGCTGGAGCCTCCCTCCCGCAGGCTGCCGCCACGCGATGCTGATGTTTACGCACGCTTCTATTCTTGTAGATAGTGTTGGGCCTCCAAGTGCAGAGCTTTGTAGAACAGCAACAAGTTTCCCTTAAGTGGATCACCCAAGGTTTATCGAACTTAGGGAGGAAGTGGTCAAATATATCCCTCTCAAGCAACCCTGCAATCAAGATACAAGAAGTCTCTTGTGTCCCCAACACACCCAGTACACTTGTCAGGTGTATAGGTGCACTAGTTCGGCGAAGAGATAGTGAAATACAAGTAATATGGATGATTATAAGTGGTAATTGTAATCTGAAATAAGAGTGGCAGCAAGCAAACATGTAACAGGACTGATTGTAAACGGTGTTTCAATACTTAGAAACAAGGCCTAGGGATCATACTTTCACTAGTGGACACTCTCATATAAATATATTCTCTTCATGATGCTACCCTGAACTACTCTCCGGTTGGACAATGTAGGGCTATAACAGCACACCTTAAAGTTCACATTCCCCATCTAGATAACCCCTCACTGTCACCTTGAGCGCTAGATGGTTTCAACAAACACCACAATCTCATAGAGATATCCAACTCAAATTATACTCATGATAAGTATTTATGTAACCTTAGCCAAAGTGCCACACAGTGTACACACTGTTAACTTCACACACATGGAGATAAGCAAAGATTAATTAAAGTACTTGAGTAGTAGAATAGATCTATATATTACAAAGCTCATGATCTCAATAAGATCACGCATAGAGAGAGAGAGAGATGAACACATAGCTATCGGTAGATCCCTTAGCCTTGAGAGAGAAGTACTCCCTCCTCATCATGGGAGTCAGCAACGACGATGGGATGGCGGTGGAGTCGATAGAGATGGATCCGAGGGCACTTCCCCGTCTCGGTAGGGTACCGGAATAGAGACTTCTGTCCCCCGAATCTCCTCTTCGATGGCGGCGGCACTGTGGAACTTTTCATGGAATTATGATCTGGTACTTAGGGTTTTCGTCCCGGGGAGAATATATATGCGAAGAGGCGATGCCAGAGGTGGGCCAGGATGGCCACACCACCTGGTGGCGTGGCCAGGGGTGACCTGCGCCACCCTAGGGTGTGCCTGCCCCTGGCTCCCCTCTGTCTCCCCTTTGGACTCCGTGTCGTGTTGGGTAAAATAGGAACTTTAGCTTTTGTTTTGTCCAATTCCGAGAATGTTTATTTTCTGGCTTTTCTGAAACCAAAAATAGTAGAAAACAGGCAACTGGTACTGTGGCATCTTGTCAATAGGTTAGTTCCAGAAAATGTATAAAAATGCCTCAAAGTGTAGACAAAACATAAGATAGTTGATACAAAACAAGCATGGAGCATCAAAAATTATAGATACATTTATGACGTATCAGCTGCCTCCTCCCATCGATCTCCATCCCAACGGCGCCCCTTCCCGCGAGCTCCCTTCTTCGCCTGCAGCAATCGTCGCCCCTGCGCGACCTCGCCCCGGGCGCACCCGCATCTCCACCGGTTGTGCTCTGCCGACCCCACGCCGTGCGAACCCGACCCGTCCTCTGCCTTCCCGTCGCCTTGCAAGCTCGCCCAGGCTGCCCGCTCGTTTTTGGTCAGGTGTGCTCGTGTAGGCTCCATGCAGCGACTTGGTCCATCCTCTTGTCCTGGTGTGTCTACAATGCTACTGCTCCTTTTGGCCCTCTGAAGTGCGATGCTACATCGATACCTTTGTTTTGGCCCGTGCTTTGCTTATTCTGTTGTGTGAACATTGCTCGGGCCTTGGTGATGTTGTGGAATTGAAGATGGTGTTATGGTGTTGAGGTGATGTTGAGTGCTACCCTCATGATGGCAAGATCTTCGATGCCCGATGAGCGTTGCCCGATTCGGTCCTCTAAAGCATTTTCTACGACAAACCCTGTCGCGATGTCGCCAAGATCTTTCGAGGACAAATCGATGCCAAGTTTCGCCAAGACCGTCTTCGCCTACCACCACAAGATCTTCCGGAGTTATTGTCGCCCAAAGGCCACCGACACAAGTTCCACATCTCAGAGCGACAAGTACTCCATCACAGATCCGACGATTGAGACCCCGAGGACATCTCCGACATGGAACCCTGAAGACCCTGATCTCGGCGTATGAAGGCTGATACCTCCGGACCCGATGAACCGAAGACCGGTCCCGTCGAACCACGAGACCCAAGATCACCGAGTCCCCTATGTGTGACCCCTTTTTCCTAGACCCCTATTTTTATAAATGACATATACTTGTTGCATTTAATTGTTCATGCTCGCATACATACTCATTTGTTTGGGGGTATTTTGTTGATTCACCTCATAATTAAATATGGATACTATATGCAGGCTATTCTTGCCTTATATTGCCTCCATTTAAATTAGTGTAGCGAATCATTGCCATGTTTTGCCTTGTTAAGTCAACATTTAAATTGTGGGGTATCTAAATAACTTGAACCATCTAATTAATTGTCGGGACCCCGGTTCCACTTAATATTGCCTAGTTGCATCGCAACTTTGCCATGACATGCATCATGCCAGATCTTCTGACGTAGTATTAAATAGTGCATCTGGTGTTTCTTTTAGTGCTTTGCTTCTTCACATTAGGCCATTGAGTGGATGCGAGTGTCGACAAGTTCTTCTGGTAATGTATCTTCGACAGTGTTTCCCAGGCGAGCATTCTCCCCCTTTCTACCTATTTTGCATTTATAGTCTTTACTTCCTCCTATTGATCTATTGATATCCGTGTTGCGATGCTTTAATTTTCATACCATTTATATCCCCTGCATCCTATATTGGCTTGGAAACCTCCTATTACCTGTTGTTTGATAGACAATTGGCCCTGCAAGTCGTAGTTGCTTGCTCAAGTGCTGCTTCGCATCGTTGATGTTCCACCGTTGTTGGGAGGTTGGCACATGCTTAATAGTGGAGATAATCATGACTTTCAATATAACTTGTCAATTAAAATGCTGGGAATAGATATAACTAATGTAGAGTCACTAGTGGGTAATAACTAATGGGAGCTAGGAGGAACTGGTCAACAATCAATAAGAAGGAGCTAACCCAAGATCATCATTGGAATCCAACCAACAACCTCAAAAGAAGAAGATCAAGGCCATACATCTGATCCAGGTTATTTTACTTTGGCTAGTATGAAAAGCACCTATTCTTCTTAGACTTAGTCTGCAGTAGCATTATATTCCAAACAGGGGAAGTAAAAAGCTCTCAGATGAGTATAGAGGTGCTACACTAGTTCATCCTAGAGCTCGTAATACAAGGGCATGGTATCTATTCTTTGCAGTAAACTGAGCCTCAGCCTTTTCATCATTGGCAGAGCTAAGAAGCAAGTAGAGTATCTGACCCTATCAAATCTACCCAATAAATATGAACAGACACATCATTAATAGATCATATACTTATACAGATTTACATCATGCCAAACACATCTAGATGATTTTCTGATTACCCAAAATAATTACATGACACATCTAGAAATTAATCATATCAAGGTAACATGTTAGACATCAGGTATTTCACAAGAAGTATGTTTTCATTCCTCAATAATTTGCAAGACATTATCAGTGACATTTAGAACAACAAGTATGGCAATAATATGTCACTTATTTGCTTGCAATAAATCAAGAAATTGATCTATCAAATAATTAGGATGTTAGCCAATTTAGTTTCGACATGCTAACCTGACCAAATAACAACCATATACACACTCCTACACATTAAGTACATCTTTGCCTAGGAACCCAACATGTATTATCTATTTTGAAAATAGAGGTGCTAGGAAGTAGGACATGTATAATTTTTTTGGCATGCTTGAATCTTTAATTGAACAAGACCATGCTCTTATCAGTATTATTGAAGTACACTATGCACAATACGACAGAAGGATTATCTATCTAGAACCTTCACACTACTATCAGGTTATTTCAACAACTAGTATGAGACTTGTTCAGGAAAGAAACACAATATGGGTCATGGAGGAGTACAAACATTAGTTTGGCAGGTATCATATTCTCCAACTCACAACCAACACATACTAAACCAAATGGTTCAGTCAAGTACATCGTTTATAATTCATTGAATTTAATCAAAGCAGCCACTAAATTTGATCAAAGGCTCACTGATACTTCCAAAACATATCTACTTTCTTGACCACTTTTGCTATTGTTTCTTCTCTAATTTGTGTGATTTGGATACAACTAATGCGTACTAACGCTGTTTTCAGCAGAATTGCTTTGGTGTCTCGTTTTTGTGCAGGAAAACAACTTTTAGGAAAAATCTCGGAAAATATCGCAAAACTCCTATTTTACTAGAAGACTCACGGAGCCAAAATACGAGATGAAGAAGAGCCACGAGAGGCCCACACCACCTGGCCGCGCGGGCCAGGCCAGGTCGCGCCAGGGGGTGGTGTGGCCTCCTCAGACTCCACCTCGACCTCTCCTTTCGCCTATAAAAGCCCTCTGACCTAAAACATATGGGGGGTTCGACGTTTTTCAAGATAGAGTTCTGCTGCGTCGCCACCACCAGATACCGCGATTCGGAACCAGAAACTCCGTTCTGGCACCCTGCCTAGACGAGGAATTGGAGGAGATCATCGCTACACCATCACTTCTCCACCAACCATCCATGATTCCCCCATCCATGAGTGAGTAATCCCCCGTTGTAGGCTATGTAATGGCATCAGATTGTTAGGGCATGGTGCCTAGTATCTATTGTTAGTGATTTTTGACATTGTTGCAACTTGTTATGCTTAATGCTTGTCACTAGGGCCCGAGTGCCATGATTTCAGATCTGAACATGTTACTGATTCATGATGATAAGTATTGTTTATGATCTTACGTGCAAGTTGTATACACATATTATTTTCCGGAACCAAAGGCCCTGAAGTGACAAGAATCGGGATAACCGGAGGGGATGGCTATGATATGAGGATCACGTGTGTTCACGGAGTGTTAATTCTTTGCGCCAGTGCTCTATTAAAAGGAGCGCCTTAATTGCCAGTAGATTCCCTAGAGGCCCCGCTGCAACGGGCTGGCAGGACAAAAGATGTTTTGCAATTTCTCATTACGAGCACGTATGACTATATATGGAACACATGCCTATGATTATTTAGTACTTGGATGATTTACCTTATTTATCTGCAAATGCCCTATATCTTGATTGCTATATGAATTGTCTTGTCCATGCAACGCCCGTCCATCCATCCCTATGCCTACCGCGCTTTAATCCTACTATTTACTGTAATTGTTACTACTGTCTTTACTTTTACTACTGCTGTTACTTTGCTATTACTATTACAAAATTATTGCTACGGATAAACTACTATGAGCAAGATTGTTTCCAGGTGCAGCTGAATTGACAACTCAGTTGTTAAGGCTTATAAATATTCTTTGGCTCCCCTTGTGTCGAATCAATAAATTGAGTTTTACTTCCCTCGAAGACTGTTGCGATCCCCTATACTTGTGGGTCATCAAGACTATTTTCTAGCGCCGTTGCTGGGGAGCATAGCTCTATTTATCAAGTTCACTTGGAATCACTATTGTTCGCTGCTATCCATTCATCATGGGTAAATCTCATGATGGAAAGGTTCCTATATTATCATCCACTACAAGGAGAGGTACAGTTCTGAACACCTCTATTGCTCTTGATTCACCATCTATGATGAGTAAGCTCCTTACACCACCACCACATACACATGCTATACATACTGTTACTTCTACTGAATTTGAAACTTCTGATGCTTATGATGCTACTTCTACTGTGCTTGCTAAGAGTGGTTCATTAGGTCCTTTCCTAGATGCTACGATTGCTAGAACTATAGCTAGAAATACTGAAACTCCTAATAAAGATACTACTACACCTATCAGTTCACCTGAGTCTAGAGAGAGATATGATATTGAAGACAGATATATAGAAATGACTGATGAATTTATTAAAGAATGCCAAAACACTCATGGTAGGAGTGATATTAAGAGTCTTCTTGAGAAACATACTGTTAGACCTAAATTATCTCCTAATGGTAAGTTTGCTACATCTCCCATAAACATTAAAGATAAATATTATGATTTCTCTCTTGATTTATCTTACATAACCATTGTTGAGAAAGAACCTTTTTGTGATACTAAAAATGTAAGTGATGTAGCACATATGTCTGAGCTTTCTACCATGAGTGGCCTATTTTCTGATGATATTAAGATGCACACCTACTTTGTTGCTAAAATTTTCTCTTTTTCACTAAAAGGAGAAGCTAAAGCTTGGTTTAATAATTTACCTCCTGGATCTATTAATAGCCATGATTGCTTGATTGATACTTTCTTTCAGAAATATTTCCCTCCTAGTGCTAAACATGCCATTCTGCAGGAACTTTTTGATTTTAAACAAGGAGAAAATGAGATATTTCCTGAATCATGGGAAAGGTTTTGTGCTTTGATTCATGCACAGCCTTGATACGTTGCTAATGTATCCATAATTTTTGATGTTCCATGCTTGGTTTTATCCACTTTCTTGTGTTTTGTCCACACTTTGGAGTACTTTTCATATGATTTCTTGGACTAACCTATTAACAAGAGCCATAGTGCCAGTTGCATGTTTTCTGCTGTTTTTGATTCCAAGAAAGTCAGAAAATGAATA
This sequence comes from Avena eriantha, assembly GCA_910589775.1. NCBI lineage: Eukaryota > Viridiplantae > Streptophyta > Magnoliopsida > Poales > Poaceae > Avena > Avena eriantha. The sequence continues at coordinate 179,620,463 of OU342744.1, read as the reverse complement.
TTCTCGGAATTGGACGGGACAAAAGCCAAAGTACCTATTTTTCCGGTAGTCATCACATGCCAGAATACGAGACGGAGAGGATCCAGGGGCCACCACACCACCTGGCCGCGCCAGGGGGTGGTGTGGCCAGCCTAGGCACCCCGTCGGCCTCTCCTTCCGCCTATATATTGCCCTCGGGACGAAAACCCTAAGTACCCGATAAAAAATCCACGAAAGAGTCTGTAGCCACCGTCATCTCCATCCCTAGATCGGGAGGGATCTGAAGCTCTTCCTGGCACCCTGCCGGAGAGGGGAATTCACCCTGGAGGCCTTCTTCATCACCATGCAAGCCTCCGATGTGATGCGTGAGTAGTTCATCTATGGACTACGGGTCCATGTAGCTAGATGGCTGGTTCTCCTCCTTTGTGCTTTCATGTCTAGATCTTGTGAGCTCCGTTCATGATCAAGATCATCTATTTGTAATTCTGCATGTTGTGTTTACGGGGATCCAATGGATATTGAGATACTATTTTAGATTGATTATTGATTCTATCATGTCTTTGTTATTTGTGATGTTGCATGCTTTCGGTTGTTAGTAGCTATCTTGGCCAAGTAGATGCTAGCAACTCCAAGAGTTAGTATTTATGCTCTATAGTGGGTTCATGCCTCTGGTAATCTGGGGAAGTGACAGAAATCTCTAAGGTACTAGATGTGTTGCTGCTACTAGGGAGAAAACAACAATCCTTTGTTGATAGAACAATCGTATTGTTTACTTTACACGCAGTTCGTAAAGAAATAATCTGTTGCTTGCAACTTAATACTGGAGGGGGTTCGGATGATAACCTGAAGGTGGATTATATTAGTCATAGATGTTGTTGGATGGCGGTCTATGTATTATGTTGTAACGTCCAATCAAGTCTCAGAGGAGTCAAGATGATTGGTATATGCATGTATTGCTTTCTCGGTGTTTGTCAATTACCCCGCTGTAATTTGTTCACCCAGCATGTTATCTATCTAAGGAGAGCCACCTCTAGTGAACTATGGACCTCGGTCCTTTATTTTACATACAATCTATAAACTTTTTACTGCTTTGTGTTTACTTTCTGCAAACTATTAGTTTCTTCCATTCGATACGTTTAATCCTTTGTTTTCAGCAAAACCGGTGAGATTGACAACCTCATCGCAAGTTGGGGACAGAGTTATGTGGTTGTGTTGTGCAGGTCTCCACGTTGCTGCTGGCACCGGTAGTGCGCCCTGCCAACGTTCAGCCAGCTACACCTTTGGGGTGTTTCATTGCTCCTACTGGATTGATAACCTTGGTTTCATACTGAGGGAAAACTTGCTGCTATGCTCATCATACCTTCCTCTTGGGGTTCCCCAACGAGCTCGATATAATTTGGGCCATCAAGCCCGTGTGTCCATTACCTAAAAATGGGCTTCTTGATATATATATTATAATGGACTAGCTGATGAATCTAGGACATACCTGGATAGTTGTGCTGATTGTGTTTTCAGGAAGAGAACTCCCAAAGAAGCTGAGGAATTAATGGCTAAAATAAGCAAGAATTATGATGACTGGACTTCACCTGAGTCAACTGCACCTGAGTTAACTACACCTGAGTTAACTGTGCCTGAGCCAACACCAACACCAAAGAAGAGGGGAGTTATTGAACTAAATGATGAAGTGATGAAGCAACCTAAGAAATTTCTTAAGGAGAAGGGTATTAAAGGTGAAGATGTGAAGAATCTACCTCCTATAGAAGAATTATGTAAGCTAATCTCCCACTCATCCACTATTGAGGTACACTCTCTCCAACATTTTGATGAAGGTGATATTCCTTGTTCTAAACCACCTGATCAATGCTTAGAAGAATTAGATATCTTTGTTGTTAAGCAAAATAATTTTAATAAAAAGAGTGCAGAATCATTTGATGGAAAACTCTAGAGCTATTATTGAGTTGAGGGATATTGTGGAAAGAACCTCTAATGATGTTAAAATGCTTGTTAAACATTTCCAAATGGTTCAAACTCAAATTGATCAACTTATTAAGGTACAAAAATATTTGCTAGTTAATGCTTCTAAAGAAAAACATGCTTATGAAATTAGAACTAGAAGTGGTGCTGCCACTCAGGATCCTCTATATGCTAAAGGGCATCCTAAAAGGATTGAGCAAGATTCTCAACAAACTGAAAATAGTGGTACTTCCTCTAAGATAACAAAAAAGAAACATAAAATAGTTGTAGAATCTTCTGAACCTGCTAAATATCCTAATAGTATATCTGTCTCTGATGGTGAAACTGAGAGTGGCAATGCGAAAAATGATGCCCTTGATAAAGAAGAAATTGAAAAAGAACCTGAAAAGCACACTAAGAATACTAAATACACTAAGGAATATTTTGTTGTTAATAAACATGGTAGTGAAAGAGAGATCTGGGTTCAAAAACCAATGCCTTTCCCTAATAAGAAACACAAGTCAAAGGAAGACGAACACTATAATAAGTTTTGTGAGTGGATGAAACCTTTATTTTTGCAAATTCCTTTAACTGATGCTATTAAATTTCCTCCTTATTCAAAGTATATGAAGGATATTGTCTCTAATAAAAGGAAGATCCCTAATGAGGAAATTTCTACTTTGCTTGCTAATTATTCCTTTAATGGTAAGGTTCCAAAGAAACTTGGAGACCCAGGGATTCCAACTATTCCATGCTCTATTAAAAATAATTATGTTAGAACTGCTTTGTGTGATTTGGGAGCAGGAGTTAGTGTTATGCCTTTTTCTCTCTACAAGAGACTTCAATTGGAGAAACTAATACCAACTGATATATCCTTACAAATGGCTGATAAATCTACCACTATTCCTGTTGGTATATGTGAGGATGCTCCTGTTCAAGTGGCTCATAATTGCTTGATATTAACTGACTTTGTTGTGCTTGAAATGCCTGAAGATGACAATATGTCTATTATTCTTGGGAGACCTTTTCTCAATACTGTAGGAGCTATTATTAATTGCAACCAAGGAAATGTAACTTTTAATGTTAATGACAAGGAGCATATTGTCTATTTCCCCAAGAACATTGATAAGACCTATGGCCTAAATTCAATTGAAAATATTGAGGGCATCCAAGTTGGAGAAATATATTGTCCCATATCACGAGAAAAATATGAAACTATTATGATTGGGACCATTGCTACCAAGGTTGAGGTAACATAATCATTTAGTGAAATGCAAAGTTTTGTTTCATATAAAATTGTTTTGGTAACAAGACCTGATCAACCTTGTTAACAAAGGGATTTTAATGAACAAAACAATTTCACCATGATTATCTTTGCTTACTTTTAGTTTATCCATTTTAATTTTTTCTTTCAGTTAGTTTATTTTCTACTTTGTTAGTTGCTTGCATATTAGAGTGTCTTAGAAATTATGAAGTTTTAGTTTAGTTTTGTTATTGCATCATTCCAAAATTATCTTTCTGCCAGAAAACTATTCATCAATATCTGAAAATTGCTAAAAAAAAGTGTCTCGAAAAAATCTAGAAAATTCATATTAAATTTTTACGTCAAATGAGTGGCAAAGAAGTACCTGGAGTGACCTAGGGGGCCACTAGTCAGGCACACCACTTGGTGGCGCGGCCACATCAGGGGCGCGCCTGGCCATGGTGTGGGCCACCCCTGGCCCTCCACTTATTCCCCCTCCTACCACTCCTTTCTCTCTCCTAAGAAAACATCAGTTCATTACTCAAACCCATGTTCTGCTATTCTTGCTCGTGATTTTTGATCTCCTTGCTCAGCCCATCTTTGCTTCTGAGATTTGGAGCATTTGATCTCCGGTATGTGACTCCTCCGCTTGTCCAAGTAGATTTGTGATTAGTGGATTATATCTTGAGTATTTTGCTACTATAGGTGACAGGTTATGTGAGCTTGTAAGCTTGTTCAATGCTTAGAGAAATTGTTTTGATGCATGTTTAGGCCTCTTACAAGTCCCTATAAGTAGTTCCTTTCATTATGTAATCACTTTGCAATCACTTGTATGATGGTTGTCTAAAATTTCAGAAAAAGGAGATGAATGAACACAAACTCAATCAACATGAATTAAGGGTTCCCGAGGTTATGAAGGTTCACCGTGAGGAAGAAGTGTTTCCTTCTATTTATCCATGCCCTGAATTCATGAAGACTGCAAGGATTTCTCAAGATTTCCATACTTTAATTTCTAATGCAGGATTGGAGCATTTTGTGGGAGATGAACCTTACCAATATGTGAAACTAACTATGTCTGTGGTGCAGGATTTTCGATTTAGTTGCTCCTTGCCTAACCCCATGGTTCATTACAAAATTTACAATATAGCTGTCAATCTCCCTTTTGATGATTTTTGTGCAGCTATTAAAGTACCACAGTGGGGTTCGTGTGAAAGGATTAGAGAGCGGCCTGCACCACTCATGGACTTGTATGCAGAGATTTGCCAAGGGAGCAGCTTCTCAAAGGGGAGTGGTAAAATTCGTAATATGCATCTCCTGTCTATTCGATACTTTGCCTACTTTATTGCCAAGTGCGTTCTCGCTAGGAAAACTGCTAGTAAATTATCCTTATATGATCTAGCCTTCATCTCAGCTACCTTAAAACGAGATAGGACTTATAATTTGGGTGCTTTGATAGCTTTCCATCTTGCTCCTAACCGCAACAAAGGTGGAATTTGTGGAGGCCTCATCGCCTCTCGTTTATTAGCTTTGCATGGTGTAGCACCTCATCATTCAGACCTACAGTTTCCCATAGAGAGGCTTGACCTTAATTCCATGATACAACATAAATTTGTTTCCTCTTGGGCTAATTTGAGTGATTTATCTTATGAAATAACCTTTCTCAAGGCTGGTTGGAGAAGGGGTAAGTCCGAGCATGTTGTTCTTTTTCCTGGGCCTGTTTTGTTTAACCCTGATACCAAGGTAGGATGGTCACTCACTGAGGAAGAGCTCGATACATATCTAGGGGAGCTCTCCTAGCAAGAGCAGGATACTGGAAGGGAGGTTACAGATGATTCGGTCCATCCCTCAAATGAGGGGGAATCTTAGTACTAGCAGCCTGCCTATGATTGGCGAGTTTCTTCTTCTTAATAAGGGCCTAACTACGATCATTCTTTTGATGATCCGCTGGCTTGGAGTTCTACCCGCGCTGGGGTTGATACCCACTTAGGCCAAAAGCCTAAGCTTGGGGGAGGTATACTAACATCACACTCATCTACATATCATGTTTAGTCGGTACTTTGCATATCCATGTTTCATTTTCTTTTTAGTTTTTGTTCTTGCTTTTCTGTTTTCCAAAACACAAAAAGACCAAAAATATTTTTGTTATTTCTCTTTGTTTGCTTCTTTATCTCTTAGCCTTGGTTTGCTTCCTCCTTTTTTAGATTTATTTTGATTATTTGAAAAACCCAAAAAGATTTCGCTTTGCTTGCTCTCCCCTTTGGTTCTTGCCTTTAAAAATCGAAAACCCAAAAATATTTGTTGTTCTTCTCTGGTTTTGTAAAGTTTGTTGCAGGGTTCAATGTTCCTCAGTGACTCCTTGGAGATTGGATTTATCTTATTATTCAAGTCACACAAGTGAAAGGCAATGATGATTTATGACAACTCGAGGTGTGGTAAGATGCTGCTACGAACTCTATTTGTTTTCATTTTTGTACATATACTCATCATTGTGAGCATGCCTAGCCTGTTTATGTAAGTTGTATGTTATTTAATGGATACTTAGTGGTCTTTGCCTTCTTATGATCAGTTCTAATCCATTATTAGTTCGTAACATGTCATATAACTGTTTGCTTGCATTGTTCTATTCATAACTTGGTATGACATTGTGGTGTCCTCCTCTGAATGTTCTATTTGAATCAACTTGGCACATGCTCACGCATGCATATGACTAAATAAAAGGTCAGTTAAGCCTCGATGATTTATTCTGCCTCAGAGTTCTTGTGTCACTTTTATGCCACTATTAATTTTGTTTTGTTGCAAGCATGATTATGACAGTTACTGCTCTCTCGATTATCACTCCCTTTCTATTGCTAGCCTTCACTTGTTCTGAGTATAAGCTTTACTCATGCATCCAACTCCCTAAAACCAAAGTCGTCAAAAAGAGTCCACCATATCTACCTATTAGCATTATTGCTATTCCTTGCATATTTATTATGCTCTGTTTTATTCCAATAAAAATGTTTGCTTGTTATGCGAAAATTAGTTAGTAAAGCTCTCACGAACTTGATGGCACACTTTACTTTCTTGCACTTAATAAACTTGAACCATTGTGCCCATCTATGTTGCGTATATGCTTGCGTTTTGTAAGTTGTGAATTAGCAGAACCATGTTATCATGGGAAACACTTTTAGCATTGCACTTTATTTAGTTGATATCATGTTCTTTTGCTTATGGATATCGACGGTGTGAAATGTAAGAGGATCTTGTAAGGCTCATGGAGTTCGTATATGTGTTAGAAAAACGTCTGGGCGGCTGGTCTAAGCCATGCCTAATCATGGTGGAAACCTGCAGCATAACCATAGTGAGCAATCTATGAAGCATCCTCTATAAAAAAACATATGCAAATAGGAAAGAAAAATAAAAATAAAAAACCCTATGAAATAGGAAATAAAAGGATTGCTGAGATGCTCATTGTCTGCTTGCCTTGTCATTTTGATATGGGGAACCTTTCGTATCATCGGGCAAGGGGTACCCCGTTGGCAGTTCTATATGATACACATGTACTTACAATGACAAGAACTTACCTGTGACTAAAGTTGAGTAGCATGAGGAACGGTACACGTAAGCAAGAGGCATGAGATTTTTAGCTTATAACTTATCAAGCGTATCCTCATATTTGTTCACTTTAACCTTAATCACTTAAAAATGCTTATGATAGGGGCAATGAGAGCTCAAAGCTAATGAGTACCATACTTTGAACATTTGGAAGCCTTTCAAACTTTTAAATCTTATTCTTTCACTTTTATGTTGAGTCACCATTTATTCTTTGAGCACTTCCCCGAGAGCATAGCTGTCATTCTTAGTGTAATGTGTTTGTCCCAAAACACGGTTAATTATGACATAACTTTGACACTTGTATCTTTGATATGTTTATTTCTAGTTTTCACTTAAACTTCAGAGGTTTCTTGGCATTTATGTTTTGCTCCAAAGAAAGGCAAGCGAGACACCACTTTATCATATCTTCTTATGAGCACTACAAACCTGCATATGCTTGTGTGTCATGTTGCTTATTATTAATGAGTTGGAATCTCTTCATAGCTTGCATGACCATTGGGTAGACTTATTTGCGTACTCCTTATTATGAATTGCCTAAGTATTTGATCATATGCTAGGAATATATACATCTTATGAAGCAAATGTGTTCGCGAAAGTTTCTTTTATCGCACTCAGTTTTCAACTGAATTGCTTGAGGATAAGCAATAAGCTAAGCTTGGGGGGAGTTGATACGTCCAAAACGTATCTATTTTCCCGAACACTTTTGCTATTGTTTCATCTCTAATTTGTGTGATTTGGATACAATTAATGCGGACTAATGCTGTTTTTATCAGAATTGCTTTGGTGTCTCGTTTTTGTGTCGGAAATCAACTTTCAGGAAAAATCCCGGAAAATATCGCAAAACTCCTATTTTACTAGAAGACTCATGGAGCCAAAAGACGAGACGAAGAAGAGCCACGAGGGGCCCACACCACCTGGCCGCGCGGGCCAGGCCAGGCCACACCAGGGGGTGGTGTGGCCGCCTCGGACTCCGCCTCAACCTCTCCTTTCGCTTATAAAAGCCCTCTGACCTAAAACAGACGGGGGGTCGACGTTTTTCTAGATAGAGTTCCGCTGCGTCGCCACCATATACCACGATTTAGAACCAGAAACTCCGTTATGGCACCCTGCCGGGACGGGGAATTGGAGGAAATCATTGTCATCATCATCACCATCGCTTCTCCATCAACCATCCATGATTCCCCCATCCATAAGTGAGTAATCCCCCGTTGTAGGCTATGGGGATGGTAGGGATTAGATGAGATCGTTCATGTAATGACATCAGATTGTTAGGGCATGGTGCCTAGTATCTATTGTTAGTACTTTTTGACATTGTTGCAACTTGTTATGCTTAATGCTTGTCACTAGGGCCCGAGTGCCATAATTTCAGATCTGAACATGTTATTGATTCATGATGATAAGTATTGTTTATGATCTTACCTGCAAGTTTTATACACATATTATTGTCCGGAACCAAAGGCCCCGAAGTGACAAGAATCGGGATAACTGGAGGGGATGGCTATGATATGAGGATCACGTGTGTTCATGGAGTGTTAATGCTTTGCTCTGGTGCTCTATTAAAAGGAGCACCTTAATTGCCAGTAGATTCCCTAGAGGCCCCACTGCAACGGGCTGGCAAGACAAAAGATGATGTGTGATTTCTCATTACGAGCACGTATGACTATATATGGAACAGATGCCTATGATTATTTAGTACTTGGATGCTTTACCTTATTTATCTACAAATGCCCTATATCTTGATTGCTATATGAATTGTCTTATCCATGCAACACCCGTCCATCGATCCCTATGCCTACCGCGCTTTAATCCTAGTGTTTACTATAATTGTTACTATTGTCTTTACTTTTACTACTGTTGTTACTTTGCTATTACTATTACAAAACTGTTGCTACTGACAAACTACTGTGAGCAAGATTGTTTCTAGGTGCAGCTGAATTGACAACTCGGTTGTTAAGGCTTATAAATATTCTTTGGCTCCCCTTGTGTCGAATCAATAAATTGGGTTTTACTTCCCTCGAAGACTGTTGCGATCCCCTATACTTGTGGGTCATCACTCACCATCACATAGAATTAATTAATCATCTAGGTTAACAAGATTAGAAATCAAACATTAGACAACTAAACTGAGGCATAACTATGAGCTGCACAAACTTCATGTGAGGAACCAAATGTCAGGTAGAAGGAAAAATAAGAAAGTGAGGAAGAGGGGAACAAGAGGTTGAGCACCTGGACGTATGAGTAATGGCCATAAATTGGCGGCGCTTAGATGACCTTGGCAGCGACCACCATAGTATGGCAGTGCGACGACACGAGGGCGCCACAACACCAGCCACACCAAGCCACGCCAGCACAGGCACGTCCAGACCCCAGTGCACCATCACCGCATTGGAGGAAGCAGCGGAGACGCCGGGGTTGCGCCGTCAGCGCTGTCCCACAGATATCAAGAGCAGGAGAAACCGGGGTTGCGCTTTGTGCACCTTCCCATTGGCATCGAATTGAGGAAGGTGAGGTCCAGGCCGACAGAGAGCACCAGGAGGCTGCGACCAACCATGGCGTAAGCAGCAGAAGTCGTCGTATCCCACCACCTCAAGAAGGGCGGCAACAGCAGGTCGTGGTTGACGCAAGGAAGGACTAAGAGGAAGAGGAGAGAAGCCGGAGCCTAGGAAGTATCCAGAGGCGCGCCGGCTGTAACACCCCAAATGTTTTAATCAAGAGTATCAAGTTCTAATCGCCCAATTTAGGGTTAACAAAAACTTTTATTAAGAAAAAGCATATGAATGCATGTGTGTTTGCATTAGTATAGATTTGAGTGTATATGCCATTCTTGATTGTTCTAAATGTTGTGAAATGGTTTAAAGGTGAATGCCATATCATCTAGACCATTTACAAACAAAATCCAAAGAGAAAGATATCAAATAAGAATAAATAAAACAAATGGTCATTTTGACCATTTTAAACCACTAGTCCACTTTAGGTGTTCCTAAAAGAAGATTTCCAACAGAAACAATTCTACTTCTTTTCACCCCTTGCTAGACCACGTAGAAATGTCTCAAGGCCCACTTTACAAACTTACAAAAAAATCTAGCAAATCAATTAAATGGACAATGGAAAATTGAATCTATTTCATATGTTAAGATCACACTTTTTCAAGAACCTACCAAATCAATTCCCCTTGACCTCTCCAAGCAAACCTAGTCTCTCAAGCTTATTCACATTCACTCAAAAAAATTGAATCAAAAATTCCAAAGTTTCTTTCATGCGGCCATTAACACAAACACTTGGCATGCACAAAATAATCTCTATCCTAACTTCACTGTTTAAACAGTAATTAAACGAAAAAAAGATCTCCCTCTTAACCCCCTTGTCCCCCTGAGTGTCTAGCAGCAGCAGACAAGCCCCCCTTCGCCGTGAAGAATAGTAGAGCACTGCCCATTTATGGTCGTCGCCGGCCGACCAAGGCCAGCTTGCTCTAGACAGCCCTGTACCCATCCAGCATGTCCAGGAGCATCGCCGCAGCCTACCGCCACCCCTTGTCTAGCCCACGATCGCAGCCCGGCCATGGACCACCCTAGTCGCGCAGCACATCGCCTCTCTGCACCGTGTCCAGAGCGTGCCAGTGCGCCGTGCCCGACCAGCCCCGCCAGCTCGCGCCTTGCCCTCACCGCGCACGCGCAACCTCACCATGATAACGCCACCCCGACAGACACCCCCGTTCGCCGCCACGCGACCCACAGCTGCCGCACGCCACCGCAAACACCACTGCCTCCGCTCAGAGCGCCGCACACGCCAAACCAAACCACGCCGCCCCACGCCGCACCTTTAAGTCCGAGAGAACCGCCAGGGAGCACCGCACCGTCCTACGCCCTTGCCCATGTCGTTAGCTGCTTGTAGCGACGCCACCATCGAGCTCACCGCCGCACCGCTCGGTCCCCTCGCCGAGCTATAAAAGGAGGCCACCCCCGCCTCCATTCCTCACACCATTCGACTCCCCACTCCTCACTGACCTTCCCAACTTCTCCCCAAAGCAAGGCGAGCACCACCGCGCCGGAATTTCACCGGAGTCCGCCGCTGCTGGAGGAGAAGGGCGTCGTTGATTCCGACCACCCCAAGCCATGCCGTGACCATGCCTCGCCTCGTCGTCTACCACGTCGTTTTCCCCTGTCGCTGACCCTAGATGGAGCCCAGGTGAGCCCCGAGAGACCCCCACCGCCGCGTTAGGTTTAGCTTGTCGCCGGAGCTGTTCGTCGTTGACGACGACCCTCAGTCGTCGATCTTGCTTCGAATCGTAGGGATCAGGTTAAACGATAGAGTTTCGCGTAGAATGAGTCACTAACCAATGGACCCCCTCTGTCAGCCGCGTGCTACGCTGTGCTGTGTAGTTGGGCCGGCCCGTTTAGCTTTCCCGCGCAGCCTAGGAAATTCAAATATTGATTTTCCTTTTTAGATAAAATCCTATTATGTCCCTAGATTCAAAAATCAATCGGAGAGTTTTACTTAACCAAATTGCATAATTCATATTTTGCTAGAAAGGAAATTAAATTATCTATCCAAAACGGTTGGATTTAAATCATTTGGAGTTAGAGATAATCTATAGTAAAAATAACAAGACAGAGACTTTTGCAACTTCAAAAATTTTACAAAAATCAACCATAATAGCTTTTGAGTTGATTCCAACTCTCAAAAATCACATTTGATAATATCTCTCTAGATATGTAAAAATATTTAGGTTTGCATGCAGTGACATTGGATTAGTACCACAAGAATGCTATTAGGGCATTTCTAGTCACTTTAAATCTATTAAATAATATTCTTAAACTTTATAAAATGTGACCAACCTTTTAAATCACATTCCCATGTATTCAAATATGTGGTGATGACATGTGTCCACATGATCCCATATTTTAATTGGAGAATATTAAATCTTAATAAATTTCAATGAGTAGAAATTACTTTTCTCAAATAAACTAAATAAAACTAGTCATTATTGCATGTGATGATTGTGATGATGCTAGATCATCAAGTGTGAGCCTTAGTGTGCTAAATAGACTTAGTTAAGTATTGTTTGGTGATTGTGTACCATGTATTCGTTTATAGACGATGGTACCAACCAAGGATACGATGAGGAGGAGTTCTACCCCGAAGTAGAGGAGGAAAACTTCAATTACTGCACCAATGAAGGCAAGCTAGATCTATGCAAGATTTAACCTAAGCAAGATGCCTTAGGCCTGCTTTGGTTATATATTTTGATTTATACCCATCCCAAGTTTTACTTGCAAGCTTTACTCTTTTGCTTTACCAAAGTTCTTTACTTTTAGTTAATGCTTTGTGAGTATTGGAAAGTAGTATAGATAACATAAACAGTATAAAACTAGGCCTATACTAGATGTCATTCTATGGCATGAGATTGAGATTAGCATCCCTCATTAGTGAACACTCTTAACTTAGTGGCTAGTGCTAAGCATAAAACTTGATCACTTTAGATGGGAATACTTGGTGAAAATGATTATGAAAACCTTGGAATGATGAGTCATTCTATTGAAATGTTTTGACATGTGTTATGGACACAAAGTGATTTGATGATGAAAATGTTGAGGCATGAGCCTTAGCCCTTTTTAAAAACTGATGGTTGGGTTCGGATACGATACCATTCCAATTTTACCGTACAACCACATTACCTGAATTGGGTAAGGCTTAGCCAGAAGTTTATATGCATTAGTATGGGTTCCCTCATGGGAGAGGTATGAGCTGAGGCTACCTCTTGATGATGTCCACCAATGCAGTGCCTAGGATGGAAGATGGCCATGGCTGGGAGGCCAAGCTCATAGGAGAGGTGCCTATACTAGAGTGTGTAATTGAAAGATTATGATTGATTATCCGCATACTAAGTATGATGATTCAGGGTTATCCCTGACGGATGTATCGAATTTTGTGGTGAAAGTGTACCACCTCTAAAGAGTGTCAAACTATTCGAATAGCCGCGTCTGCGGTCATGGACAGTTGGAGTGGCCATACTGTTCTGTCGTCAGATGTTTTCAAAATGACTTGTGAAGTGAACTATGATTTTGACTTGACCACAACAGGGTTGTGAATATGAAAACTAGGTTCCCACTTAACTGATTTAGAACTTTTACTTAGTTTTCTTTACTTCTGAACTCAGTTGAGATAAACTTGTCCTTTTGCAAATAAACCTAGAGCTTAAGATTCCTACTAGAACTACCTTACTTGTTAGTGATAGTTTGCGAGTACTTAAAGAGTACTCACGGCTTTGTCCCTGGCTATTCCCGTGGCCAGACTATGAGGAGGACTATCAGGAAGATGGACAGCAGGACGGCTACGACAACTAGGATCATCTCCCATCGTCACCATTGCCTGTGACACTACAGATGGAGCCCATTGCTACACTTATTATTCCGTTGCTTGTTTGTATTAAGACTGGATCATGAGATCCTTTATTTGTGTAAGACCTTATTATGGTTTGAAATGGATGATGTACTATGATATCCAATCTGTTATGTCTCGCAAAAATGGTAATCCTGGGATTGCGATGTATGGCATAACATGCATCTGGGATTAAAAATTCGGGTGTTGACAAGTTGGTATCAGAGCCATCCTGACCATAGGAGACCCTAGTTAGAATGGACGTCCAAACAAAAATTTAGTTTCAAAGCAAATGAAGTAAGTATTTATGAAAACCTATTCCCACTATTATCCTTGATTCTTTCAAAAAATTACATGTTCCTCCAAAAATTCTTACATTACTACATAAAATTTGACACACTTGATCACCTCACTAACTTACTCATCCTAAATTCTTATAGATGGAAGTTCAGTATTGCAAGTTCTACCAGTTGGGCAAAGGAGGCCAGCTAATCTTTGAGAGGGATCTTGATGCACTATCAGAGTACCTTGAGCCCCCGCATCCGGAATTCTTCGAAGCTCAACTCAAGGATTTCCCAGGAGGAGATCTACAATGGCTGATAGTTGCAGATCTTCGAGGCAAGCTGGAAGCACCCCTTTCTGAGAAGATTCAATTCTTCGTGCGAGAGAACAACTGGCTAGATGGATTAGCCAGGGCTATGCATGAAGCTCTTGCCCGTCTATGTGGGCAAAACATCAACTTGATCCAGGGAATTCGCTTTGCGCACTTCGCAAGGTGTGATTCTAAGTGAATGCCATTGGAGATGCCAAGTTACCCGGAGTTGAAGCACCAAGTGGAGAATCTTGACTTCCTGTTGTATGATAGGCAAAAGAATTGGACAATGCTCGAGCCTACGCCAACCACAACCTTGCCATTGCCGCCAAGAAGGACCAAACTCTCACCATGCTCGTTAAGGATCGCCAATCCCTTCGTCGTCAATGCAAGAAGAAGGATCACACCATCCCCCGTCTTCGCAAGAAGGTGGCCGCTCTCGAGAAGACCATCCATGAGCAAGAAGTCTAGCTTGAAGCAAAGGAAGAGGAAGAAGGTGAAGACATCTAGGGAGATCTTCACTCTTACCTCAGTGATGATAATGACTACCTGGAGGATGATGCCATGGATTTCTACACCGATGATGATGACTCCGACTTCATTGATGATGAGTAGATGCACTTGATCACTACCATAGGAATGAGTTGTATCGGTCCCAATGTATCATAGTTTCACAAAATGGTTCTTAAAACCATCTGTTTTCCATTTGTGTGTGGTGTGTGTTTGTATTGTGTGCTTGAATGAATGAATGAATGAATGAATGAATGAGAAGAAGTTAGTTTGCAAAACCTGAGTTCAAACTCAAAGTTTAAAGCTTTTGAAACAAAACCATGAACCTTAGAACTTTCCCTCTTACCTCATTATCTATCTCAATCTTCAGATGACTCGTGGAAACCCCGGAGGAAGCAGCTCATCGCAAGACCCGATGTTGTAGATTCTGCAGATGCTAGTTTCCAACCGGGAAGCTAGTAGAGCCGAACGCCAAGCCAACCTAGCCACTCTTCAACAGATAGCTCAGATGGCCCACAATAATCAAGGCCATGGAAATCAGGACCAGCATGGATCCAAGCTTAAGAACTTTTAGAATACCAATCCCCCTATATTCAAAATATCTGAGGATCCCTTAGATGCTGATGACTGACTGCAAACAATGGAGAATAATCTGGAAGTCGCAGGAGTTGACGCTAACGAGAAGGTACTGTTTGCCACCCACTAGCTGGTAGGAGATGCAAGAGCCTGGTGGAATAGCACCCGTACTATGAACCACGGTCCGATCATGACTTGGGAAGCTTTCAAGATCAAGTTCACTCGCACCCATGTGCCACAAGGTTTGGTCACCAGAATGAGAGATGAGTTTAGGGAACTAAAGCAAGGAAGGATGACGGTAGTTGAGTACCATGACAAATTTCTGTCCCTCGCTAGATATGCCCCTGATGAGATCAACACTGAAGCCAAGAAGAAAGAAAGATTCCTGAATGGATTGCATGATGAAATGCAGACTATGTTAGTCAACATCTGTTTTGAAGACCTAGAAGAGCTAGTAGACTCTGCCATCCAGATGGAAGGGAAGATCAACCAAGCCAATGACAACCGCAAGCGCAGAATGATGCATCAGACTAGGTCCCACAATACCCAAAAGTATCGCCCCAACCCATCTGCAGGATATGCCCCAAGAAACAATAGACCCCCGATGTCTCGTCCAAGCTACCCCAATCGTAGCAGAGGAAACCTGAAGTCCGAAGGAAACCACAACAACAAACCCGACAACTCCAATAACTTCAACCATGCACCGCCCAAGTCTAACAACAACAATAATACTGCCCCAAGGACTGGAAGCAATGTTGTGCCTGTTGCAGCCAAAGACAAGTCCTAGATCACTTGCTTTGAATGTGGAGTCAAGGGTCACTACTCCAACAAGTGTCCCAAGAAGCTTGTAGCCACCACCAATGTAAATGCCCCATCTCAGCAGCAGCTCCGTGTTTAGCCCGGAATAAGATTTGTCCCAAGGAACTCTCTCAACCGCAATGGTCGTTTGTTCCACATGAATGCTAAAGAAGCCCAGGAAGCGCCAGATGTCGTGCTGGGTATGTTTTTTGTTAACTCAGTACTTGCAAGAGTGTTGTTTGATTCTGGAGCATCGCACTCGTTTGTTACAGAAGAATTTGCATGCACTAGTAAGATTCAACCAACAAAATTGAAGCATGTTATGATAGTTCAAATACTTGGTTCAACTACCAAAGCTAGAAAAATTTGCAAGGCTGTACCTATCAGAATCCATGGGATAGATTTTTATGCAAATCTAGAAGTACTTGGAACCAAAGGTTTGGAAGTAGTACTAAGAATGGATTGGATGTCGAAACATAAAGGATTGATCGACTGTGCCAAGAAATCCATAACCATGACTAGTAGCTCGGGAGTATCAGTAGAGCATGTATCTGAAACCTTGCCCTGTCAATTCAAATGCAACAAGAGTCTAGCCCAACCAACCCTAGACCAAGTCAGAGTAGTCTGTGAATACCCTGACGTATTCCCAGATGAATTGCCCGGTATGCCCCCAGATCGGGATATCGAGTTCATTATTGAACTAATTCTTGGAACTGGACCCATAGCTCAGAGACCTTATAGCATGAACCCATCTGAGTTAGTGGAGCTGAAGAAGCAACTTGATGCTATGCTAGCAAAAGGTCCGATTCAACCAAGCGCATCGCCATGGAGATCGCCTATTTTGTTTGTGGATAAGAAAGATGGAGGTAACGTTTGTGTACGGATTACCGGAAGCTGAATGATGTCACCATCAAGAATAAGTACCCACTGCCAAGATTGAGGATCTATTTGATCAGTTGACTGGTGCCAGAGTGTTTTCTAAAATTGATATTAGGATTGGTTATCATCAACTCAAGATTCGTGCAACGGATATTCCAAAGACCGCCTTTACCACCAGATATGGATTGTATGAGTATACAGTCATGTCTTTTGGATTAACCAATGCCCCCGCTTATTTCATGAATCTCATGAATAAGATTTTTATGAACTTTCTAGATAAGTTTGTCGTTGTTTTTATCGATGATATTCTAATCTATTCCAAGTCAGAAGAATACCATGAGCAATATCTGAGAACCATCCTTGAAACCCTTAGAGAGCATTGATACCTCCATTTTGCATCACTTTTCTATATCATAATTTACTATTATTCATTGATACATTTCATATTAAGAGATGATACTTATGTTATTTCATATGTTTTTGCATGGTTGATGACATTTGGAGCATGGACCGCTGTAGTTAGGATTCTGATGGAGAAGGTGCTGTTTAGAGGCAAAATTCGCGAAGGTCAGAAAATCCAGGAAAATACATGGAAAATCCTATTTTTCCAGAAGACGAAGAAAACCAGAAGGGGAAGTGGAGATGGGCCACATGGTGACCACACCACCCCCTAGCACGGGCCACCCCAGGTCATGCCACCAGGTGGTGTGGCCGCCCCGGTCCACTCCAGCCTCTCCCCTCTGGCGTATATTATCCTCCCGAAACCCTAAGACTTGAGGAGCGACCACAGAAAGATTCCGCTGCCTCTGCGAGGCGAAAACACCAAGAGAGAAAGATCTCTCCGACAGACAGAATTCTGTCGGGGGAATTCCTTCTCGGAGAGGGGAGATCGTCGCCATCAACACCACCATCAAGATCTACTTCATCGGGATCATCATCATCATCATCACCACCATCATCTCCACCAGCACCATCATCACCACCTCCATACTGCTGTAACAATTGGGTTGAATCTTGCATAGTTCTTAGGGGAAACTTTCCCGGTGTTGAGTACTCCTTGTAGTTGATGCTATTGAGTGAACCATTGAATTATGTTTATGTTCAGATTGTTACATATCATTATTTCATCTATGATCATGATCCATATGATGTCTTGTGAGTAGTTCGTTTTGTTCTTGAGGACATGGGAGAAGTCATGTTGTTAGTAGTGGAATTGTGTTGAGAAAGATTCAATAGTTTGATATTTAAGTTGTGGTGTACTTATTCTAGTGGTGTCATGCGAACGTAGACTACATGACGCTTCGCCTATATGGTCCTAGGGGAATGCATTATGTATTTGGCTACTAATCGTAGGGGTTGCCGGAGTGACAGAAACCTGAACCCCCGTTAGGAAACCATTGCACAAGGGACGTCAGGGTCTTAGAGTTTAAAGTTGTGGGTAGGTTTCTATCTTAATTACTTTCTTGTACTTACGGATGCTTGCAAGGGGTATAATCACAAGTATGTATTAGTCCTAGGAAGGTCGCTACATTAGCACAGGTTCACCCACACAACACTTAGCAAACTAAAGAAGATTAATCAACTATATGAAGCGAAAGCACTTAACGATATTCACATGTGTCCCCGAGAACGTCTGGTCATCTTAAGTAATACAACCGGCTTATCCTTTGCTAAAGAAAGGATTGGGCCACTTGCTGCATTTATTCTTATTGTCTTTTATTTACTCGTACTTTATTTACCTGCATTATCAAAAAACCCTAAAAATTCGTTTGCTAAGTATTTACAGAGAATTCCTGCTCCTAGCCACTCACCAGCACCTTCTGCTCCTCTTTCGGTTCGACACTCTTACTTATTGAAAATACTGCGATACACCCCCTATACTTGTGGGTCATCAAGACTATTTTCTGGCGCCATTGCCGGGGAGTGAAGCACTATTGGAAAGTGGAAGTAGTAAAGGAAACTTCTACTGTGAGTATTGTTTACTTTTGTTAGTTGCTTTATTTTCAATATGGATAATTCGCTGAGTTTCTTATTTCGTAATGCTACTACCACTGCTAAGGTAGTAGATGAACCACCACCTACTGAGAATGATACTTTTAAAATACCTACAAGAATTATTGATCGTGTTATGGATAACTATTATGTTGGAGATGGAACTGTCCATCCTGGTGATCATTTGGTCTTTACACACGAATTATACGGGTTGTTCAAGTGTGCAAGTATTATAACAGATCAAGTCAAGAAGAAGTTATTCTCATTATCACTAAAAGGAAGAGCTGAGGACTGGTATAAGTTGCTGAAGAATGGTCAAGCTCTTGAATGGGAGGAAATAGTACCTCTGTTTATTCAAAGTTTTATCCTCCTAGTGAGATTCATAAAGATTGAAACCAAATATATAACTTTTGGCCTCTTGATAGAGAGAGTACAACTCAAGCTTGGGGTAGACTGAAGTTACTAATGATCAAATGTCCCATTCATGAGCTCCCCAACAATATTATTATCAATAACTTTTATGCAAGGCTTTCTCTTCATGATAAGGATTTATTGGATGCCTCTCGTGCTGGATCATTCACTCGCATGGAAGAAGAAGCTAAATGGGATCTTCTGGACCGTATTCAAGATAATGCTGAAGCACAGGAGAATGACAAAGGAAGAAAGTCAAGTATAAATTATGATTACGAATGCATTGAATATTTTATGGGAACTGATGACTTTCAAAATATTAGTAATGCTTATGGTCTAGACTCTCAGGCTATTGCTTCTTACTCTAAGGCTTTTGCTTCCTATATTGAAGTTCCTAAAAAGAAGTGGAATAAGTATCATAAACCATATAAAGATGTTGCTAAGTGTGTTCCTGCAAGAAATCCTGAAGCTTATACTGCTAATCATGTTTTACCTAAACCTTACGGTCAGAAAATCCCTTTCCCAGTTAAGATAAAGGAACATTTTGTGATAGCTAGTATGGTTAATGAAAGTACACGTAAAGCTATTGAACCTGATAAACAAATTGATGATGAACCTATAATAGCAAATGTGAAAGACTTTGTCACTAAATATGAAGAAGATGGACACACTATCCTCTGTAAGGATATCCCTAATATTGTTTCACAAAGTAGTGTTATGAGAGCTAGTGTCCCTGTGTTTTCTGTTAGGATAAGTGATCATTGCTACCATGGTTCTTGTGGTAGTTATATTATTAAGTTTATGCATGATACTGAAAGTTATTATGAAAGAGGGAAGACTGTTCTTATGCATCTCAATAATATCAAGTTTCCTCGTTTTATGCTTAAAGTCTTTATGTTGCACTTGTTTTGCCTCCCTATGCTTGGAGCTTATGGTTTCAACAACTTGTTTGTTTACAAAATCCCCTTGCATAGGAAGTGGGTTAGACTTAAACATGTGTATTTTTGCTTCTTAATGCTCTTTTTCACTTCAATTCATATTCTTATGTGAGCATCATTGAAATTATCATGCCCATCTTAATGGCTACAAAGAAAGAGCTTTTTGGGAGACAACCCATATTATTTCTTTTGCTTTCAGTTTTTGTTTCTTTGAGTCTTGGAACTTATTACTTTGGTAATAACCTCTCCTTATCCTTTTTGTTTGGTTTTTGTGTCAAGATCAACCTCTAATGAGAGAGAAGTAAGATTTGGAGAAGTTGCTGCCCCAAACAGATTTTTGTGCTTCACCGTAAAAATTCGTGAGAGATTTCTGTATGTCGGATTGTGCTGTAATTTTTTGTGCTTCTGACCCAGGTTGTTATTTAACTTTCGTTAGTTTTGCACTTTTTGATTCGAGCAACAGAAGATTTTCGAAAAAAATGATCTTTATCTATTGGTCTGTTTTGACAGAATTTTGCCACTCTTGCATTTGCTTCTTAAGTCGATTTACTTTTTGAATTATTTTTGGGTTTTCGAAAGGAGCTGCTACAGTAGGTTATGTTTTGATGGATTTAAGTTGAAATTGGACTTAAAAGGTTTATTACCTTGCATTACACTAATGTTGCTAATGATAATTGTGTGAAGTTTTGTGTGAAAGAGATTTCTAGGTTATTGGAGAAAATGGTGTAATAAGAAAGAGAAAGGTTTCATGACTCGAGAAATATGAGTATGAAGATGAAGATATTGATGTTATTCAAGTGGTGACTCCGGAAAAATTTATCAAAGACCAAATTCAGAGACCTACAGAGTCGTTTTCGAATAGGTAACAGATCTGGTAAGAAAAGTTCCACGAAAATTCTATCCAGTTGTATTTTTCGAGTTTTTACCCAACAAGGAAAGCCACGAGGCAAAAGAGGGATGGAAACTGAGCCAGGGTGTCTCACACCACTCCCTGGCGCGTCCCCCCTGGTCGCGCCAGCAGGTGGTGTGGCCGCCCCCGACTCCATCTCCGACCCGTTTTCTCCCAGTACCTTCCTTTTGTTGTAAAACTTCGTAATATATAATCCCCCGGATCCCCCGAGGTTCGTATATCATGTTCTCGTTGTTTTTTCGTTTCGACCTATTCTGCCAGGAACTATTCTTGGAAGTTAGAAGCACGATGGTGTCCGCCAAGGATAAAGGAAAGGAGCCCATGGAGGAAGATCCCCAAGACCCCGGGCAGGAGGAGGAGATCAAGAGTGAAGATGAAGAGGAGGCAAAGCAAAGCCAACACCCGCACACCAGCACTACCATTTCAAGCATTGGAGTGTTGGCAAGATCTGCCAGGGTCAGAAGGACTGCAGGGATGTCAACTGGAGGGAAACCTCCACGTCACTGTTTGGCTCCACGCTCACTTCCTCCACCCACCAAGAATCCTTTCCATACCCTTATCCATGAGCATCAATACCAGAATATGCCCAAGGGGAAACTACCCTCCAATTGGGATTTGCCTCGTTCTAGCCATGCAGGAACAGAAGACTTCAAGGAGGAAGAGTGGGGAAAGAATCGCAAGAGCTGGAATTCTCAACCCGACATGATCATGAGCCGCATTGAGCAAAACTCACAGTTGATTTGTAATCTCACCTTCGAGATTGAGGACTTGGGGAAACTAATCAAAGAGCTCATCGAGAGAATACCACCACCATCGAAGGAGTAATTCGTCATCAGATTTTGGCATCCCCTTGGTTTGTTCCAAGCTTGGGGGAGTGCCGCGGTATCACATCACTATCTTCTATCTTTTTACCTTGTTAGTAGAGTCATATCATGAATAGAGAAGTTATCATGTAGGATGGTTTGCATTATGGAAGTGTCCCCCCTCTTGTTAGATATCTATGTATCCCTTGGAGTGAGTTGCCGTTATGGAATATTAATGAGAAGTTCTATCATTGACTCTTTTGCATATCTTATATTAGTTTTCAATTCATGGTTATATGATTGGTCTTGTCGTTAGTATTGGTATCACTTTGGGATCATTGAGTTAATTTAGTTGGTTTTTGCAAACCGGACTCGGTCAATAGGAACACTATTTTGAGAATTGAATGAAAAGGATAAAAGTACTCCAAAGAAATATAATTTCATCATCTTTCTTTCTTGATTTGCTCATAAGCTTAGTATTCCCTATTTAAGATCTTTTGTGCTTCCTAGGAAGATTGCATGTTTGTTTTCTCACTTGTATGTTTGTTTGTTTCCTTCAACTCTCATGCTTGCTACCCAACCTTGCTAGCCAAAAACCTGTACTAAGAGGGAATGCTTCTCGTGCATCCAATACTTAAACCAAAACCTATGCCATTTGTGTCCACCATACCTACCTATTAGCACTATTGCTATTCCAAGTAAATTCATGTTTTTATCTACCTTCCAAATTAACTTATTATGTGAAAATTAGTGATTAAATCTCTCATTAACTTGATGGCACACTTTACTTTCTTTCATTTAATAAACTTGAACCATTGTGTCCATCTTTGTTGCGTATATGATTGCGCTTTATAAGTTGAAGTTAGCAGAACCATGCATCATGGGGAACACTTTCAACATTGCACTGGTACTTTGTACCTTGTTGATATCATGATTATTTTCCTTATGGATCCCGGCGGTGTGAAATAAAAGGGGAACTTGTAAGATCATGGAGTTTGTATGTGTGTTAGAGAAACGCCTGGGCCGCTAGCCTAATCCATGCCTAATCATGGTGGAAACTTGCAGCATAACCATAATGAGCACTATATGAAGCATCCTCAATAAAAACCTATGCAAATAGCAAATAAAAAGATCGTTGAGATGCTCATTGTCTGCTTGCCTTGTCATTTTGATTATGGGATAGCTCCTGTATCATGTGCAAGTTGTACCCCGTTGGTGGTTCTCTATGATACATATGTATTTACAATGACAAGAGCTTACTTGTGAATGAAGTTGAGTAGCATGAGGTTCGGTACTCGTAAGTAAGGGGCATGAGATTTCAACTTATAACTTGTCAAGCATATCCTTTTAGTTGAGTCACTTTAACCTTAATCACCTAAAGATGCCTATGATAGGGGCAATGAGAGCTGAAAGCTAATAAGTACCATAATTTTGGAAGCTCTTTATGAAACTTGAAATCCCTGCTTCCCTCTGCTAAGGGCCTTTCTTTTACTTTTTAGTTGAGTCAGTAAACCTATTCCCTTCTACCTCACCAAGCATTTTGAGTTGTTGTGTTTCATTCATTCATATGATGATTTATTCAATCATGTTTCTTATGTTCCTTGTTTTGCACATTGCTCTTATCTTGGTGTCTACTACTTTGAAAGCTATCATTCAAAATCAGTTATTTGTGAACTCCATCAAATTGTCAACTATTCTTCGACCAAGAGCTAAGTTTGCCATTACCAATTGTTATTTACTTTATGTATCTTTATTGTGTTTCCTTTACTTATTGCAAGTTAAGTTATATAATAGTGAGTTGTCTTCTATTATGACTTATGTATTGATGAATGTGATGCTTCTTGTCCGTATTCTTTTATCGACTCTTCACTCCATAAACCTGAGGTCATGTTTATTGAGTTCAGTTTTGCTTGGGGACAAGCGAAGTCTAAGCTTGGGGGGAGTTGATATGTCCATTTTGCATCACTTTTCTATATCATAATTTACTGTTATTCATTGATATATTTCATATTAAGAGATGATACTTATGTTATTTCATCTATTTTTGCATGGTTGATGGCTTTTGGAGCATGGACCGCTGCAGTCAGGATTGTGATGGAAAAGGTGCTGTTTGGAGGCAAAATTCGCGAAGATCAGAAAATCTGGGAAAATACATGGAAAATCCTATTTTTCCAAAAGACGAAGAAAGCCAGAAGGGGAAGTGGAGATGGGCCACAGGGGGCCCACACCACCCCCTAGCGTGGGCCACCCCAGGCCGCGCCACCAGGTGGTGTGGCCACCCTGGTCCACTCCAGCCCTAAGACTCGGGGAGCGACCACAGAAAGATTCCGCCGCCTCTGTGGGGCGGAAAACACCCAGAGAGAAAGGTCTCTCTGGCAGACAGAATTCTCTCGGGGGAATTTCTTCCTTGAAGGGAATGCATAGTTCTTAGGGGAAACAATTGGGTTGAATCTTGCATAGTTCTTAGGGGATTCTTTCCTGGTGTTGATTACTCCTTGTAGTTGATGCTATTGAGTGAACCATTGAATTATCGTTTATGTTCAGATTGTTACATATCATTATTTCATCTCTGATCATGATCCATATGATGTCTTGTGAGTAGTTCGTTTTGTTCTTGAGGACATGGGAGAAGTCATGTTGTTAGTAGTGGAATTGTGTTAAGAAAGATTCAATAGTTTGATATTTAAGTTGTGGTGTACTTCTTCTAGTGGTGTCATGTGAACGTCGACTACATGACACTTCACCTATATGGTCCTAGGGGAATGCATTGTGTATTTGGCTACTAAACATAGGGGTTGTCGGAGTGATAGAAACCTGAACCCCCTTAGGAAACCATTGCACAAGGGACGTCAGGGTCTTAGAGTTTAAAGTTGTGGTTAGGTTTCTACCTTAATTACTTTCTTGTACTTGCGGATGCTTGCAAGGGGTATAATCACAAGTATGTATTAGTCCTAGGAAGGTCGGTACATTAGCACAGGTTCACCCACACAACACTTAGCAAACTAAAGAAGATTAATCAACTATATGAAGCAAAAGCACTTGACGATATTCCCATGTGTCCTCGAGAACGTCTGGTCATCTTAAGTAATACAACCGGGTTATCCTTTGCTAAATAAAGGATTGTGCCACTTGCTACATTTATTCTTATTGTCTTTTATTTACTCGTACTTTATTTACCTGCATTATCAAAAACCCCTAAAAATCTGTTTGCTAAGTATTTACAGAGAATTCCTGCTCCTAGCCACTCACCAGGACCTTCTACTCCTCGTTGGGTTCGACACTCTTACTTATCAAAAATACTACGATACACTCCCTATACTTCTGGGTCATCAAGCATCAGTTGTAAGCCAAGTTCAGCAAGTGTGAGTTTTGGCTGAAAGAAGAAGGATTCCTCGGACATATTGTGTCGGCAGGAGGAGTCGCTATTGATCTCGCCAAGATCAAAGATGTTGAAGAATGGGCAGCCCCAACCACTCAAACCCAAGTCCGTGCGTTCCTTGGATTAGCGGGATATTACCGCAAGTTCGTTGAGGGATTTTTGAGCATCGCAAGACCGATGACCCAATTGTTGAAGATAGACAAGAAGTTTGAATGGACCGACAAATGTGAAGCAAGTTTTCAAGAACTCAAGAAGAGATTGATCCCACCCCCAATGCTGATCATGCTAGATATCAAGAAGCCGTGTGATGTGTATTGTGATGCATCCAAGATTGGTCTCGGATGTGTGTTGATGCAAGAAGGCAAAATCATAGCATATTTGTCAAGACAACTGAAGCAACATGAGCAAAACTACCCCACCCATGATCTTAAACTAGCAGCAATAGTTTTAGCCTTGAAGACATGGCTTCATTACCTTATGGGTAACCGCTGTGAGATTTATTCAGATCACAAGAGTCTGAAGTATATTTTCACCCAGAAGGAGCTGAATATGAGGAAAAGGAGATGGATAGAGTTAATCAAGGATTATGACCTTGACATTCACTATCACCCCGACAAAGCCAATGTGGTAGCGGATGCTCTTAGCAGATTGCCGTGTAGATTAAACACCATGATGAAAGAAGCCCAGCCAAGTTTGCATGAGGAGTTGGAGCATTTTAGAACAGAGATAGTTAGCAAAGTATTTTTACTTAGCATTGAGCTTCAACCCACTTTAATCAGCCAGATCAAGGAGGCCCAGAAGGGAAATGCAAGTATCGACGGAATCAAACGTCGTATTGGTACAGGAAAGGTACCTGATTCACCGAAGATGAAGAAGGCGTTTTGTGGTACAAAGGATGTATCTATGTGCCATCAGATTTGGAGCTAAAGCAAGTTATCATGTAGGAAGCTCATGATACCCTTTATTCTATCCGCCCCGGAGGAACGAAGATGTATCGAGATTTGAAGGAGCAATTTTGGTGGCACAAGATGAAGAGAGAAATCGGAAGCTACATAGCCAAGTGTGATATCTGTTAGAGAGTCAAAGCGGAATATCAGAGACCTGCATGACTATTGCAACCATTCCAGATTCCGGAATGGAAATGGGATTCCATCAAAATGGATTTTATCACCGGTTTGCCTACTTCTAGTAGGGGAAATGACTCTATTTGGGTCATAGTTGATAGACTATCTAAGGTAGCCCATTTTATACTTGTCAAGACAACCTACCAGAGTTCGAAGCTAGCAGAGTTGTACATTGCTAGAATAGTCAGTTTTCATGGAACCCCCAATACCATAGTGTCGGATCGAGGAACCCAGTTTACCTCAAGATTTTGGCAGAAAGTCTAAGAAGGATTAGGAACCAAGTTGAATTTTAGCACAGCTTATCACCCGCAGACCGATGGACAGACTGAAAGAGTCAACCAGATCTTAGAAGATATGTTGAGAGCTTGTGTGTTAGAGTATGGATCAAAATGGGAAGATTGTCTACCTTTCGCAGAATTCTCATACAACAACAATTATCAAGCCAGTTTGCAAATGGCCCCATTTGAGTTCTTATATGGAAGGAAGTGTCGTACCCCCTTGAATTGGTTGCAAGTAGGAGAGAGTCAGATTTTTGGACCCGACATCCTACGAGAAGCCGAAGAGAAGGTTCACAAACTCCGTGAACACCTCAAGACCTCCCAATCCATACAGAAGATTTATGCTGACAAGAGATGTAGAGACCTAACCTTCAATGTTGGAGATTTTGTGTATCTCAAGGTGTCACCCTTGAAGGGAATGCAGTGCTTTCAGCTGAAAGGAAAGTTAGCCCCTAGATATATTGGACCCTTCAAGATTCTGAATCGCCGAGGAGAAGTATCTTATCAATTGGAACTGCCAGAGGAGATGTCAGCCATCCATAATGTGTTCCATATCTCTTTACTTCGCAAATGCCTAGAAGTTCTGGAGAAGACCGAAGTGTTCAAGAACATCGATCACCGAACCATTGATATCAACAAGGATCTGACGTATCGTGAAGTGCCCATTCGTATCTTGGAAGAAGCCTTCAGAACCACCAGGACCCGGAGTATCAAGTTTCTCAAGATCCAGTGGAGAAACCATACTAAAGAAGAAGCTACCTGGGAGCGAGAAGATTACATTAGGACGGAGTTTCCGGATCTCTTTAGTTCCTAGTTTTTCTTAAATCTCGGGACGAGATTTTGTTTAAGGAGGGAAGGTTTGTAACACCCCAAATCTTTTAATCAAGAGTATCAAGTTCTAATCACCCAATTTTGGGTTAACAAAAACTTTTATTAAGAAAAAGCATATGAATGCATGTGTGTTTGCATTAGTATAGATTTGAGTGTATATGCCATGCTTCATTGTTCTAAATGTTGTGAAATGGTTTAAAGGTGAATGCCACATCATCTAAACCATTTACAAACAAAATCCAAAGAGAAAGAAATCAAATAAGAATAAATAAAACAAATGGTCATTTTGACCATTTTAAACCACTAATCCACTTTAGGTGTTCCTAGAAGAAGATTTCCAATAGAAACAATTCTACTTATTTTCACCCGTTGCTAGACCAAGTAGAAATGTATCAAGACCCACTTTACAAACTTACAAAAACATCTAGCAAATCAATTAAATGGATAATGGAAAATTGAATCTATTTCATATGTTAAGATCACACTTTTTCAAAAACCTACCAAATCAATTCCCCTTGACCTCTCTAAGCAAACCTAGTCTCTCAAGCTTAATTCAAGTTCACTCAAAAAATTTGAATCAAACATTCCAAAGTTTCATTCATGCGGCCATTAACACAAACACTTGGCATGCACAGAATAATCTCTAGCCTAACTTCACTGTTTAAACAGTAATTAAACGACCAATTGATCTCCCTCTTAACCCCCTTGTCCCCCTGAGTGTCTAGCAGCAGTAGACAAGCCCCCCTTCGTCGAGCGCCGCCAATTTATGGTCGTCGCCGGCCGACCAAGGTCAGCTCTCTCTAGACAGCCCCGCGCCCATCCAGCTTGTCCAGGAGCATCGCCGCAGCCTACCACCATCCCCTGTCCAGCCCACGATCGCAGCTTGCCTATGGACCACCCTAGTCGCGCAGCGCACCACCTCTCTGCACAGTGTCCAGAGCACGCCAGTGCGTCGTGCCCGACCAGCCCCGCCGGCTCGCACCTTGCCCTCACCGCGCACACGCAACCTCGCCATGACCACACCACCCCGGCAGACACCCTCATTCACCGTCGCGCGACCCGCAACTGCCGCACGCCACCGCAAACACTATTGCCTCCGCTCAGAGCGTAGCATGCACCAGACCAAACCATGCCGCCCCACGTCACGCCTTTAAGTCCGAGAGAACCGCCAGGGGGCAACGCACCATCCTACGCCCTCGCCCATGCCGTTAGCTACCTGTAGCGACGCCACCGTTGAGCTCACCGCCGCACAGCTCGGTCCCCTCGCCGAGCTATAAAAGGAGGCCACCCCTGCCTACATTCTTCACACCATTCGACTCCCCACTCCTCACTGACCTTCCCTACTTCTCCCCGGAGCAAGGCGAGCACCACCGCGCCGAAATTTCACCGGAGTCCGCCGCTGCTGAAGGAGAAGGGCGCTGTTGATTCTGATCACCCCAAGCCCTGTCGTGACCACGCCTCGCCTCGCCGTTGTCTACCACATCGTTTACCCCTGTCGCCAACCCTAGCTGGACCCAGGTGAGCCCCGAGAGACCCCCATGATATGTTGCTAACTTATCCATAATTTTTGATGTTCCATGCTTGGTTTTTATCTACTTTCTTATGTTTTGTTCCAACTTTGGAATACTTTCTATACACTTTCTTGGACTAACCTATTAACAAGAGCCACAGTGCCAGCTGCCTGTTTTCTGCTGTTTTTGGTTTGAAGAAAGTCAGAAAATGAATATTCTCGGAATTGGACGGGACAAAAGCCAAAGTCAGTTTTTCACCGAGGGACACAAGGAGCCAGAGTATGAGACGGAGAGGGGCCAGGGGGCTGCCACACCACCTGGCCGCGCGACCCAGCCTGGCCTACTCCAGGGGGTGGTCTGGCCGCCTCCGGCACCCCCTCGGCCTCCCCTTTCGCCTATAAGATGCCTCCGTTATAGAAACCCTAAGTACCCGATCAAAATTCCACGAAAGAGTCTGTAGCCGCCATGATCTCCATCCCTATATCGGGAGGGATCTAAAGCTCTTCCTGGCACCCTGCTGGAGGGGAGAATTCACCCTGGAGGCCTTCTTCATCACCATGCAAGCCTTCGGTGTGATGCGTGAGTAGTTCATCCTTGGACTACAGGTCCATGTAGTAGCTAGATGGTTGGTTCTCCTCCTTTGTGCTATCATGTTTAGATCTTGTGAGCTCCGTTCATGAGCAAGATCATCTATTTGTAATTCTTACATGTAGTGTTTGCGGGGATCCGATGGATATTGAGAGCTATTTCAGATTGATTATTGATTCTATCATGTATTTGTTATTTGTGATCTTGCATGCTTTCCGTTGTTAATAGCTATCTTGGCCAAGTAGATGCTAGCAACTCCAAGAGTTAGTATTTATGCTCGATAGTGGGTTCATGCCTCTAGTAATCTCGGGAAGTGACAGAAATCTCTAAGGTACTAGATGTGATGTTGCTACTAGGGAGAAAACAACAATCCTTTGTTCATAGAACAATCATATTGTTTACTTTACACGCAATGCTTAATGCAATTATCTGTTGCTTGCAACTTAATACTGGAGGGGGTTGAGATGATAACCTAAAGGTGGATTATTAGTCATAGATGTAGTTGGATTACAGTCTATGTATAATGTTGTAATGCCCAATCAAATCTCATAGGAGTCAAGATGAGTAGTATATGCATATTGCTTTCTCGATGTTTGTCAATTGCCCGGCTATAATTTGTTCACCCAACATGTCATCTATCTTAAGGAGAGCCACCATTGTGTTGTGCAGGTTTCCACATTGCTGCTGGCACCGGTAGTGTGCCCTGCCAAAGTCCAGCTAGCAACACCTTGGAGGTGTTTCCTTGCTCCTACTGGATTGATAACCTTGGTTTCATAACTGCGAGAAAACTTGTTGATGTGCTCATCATGCCTTCCTCTTGGGGTTTCCCAACGAGCTCGATATATTTTGGGCCATCACCCCACCGCCGCGTTAGGTTTAGCTCGTTGCCGGAGCTGTTCGTTGTCGACGACAACCCTCAGCCGTCAATCTTGCTTCTAATCATAGGGCTCAGGTTAAACGTAGAATGAGACACTGACCAGTGGACCCCCTCTGTCAGCCGCGCGCTGCACTGTGCTGTGTAGTTGTGCCGGCCCGTTTAGCTTTCCCGCGCAGCCCAGGAAATTCAAATATTGATTTTCCTTTTTAGATAAAATCATATTCTGTCCCTAGATTCAAAAATCAACATAGGGAGTTTTACTTAACCAAATTGCATGATTAAAATTTTGCTAGAAAGGAAAATAAATTATCTATCTAAGACCATTGGATTTAAATCGTTTGGAGTTAGAGATAATCTATAGTAAAAATAACAAGACAGAGACTTTTGCAACTTCAAACATTTTTCAAAAATAAACCATAATAGCTTTTTTGAGTTGATTCCAACTCTCAAAAATCACATTTGATAATATCTATTTGAATATGTAAAAATATTTAGGTTTGCATGCAGTGACATTGGACTAGTACCAAAGAATGCTATTAGGGCATTTCTAGTCACTTTAAATCTATTAAATAATATTCTTAAACTTTATAAAATGTGACCAACCTTTTGCATCACATTCCCATGTATTAGAATATGTGGTAATGCCATGTGTCCACATGATCCCATATTTTAATTGGAGAATATTAAATCTTAATAAATTTCAATGAGTAGAAATTACTTTTCTCAAATAAACTAAATAAAAATAGTCATTATTGCATGTGATGATTGTGATGATGCTAGATCATCAAGTGTCAGCCTTAGTGTGCTAAATAGTCTTAGTTAAGTATTGTTTGGTGATTGTGTACCCCGTATTCATTTATAGACGATAGTACCAACCAAGGATACGAGGAGGAGGAGTTCTACCCCGAAGAAGAGGAGAAAAACTTCAATCACTGCACCAATGAAGGCAAGCTAGATCTATGCAAGATTTAACCTGAGCAAGATGCTTTAGGCCTGCTTTGGTTATATATTTTGACTTATACCCATCCCAAGTTTTACTTGCAAGCTTTACTCTTTTGCTTTACCAAAGTTCTTTACTTTTAGTTAATGCTTTGTGAGTATTGGAAAGTAGTATAGATAGCATAAAGAGTATAAAACTAGGCCTATACTAGATGTCATTCTATGGCATGAGATTGAGATTAGCATCCCTCATTAGTGAACACTCTTAACTTAGTGGCTAGTGCTAAGCATAAAACTTGATCACTTTAGATGGGAATACTTGGTAAAAATGATTATGAAAACCTTGGAATGATGAGTCATTCTATTGAAATGTTTTGACATGTGTTATGGACACAAAGTGATTTGATGATGAAAATGTTGAGGCATGAGCCTTAGCCCTTTTTAAAAACTGATGGTTGGGTTCGGATGCGATACCATTCCAATTTTACCATACAACCACAATACCTGAATTGGGTAAGCCTTAGCCGGAAGTTTGTATGCATTAGTATGGGTTCCCTCACGGGAGGGGTTTGAGCTGAGGCTACCTCTTGATGATGTCCACCTATGTAGTGCCCAGGATGGCAGATGGCCATGGCTGGGAGGCCAAGCTCATAAGAGAGGTGCCTATACTAGAGTGTGTAATTGAAAGGTTATGATTGATTATCCTCATACTAAGTATGATGATTCAGGGTTATCCCTGACGGATGTATCAAATTTTAGGTGAAAGTGTACCACCTCTGAAGAGTGTCAAACTATTCGAATAGCCGCGTCCGCGGTCATGGACAGTTGGAGTGGCCATACTGTACCGTCCTTAGATGTTTTCAAAATGACTTGTGAAGTGAACTATGATTTTGACTTGACCACAACAGGGTTGTGAATATGAAAATTAGGTTCCCACTTAAGTGATTTAGAACTTTTACTTAGTTTTATTTACTTCTGAACTCAGTTGAGATAAACTTGGCCTTTTGCAAATAAACCTAGAGCTTACGATTCCTACTAGAACTACCTTACTTGTTAGTGATAGTTTGCGAGTACTTAAAAAGTACTAATGGCTTTGTCCCTGGCTATTCACGTGGTCAGACTATGAGGAGGACTATCAGGAAGATGGACAACAGGACGACTACGACAACTAGGATCATCTCCCATCGTCAGCATTGCCCGTGACACTGAAGATGGAGCCCACTGCTACGCTTATTATTCCGCTGCTTGTTTGTATTAAGACTGGATCATGAGATCCTTTGTTTGTGTAAGACCTTATTATAGTTTGTAATGGATGATGTACTATGATATCCAATCCGTTATGTCTCGCAAAAATGGTAATCCTGGGATTGCGATGTATGGCATAACAGGCACCTGAGATTAAAAATCCGGGTGTTGGCACTGGCGCACCCGTACCACACGAGCTAGGGTTAGCCGGGGAACAGGGGCCTATACGGGAGCTGGTTGGCATCGAGGATGGGGGAAACAGACGGAGAATACCATGGATGGGCGGCACCAGCGAGCGGTGGTGGCGGATGTGGCCAACGACTGCTAGAGTGGCAAGCATCAAGCGATGACCAGGGTGCGCGAGGTGTGTGAGTGTGCCTGCGGGAGTTGGGAGAGAGGGAGAGAAGGATGGGGTGGGGTTGGACCCAGATCTGGTTGGGTCAGATTAGTGGGCCGAAATCATTTGGTCTGATTGGACCAGGTCCAATACTCCTCAAGAAAGCCACAACCCAACTATTTATCCCCATAAAATCGGTTTCCTATTTAATAAATTACCAATATACCCTTGAACTTATTTAATTCTAGAAAAATATAGAAAATCCAAAAAATACATATAATACATCAAAATAATCACAAAAATAATATATACTTAGAAAAAATATAACTTTACCTATTTAAGTTGGATAAAATGCAAATAGATATTAACACTATTAAATCCTGAATGAAATCTCAAAAATATAAATAAAAGCCCCCAAAAATTAATAAAAATCATTTTTGTGTATAAAAATCCATCTACTATTTTTATAAAAATATTAACTTAAATTTTCACAAATAAAGCTTGAAACAAATATTCAAACACCATGAATCCTTTGTAGAATTTGATAAAAATAAGAATAATACTTAAAAATAAATAAAATTCATTTTTAAGATCTTGAATAAATATATTTTACTAGAATAATACTAAATATAGTATTCCAAAAGTTTTTAAGATTTTGAAGTAATAAACCTTTATCCATTTTATAAAACATCTATTTTATAAATTCTTTAAAAACACTTCTTAAAATAAGAAATAATCACAATTTGCTATAAACCTTAAATCTTTTATATTAAAATGCTACCTCCAAAGCCATAACTTGGCTCTATAATAACACTTAAGGGTAAACCATTAATATTTAGAGAACTCCTTAAAACCATAAATCCAAGTTAAACCAACAAATTTAACAAACTATTAAAACATAGAGGGGTCCTCACATAACGTGTTTAGAGAGGTGGGGGAAGACAATGAGTTGGTGGGTACGAGGTAACACAGCTTATCTAGGTTCAGGTCCCATGACGGTGGCAGAACCCTACTCCTGCAATAAATCAATATAATGGCAATACTCCGAGTTACAGGGATCGGTTCGCTATGCGAGGTGTTGTGCTATGCACTACTGAGTCTTTTCCTAAAGGCTCCCACAAGTTCGATTTATAAAGGCACCAGAATCTAGGGTTACAGGGAAAGATCCTTGTCCGAGAGGTTAGAGAGTCATACACTAATACTAACTAGTCCTCGTGTCTTGTACTCCAAGGCTCTAGATTGGTCGGTGACTACACCGTAGTCTTCCTTCTTCCGGCATGGGCCTCCCTTCTGAATCCGTCTAACTGGGCCACCCAGCAGGCCATGGGCTGTGCTACCAACTGTGGGCCACCCAGGTTAGCCGGATTAGAGACATGCAATGGTGATACCCATTTAGCATATCCACAACATAAAATACACCTTAGAGTTGTTTCATCATCAAGCTTAGAGCATAGTTGATTTCCGATTTGGTTTACACCGCTCTGCCTCCGGTGGTCTTGGGATCTTGGAGGCGCGGCAGACCATAGCCTCTCGCCGACAGGGGTTTCCGTTTTGGTTTACACTATTTTTGTATGTTTCGAAATGGTGAGGCAACAGATCTATCCCAAAGTCAGAATAATATCCTTCCTACCATATTCTCGCTTCGGTGGTGTGTCTAGCACTGATGGAGGACACATGAAGTAATATGTCCGGCTGATCTCCTACGTACTAGTCGATTTTCGTGTTCCTTGGTGTGATTTTAGATCAGTCGATCTACGAATGTTTTTATTGGCATGATTGCTGCTCTAGTGTGCTGGTTCTTTGGGATCTTAGTATGATATATTTGTAATTTTTATACGTTTAGAACTCTTTGTACTTTTTTTGCGAAATAGAACTCTTTGTACTTCTACCGATGATTATTAATAGATAAGTGAAATTTTTGGAAAAAAAGACATTTTTGATTTTTTGAGGTGTTAAAAATATATTTTTGATGTAAAAAAACTGTCATGATCCGTGTGCCAAAAAGTCTATTAAACATTAATTGGCAGGCCGTGTTTTCCTATGCAGAATGCAGTTTCTTCAGCCTGGTGTAGGAGTATATGTTATTGTCGAGCGGTCTACGTGAGTTAGCTTCCGAAGTGCGGCAGTTTTGCGCCAAATGCTATTTGCCGCTTATTGCGGCGCCAGGGCGTCACACCGCACACCTGTCGACCATATGTACCTGTCCATTTGAATATTTTCATATTGTGCGCGTCGTTGGTTTGCTTCGTTTTCTTAGCTTCTTTCGTACGTTAGTTCTGCCATTTTTTCGTGCTTTTTTCTACTGCATTAGTTTTGCTTTTTTCTTCCTTTTTTTGGTTAGTTTTTCTTTTTTCTCCTCTTCCTTTTATTTTTCTTCTTGTCTGTTTCTTATTTTCTTTCTCATTTTATTTTATTATTATTGTTAAATTAAGTTTATGATTTTGAATAATTGTTCATGACTTAAAAAATGTTCATGATTTTTTTAAATGGTTCATGACATTGAAATTTTGTTCATAATTTTTTTTAAAATTTGTTCATGATTTTGAAAATTGGTTCACCGCTTGAGAAATTGGTTCATGGTTTTGAAAAATTGGTTCACAAGTTTTTGGTTTTCTCTTTCTTGTTTTTTTTTAAAATCATGTTTTCAAAAAATGATTTACGATTTCTTATTTGGTTCATATTTTTGATTTTTTTCATGAATTTTCGAAATTTGGTTCATGAGTTTTGAAAAATATTCACGAGTTTTAGAAAATGTTCATGATGTTTGAAATGTTGTTCATGAATTTTATAAAATTGTTGATGATTTTAGAAAAAAAATTCATGACTTTTGAATTTTTATTTATGATTTTTGATATTTGGTTCATGGTGTTTCATAGAAATGTACAAGTTCTTTTTAAAATTGTTTATGAATTTCAAAAACTGGTTGGAAACAGACTTGTGCTAGCTAGATCGTGTGAGCCAACAAACCGTGGAGCGGATGAAACTGATTAGTTATCCATACGTGGGAAGCAACGATCTAGACGCTCACATGTATTTTTTTTCTCTACTACTTAAAAAATACGAAGTGTTCCGTCGTCTGCCAAACCGCGTGTCGTTCCAGGCTTCGTCGTGCATCGCCCCCCTTCCGCACATCCGTCGTCGCGCCCCCTCGATCTAGTCCCACCCCTAACCAAACGAGTGTCCATCCCCTCCGCTCCCGCACCCCCTCTCTCTCTTGTCGCTACACCACGGCGACGCATCCGGTGCCCCACAGACCCACCTCCTCCAGCACCTCCTCACACCATCCGGCGCCGACACCACTTCCTCCAACCCCTTCTCACACTGGTCGCCGGATCCGGTCGTCACCGCCTCCATAGCGCGGATCCACCCTGCACCGCACGGATCCGGCCATCGCCGCCTCCCACTCACCTATCCCTGTCCTCCACCACACGTATTGCGAGCATGTATGCCTCGCCGTTAGGAGCACATATCGATCAAACCCACGAAATCAATCAATCCAGATGGGGGCGAGTAGCCAGCCATGGCCGTGTTTGTAAGGGAGCAT
Source organism: Avena eriantha (assembly GCA_910589775.1). Taxonomy (NCBI): domain Eukaryota; kingdom Viridiplantae; phylum Streptophyta; class Magnoliopsida; order Poales; family Poaceae; genus Avena; species Avena eriantha. The sequence goes on along the minus strand of OU342744.1, from coordinate 179,584,254 downwards.
CCAGGTCTGGGTGGCGTCGTGTTCCTGCAGTCCTGCTAATTAGGGATACCGCAAATGCAGGATACCCTCTGTCCACACCCTACCTCCAAGCCTGCTCCAGATCGTCTCCATGACAGTCTGATGATGTGAAGTCGATTTCTCTCCGGTGTTTGATCTAATGCATCTGCGCTTTGTTGATCTGCGTGACCATTATGCAGTGTTGTCTATTGAGGCTTTTATAATTGCTAGGGAGATGGTCTCAACTGCTTTTAATTCATGTGAACCAAAAGAACTTTGAGATTGTGCATAGGAGAGCAAGTGATGTACGACCATGCAAGGTCATCATAGTGGCCATCCTTAAAAAAATCAGAACGCATCTAAGGAGATAAGGGTGGCCGCACAGGTGCATGAAAACTTGAAACATTGTTGGAAAGGGCTCCTTTCACATTATGTTCTTTAAGCTGCATATTGATATAGCAATGCCCCCTTCACAAGTATCCATATTTTATATTGTACAACCAGGTTACAGTATTAGAATTTAGCACACAGTGATTTTCAGTTATATGGTGAGCACTCAACAATTTGGAACTGCATAACTTGCCAACAAAATTTTAGTACTAATTGATGTTTAGATTAAATACTCAACTTCTCTATTTTTTTGCTTCTGAACATTATGTAGACGCAAATTGGGGATCAGGTTATTGCATATGAGAACTAAGTTTCTTTTCGGCATCAGAGTTATTGTGCACGAAATCTCTCAAATATGTCCAGTGTACCCATTCCGATCCTGAAACTCTACTTCCACGCATGGTTTAAGTACATCACGAATGTTTCCTCCCCTGATAGATTAATATCTCTGTTGGTTGTCAAGAAAGGATCAGATCTATTTCTATTTGAAGTAAGATGCAAAAAACTATGCTTGATATCTTAGGAATAGTATCGGAGTCGATTAACAACCATGTTGGCATAGCACCATTTTCACTCTCTGAATTTTTGTTACTTGAATTTGTGATAAGCATTCTTCATCTTTCAATTTTCCTAGGCATCTTAATTATGTAAAGTATTGTGAAACAGATGTCACATGATAGTCCATGGTTATCTTTTGAATAAATTTGATGATTGCTCAGTCCACAATATATTCACTGCATCATCTGATCACAGTGTTTTCTTGGTGTCGAGGAAAGTGGGGATGATGGAGGCTACCTAGGCGCGGATGCAACGATTGTGGTTTCTGTGCGCTTTCCGACACCTGCACTTACGTGAGGCCGCGTTGCCGTGACAAGCGATGCAGATCAGCTGAAATGCACTTACGCTAGGGACATGTCTCTTCTGTTAATTTTACCTTTTGCATTGAATTTATTCACAATGTATCATCACTCATCAGGTTCCTGCGGATCATTATTGGAGTAAAAAAAAGGTACCAATATGTTGTAGCATTGTAGTTATTCTATTGCCTAATTCTCGACGCTCCTTATACTTTTCAGGTGCGGATCCTATCTGATAAAACTAAGTTATGCAAGGATATTTGTATGTATACTATTTGGATTACACGCAAGTAATACCTCCCTTGACTTTATTTACCCATGTTACCATATTTTGTAAGCTATTCATGTCTCCTCTTCAAGTGGTTAAATCTGATTGGCCGAGTTGTATGGCCGAAATGAATTATTTTCATTAAATTTGAATGGTTTGGCTGACTCACTTCCCTAGAGAAATTTAACACCATCTCTTGTCCTGACCTGACATGTTATCCAGACTACTTTTGTACACTTTCGTGAATGTAATCTTGGGTTTTCAGGGGATGATTCATGTGTAGCAGAGGCCAAAAGACTTAGTTGGTTGCACGAATTTTATCATGAAAAGAGTTAAAGATAGATTTTGAGCATGGCTCCGAGTAGCAGGTTTGTTGCAGGATGGAACTGCTAAATTTGCTTCATATTTTATTTAGCCCATGACGTAAATTTCTTTTAGCTCATATTTTGGAAGAACATGCACCACTTGCTTGACATATAGTCTGCCACACTTTTCAGATTTCCGAAAGAAGTCAGCAAGGAGGAGAGATCACATCGAGCATCAAGAAGAATATCCTCAATTGCTAATTATTTGATAACCTATTCAAGGTAAGTATTTGAGATTTTTTTCCTTCGTTTTGCTTGTAGGGTGCACTGCTGTCTGACATGTGAGTTTTTTTGAAAGTTTATTTTAGAAAGTTTTCTGATGAAATTTATTCTTATACCTCCGATTCTGAGAGTTTATTAGGAAGTTTTCTTATGAAAGTCAGACTATGTATAGCATCCTTTCATATCTGTGGATATACTATTACTTCCTTGCTTTCTCTCGTACCTGAGCGAAATCGTTTCCTTCCTTTCCTATGTGTTGTTGCCTATGGAGCATAAAAAATATGGAAAGACTATTTTATTGATAAATAATAAAGTAGATGTGCGAAGAAGAATTTAACAAACTGAAAAAGGGTTAGTTAAGATGAATAGTTTGGTACATGTTCGCTTCACCTTCTTCACGCTCTACTACTATTACTCTGTTAGGAAACTGACATTCAGTTCTAGCAAAAATTATGACCAGATCACTGAAAGCCAAGGGTTTTACTAAACAATGTCCATGATCTCTTAAGATTTTGATCTGCAGTCTTACCTTCTTTTAGAATAGGTTCAACATGTATATGCCTCTACCAGGTGTAGTTAATAATGGATCAGCTAACATGCTCTTAGAGTATATTAGAAAATTCTAAGAGAACTCAAATTGCAATTCTCAAGTAGTTGTCTCTGCTAGTAGCTTGACTTTAAAAATTGCAACCATTTCTTCGCCACAAATAGATACGATTGCTCCAAAAATTGTCCTTTAAATGAAGATCAGCAAGTCGATTGCTATGGCCCAGCTTTTTTATTTTGCTTTTTGAACTATGCCCACACATTCTAACATGGATCATTTTGTTGCTCATGGAGAAGGCAAAAAAAGGGAGTCATGTAACATTTCTATACATAGATGAAATAAACAAATAAACAAACAAGATTAAGAATAGAATAGTTGCATCTGATAGATAGTACGTGTATTTTTAACAGTTTTGCTCTTATGATACAATTGTGTGTCCAACAGAATTGTATCCATTTTATTACTTAGAACTGTTACATACTTTCATAAGCACGAGAAATTTAGTAATTTCTTGCTTCTGCAGATTTGGAGTTGACCGCGAGCATCGTGACAGACATTAGAGGGACACATTATCATGGCGTAGCGGCACCCATACTGGACAAAGGCTAGGTGTTGGAGAACGAGGGAGAAATGGGCGGTGTGGTGCGTGGAGTAAAAGGCGCGACCTAGGGTAGAGGAGGAAAGAAGTTTTGGGCCGGAGGTCGTGTCATATGGCTTTTTATTCTTCTTTTCTCACTGTAGAGATATATAAGTTGTTTATCGTTTTCCCTAATAAATATCGTGCCTTCTGATTATTTTACTTGTCCCTAATAAAAGTAGGTAGAATTAATAGCAGTTATAAATGATATAGAATGAACTATGCACGAATAAAATCTAGAGCGTAGAGGAAAATAACATTGGATATGTACGTTCTATGGTTGGAAATCCGGTACTTCAAATCAGTCTAAATTGATAAGAAGTGTAGCCGGCCATATGTTAGTTGTGCATTATTCCAAGGTTTACATTGCGTTGAACGACAATGCTTTAATTTTCTACACCATCCGTTTCTGAAATATAAGATGTTTTAGTATTTTTCTAACACGTATGTATCTAGATATCTTTTAGTGCGTTGCTTTTTAGTGTGTAGGTTCAGAGCAACGCACTAAAAAATGTCTAGATACATGTGTTTCTAAAAAAAGCTAAAACATCTTATATTTTGGAACAGATGGAGTATTTATCTACATGTCCTTGATAGACATTTTGTTATATTCTACTCAGATTTGCATCAAGTTACTCCAAGCTTATTTATTTAATAATTGTAACCTCAAATGTGACTAAATGCCATCTTGTTCTGTTCACATCGGTAGTCCTGTGGCTGGATTGACTCTCGACATACACCGTCACCATTGTCGACGCCTCAATCGCCTCCTTTCTCACCGGGTGGTCGTGAGGGTCTTACGTCGTTCCTTCTCGGACGCCCATTCCTCGTCTGACATCCCATTCGGTCGTGTCTTTCACGTACTTCTTGCGGGAATTTGAGAACTACGGCGATTGCGACTCTAGGTGTGTCTATGGCCTGGGCTAGAATGAGAGTGGCAGTGGGATAGCATGCGGGGGAATAGAATTGGGGAGGGGGTGGAATTCTGGTGGGAAATGGAGAAACATGTATATGGCTTGATTGAGCGGCTGCCAAGCGGGCCCACGTGGCCAATCCGACGATGCCAGTATTGCTGGCACCTCAGCTTGGCCCCTATGGGCCAGGACCGACATGGGAGTGCCGAACAAATTTCTAGGCCACTCACATTGTCGGTAGAATTTGGCGGTTGTTGGTGCGGGCTGTTTTTCTGCCGTCACCCCAAATCCCATTACGGGGAGGGGAGAGGGGGGTGGCGCTGGTGGAGATGTCCTAAATTGATATTTGTCTATTTAGATGGTTGTTGTAGAATAAATAAATTGGAAGGACAAGTTGTGTTATGTTATTATTTTTGGGGTTAGTTTAGTCCTGAGATAGAGGTCTATTATAAGTTGAACTCTCGGCTCTCATGCTATGCTTAAATGAAGGAAAGGAAAGGAAAAAAGAGCATCATCTGGGCTTTTGAACCTTCCAAAGTTATTGAAAGGGTAATTGCCTCTATGTGTGGTTTTGGTGATTAATGACAATCCCTATGGACTAATATTTTCATTGAGTTTTATATGAAGGAATATTCCATAGGTCATGCTTGTAGTCCATATGTTGGATTCAAGTATGGATGCCATGAAGATAAAGATATACCTTGAGTTTTGGCATTATGTTCAAGATCTTGAGAGTGTGATCTCAATAGAAGAATTCAAGATATGGCTCTAAGTCGGTGTCATGATAGCCTCATCAGTTGAGCTATGGTTGATTAAGATTTAGAGCATGTAATCAAATGAAGAGTTCCTTATGTACCTCAAGATATTGAGATGGAGAATGAGAAGACACTTGGTTGGCCAATGCAAAGAGTGAAGAGTGATTTCAAGTTGGTCAACACATGAAGCATAAAGAATGAACCACATGGATCTTGTGGTGTGGTAAGCCTTGTCATTTATGCATCATGAACTAACCCATTATATATGTTCCTTTGTGTTTTATATATGGGATAGATATCTTTCCCTGGGCATGCTTCAAAAGTGAAGATCTCAATAGCCCATGAGAGGATGGCATCAAGTGGTGATCACCATCAAGGTTGAGAAGGGCAAGTTCAAGATAAGCATCTCGAGAAGATCATTTGCTTGAAGCTTGCCGTCCATATTGGTGATAATGGACATGTGAAGACGTGTCTTAATGAAGCTATCCCATAGTGGTGTATGGGGGAGAAAATTATGAGTCTTCACGAAGCAACAATGATCAAGTGGTGCATTCCGGCTTGGATGGAGCTTAAAGTGTTGTCATCAAGATCAAGAGGGATGCGCAAGGCAAAGGTATGGCCTTGCTATGTTTTCCTTTTACCGGTCTCAAGGTGGTTGTTGGGAGACCGGGTTATAGGATAGATAGCCGCACTATCAAGAGGGGCTTTCAGTTGGGTAACTTGATCACATCGTCATAGGGAGCTCAATCCTTGGCATACTTTGCATCTTCCTATTTTGTTGCTTCTTGGTATTTTCTCTATGTGAGGTTCTTGAGCTTGCTGCTAGCTCTTCAACAAGCCCAAGTTCACCGAAAACGGAATTCGTATGCATCTTATATGGCGTTTTCGAGTTTGAAGGTTTTACCGGTTCTTCTTATAGGGAGGCTCCATACCTTTCCTCATTTGGTTCTATCTTCCTTTGTTGTACTATGATGTTTTCATGCACCATATTGTGGATCTTGTTGTTCTCGTCAAAACAGGCCCAAGATCATCGAAATCGGAGTCCGGATGCAAAAGTTATTGCGTTTTTCGTGAAGTCAGTTTCATCCTGGTTGTGGATCCGGTTCAACCGAGCCCCACACCGGGCGGTCCGGTTCCAGCTCCGGTAGACCAGATCTCAGACCGGATTTTCCGGTTTTCGCGACCGAGTCTATTCCGGGTTGGCAAACAGAGGTATTTCGGTTTGTAGGTCGGTCCTCCGGCCTAGGGACCAAGTTTCCCGGTTCTGGGGCCGGTCCAACCAACTTTGGAACCGAGTTTTCGTTGTTTTCTCTCCAACGGCCATATTTGCTTTTCCCTATAAAAGGGGGTTCTTCCCCCAACATTTTTGGGTGTTCTTGAGCCCGAAATTGACCTCCATTGTTGACCCTCTTGAGCTTGCTTCCTCTCCCTTCCCTCCTATGATTGTTGCATCTTTTTGAGGGCTTTGGAAGAGGAGATCTAGATGTACAATCTCCACCAATCAATTCCTCCTCTAAGTGAGGGGAACCCATTGGATCTAGATCTTGGAGTCATTTATTGACTTCCACCATTGTTCTTCCTCTCTAATTCCTCCCTAGCACTTGTTGCTTTGGTGGGATTTGAGAGTGAGAGATTTGAATGCCCTTGGTGTTCTTGCTTTGCATTCTTGCATAAGTGTTGAGCTCTCCACTATGATTTGTTCGAGTGAGTGACCGTGAGCTTGTTGCTCTTGGAGGGTGACCTCCTAGTTGGCTTGGCGGTTGGTGCCGCGGTGTCCTCTTCGTGGAAGATTGTGAAGAGACCCCGGCTTCTCCTTCGTGGAGCTTGTGAAGTGGTTGTGGAGCTTGCCATCTCCGGAGTGGAGGAAAAGCTAGCCATAAGGAAAGGGCCTATTCCTTCATGGGATAGACTCGGAGAAGAAGGTGAGCCTTCGTGGCGTTGGGAAATCCTTCGTGGAATCCCACACCTCTCCAACGTGACGTACCTTACTTGTAAGGGAACACGGGAATACATCTTCGTCTCCGCGTGCCTCAGTTATCTCTATATCCGAGCTTACTTTCCTTGTGATAGCCATCGAGCTTGAAGTACTTATATCTTGCTTATCACTTGTGGTATTTATCTTGTGCTATCTTGCTTAGCTTATCTTGTTGTTGGTGCACTTAGTTGAGCCTAGTGTATTCAAGTTTTGTGCTTGTAAAATAAACGTTAGTTTAATTCCGCATTCTATCAAGCCAAAACCATAATAGTTTTGAAATTGCCTATTCACCCCCCCCTCTAGGCGACATCTCTATCCTTTCAATTGGTATCAGAGCAAGGTCTCTCCTTGTTTAGGCTTCACCACCTAGAGTGTAAAGATGTCGGCTAGTAGTATAGTGCACAATGACACAATTATCTTTGATGGCATAAATTATATTTTGTGGAGAAATTGCTTGCTTTGTAATCTTCGAACCTTGTGTCCAAATATTGAGCGATTTATAGATGTAGGTTTTTCTCCTCCGATGGATCCTCAAAATCCATCTTTAGAGGATGAGAAAAATTTACATCTCGAAGCTCAAGTATCTAATGAGCTTATTTTCTCTTTGAGCCCCATAGTTAATTTGTTCTTGACAAATGTAAAGCGCAAGTCATCTCATGAGATGTGGACCAAGCTTGAAAATATATTTGGTGGGTCCATTTCTCATAGGGTCGGTGGTATCTCTGAGGAGCTCTCTTCTCCTTCACATCATGAAGAGCTCCAAGTGGCTTCCACCTTCGGTCGTGATGAGATTTCAATTCCCTCCACTTCATCTACATGTGACAAGTCACAAGGTAATGGCATGGTGAGTGGATAAATCACATGTAATGATGGTAGTAGTTCTCTTTACACCAATGGTTCATGTTCTATAAATGCTAATGGTGTAGAGAGTTTGGACTTAAACACTTCTTGCAACGATAATTATATATCCCCTTGTGTTGCTAGTCCTTGCATATTGTCTAGAAATTATTTGAGTACTAGTGTAGATGATATGCTTGATTTGTCGTGTTCCAATAAACAAAATGCTTTTATTTCCTCTAGTTGTGTATCTAACAATGTAGAGGAAATCAAACACCCTATGGAGCAAGACACAATCATGAATGAAGATTCAAGACTATCCTCATCTTCATCCTCCCGTGCTCACATGTGCCTTATGGCAAGAGGATCAAAGATATCTCCTACTTTGGATCCCAAGATATCTTCTCTAGATAATAGCAATGATAATGATGATAGTGATGATGACCTTGATGAGGATACTAGAGCTCTTGTGCTTGAGCTGACCTTTTTGTGTACCTCTCTTCATGGTAATAATAAGGCCATTGCTTGTATCAAACACGTTATGGACACCATAACTAAACAAACGGAAACCATACAGGAGTTGGATTTCCAACTTGATGATGGGAATCGGAGATTCAATCTCCTTAAGCAGGAGATTGCCGAGGAGAAGCACACTAATTGTCTCATACAAAAAATTGAATCTTATGAGCTTGAAAAGGAAAAATCTATTAATGATGCTAGTGCTACTAACTCACCTTCTTGTGAAGCATCTACCCTAAAGGAGAATGTTGAGCTAAGGGATCAACTTGAGTTGCTAACTAGCAATTATGGGAAATTTGAAGAAAGTCATGAAAAGCTCTTGGCCTCTCATAATGATCTTCTAATCTCCTATGATGGGCTAAAGTTATCTTGTGAGGCAAGTATCACTAAGGTAACATCTTGTGAGCCTCATTTCGACATTAGCACAACTCTACTCAAAATGCTATTTTGCCATGTGCTAGTCCTAGTGATCCTTCTTGTCACACTATTGATAAAACTTGTGTTGGATTACTTGCTTTGCCTTGTTGCTCTAACAATGAAGCTTCCACTTCCTCCAGTACCTCTATTTATACTAACCATGTAGAGGAAATCAAAGAGCTCAAGGCCCAATTCACTTCTTTGAAGAAAGACTTAGAAAAGAGTCATGAAGGCAAATCCACACTCGATAATATTTTGAGTGTGCAAAAATTCCCCAATGATAAAAGTGGACTTGGATTCAACTCCAATAACAAGAACAAGTCCAAGAGCAACAAGAAGAAGAGCCAAGACCAAGTCAAGGATTCGTCTAAGATTATTTGCTTCAAGTGCAAGGTTGTAGGACATCATGTAAGATCTTGTCCATTGAAGAAAAAGCACTTGAATGATAAGCAACAAGGGAAGCGGCCACAAGGTCAAGGTCAAGCCCAATCTCAACCTCAAGTTGAATCTAGGCCACTTCCTAAGAAGAATCAAGATAAGGCTCCCCAAGACAAGAAATCAATAAAGAAGAGAAAGGGGAGCACTTGTTGCTACATATGTCATGAGAAGGGGCACTTGGACTCTTCATGTTCAAATGGTACCTTATCTAACCCTATCATTGTTGATGATTATTATTCTCTTGGGAAGGATAAGGATGGCAATGTGTTTGCCAAGTTTGTTGGAACTCAAAGTGGTGTCAAGAAACGAACCATTTGGGTTGACAAGCCTATTGTGACTAACCTCTTAGGACCCAACTTGGTTGGGGACCAACAAGCTCAAACTTGATCAATAGGTGTAATTGGAGGGCATTGGAGACTTGGCTAACTCATGAAGAATTAAGGGATCTTCATATACTATATTTGATCAAGCTAAGTTATAAGGATTATCATCTCCCTACCATATACCCAATGCGCCTCTTTGCGGTAACTCGAACTTAACTCTTCTATATTGTAAGTTACTTGCCCCTTTACATGTTTTGCTTTTGTACCAAGTATGTCTTTGTATTTGTTGTGCCTCATGCTTGCTTATTTTGTGTATTCAAGGATGTCTATGTGTTTGGCACATCATTTACTTGTGTGTTTTGCTTTGAGCCTTTAATGCATCTTGATGATATCTTTTTTGGCTCTTTTCGAGTGATTAATGGAACATCCCATTTTGGGAGAGTGATATGCCTCGCGCATCTATCATACCTTAAAATGTGTGTACATGAGTACTACCACTTAGTATTGATATTGCAAGCTTATCTAGTCACTATGTGGTGTGTCATGCTCATGAGAAATTCAAATTCTAAATGTTCATTAATTATATCTAGTTGAGGTTGTTTTTTCCTCTTATTAAGAAAAATTGAATACCACATTATGGGGAAGTAACATGCTTCTTTTGCTGTGAACATATGAGGTGGTGCCACTTAGAGCTGATATTGTTGATTATCTTGTATCTATGTGGCATGTTAGCTCAAACAAGGTCCTAATTTTTGTTAGAAGCTTTTATTGCTCGTCTTTTCGGTCTTTGATTGAGTAAGAAATTCTTGGTGTGGCCTTCCTCAAATGCATATCTCTATATCTTATTTGGGAGACCATTTGCTTAAAGTTATTATAATCATTGCTTTGCATGATTGTGTGACTAGTTGAAGCTATCAAGAATCTCTATCTTTGCATAGTGCTTAATATTTTTATTCCTATCCTATGCTTTTTTATTGTGAAGTTTATCTTTAAATATCTGTGCAATATACCACCGGAAATAAATTCCAATACACTCATTGTCTTGGACAATTGATATACTTGGGTGTGGTAGCATTTTTGGATCATCTTCACCTTGGATTTCACCTCCTATGGCCTTTTTTTCTTTACAAAAATTGTTGTGGATCCCATTGCCTTCCTTGGCTTTTGAACATCTCTTTGATGGTGTTTTTGATTATTATCAAATGTGCTTGTAGTTGAAGACAAACCTTTTCTTCTCGGAACCTTGTGAAATGGATCGTATGGGCACCTAGAGGGGGGGGTGAATAGGTGCTACACCAATTTTTAATTCTTTTTCAATTTTAGGCTTAGCACAAAGGATAAATTCTCTAGATAAACTATTAGGTGGAATTTCCCTATATGCAAACCTATCTACTAGCAAGTAAAGAGCGAGTGGAAGAGGAACGAGTAAACCGAAGTGAAGCACGCGGAGACACATGATTTTTTTGACCGCAGTTCCTTCCTTGTTAAGGGAAGTACGTCTGCGTTGGAGGGGTGGGCGGTACTAAGACCACCACGCCACAAAAGGCCTCACCCTGTTCTCCGATGGATCTGACCACAACAGGCCTGATCCACCTTCCACTATAGGTACCCTTCGAGGCGGGCACCGGCGCCTTTACACAACTAGCGGGGCAACAACTCACTTGGAGGATCCCGAAATGACAACAAGCTGCCACAAAAACAAACTTATCAAATACAATAAACAAGATCTAGGTATTGACAAGAATACTAGATCAAGGATTTCTCCAAGTGAATGGAGAGGAGTTGAAGCGCTTGATTCTTGATGATGATGATAAACTTCTCCTCCTTCAATTCCACCAAAGATCAAGACCTTCGGGTGGTTGATGTGGGAGATTGAGAATGAGAGCTCTTGCACAATGTCTGGTCAATTTCGAATGAATCAAGAGTTATGAACGTTGGGGAAGAAGGGGTATTTATACCCTCCTTCCGAAACCAGCCATTGCAACCTTTGGGGGCCGGATTATCCGGCCCAAGTGAGGGCCGGATTATCCGGTCTGGGGAAACACCGCCCTAGACTCGGAATATCCGGCAGATAATCTGCCCTCTCTCAAAGCGTCGCGCTGAGCTTGCCCTTGATCAACTTCTGGGGGCCGGATTATCCGGTCCTATGCGAAGGCCGGATTATCCGGCCTCGGGAAGAAAAACCGCCCCAATTCGGATTTTCAGAGAGAAAATCCAACCGGATACCGAGCGACGCGCCTTGGCTCCTTTTGCTCGAAAACTGGGGGCCGGATTATCCGGCCTATGCGACACCCGGATTATCCGGCCTGGGGAGGAAAAACCGCCCCAGTTCGGATTTTCCGGGAGAAAATCCAACCAGGTACCGAGCGACGTGCCTTGGCTTCCTTTGAGCGATGAGGTAGGCCGGATTATCCGGCCCTTAGTGGGGCGGATTATCCGGCCCCCCTCAAAACTTCCTGCACACATAGCACACATGAAAAGTCTCCATAGTATTGTTATCTAACACGCAAAACATAGGAAAACATGAAATGTTCTTTCAATCTCCTCCTTTTTGGTGTTAGATGACAATAGCAGGATTTGTAGGAGAAAGACACAAGACAGACAGAGATAACTATGAAAGAGACTCCCCCTCAATGCGTGCATAATAGAGTTTTGCATTGGAATACAAATGCACACAAATAGGTGAATCTATTCCATAGACATAAGAGCAAAAACACATACCACCGAAGTAGAGAATAGGCATCCTTGACATAAATCACAATTATTACCGGATAACCATTATGAGCGCGCGCCTTACATGATAAACCTTCCGTGATAAACCTCCAGCAATAGGATGTGAATAGATAGATCCATAAGCATAATCCAGACAATCACATAAAGTCTCAAACAACCACAAATCACGCATTTAAAGTTCAACGCTAAATGGCCATAAGCAAGAAATAACGAATAGAAAAGTGCAAGTGCTTATGCCCGACCCATGCAAATCCACGGACAACCTAATAGAACTACTTCTCCCCCTTTGGCATCGAGACACCAAAAAGGGAGAAGAGCGATGCTAGCGCCCCATGGGATCACTCATCGAAGTCCTCGTCCTCGTCATCTTCTTCATTCTCTTCCTCATCCTCATCTTCAAGTTCCTCAGTGTCACCTTCCTCATCTTTATCATCAGTAGCAGGCGCAGAAGGGAACAAGTGACGCTCTAGCTCACCATAGCTCAGCCCGGAGGAAGAGTTCCACCGAGCATACGGAGTGGGAGGTGTAGGAGCCGAAGGAGCACCCGAAGCGCCGGACACGTGGTGGAGAATGAGCTGCTGGGAGTGAGCCAACTCATGGCGCTGCTTGTATGCCTCGTACTGACCCTTGCGCGTGTCCACGCCCATGCAGAGAATGTGACGCTGAAACCAGTTCAGCTGCTTGATCTCACGGTCCACGGGAGGCACAGGGGGCCTGCGAGCATCCCTCATGAGGCCCTCAGGAGCAGAGGAGGGGTGAGAGGTCTTCCGAACCTTGTTGTATATCTTCTTGGCCTTGTGCACCGAGTCAATGTAGAACTCCTCAGCAAGAAGCAGGTGACGGATGAGCATCATAATGTAGGGCGCATAGGGAATGGACAGACGGTTGAACATAGCATCACACAGCTCATGGTAAATGAAGTCCATGACATCCAGCCTGTACTGCACTGACTCGTCCTCGCAGGAGGCAGCCTCATGAGAAAATTGAAGTAGCTGAACAAGGTGACCACGGATGCTGTCATTGTTGCCCCCACTCGGTGTAATAGAGTCACGGAAGAGACCCACTAATGCAGCATAGATGGGAGCAAGACCAGCCACAGTACCGACAATGCCATTGTCCACAGTGCACGGGGAGAGAGCTGCATCCTTGTTGGGCTTCAGCTGAGTAATGATGCGGTGGCCACTGGCTCTATCCCTGCTGTGGAAGGAGTACCCCAGAACCTCAGCAAACACGTGAAAATCAGCAGTCATAGGCCTGTCATGAGTCATCCACTTCATAGTGCGACGCTCATCCCCACAAATCACCAAAGTGGACAAGAACTGCTTCACCACCTTAGAGTCAAAGGAGCACTGGAGAGACATGAGATGGTGCAGCCCCATCCTCTCAGCCACATACATCGCATCTACAAGATGCGCCTTCTCCAAAGCATCAACAAGTACCAGTGGGGTGCATAGGCCTAATGTTCAGCCTAGCATATATGTCTTCATAGATCCCCTTCTGTTCTGCACACTAGAAGCGAATATCCCCTAGCTCATCATCACGAGGCAGCTCAGCAAACAAGTCACGGTGACGGATGGCGGAATAGGAGACCGCATCCAAAGTCCTCTAGTTGATCTTGGGCTCCTTGCCCTTCCTCTTGGACACCCCCTCCCTAGTCCTCTTTGCTTGTTCAGCCATGCGCTTCTCTTCGTTCTTCCTTCTCCTCAACTCAACTTTGTCCACTAAGTTACCCTGTCCGTCGTCCCAAAAGTATTTGGCGCGAGGACGGCGCTTGTAGGTCTTGGAAACACCGGAACCACCTGTGAGGAGAATAAGGGCGATAGCAAGGGGATAAGCATACACACAAGTCTAGGAGAGCGCATGGAAAAAGTAGTCAAAAAGTTCATTGGACAAAACTACTCAATGCATACTCCATAGTGAAACTGAAGCAGAATCGAATATGTCAGGCCGGATTATCCGGCCTGGCCAGGGGCGGATAATCCGTCCCTGGCAGAAAATTTCGATTTCACCTAGATTGCATGCAAAAAAGTAGATCGGGCCTAGAAACTGCAAGACTATGATTTCTATGCGAAAATACATCCTTCTAGACAACGTTCCACCCAACAAGTTACACATCTAGCCAAAGATGGGGAGAGAGGGAGTTACCCTCACTCATTGGAGGAAGAACGCGGAGGAGAAGGTACCCGGAGGCGCGGAGAAGAAGATCCGGGGAGGCCCGGAAAATCCGGTGGCCGGAGAGGCTCCGGGGAGGGTGAGGGGCGGCAGGCGGCGGCTGAGGAGGAGGAGAGGGTTGGGGAAGAACCAGGCCCGCGCGTCCCCAAACAACACCCCCACAAGGTGTACAGGGGACTTGTGTGCAAGAATAGATGGCTTAGGGGTAGGGAAAGGCTTAGGATTAAGAGAGCCAAACTGAGATGATACTAGACACTCAAACTTGCAAAAACCAAATCAAATAAAAGCCAAGAGTGAGTGTGATTCCCATAAGAACATGAGAGAGAAAATAACATCCAAAAAGATCCAATTCTCCTCAAGGGAGAGGGCGGTGACCGAAGCCACCTTGTTGGAGTGTATGGTGTGACACCGCGAAGATATATCTTGGGTTCACGACCAATACTCATCAATAAGCTCACATATCACAACATGATATTAAGAGAAATGATATATCTTGCTATTGGCATTATGGGGGGAGGGTTAGCCCAATGAGTTAGGACCACACTCCCCCTATATCCATGCCCACACCTAGACCAACGAAGGATTGAGATGTACGAGTGAGTGTATGGGTAATCAAGACAAGCTCCCGGAATCAATGATATTTAGCTCATTCCTCAAATAGCAGAATCTTGCTTCATCAAGTGGCTTTGTAAAAATATCCGCTAGTTGGTTCTTCGTGCTCACAAAGGATAGATCAATATCGCCGCGAGCAACATGGTCACAAATAAAATGATTCCGAATCTCAATATGCTTCGTCCTTGTGTGCTGAACAGGATTATACGCAATTTTGATTGCACTTTCATTATCACATAAAAGAGGCACTTTGTCACAATTGACACCGTATCCCTTTAAAGTTTGCCTCATCCACAATAATTGAGTACAAGCGCTGGCAGCAGCAACATATTCAGCTTCAGCGGTGGAGAGAGAGATACAATTATGCTTTTTGGAGGACCAACAAACAAGAGATCTTCCCAAGAATTGACAAGCTCTAGAAGTGGATTTCCGATCATCCTTATCACCAGCCCAATCTGAGTCAGTATAACCACATAAAGAGAAATTGGAGCCCTTGGGATACCAGAGACCAAAGTTGGGGGAATGAACCAAATATCGAAAGATCCTCTTGACCGCCACTAAGTGACTTTCTTTAGGAGCTGCTTGATACCTTGCACACACTCCCACACTCAACACAATATCGGGTCTAGATGCGTAGAGGTAAAGAAGAGAGCCGATCATGGACCGGTATACCTTTTAGTCCACATCTTTACCATGAGGGTTGAGTTCAAGATGACACTTTGTTTGCATCGGAGTGGCGACACCATTTAGATCTGTCATCTTGAATCTCTTGAGCATGTCTTGGATGTACTTTGCTTGATTAATAAAGGTTCCTTCTCTAAGTTGCTTGATCTCGAATCCAAGAAAGAACCGTAATTCCCCCATCATAGACATCTCAAACCTGTTAGTCATAAGCTTTGAAAATTCATTGTTAAAAGCTTTGTTAGTAGAACCAAAGATGATATCGTCTACATATAGTTGGCATACGAAGAGCTCCCCCTTAACCTTCTTAGTAAAAAGAGTGGGGTCGATTTGCCCAACTTCGAAGCCACGATCTAACAAAAGCTCTTTAAGGTGCTCATACCACGCACGTGGGGCTTGTTTAAGGCCATAGAGTGCCTTATCGAGTTTGTAGACATGGTTCGGAAAGTTAGGATCCTCAAACCGCGGGGGTTGCTTTACGTATACCAACTCATATACAGGACCGTTAAGGAAGGCACTCTTGACGTCCATTTGTTGCAACTTAAAATTGTTATGTGCAACATAAGAAAGTAGGATACAGATGGACTCAAGGCGAGCCACTGGAGTATAGGTCTCGCCGAAGTCGATGCCCTCAACTTGGGAGTAACCTTGTGCCACAAGTCTTGCCTTGTTCCTCACAACAATGCCATTCTCATCTTGCTTGTTCTTGAAAATCCACTTGGTGCCGATAACATTGCGGCACTCTTTGGGTTTCTCCATGAGTTTCCAGACTTTGTTGCGCTCGAAATTATTCAATTCTTCATGCATAGCAATAACCCAGTCTGGGTCTTCAAGAGCTTCAAAGACCTTCTTAGGTTCCACCATGGAGATATGAGCTTGATGCTCACCAAAACTGGCCAATTCTCTTCTTGTAGAAACCCTTCGTCGAAGATCACCAACAACCTTGTCGAGAGTGTGACCCCTCAACTCAAGGTTACGATCAGCCCGAGCCTTGCGACGAAGTTCAATAAGTTTGTTGTCTCTTGGAGGAGGAGATTCATCCCTTGAGTCTTCATTGGAAGCATTTTCTCTGCCTTGATCAGTAACTGGAACATCAGTAGCAGGTGGTGGAGACGCATGCCCTTGAGGTGAATCCGTAGCCGTAACAGGAGGTTGCGGAACTGGAGAGTCTGGGCCAGATAATCCGGCCGATGGAGAGGCCGGATAATCCGGCCTGGGAGTACTTGTCGCAGCTTCATCAGGAGGCCTGAGACTTACTTGAACTGGTGAGGGGCCAGATAATCCGGGGCTAGCCGAAAAATCCGGCCTGGAGCTTGCGTTGAAATCTTCACCAGCAGGAGCAACATGGTCAGCTGTAGCTGGGTGGCCGGATAATCCGGTGTCAACTGGAAAATCCGGCCTGGAGCTTTCTGGAACATCTTGACCTTCAGCAGTTGATGGAGATGGTGTAGAAGTTGCCCCCGTGGTTGGAGCATGTTGAGTATGTGTAGATGAGGGCTCTATATGAGTAGAGCATTGTCCTTCCCGGTCCGCCACAAGGGGTTCCTCAATGGTGCGGAAGAATCCCACGCCCATTCTTCTTATGGCATCTTGGGGTATTTCAACATCTACATCACAAACACCAACTTGCTCCGCACGGGAACCGTCATTTTCCTCGAACGCCACACTACAAGATTCTACAACAGTTCTAGAGAGCTTATTGTAGACTCTATAAGTGTGGGATTCGGCACCATAACCAACAAAAATACCTTCTAAAGCCTTAGATTCAAACTTAGATAAACGAACTCCTTTAATAAGAAAGAAACACTTACACCCGAATACCCGAAAGTATGAGATGTTTGGCTTATTACCGGTAAGTATTTCATACGAAGTCTTGTCCAAGATCTTGCGGAGGTATAAATGGTTGGATGAATGACAAGTAGTAGAGATTGCTTCAGCCCAGAAGTTATATGGAGATTTAAATTCGGCTAACATTGATCTTGCCATGTCCATTAGAGTTCGATTCTTCCTCTCGGCTACACCATTTTATTGAGGGGTGTACGCAGTGGAATATTGATGTCTTATCCCCTCTTCACTTAGGAACTCATTTAAGGTATAGTTCTTAAACTCCGAGCCATTATCACTCCTTATAGCCAGAATGGGGACATTGTGTTGACGTTGAACCTCGTTGGCGAAGTCGATGACAGTTTGTTGAGTTTCACTCTTCAACTTGAAGAAATAAACCCAAGTGTATCTTGAGTAATCATCAACAATCACTAGACAATACTTCTTCCCACCGAGGCTTGCATGAGATGGAGGTCCGAAGAGGTCCACATGAAGGAGCTCCAAAATCCTTTTTGAAGAGATAATGGTTTTCCTTCGATGAGATGAATCATGCATTTTCCCTTCAACACACGCCCTACAAACATGATCTTTGGCAAAAGAGACATTTTCTTTTAGTCCGAGAATGTGGTCAC
Source organism: Avena eriantha (assembly GCA_910589775.1). Taxonomy (NCBI): domain Eukaryota; kingdom Viridiplantae; phylum Streptophyta; class Magnoliopsida; order Poales; family Poaceae; genus Avena; species Avena eriantha. The sequence continues at coordinate 179,566,139 of OU342744.1, read as the reverse complement.
CCTTGTGGAGACTTTGCAAAGTTCTCATATTGACCTGGGCTAGTCGGCGATGCCATAGCCAACCCGCGTCAGCCTTTCCGAAAAGACACATCGGGCCTGTAGTGGTTTTCCCCGAAAAGTCCACCACGTACAGGTCGTTTTCGACATATCCCACGAAAGCGACTTTTAGAGACTTGCTCCACAAGAGTACCACTAAATCAACATCAATGTAAACTACAAAGCTCATCTTACCAAGGGCACGAACTGAAAGTAAATTGTACCCAAGGGTCTCAACAAGCATGACGTCCACGAGAGAGATATCGTGAGCCACCAAAACTTTACCGAGCCCCGATACCTCAGATTTTGACTTGTCACCATAGGAGACGGTTATGTGATCAAGGTTTGGCCGCATCTCCGTGATGATCTCCTTGCTTCCGGTCATACGACTCGTGCAACCGCTATCGAGTATCCATTTAGAACCACCGGAAGCATAGCCCTGCAAGAAAATTACTTCTTGGTATTAGGTACCCATTTTTCAATGGGTCCTCTCATGTTAGTAACAAGGATCTTGGGAACCAAAATAGACCAAGGAATGTAACAATCTTAAGGTCCTACATAACTAGCATAAACATCACCATGATAATCACAATATAGTTCAAAGTTAGGATTGTTGATCCCTACAAAACCATCATAATTAGTCTTGTCATTGGTAATGTTGCTAGTCTTGGATTGAGTAGTCTTGCTCTTCTTCTTCTTTTTCTTCTTTTTCTTGCTCTTTATCTTGTGTATGTACGCAAGACCTTCTTTACTATTGTTTGTCCTTTAGCTGCTTAGTATCTCATCAATAACTCCTTTACCCTTGTTTTGAGAACTTCTTGCAAGGTCTTCTTTTCCAAAGGATAAAGTGATACTACAAGTTGAAAACTAAGGGACCATAAAGGCTTATGGTAACTTGAGATAGTCATAACATGGTGTGAGCATGCGCCAAGTCAACCCAAATAAAGCATCAAAGGAGAATACCACTATACTATGCTTTAATATGCTAAAACAACGCATGATTCATCCAAGGCACATTAAGCAATCTCAATTGTTTATAACAAGTTATGCTACAACAAAGAATACTAATCATAAAGCCAAAACAATATCAAGTATGGCATGACAAAGCATAGGCCACAGTCAAAAACAAGCTCTCTTTACCACTTAAGCATGAACTTTCCTACTCTTTTCCAAGCCAAACCAAACTATTTGAAAGCCAATGTATGAAAGAGGGGGTCCAACCAATTTATTCAGAAAAATAAGCAAACCACGCAAACTAAAAACCAAACGAAAACGAAAAAGAAGACGCTCCAAGAACAACACAACTGTGCATGAAACAATAAAAATAAAGCGTTTGGAAGAAACCTGGGATTTTTATTGATGAAAAAGGGATGCCTTGGGCATCCCCAAGCTTTGATGCTTGTACTTCTTGGATATTTCTTGTGTGACACGCGTGGCATACCCAAGCTTGAGCTTTAGTCCATCCTTTATCTCATTACTCATTCCTTCCATACACCTGAAATTTTTCCTTCATACAAAACTTCACACAATCTTTATTAGCAACATTAGTGCACTCAAGATAAATAAGTCTTAAGGTTCAGTTCTAACACCAAATAAACTTCCATTAGAACACTATCTACTGTAGAACTTCCCTCAAAAATCTCAATTCCCCAAAAGAACTCAAAAAGGAACCAACAAGAAGCAAATGCAGAAAATGGTAGAAATCTGTCAAAACAGACCAGTAGGTAAATACGAATTTTTTCAAAGACCTTCGGTTGCTCAAATCAAAAAGTGTTGAGCTAACTAAAGTTAGATAACAACCTGGGGCAGAAGCACAAAAAATTACAGCTCAATCCGAAATACATAGCTCTCTCACGAATTTTTACGGTGAAGCACAAAAAATCTGTTTCGGGACAACAACTTTCCCAACCATTACTTCTCTCTAATTAGAGGTTACTCTTGGCACAAAAGGCAGATAAAAAGGATAAGGAGCGGTTATTACAGAGGTAATAACTTCTAGGACTTATCTAAATTTTTTGGGTTATCTCCCAATAAGTACTTTTCTTTAACGCCTTTAGGTTAGGCATAAGCAAAAACTAAAATGGATATAATAGAAGTAAGCAGAGATAATCATGGTGAAAACATTGTTTTGTTCAATGAAATCCTTTTGTTAACAAGGTTTATCAGGTCTTGTTACCAAAACAATTCCATATGAGACAAAACTTTGTATCCCACTAATGATTATGTTACTTCAACCTTGATAGCAATGGTCCCAATCATAATAGTTTCAAATTTTTCTCTTTGTATGGGACAATATATTTCTCCAACTTGAATGCCCTCAACATGTTCAATTGAATTCAAACCATAAGTTCTTTCAATCTTCTTGAGTAAATAGACAATGTGTTCATTGAAGGTCACCTTCCCTTGATTACAATTAATAACAGCTCCTGTAGTATTTAAGAAAAGGTCTTCCAAGAATAATAGACATATTATCATCTTCAGGCATAAAAATTTGAGAGGGTGCTCTCATAAGAAATATGAGTTGAAGTAAAAGAGAGCATCAAGAAGCAAATTCAAAACACATTTAAGTCTAACCCACTTCCTATGCATAGGAATAATGTATGCAAATAAATTCACAAAGAACAAAGTGACATGCATAGGAAGATAAAACAAGAGTAATTTCAAAACTTTCAGCACATAGAGAGGTGTTTCAATACCATGAAAACTTCCACAACCATATTTTCCTCTCTCGTAATAATTTTCAGTAGCCTCATGAATAAACTCAACAATATAACTATCACATAAAGCATTATTTTCATGATCTACAAGCACTAGAGCTTCATCACAAACATTCTCAACAGAAACCTCAGGAACATAACAATCATTCTCCTTTAGTAAGCAAGGGGGACAATCAAATAATGTAAGGGATAAAGAGTTACTCTCATTAGAAGGTAGGCATGGGTAGCTAATCCATTCTTCCCCCTTTTGTTCATCACTATCCTCCTCTTTTTCATCTAATGAGATTTCAGGTTCATCAATTTCTTCTTCCATAGGATCCTGCAAGGCATTAGTCTCCTCCATTTGTGGAAAGCATCTATTAAAATATTCAAGAATATAGCCAATTTCAACCTTGTAATTATCAAAGCAAAATTTAAGTATACCATACACCTCATATTTGTAAGGTGAATCATCAATATTTTCAAGCAAACTAGCAAGTTCAAAAGCACCCTTCCAAGCAATAAATTCCTCAATTTGTTCCACATCATAAAGGTCATAATTTCCCTTAACATAGGAAGATATGGTAACATTATCATTATACTCACATTGAAAAGGAGGTGTTTGTACCTCCTGCAGCAACAAGATTTATCAAGGCAATAAGTAACATTATAAGTAGAGCACATGTTTCTAGCAATGGTATACAATCTATCAATTTGTCCCCATAAGTGTTTCCCTTTTTGTGACAAGCAGTGTTCCTTATAATAATCTTTTTGATCTTCCGTGAACCCACCTTGCCAATAAGATTCAGTTTCAAAGAAACTAACCATTGACAACAAGCATGATAAAGCAAGACAAACCAACAAAAATAACAACTAGAGTAGGAACTACTTTTTTTGTATTTTTGATAAAGAAACAAGCAAACAAGGAGAAAATAAACTTATCTTGAACAATAGTGAATCCAAGTGAACTTGATAAATAAAGTTATGCTCCCCGGCAATGGCGCCAGAAAATAGTCTTGATGACCCACAAGTATAGGGGGTGTATCGCAGCATTTTCGAGGGAAGTGAAACCCAATTTATTGATTCGACACAAGGGGAGCCAAAGAATACTTATCAGCCTTAACAACTGAGTTGTCAATTCAGCTGCACCTGGAAACAATCTTGCTCACAACAGTTTATCAGTAGCAACAGTTTTGTAGTAGGAATAGTAAAGTAACAGTAGTAGCAAAGCAAAGACAGTAGTAACAAAAGCAGTAAACAGTGGGATTCGAGTGCGGTAGGCATAGGGATGGATGGACGGGCGTTGCATGGACAAGACAATTCACATAGCAATCAAAACATAGGGCAATTGCAGATAAATAAGATAAAGCACCCAAGTACTAGACAATCCTAGGCATGTGTTCCATATATAGTCATACGTGCTCGCAATGAGAACTTGCACAACATCTTTTGTCTTGCCAGCCTGTTTGCAGCGGGGCCTCTAGGGAACTACTGGAAATTAAGGTGCTCCTTTTAATAGAGCACCGGAGCAAAGCATTAACACTCCGTGAACACATGTGATCCTCACATCAAAGCCTTTCCCTTTCGGCTACCCCGATTTCTGTCACTTCGGGACCATAGGTTCCGGACAACGACGTGTGTATACAACTTGTAGATAAGACCCAAAACAATACTATCATGATGAATCAATAATAAGTTCAAATCTGAAATCATGGCACTCAGGCCTTAGTGACAAGCATTAAGCACAACAAGTCGCAACAAAGTCATAAAGCACTAATAAAAGATACTAGGCACCATGCCCTAACAATCTGATGCCATTACATGAACGATCTCATCCAATCCCTACCATCCCCATAGCCTACAGCGGGGGATTACTCACTCATAGATGGGGGAAACATGGATGGTCGATGGAGATGATGGTGAAGATCGATGGAGATGGCTCTGGGGGCACTTCCCCGTCCCGGCAGGGTGTCGAAACAGAGACTTTCTGTCTCCCGTATCTCCCCTTCGGTGGCGGCGGCGCAGCGGAACTTTTCGTGGAAAAATGTCGACCCCCCCGAAGTTTTTAGGTCAGAAGGCTTCTTGTAGGCGAAGAGGGAGACCGAGGGGGTGCCTAGGGCCACCACACCATGCCCTGGCGCGGCCAGGCCCAACCCGCGCCTGGGGGGTGTGGCCAGCCCCTGGCCCTCCTCCGTCTCGTATTCTAGCTCCATGAGTCTTCTGGAAAAACACGCACTTTGGCTTTTGTCGCGTCCAATTCCGAGAATATTCATTTTCTAACTTTCCTGGAACCAAAAACAGCAGAAAACAGGCAGCTGGCACTATGGCTCTTGTTAATAGGTTAGTCCAAGAAATCATATGAAAAGTACTCCAAAGTGTGGAGAAAACACGAGAAAGTGGATAAAACCAAGCATGGAGCATCAAAAATTATAGATACATTTGCAATGTATCAGGGAGCCTCAGAGGAGGATGGAGATGGGGCTATGGATGATGTAAGGCGAGCAATCATTTGATTCATCTCCTCCATCTTGGCCTCAAAGGATATCAACAAGGTTGTTTCCAACGACTTGAGATCATCCATTGTGACCTTATCCACAGCCTCATTTCCGTCATCCTTGGTACCCATACTACTCTTAGGCGGTTAAGCCCGAATTAAGAGCCGGGGCTCTGATACCAATTGAAATGGATTGTATGGGCACCTAGTGGGGGGGGAGAGTGAATAGGTGCTACACCAATTTTTAATTCTTTTTCAATTTTAGGCTTAGCACAAAGGATAAATTCTCTAGATAAACTATTAGGTGGAATTTCCCTATATGCAAACCTATCTACTAGCAAGTAAAGAGCGAGTGGAAGAGGAACGAGTAAACCGAAGTGAAGCACGCGGAGACACATGATTTTTTTGACCGCAGTTCCTTCCTTGTTAAGGGAAGTACGTCTGCGTTGGAGGGGTGGGCGGTACTAAGACCACCACGCCACAAAAGGCCTCACCCTGTTCTCCGATGGATCTGACCACAACAGGCCTGATCCACCTTCCACTATAGGTACCCTTCGAGGCGGGCACCGGCGCCTTTACACAACTAGCGGGGCAACAACTCACTTGGAGGATCCCGAAATGACAACAAGCTGCCACAAAAACAAACTTATCAAATACAATAAACAAGATCTAGGTATTGACAAGAATACTAGATCAAGGATTTCTCCAAGTGAATGGAGAGGAGTTGAAGCGCTTGATTCTTGATGATGATGATAAACTTCTCCTCCTTCAATTCCACCAAAGATCAAGACCTTCGGGTGGTTGATGTGGGAGATTGAGAATGAGAGCTCTTGCACAATGTCTGGTCAATTTCGAATGAATCAAGAGTTATGAACGTTGGGGAAGAAGGGGTATTTATACCCTCCTTCCGAAACCAACCGTTGCAACCTTTGGGGGCTGGATTATCCGGCCCAAGTGAGGGCCGGATTATCCGGTCTGGGGAAACACCGCCCCAGACTCGAAATATCCGGCAGATAATCCGCCTCCTCTCAGAGCTTCGCGCCGAGCTTGCCCTTGATCAACTTCTAGGGGCCGGATTATCCGGTCCTATGCGAAGGCCGGATTATCTGGCCTGGGGAAGAAAAACCGCCCCAGTTCGGATTTTCCGGGAGAAAATCCGACTGGATACCGAGCGGCGCGCCTTGGCTCCTTTTGCTCGAAAACTGGGGGCCGGATTATCCGGCCCATGCGACACCCGGATTATCCGGCCTGGGGAGGAAAAACCGCCCCAGTTCCGGGTACCGAGCGACGCGCCTTGGCTTCCTTTGAGCGATGAGGTAGGCCAGATTATCCGGCCCTTAGTGGGGCGGATTATCCACCCCCCTCAAAACTTCCTGCACATTTAGCACACATGAAAAGTCTCCATAGTATTGTTATCTAACACGCAAAACATAGAAAAACATGAAATGTTCTTTCACCTTGTGCCATTGTGAAAAGTGTTAAGGGTTCGGTTTATTTGTTGAAACCTTGCTCTTTTGGGAATTTGTTATCTCATTCTTTCTTCTCTATGTTATTTGCTTGAATGAGATAAATCTTTGAGCATTTATGTTTTTATCTCATCTTTTATGATCAATAGTTTTTGCTTGGTTCATTTGTTGAACTTTGTTGAACAAATCTTGTGTTGATTTGATTTTTTGATATAGTTTGGACAACAAATGTGTTTTGTCACACCTTGTATGCCTTCTTGAATATTTTGGTATTTTGTCCAAATTATATACTCATTGGTTCTTGAAAGTCTCGTGCATGGATGTTTACTAAATGTATATCTTATATCATGTTTTGCTTTCTTTGATCCAATATATATGGTATACTCCATCAAATCCTTAAACGGCTATGATGTGCATGAATTTCAAATTTCATCTCTAAATATGCACATATTTTTATGGAGTATATCCTATGTGTTGTGGTTAGTCTAACCACTTTGGACCCAATAAGTTTGGGGACCAAGATGTACTTGAATGTTGTTTTAGGTACATTGGAGATGCAATGGATGCTTGTATTATCTATAAGGAACGTGTTGTCACCACATGATAATTGGAGCCAAGCTAGGATGATCAAAGAATTCTTATCTACTACATCATACCATTGCTATCTCGGTAACAAGTATCTTATTCATGCATACTATTCTTCCATCCAATCTCTTGTAGGTTGCATCTTAGCATGAATTTATTTGTTTGTAAATGTTGCGGTTCTTGCAAGGATCTTTGAAAGACTTTTCTATCCTTATTGCTTATGTGAGTAATTTGAGATGATGCATATAATGTGGAGTATATAAAATCATGTTCATGATTCACCAATCCTAAATATGCCTTCTAGCAATTTATTCCATATCAATTCCTCAAGGTACTCTCATGTTTAATATTGTTGAAATTGCATTGAATCCTTCCTTTTGATACTTGTTGCCTTTCTCAAAATGTCCCAACTAGCATTAGTTCCCTTAGTGTTAGTTGTGATGTTTGTGAGGTTTTCTTTTTCTTTGGTGAAGTTCATTGATATACCATAAGAGAAAATAGAGCCATGGGCTATATATATGCACTTAAGCAAAATATCATTTTTTGGTATATCTTATGACTTCCTCTTGGATATCATATTTTCTTATCTTTATTCTCTTATGTGTGGATGTTTCTTTGTGGATTATTCCCATGATTTCCCAATAAGAAACTTATATACACAAGAGTGTTAATCTCTCGCCTTGATATCCTTGCCTTTTGCCAACCATCTCACTTATCCGCTTAGTTTTTAATGGTTTTGGTAAGGTCTTGATTTATGAGTGCTCGTTTTACTTTCATTGCATCTTCATAGACTCATATCTCATATTTGGTTTCTTTTGGACTTAATCTTGTCTTGACAAGTGTATTGATTTATATCTCTACTCATTCTATCTTGGTTGTGTTCTAAATGATATAGAGGGAGTGAGGATTCCATGTTTGTGCATATTGTATTCAAATGAAACAACTAATTTATGCACAAACCTTGGGGAGCTTCCTTATTTCATTTAGAGAACTATTTGTCCACTTGATTATTTGGATCTTTTGATTGCTTGCTTCATCCGTTGAAGTTTCTTCACCTTGTTATCCTTTTATCAATATTTGATCCTCAATATAGTTGATTTCCTCCGAGTATTCGTCATTGGATATGTGCATACGATTTCACTCATATTATGAGAAATGCACACCTTGGGAGGAACTTGAACTATATTGGCCTTCTAACTTTGTCATCCATTTTGGCACTTGTTGTCAATGGGGGAGAAGTTCAGAGGGTTTTAAGGGAAATGGTTTTCTACTTAAGATTGGTTTGTTCTTAAGTGTTTGCCTTTCATGCATTTCATCTTTATTATGTATTGCATGGCTGAATATATAGTGGAAACTCTCCCAAAGGTTATGCTTGACAATGTATGCAATAAAATTCAAGTTCATCGCACGTGCATATATTGTGGGGGAGTTTGCTCTATATATGTTGGTTCTACTCACATCTCTTGCATTAGTTGTAGTTTGTGTGAGTAGAAGCAATTTTGATATGGGCTAGTATCTTTGTGTTACTTAACCATATCAAATACAACCTCTTGTATACAACTTATTCTCGGATAAGTTGCGTACTTGTTTCTAATATTCATTATATAAACCCTCTTGTTGCGATTATCATTAATTACCAAAATGGGGGAGATTGAAAGGGTAATTGCCCCTATGTGTGGTTTTGGTGATTAATGGCAATCCCTATGGACTAATATTTTCATTGAGTTTTATATGAAGGAATATTCCATAGGTCATGCTTGTAGTCCATATGTTGGATTCAAGTATGGATGCCATGAAGATAAAGATATACCATACATCTTGGCATCAAGATCATCGAATTGAAGATAAGAATATGATATGTTCAAGATCTTGAGAGTGTGATCTCAATAGAAGAATTCAAGATATGGCTCTAAGCCGGTGTCATGATAGCCTCATTAGTTGAGCTATGGTTGATTAAGAATTAGAGCATGTAATCAAATGAATAGTTCCTTATGTACCTCAAGATATTTAGATGGAGCATGAGAAGACACTTAGTTGACCAATGCAAAGAGTGAAGAGTGATTTCAAGTTGGTCAACACATGAAGCATAAAGAATGAACCACATGGATCTTGTGGTGTGGCAAGCCTTGTCATTTATGCATCATGAACTAACCCATTATATATGTTCCTTTGTGTTTTATATATGGGATAGATATCTTTCCCTGGGCATGCTTCAAAAGTGAAGATCTCAATAGCCCATGAGAGGATGGCATCAAGTGGTGATCACCATCAAGGTTGAGAAGGGCAAGTTCAAGATAAGCATCTCGAGAAGATCATTTGCTTGAAGCTTGCCGTCCATATTGGTGATAATGGATATGTGAAGACGTGTCTTAATGAAGCTATCCCATAGTGGTGTATGGGGGAGCAAATTATGAGTCTTCACGAAGCAACAATGATCAAGTGGTGCATTCCGGCTTGGATGGAGCTTGAAGCGTTGTCATCAAGATCAAGCGGGATGCGCAAGGCAAAGGTATGGCCTTGCTAGGTTTTCCTTTTACCGGTCTCAAGGTGGTTGTTGGGAGACCGGGTTATAGGATAGATAGCCGCACTATCAAGAGGGGCTTTCAGTTGGGTAACTTGATCACATCGTCGTAGGGAGCTCAATCCTTGGCATACTTTGCATCTTCCTATTTTTTTGCTTCTTGGTATTTTCTCTATGAGGTTCTTGAGCTTGTTGCTAGCTCTTCAACAAGCCCAAATTCATCAAAAACAGAATTCATATGCATCTTATATGGCGTTTTCGAGTTTGAAGGTTTTACCGGTTCTTCTTATAGGGAGGCTCCATACCTTTCCTCATTTGATTCTATCTTCCTTTGTTGGACTATGATATTTTCATGCACCATATTGTAGAGCTTGTTGTCCTCATCAAAACAAGCCCAAGATCATCGAAATCGGAGTTCGGATGCAAAAGTTATTGCGTTTTTCGTGAAGTCAGTTTCATCCCGGTTGTGGATCCGGTTCAACCGAGCCCCACACCGGACGGTCCGGTTCCAGCTCCGGTAGACCAGATCTCAGACCGGATTTTCCGGTTTTCGCGACCGAGTCTATTCCGGGTTGGCAAACAGAGGTATTTCGGTTTGTAGGTCGGTCCTCCGGCCTAGGGACCGAGTTTCCCGGTTCTGGGGCCGGTCCAACCGACTTTGGAACCGAGTTTTCGCTGTTTTCTCTCCAACGGCCATATTTGCTTTTCCTTATAAAAGGGGGTTCTTCTCCCAACGTTTTTGGGTGTTCTTGAGCCTGAAATTGACCTCCATTGTTGACCCTCTTGAGCTTGCTTCCTCTCCCTTCCCTCCTATGATTGTTGCATATTTTTGAGGACTTTGGAAGAGGAGATCTAGATGTACAATTTCCACCAATCAATTCCTCCTCTAAGTGAGAGGAACCCAGTGGATCTGGATCTTGGAGTCATTTGTTGACTTCCACCATTGTTCTTCCTCTCTAATTTCTCCCTAGCACTTGTTGCTTTGGTGGGATTTGAGAGTGAGGGATTTGAATACCCTTGGTGTTCTTGCTTTGCATTCTTGCATAAGTGTTGAGCTCTCCACTATGATTTGTTCGAGTGAGTGACCGTGAGCTTGTTGCTCTTGGAGGGTGACCTCCTAGTTGGCTTGGCGGTTGGTGCCGCGGTGTCCTCTTCGTGGAAGATTGTGAAGAGACCCCGGCTTCTCCTTCGTGGAGCTTGTGAAGTGGTTGTGGAGCTTGCCATCTCCGGAGTGGAGGAAAAGCTAGCCATAAGGAAAGGGCCTATTCCTTCATGGGATAGACTCGGAGAAGAAGGTGAGCCTTCGTGGCGTTGGGAAATCCTTCGTGGAATCCCACACCTCTCCAACGCGACGTACCTTACTTGTAAGGGAACACGGGAATACATCTTCGTCTCCGCGTGCCTCGGTTATCTCTATATCCGAGCTTACTTTCCTTGTGATAGCCATCGAGCTTGAAGTACTTATATCTTGCTTATCACTTGTGGTATTTATCTTGTGCTATCTTGCTTAGCTTATCTTGTTGTTGGTGCACTTAGTTGAGTCTAGTGTATTTAAGTTTTGTGCTTGTAAAATAAACGTTAGTTTAATTCCGCATTCTATCAAGCCAAGACCATAATAGTTTTGAAATTGCCTATTCACCCCCCCCTCTAGGCGACATCTCTATCCTTTCAGTTATTTTCCAAAGTTACTAAGTATCCATAATTCAAGGTGGGCTCGAAACCCTTGCCTAAATTGGGATGATGAATGATGCAATATCTCCGAAGTCACGTGTTATGGGAATCACTACGCGATTCCAAAAGTTCACAACTACGAAATACAATGATGGCGTTGTTGAAGTATGGTGACTGTAAAGTACGCTGGTGAAGGATTTGAAGTGATGTCATGGCCTGGTTATCTCTTTATTTTATTGTTGTTTTATAAAACAAATCTAAATTGGTATTTGGATGTTTAGAGGGTTGTGATACTGTAAATAAATTAGAAGGATAAAATGTGTTGTGTAATTCTTTTTGGGCTAGGAGGTGTGTTTTGCTTGAGAAGAAAAGAGTGGCTTCACTGGGCTTCTGAACCTTGCAAAAATGTTTTAGAAAATTTCTAGATATTTGACAACTCGAGGTAGAGTGGAAAGCTCACCGCAGTTATTGTTTGTTGAAATTGGAATGACAGATGATGCAATCTCTGATGTCATGGGAATGACTAAGACACGGTGATTTCCAACACACACACGAGTGACATGGAGATGTGTGACTATGAAGTATAGTGACATCATTGTTTGAGTATAATGACTACAAAATATGATAGTGTCACAATGGTGTAGGAGGTGACACGAATTGACTGGTGGGAAAGGAAAATGGGCAAAAGTGCCTTTGCGATTCTATGTTTTGAGAGAGAGAGAGAACCCAACGGTTTGTATTGGTTCAATCATTCATCCTTCAAATCATCGATAATTTTCAGATACATTATATCTATATCTATATAAACTTTGAGAGCTGTGGCAAAACACGGACATTTAACTAGTTTTATATAAGAACACTCAACTCGCTCGCTCGTATGTACCTCAAATCAAGTGGTCGAACCACCACAGCAAACAGCGACCGAAGCCCTACCATGGGCCGGCCCATGTTCACTATGCCTCAGGCGGCGCGGGTCACATGTACCGCTAAAAGCGGCATATATCACCTCCCCAGTTTCGCTGCTCCCACCATGGCCACCGCCGCCGCCGCCGCCGCCACAGCCGCCGTACCGTCGCACGACCCCCGAACCTTCGCCCTGCAGCAAGGAGAGTTGGACGGGCGCTTTGCGGACGCGGAAGAGAAACCAGCAGCACCGGCCGAGGAGCCCGCGGAGGAGGAGGAGGAGGAGGAAGAGGATGAGGACGAGGAGGACGACTGGACCGACGAAGACGTGGACGAAGCCCTAGCCTGGCTCGACGCCGCGGAGGGTCCGGATGGCTCAACGCGGCTTTCCGCCTCTTTCTCGGCCTCCGGAGGCACGGCGCGTAGGCCGAACGCGCACGGCGGCATGCTCGCCCGCACCCTCCAGCCGCTCTCCAACCGCCAACAGAAGCTAGCCTCGCACTTCCGCGCCGGGCCTTTGGAGGTATGCTGTTTCAACTCCTCACCTTGGATTAGTTAAGTAAAATTTCGGCTTGTGCTGGACATTTACTGGACTGGTTCACTATATTGTCGTTAAAGTTGGTTACACCTGATCATGGAGCTATGCCTAGTAGTACCGGCTATAGAAGCACACATGGTCATAGTATGGGAACGAAACACTGGCCATGCTTTATTCATTTTGTGTGCTGTAGTACTATGCTGAATATTTGATTTCGTGAGTTTTGAACCACTCAGGAGTGGGAAGGCAGAATGGACGTGGGGATGTCAAATTCAGTAACGACTACAATCAGGGACAGCGTAAGAGATTCTGCAATTGGGAAGACAAAGAACATTGGGAAGGCTGATCGTGCTACAGTTGAACAGGTTTGTATCTTTTTTGTTGTTGGGTGATGCTTATTTCATTCTCTGCTTGGAAATCAACCTGTACACTTGCACATTCCTGTTTCAAATATTTCTTCACTTACAAAGTATGCAAGAAAACAATGTCTAGTTTCTAGATTATAAAACTCTTGGTTTGATGTACATGGGTAAGAATTTTTATGCAAGTCATTTCAGATCCTGCTCTACCTCCCACTGTAACATATTCCCTAACCTATTGCATTCATGATTATATGTTGGTCTAAGTGGCATCATTCAGGGACAGCCTTTGTTCGTAAATTCACGAGAAGTCTAATGTTTTAGTGAAGTGGTTTCCTGAATGCTTGATATATTTGTTTTATACGCAGGCTATTGACCCGAGAACACGCATGGTTTTATTCAGGATGTTAAACAGAGGCATTTTTGATAACATAAATGGTTGTATTTCAACTGGAAAAGAGGTAATCTTCAATTTCAGTGCATATCGCATTACATGTCTTCTGCTACTTGCCAGTGTCATTGCATCTGCGGTATACGGAGTACATCGCTACTTGAACTGTTGACAGAAGAACATAGAAAATGCATACAGAACTACATTGCAATTTTTTATTCATCATTCTGTATATGTGTAACTGGATTAATAGACTCAATACTAACTGCCACAGTTCATTTGTCTTTTCCTATGTAGGCAAATGTATACCATGCAACAAAGAGAGATGGCACTGAGTTAGCAATCAAAGTCTACAAAACGTCCGTCCTCGTTTTTAAGTAAGATATTGATTTATAATTGTTGTGTATTCTAATTGGATTCTTATTGAGAGCTACTGCCGAAAGATGACTCTTGTTATTTTGTTGTACCCTTTCTGTACTTAGTTATTTTGATTTAAAAGAGTTTGCATGTGAACAAACTACATCATTCCTTGTTGCAGGGATAGAGACCGATACGTCCAAGGAGATTATCGTTTTAGACATGGTTACTGCAAGCATAATCCTCGGAAAATGGTAAAAACCTGGGCTGAAAAGGAAACACGAAATCTTATACGGTGAGGATTATTCTCATTTAGCATGCTTTACTCATGATTGGCATTCCACTATTTTGGCAAGATTTCTCCTGGTAGGATTCTTTTGTTAAAATGGATTTATTTCTGTGGGAAAAGAGGATGCACTTGGAGGCATAAGCTATAGTTGCCATCCTTTATTTTGTTCCGTCTACCCCAAATTAAGTTCCGACCCTCTTTACTTTTATCTTCTTCTGCAGTACTTCAAAGAATGCCTTCAGTTAGTCAAATAGGAAAATGAAATAGGTTGTAACTTTGAATCGCATACGCTTATTCTTACCCTGTTCAGAGTCGGAGAAAAAGGAATCCGATGCCCGGAGCCAAAGCACTTGAAGCTTCATGTTTTGGCGATGGATTTTATAGGTAAAACTTGTGATAAATTTGTTTATTTGAATGCCTGTAGAAATGGCATAATATCACAACCTACTAATTGTTCAAAACGTACATCGGGCTGGTGGAACATCTCACCGAACAGTACTTTCATGGTATTATCAGTACATTTAATAAATTGAGTTGGTTCTCCTTCAGGAAAAGATGGTCATGCTGCTCCTCGCCTTAAGGATGCTGGTTTGTCGAATGATAAGTTGCGTGAAGCTTACTTTGAGGTACATGACAAAGATTAACAAGTTAATATTTGCACCTTATAGTAGCTATTTTTGTATTCTATTTCTGTCATCCTTTATTTTGCAAGATGTGGATGTGAACTTTGGTCTGTGCTAAATGATTGCAAATGTTACCATTAGTCAACTTATATAGTTGCAACCTTGTACATGTTTGATCACTTTGGATGTCATTCACATTTAACCCAAGACAGAGCTCTACCCTTGCTGCATTCATGCACTACATTTTCTACTCAATGGCTGGCATCAGTTGTGTTATGCAACGTTGGTGTTCTGTTCATATCCTTTCATGTAGAATTTGTACCAGGGCATGTCCATGTAGTTATTAACAATGATTCTGCATCAATGTGACCAAATATGCGCCTCCCTATGTTATGACCAGTTCCTAAACATCACGGGAAATAGTGACATGAGTCTGGGAAGGATAAAAATATGGTGAAAATGGTACTAGTAACTAGTAAGTAGTGACATGAGTCTGGGAAGGTCTCTAGGATCACCATTGTCCACAGACAGTTTTATGTGACTTTTGTTGCTGTAACCTAATTATAAGGGTCACTTACATTTCTACATGCTATCTTACAATATATGTGCGGTGAACTGTGAATGTGCGAGAACTCATGTGCAGAATTTCGTGGTTAAGCTAGTAGGATAGTAGATGTTTTTATCTGCTCATACCCATGGATAACTTTTTCCCTTTACCATTACATGTCAGCTGTATATGGTCTTACTTATAGAAGAATGAACAAGGACCCAAATATTAGATTTTGGATACTTGTAGTGTACCACTTCCCCATATATTTTCCATTGCTTCTTTTTTCAGATAGTTACAACGATGCGGACACTCTACCAAAAGTGCAAGCTTGTCCATGGTGATTTGAGTGAATACAACATTCTTTATTTTGAGGTAGTTCGGCACTTTTGATCAAGACTAAGTTTCTTCACTTTCCCAGTTAACAAGTTCCTTTCTCATTCTTATTTCCATGTTGTGCAGGGACACCTGTACATCATTGATGTTTCACAGTCTGTAGACCTCGACCATCCTTTAGCGTTGGATTTCCTGAAGGAGGATTGCTTGCATGTTAATGTGAGTTACAATTATATTAAATTTTTCCAGAGATGGATAGCTCATGGTTTTTAATACGTGTGCAATGCTGATTCCAGGACTTCTTTGAAAAACGAGGTGTTGCTGTCATGACAGTAACAGAGCTATTTAATTTTGTTGTTGATCAAAATATTGCTGATGAAGGTGTTGATGATTACCTGGAGAAGGTTGGTCTTTATTTTACTTTCAGTAGTTCCATTACATTCTAATAATTGATTTCTTGGGATACTATGGTCATGATCAGGCACAAAACCTGATGGTCAACATTTTTCCTTATATCAGGTTCAGCAAAAGATTTTGGATAATGGAGATACAGCTTCAAAGGATGATGAAATTGATCCGACAGTCTTGGTGCAGGTAGGAATACATAGTGTTTTATGATTATGCATTTCTGCAGCTTCGCCAGAAATATATTTTACAGCAGGGAGCATCTTCACTTCTTCAGTGACAGACCCTAATATCTGAAGCATACTTTCATTTACTGCATATGTATTTACCCATAAATCACCTCATTGCAAGGGTGTAGAATATGCTACTTTTATATATTTTAGTTCAATAGTATGGCCATTGCTTGGGAGAAAAGGCCTTTTGTTGTTGTACACTATGAAGTTATATTGGTTCTACATATGGGGTTGAAGATATAGGACGTGATCTCTCACAGATCTCTTATACAAGTTTTTAAGATATTTTTTTAATGTTTTACTGCATGGTGTACTATTCACTTGCTAATAGTTATATCTTTTGCTCTTTTCGATAGACGTTGGATTATGTGAAGCAATGCGAGGCAGATATTGTCAACATGTCAGTGGCACAACGTCCATCCCTTGGTTATGAACCAACAGCAGATAAGCTTTATGACCTGCCACAATTAGGATTTGTGCGGGCTAAAAATGAGCCTAGAGAGAAGCAGCAAGAACAGCCGGCACAAGAAACACCGGAAGAACCCTTGGACCTGCAGAATAAGTGCTCATTGGAGAACAAGGAGGAAGATGAATCGGACGACAGTGAATCTTGCTCTGATTCTGACGAAGACGGTTCGTGGCAGGAGTCCACGAAGCTGGGGCCCGAGGAAAGGAAGGCTGCTCGGAAGGAAAACAAGAAGAAGGTGAAGGAGGAAAAAAGGGAAACCCGCAAGACGAAGATCCCCAAGGCTGATAAGAAGAAGAGGAAGAAGATGGCGAAAGCCAAGTGCAAGCGGTAGTGAACCGCTGCAGGCAATCCACATGGTTGCACCATCAATTCAAGTTACAGTTGTTATATGAATCTACTTCCAGCTAGTACCTATGTTCAATGAAAATGCGTGATGTTCGTAGTTTTGACGTGTTTTACTTTTGTATCGTCTTCAGTCCTTTATGGATGTATTACCTAGAAAACCAATGCTGTAAAAGAACCATTTTTCCACAACGTTAACAGATCTTTTGAGTTGTGTACCCATGACGTGCCCGAAATGATAAATCTTGATTCTTCTCTTTGTATTTGTTTTCCATTCTAGTACAGTAATACTCCCTCCATCGTAAAAAGGATGTTGTGAATTTGTCTAAAGCAAATCTGCGACATCTTTTTCTGGACAGAGTACTACTACTACATCTTATGTGGCGATTTTGTGTAATCTATGGATGTGAACAGAACATAGTTTTCTGATAAATTGTTCTGAGATCCAAACCGATAAGCAGAAACATAATTTTGCGTGAATACTATGGTACGAGATGTGTATTTGAACGGCATAATTCAAATCTCCAAAGCTTGAATGAAACAGGAGAGTTAATTCCCAAGCATTCAGATTTTTTTCACCTTAACTCGAGCAGATGAAGCATGAAGGCCTCCCTAGGCACTAGCTCCCCGAGGTAGAGTTAAATCCACATTTTACGGCAGCCTTCCTGGCGAGCAAAGCAAACCCTCCCAAAACCGCGGTTCCCCCCCTTGTCCACCTCTCCGCCACCGAAGCCGGGGAGAATGCCGGAGCCGCAGGCCATCCTCCCCCTCCGCGCGCTGCCGCCGGACGCGCCGCTCCCCTTCCCCCCGCCGTTCCACCAGCAGTCCCCGCTCCCCACCGCCAACACCAACCCCAGCGCCACCCCGGCCCCGGCCCCGGCCACGCCCCCGAACCCGACCCCTCCCCCGGCCGCGCAGCCGCCCTCCTCCTCGACCTCCACGCGGCCGCCGCACCCATGGGAGATAGCCGCGCGCGCCTGGCTCGAGTCCTTCCCCGACGGCCGCCCTCCCACCGAACCCGAGGTCGACGCCTACATCGACTCCCACCGCCCCGAGCTCCCGTCCCTCCCCCGCTCCCAGCTACACCAGCGCCTCCTCGCTCTCCGCGGCGACCAGGTAACCCATCTACCCCCTTTCCTGTAGGCGATCCGCACATTGGCTGGAATTCCGTCGTGGTTAAGTTAATTGGATTGATCGATTTGAACTCTCAGTAATCTTACAGTGGTTCAGCACGAATCATGATAGATTTATTTATGGGCGTGGGGTATCTTTTGAGAGACTATTGTTTGTCGATTCCTAAAATGCTCAAGTGCTACTAGTCATGGGAAAGTTAGCTTGTCAATTTAGGTTTACTGATTCATCTCCACAAAAAAAAGTTAGGTTTCCTGAACTTCGCTGACTCACTGTTAGTTTTATTGGAACCCTAGTTCGAGCACATTGAACTCTTACTTCAGCTATGCTTACGAGCTTCGTTAGCTCAACTTTATCTGCTCAATAGCTCTTAAATCCATCTGTCAGAGTTTTCTTTTGTATTCCTATATAAATCTTTCTAGTGACCAAGGAAGCTGATTTCAGGGTGCAATTTTGTTTCTGGTTTCCATCAGGTTCTAGATGCAGACCAAAGTGCATTCCCGTACAGGTTCCAGCGGACCGATCTCTGGAAGCCTGTGTATCAGTGGTTGGAAACTCTTGAGATGGACACTCTAGTTGAATCAAAGCAGATATCAGAGTGGCTTGCAGCGAACCCTCAGGTAATGAACAGGCTGGTCGAGAAGCACTCCAAATATCATTTGATACACTACAGCCAGCGGATGCACTTGAAGTTGCTCAAGAAGAGAGGGAAGTTGCCAAAGGTACATACTTTTCTGAACCACTTTGTTTGGATGGGGGTATACTTGTTTTTATTGGCTGAAGAGGTTTATACCTTTCCAAATAATACTGTATTTATAATCTGATTTAAAATTATGTTTATATTTTATGTTTTATAGGAAGTGCATGGTACTCTGATTGGTTCCTATTTTGTTTCATGAATCCAACATATCAACTTAGTATGATCAAAGCATAATTATTTCTACCATGGTTTTCAGCACAGGGATGTTTTTCTGTCAGCAGTATCGGATCATACCATAGTATCACGATACTATGAGATATTTATTTTGAATATAATTAATTTATATATTACAAAGTATCCTCAAAAAAGCAATATAACAAGTGATAGTATCATCACTGACATAAAAGTAAATAGTAATGATTACTACAGACACACAAGTGTGTGGCCGTAACAATAGGGCAGGCTGTAAGCCCATAACATACACAAGTTCCTTTTTGTGACTGAGCCTTAACACACACAAGTAGTATGGACTTACAAACTAGTAAGGCTGGTTATTTCTCAAAGATATAATAGACCGGTCTTGCTGGGCACACTCTACAAAATTGCAGTTCATGCACGGTAACAGCAACGTAATTTGTTTAGTCCCACCTCCGCGAACTGCAGAACTAGCGAGGAACTTAAATACAGTGGATTCGTTCCATGGCTACTTGGCTAGTGTGTTTGACTATCTTTTTTTTGAAGATTTACAGCAGGAGAGACTCCTACTGTCTATATATTAGAAGAGAAATCAGGTTACATATATTTACAGGTTTGACCAGTGCCTCGCACCTCTAACAGAAAACATGAAGCTATAAGTCTAGTTTTTGCTCTTTTACTTTTTCTACCTTTACGATGAAACAAGTTCAATCAGATCCCTGAGCGTTGTCTGGTGCTTCTCCTTAATTCTGCACCCTAGGATGGTGAGATCCTGCACCATTTGCCTCCGCCAATTTGCAATTTCAGGACTGACACCATCAAATAGTGCACCGTTGCGAATTTTCCAAATATTCCATGCACCCAAGATCATAGCTTCAGTGAAGATCGGTCTAGTCCACGCTCTCTTTGTTTCCTCAATAATGGGCTCAACGGCTAGATCGATATTCGACACCACCCCAAAAACAGCCCAACATTCCCGGGTGTTAATTCTTTCTATCAGCATTAGCCACACAAATACCTTATATTTCATGGTACACTTTGATTTCCAGATCGTGGGTAAGTAACTAGGCGGAATAATTTCCCTGAAGCAAAATTTGTAGAAGCCACTGGTTTTGTATGAGTCTGCACCCCAGATAAATGACCACCCATCTGGCATATCAACTTCCAGTATACTCTCATTCACGCAGACCTGGAACTGGACAATTTCTTCATGTGCCTCAGTCGACAGAGGTAGATGGAAATTGGAGCTTGGGTCCTGATTTTTTAGCAAATTCTTTGAAGGAAAGATCTCCATTTTTTTGCAAATGAGAACAACCTCGCTGAACTATCGCAGAGAAGTGTGTCTGACCAGTGATCCTTCCTTAGAAGTATAGTATCTCCTGCCCTGATGCTACAGGTGGTGATCCCTCTGAAGATTCCCATGAGACTCGCCACGTCTCGCCACCAAAAAGAGCCAGATGGTGGCCTCACATGTGGAACCTGGTTTTCGTAGTGAGACGCCCAGACAATCTGCACCCATGGGCTATCGCATTTCAATGGAACTTATCCAGGAATTTGATGAGCAGACCTAGCCCTAGTCCACCTTTTTTCTTTGGTTCACAGGACAAATCCCACGACGCCAATGGATGTCATTTACTTTCTTCATCAGAGAATTTGCGCCAAAGACAGTGTCTGCAAGCTCGATCACATAATTTGAATATTTTCAGAGGAATTTTTAGAGTGCACGTCGCGAAGATCATTAGTGGTGTGATAGTGGCATTTACATAAGTTAGCCTCCCACCATAAGTGAGCCAGTACGCTGAGCTGGATAGTCTCCTTTCCGCACTACTGACCATGTGCATCAGGTCTGCAACCGTAGGCCTGTTCATGCCCATTGGCAAGCCTAAGTAGTTGAATGGCATCTTGCCTACCTGAAAACCAATCGTCGCTGCAAGTTCGGATGTTTTTCTTCAGAGATATTGATGGGAGTGAGCTGGCTTCTGCAGAAGTTGATCTTTAATCCCGTGCTCTGAGCATATGCCTGTAGGATTCCTTGCACATTCAGGGTAACCACAACATTCTTTTTGTAGGGCGGGTTTTGCGGGTGTGCGGAGTGCGGACTGCCTGCCTCCACCTGCACATTCAGCTTAATGTCAAATCTAGATTCAATACCCTAGCAGTATTAGCTGTTACCTTTTTGTATTATTATTAGTTTGTTTCAGAAAAGGGATGAACCTAGTCTCCTCTAAAGGAGTACATACTCTTTTCGGGTCGGCTAGTTAAGTTGCATTTGCAAGGGATGATATGAGGTAATAGTACTTCATACAACATACTCATATTAGTATCTCATATAGTTGTTTTATTTCCATGAGTTTATTCTGTGAATTCATCTTGCTATCCTTGCAAATAACATTCTGACCGGCTATTTCTCAATCGCTTGAGAAAGGATGAAACACACATTTGATTTATTCACCGTTGGATCTCCTCACACAACTGTTTCTGTGGGTTTCATTTTCCACTCTGGCAGTGACAGCGTGTTGGGTTAGGGTTCAGGTTTGGTTGTAGGTTCAGGGTGAGGATTATCTGTTGGGAGGATAGCTGGATGGGGAGAGCCAGCTGGTGGATTGGAGGTGACGGTTTTAGCTGCCAGAGACGGGCGACAAGAGAGACGACTGTGATGGGATGTGGTTAGAAGGAGGGATGGGAAGACGGAGAGGCCTATGTTGGCTGTGGATTTAGATCCAACGGTTTGCATCATCTGCTGCTTTTTAACGAAAAAGCAAGCACCTGTGGTTCACATCAAACGGCCTCTCTTCAACAATAAGCAAGCGACTTTGCAGCTGGTGGACCCGTTTATATTGTCATTACTCTAGATAGTCCTTACATTATGGCAGTTCATGTTCTTTTCTTGTTCCTTGAAGATACCAACTTTACAAAATTTGATGCTTCAATAACAGACTCTACAACTTTCTGCGGCTAGAGCCACATTCCAGCGAAGTGCTGTTCCAGTGACCCCACTAGAAAGTGCAGTGACCTTACCGGCATCTCTACCTCCAGTGACAGGTTTTACTTCTATTGATTCGGCATTTTTTCGATAAGTGATAATTGATGTTCTACTTAATCATATGCATTATGCTTTACTGTAGGTGGATTTCCAGGAGGCAGTGCAAGCATATCTCCAGGTGGCAGTGCAGGCAAATCTCCAGGAGATGGTGCAGGGAGATCTCCAGGGGGCACTGCAACAGTAAGGGACAAAAATATGTCATTGTCCAAAAAGAAAGAAGCTCTCCTCAAATATGAACTGTATGTACCTGACTCTTGTACTATTCTTGGGGTTATTAATGGATTTGCTACATTCACTAATGGCCTATGATAAAATATACTTACATGTATTCCAGTTTGACAGATTTGCAGAATCAGTTGACCAGCGTGCTGTTAAAGCAGTGTCGTACTGTTGCCATCAAAGATACAGATTCACTGTATATGGATATTCAAAAGCCAGAGACTAATATATGTATACAAGAAGGGACAACTATTGCAAGCACATCAAACCTTGCTGATGTGCCAAATATTTATACCAATGAACAACAAAACTCAGGAGGAGCAGTAGAGGGTGAATTTGGCCAAAAGAGAAAGAGAAACCCTATCATTGTTACACCTGCGTGGTGTTTCAGTGAAGCTGCACCAGGTTCGTCCTTTTTCATGGTAGTAAGATCACCTGTTGTTCTTTTCGATACAATCATACAAGTTAATTTACAGACTTAGGATACTTCCTTTTGGCTGTTCGATGTATATTCTACGAATTCCAGGCATGTTCTTTAATCTGTCAAAATGTCATGTCAGATGCCTTTCAGTTTTTTCTTCCGCGATGAGCCCTTTCATTTTCCACAGTCATATAATTGCAGATTTCTTATTAATATCTATATCAACTGAAAAGTGATGTTACAGGGACCTCGGAGCATGAAACAAATTCTAGTTCACATAGTGATGGCGCAAGAAGTTTCAGTATGTGGAAGGGACATGCTAGTCCATCGTTTCTGCATAGATCTATTAAGAAAAATCTATTGTTCTGCCTAGAGGGGCGTGAAATTGGTAGCAACTGGTCTCAAGTTTGTTCTTATGGAGGTTATGTGGGAAGGAACTGTGAAAGATGGACCCCTTTTCTTGAAGGCATGTTTGTTGTGGCCTCTAAACAATAGTGTCGTTCAATAGTCCTTTTGTATTTTTGAAAACTACACCTAATAGTTTTCAACTTTTCATTTTCTATATCATGATAGATTCTTCTTGATTTCAATATTAGGATGGAATTCACCTGCAGTCCAGTTTAAAGGGCCTGCAGTACAAGCTGTAAAAAAAGTTACTTATCTTGGTATCCAACTTCATTTGCTTATACGTCAAGTGCTCCTTCTGCTCAGCCTCATGACAGGGTATGGATCTCTCAAATGTTTGGTAATGCAATTTGCTACTAGTTCAAATGGTTGATAATTTAGTCTTTCAGTTTGCTTTAGCTCCCTTTAAGCTTATGTAATATCAGATGTAGTTTAAGAAGCCGAAAACTGAACAGCAAGTTGAACTGGAAAAAAACAGAACCACTGAACTCGGGAGGCTTGGTTTGCTTGAAGGTCAATAGTGCCAGGAAAAACCAGGTGTACCAGACTAGTCCTTAACAAATGCGCCAACTGGATTGGTTTGGTTGAACCGAGTGAAATGGAAAAAGAGGAGCGATGCTGGGGCTAGCCAATCTTATGGGCTTAAATACTTGGTTGAACATTACCAGCATACATGGTTTTAAAGGCGTCGCCTAGGCGTCCAGGCGCCCCTCCTCCGCTTTGAAAAAATGGCCGCTTTAGGCGCCTAGGCGTCCAAAGCGCCCGCCTAGGCGCCAGAGTGCCCCTAGATCGCCTTAGGTCTCCTTAGGTCGCCTTAACGCCTTAAAAACCATGCAGCATGTCTAATCTGTGGTTTACTTTCTGTCATTGTTATATTACGGACAAGATAGACTTGTACGTGAGTATTCAGCGTAATAGTATTTTTTGTTGCCCCTGTTTAAGCATCCATCAATTTGCAAAACCGAGTAATGTAGCTATGCTCCATTGTGCTCTTTGTTTGATATAGAGTGAAGTGCACTATAGGTCCCTAAACTTGTGTGTATGTTTACTTCTTTCCATGAACTTGGGAATTGCACATTCGGGTCTGCGAGCTTGTGTAAGTGTGTCAATAAAGGTCCAAACCATACTCAATTAACAAGTGATGACCATTTGACACTTTGGCTCTGTTTAAGACAAAGTATGGCTATGTGATTGCTAACTAAACCAATCAAAAGCTCGTGTAAGTTACCTGACAAGATGACATGCAGAACCTTCTTTTGAGCCCAAACATAAGTTCTCCAATGATACCAGATGGCGGTCACATTGTTAAGTTGCTATTTAGGGACAAGCAAGGAGTCATTGTGTCTTACTAACAAATATGATTGGACTTGTGTTGAACCTCTTATACAAGCCTAGAGGCCTAATGCGTAATTTTCATGTCCAGAGACCCAAGTGACATGTCCATGCAAGTTGAAGGGACCTTCGTGTGCTTTGTTATTTATTATTTTATACCAATATACACATTTCTGTTCTTGAATTCTATACTTTGTTTGGCTCAGCAAGGTGTACGCAAAGTTCTTGATGTAAAATTTCATCCAGAAGGGTTGCCTCAGCTTGTTTCTTGCTCCAATGAGGTTAGTACCTTTTAAGATTATTGGTACATTTTGCATTTAATATTTCCTAACAGTTAGGAGGACCCTGGGAGGGGGGCTGGCAACAAGCATGCCACTGTAGCTGCATATTCTGCTGCTACCATAGTGAAATGCCTCGATACATCCCTATTATTCTTCAGATTCCTATTTGTATATTTTGTAGTTCTGTTCTTTTGATGCATATAACATATTGTTCTATCAATCCAGGCACCAAATGAATTATTGCTTTTCAATCTTCTTTCTGGAAGGGCTATTCAACTTAGAGGCCATAATACTAAGGTATGCCATACAAGTTCATTTATGTTATTATATCTACTCAAGTACGCGTATAAAGTATCTTCTGAGCTAGTGAGTCCAGTAGTCTACACTGCCTTCCTCCTTTGTCCTTTGGTGCTTGGAAAATAGTTTACTTTTCTAGCTAGGATAGAGTAACTCAAGAGTAAAGATCACTGCAATGAAAAATGCAAAAGAAGTCATCCTATGGCATGCTTAACCCTCTTTCTCCTGCAATATTTAATTGTCCTTTTTCATGCTTAAACATTTGTTTCAAGCTTGTCCCATACAAGTGAGGATGTAGGCGGACGCGGTCCGCGAGTCTGTCCCGTCCGCGCCGCTTAAACCGTGCAAATGGCGTAACGGACAGCCTGCTAGAATTAGACGGCCATCACGGACATGGCCGCTTAGCCAGCTAAGTCCATTTAGCCTGCTAATATTAGTTGCAGGTCGCACCACCAAAATCATCGCCCGCCCAACACCCTGCTCGTCGCTGCCGCTTTCTTTGCCGCCTAGTGCCGCGTCGCGGCCGCCGGCCAGGTCTCAGCTCTCCGCTCGTCTCCGCTCAGCACCTGGCCGAGGGCCGCCGCCCGGCTCCCCGCTCACCGCGGCCGGTAGACCCGTCTAGAGCAACTTGAGCCGCAGGTATACTTGCAGCCCGCGGAGGCTGGCCGTCAAGGGATCGTCGACCGTGCGTGAGCACGCAGTGGTCGAGCAGCGAGGTGGCACATCTTTTTTTGTTCTGATCTTGGCAGATTCAAATTAGGAGTAGCATCGAGTTGAGTACATATTGCTTCAGAGTACGGGACACCTAGTGGACCGGCGGAAATCGCAGACGTCCGCGGCAGAACGTCTCGGACTGGCGGGCACCCGTGAAGCCGCTAAACTGGGTCGCGGACGTGACGGACACGGCGCGGACGCCCGTGGACGTGTCCACTTTTATCCTGACATACAAGGAGAAATTGCGAACCTTTATAAGCATCTGTTTCTTGGTAACCATGCTACTACTACGTAAAAGAAATTCACAAGTACAGTACTATGCTAGTGCTAACTAACCCTTAACTTCCATTAGTCATCATAAGATGATTGTTCGGGATTTTGGTATTTTGTGCTTGTATTTGGCATGCCTTACCTTCTTTTTTTGCCATTTTACTATGACTATTAGTAGTTTTTCATTTGATTCTGTTGAATTATTCTCAGATCCAGGCAACCTCATTTGCAGTTAAAGGAGCAAGCATAGTATCTTGCGCTTCCAATTTACTAAAGGTGACTGTATTCTCTGTTAAATACTAATCGACGCAACAAATGAGGAAAGAATGATGTTAATATTTTTCTTTATCAAAATAATAGGTATGGGACTGCATAACTGGCTCTTGCCTCTACACCCTGGGTGTTGATGACGAAAATTCAGTGGGGCATACTCAAAATATTAATGCTATGGCAGTGAATAAGTGGCAATCCTGTAAGTGTGTTTTACTAACTACTCCTTCCGTTCCCTAATATAAGATGTTTTGGCAAACTAATTTAATTTGTCAAAACGTCTTATATTAGGAAACACAAGGAAATAAATACAAATGATTTATCACTTGGATATAGTTTTTCCTTTGGTACCCTAAGTATTTGTTGTATTCAAACTTGTATTCTACTCCGTATCGAAATAGATGTCAGAGATTTGTCTAGATTCGCATGTATCTAGACGCTTTTTAGTGTATAGGTACATGCAAATTTAGACAAATCTCCGACATCTATTTTGAGACGGAGGGAGTACTCTAAATTCTTTATAGAGTATCTCTGTTATACTTTCCGTTTAAATTATTCTAGTTTTCAACATACTTCACACTTATAGGTCTGGTTGTCACTAGTGGAGCAAAAGGTGATGGAAAGCTTCTATTATGGAATGCTTTGAGGGGTGAACTTGCTTCTGATCTAAATTCGAATCTGAGGTAAGCTGGATCCTTTTTGCTCCACCATTTAGTCATTGCATGCTCTTGTTCTGGAATGCTCCCTAGTCCCTAAGTTTCAAGGTATATGCCATTTTGGTATCGTGCAGGAAAAATTTCAAACTTTACCCATTAGGATTATATTTCAGTTGGTCATATTAAAACATCATAGTTTAGCATCAAACACTTCCAGTCTTCCAGAATTGTATAATCATATAATATGTCGTGTCATATGATGGAGGGTATGTATTCTGATTAGATATCCATGTCTTCTACCTTGATATAGTTTTTCTAATGTAATTTGTAAAGAATACATGCTGATTAACCAACTTGTCTGCCTCTAAGTTATCCATATGGACTTGTGACACTATTTGATAAAGGAAGGCCCTTTTGTATATCATGCTTTATGTACAAGTCAATTCACATCCTAAGAAAAAACCAAAACTTTGCTTGTCGTACTAGTTATGTCAATATGCTACTCCCTCTGTTCACTAATGTAAGACATTCTAGCCTTTTTCTAGAACACATGTAACTAGACATGTTTTAGTGTGTAGGTTCACTCATTTTGGAGTGTATCTAGTCCACTTCGAAATATCTAGAAGGTCTTACATTAGTGAACGAAGGGAGTATTTACATGAGGACCGCTTTTTTTTTGCATGTTCTCTGTTTTCTTGAGATAAGAATCATCTGATGAGGAGTCTAGCAAGCAAATGTTCTTCTCATGCCCTAGCAGAAGGCCTTACTCCTGCTAGCGTTTTGCAAAGTCTCAACGTTTAGTGTAGTGTATCTTTTCACTGAGCTGTGGCTGCTCCATTGCCAGATTTGTCACAACTCCGGGAAATGAAACACATGTGATTTGGTTAGATCTTGGCAAACTAATTCCTGCTTTATCGCCCAACGTGTCATAGCTGCCACTCCATTAGTTTTGGTAGACCTATCTATCTCTTAGAGCATCTCCAACAGGGCCCCTGAACAGTTTTTAAGGGCTAGAGGAAAAAAAAAGGTCCAGCAGGGCCCTAAACAGGCACATAAATAGTGAGGACCCTAAATCTCTCCCCTCCCCCCAGCCCCTTTTCCCGCAGGTGGTGTATGAAGGCCCCTGTACTGTTTGTTTGGCTCCCTGAAATTCCTCCGCAGCATGACTCCTCCCTCCGACGTTGCCTTCCTCCTTTCTTCCCCAGCCACCTCCTCCCCTCCCTTCCTGCCGCCATCCGCCGTTGACAGGAACTGCTGCCAGTGCCGCGCGCCGACATTCTCTCGTGCTCGTGCCGGACTATGGGAACAGAAGAAGAGAAAGAAACAGAAAAAGAGGAAAATGAATGAAAAACTGTTCCACTGACATATAGGCTCCACATAAGTGTAAAATCGAAAGGAAAAAGGGGCTGAAAAATAGGGCCTGCTGCTGGAGCTGGCAGCATTTTTTGGGCCTCTAAAAATTGGGGCCAGCCCCTAACAGGTGTTAAAGGGCCCTGTTTTAGAGGCTACTTCTGGAGATGCTCTTAGGGAAGTAGGTACCACCTGGCTGAACTGCGTGCCTGACACATGAATGAGATTCTAGAGAAAAATAAGTATCAACATTATGACAGTTTTTGTTACAGTTGTAACATGGCCAGCTAACTAGTTAGACCAAGAAAGAGAGATCCAAAAGGATTTTTGAATGCCTGTCAAGTCGTCCACGTGAGTACTAGATGGTTGCTTGGAGGAATTGCCACCTCAGTGACACATTACCATGTACCATCACGCCGCATCTATGCCAACCATTTCCAACCCACCTTTGGATTCATGCTCAGTCCGACAAGTTTATTGACCTAGATGCACCCACCTCGCAACTTCATGCACTAGTGGTGCTGGTGTAATTTACGCCGAACATTAACTATTCATCCATTAGCGATTTAGCGCAGCTGTCCTGAAGTGGGGACTCCCTTTTGGCTTGAGCAAATGATATCAGTTACCCAACCACATATCTGTTGTTAATTAGTGCAATATATATTTTGCTCAAGCCTCAGTGATGTTTTCCATTGATTGCACTTCCTAGGATATAGATAGTGCAAGCTTATAGTGTTCCTTGGTTCACGTGTTTAGAGATTTTCTGTTTCCACTTAAGCCTGTGCATTCCCATGATTCTAATTCGTCTTGTCATAGATGTAAACCTTATCAACTATCTTGTTCATGCAGGTCACAGGATATGGTCTATCCTTCAATTGATACAATGGAGTTCTGCAGTGAGAATCTTCTGGCATGTGGAAGTGACTGTGATTATGGCGGCTCTGCTGTGGTGCAATTATGGGATATCGAGTCCCCAGAATCTTACTTATCTTTCTCTGCCAGCGATTCTGTATGTAGTTTTCTTTAAGTTTCTTACTGAAAGTTTTAGAGGTGGTCACTGAACACAACACTAACAAGTCTCTTTCACAGTATATTACTTCCCTTAAAATCAATCCTGCTGGCAACACTATCATTACAGGTTATGCTCCTTCTCTGTGGTGTATAGAATCCCTCTGTTGCAGCCAAACTATAGACACTGTAGTTATGTTTGCCTCTTTCAATATGCAGGTTCTGGAGACGGGACTATTGGCTTATTTGACATCCGTGCTTGTTCTGCAATTAATCATTTGTCAGTGGGGTCTGGTTCTGAGGTAGTATACTTAATTCTATCAGGCATACTGATGCTTTCTGTTATCCTAGTTCGCAGATATTTCTTTTGAATATATTTTCCTTAGTTTACTGATAACAGTGTTGGTTTGTATTTTGACCAAAAGCTGATATCGCCCTTACATTATAAATTGCAACATGAAATGCTTAGAGTGCATCCATTATTATATGATATTCTGCCTAATCTGGAGTTCTCATTTGCCCCTTGTGAATTTTGTGCCTCATTTCCTCTTTGGATGCCCATTCAGTGAGTGGAAAGAAAAGGATTTGCAACTTCGGTAACACTATTGTAGAAATTGTTTCGGTTTCGGTCGCACATTCTGTGACACATGCCATAGCTCTAACTGTTCTATTTAGAGAACGCATAGCTCTAAGTATTAAAATGACTCCTTTGGTACCTCTTGTGCCTATTAGTCTGCTACAAGTAGTAGAAGCTGAAATTATTGGGTGGAGTTTGCACGGATCATTTATAAACTATGTCTTCTCATGTTAGTTCCCATCTAAGGATATATAATAGTATTGTTGCAAGGGGATATTTTTGTTAAGCTTTTAATCTCTTCTTAGTGGATCTTCTTTTCTGCAAGGTTGCATTATATTTAATTCTTAATTTCAATGGTACCACCTTGTTTCTTCCTTGAGAACTGATAATAATGGTATTGTTGCTCAACAGGTTACATCTGTTTCATTTAGCAACTGCGGTACCTACTTTTCTGCTTCTAGCACATCAAATAACACTTTGGTTTGGGATACGAGACTAGTTCCAGCAAGTCACACCAGGGATGTTTCGCGAAGTAAAGACATGCGTTTTTTCCGGCCTTTACATTGCTTGAGCCATGGCAAACAGATGCCGACTGCAGAATATACAAGCCAACTGCCAGGGTAATTGTATTAAATATAAGTTTTGTGTTACTGTATCTAATGATTGTTTGTTGTCAATAGTGTTTATGGTTATCGTTGATCTTCCCTGCTGTGCTAAGTGGAAGTCGTTTATCCTCTGAAGCTAACTGTAGTTTTTTGACTCAATGCTTGATGTACTGTTTATAAGTAATCAGGCATACTCTATGAACCTTATATGACCTACACCACTTGCCCTTGTTTTATTGTGTCCATGGATGCACAATTTGCGTTCTTGTACAATAAAAGTGATAACTCCGCAGTACAAGAATGTAATTAACCTCCATTTTCTTAAGTAAAAACCTCAGTGTGCTGATTTAGTCGGTGAAGCTATATGATCCACCAACAGAATTTATTGACCATGTCCATAGCTCCATATGTGCATTGTCTGATTTAATTTCATAGAAGTTGCTAATTACATTGTGGCCGAATTCAAACAGGCACTGGCATTGACAATGTAGATTTTGGAGATAGCTAGCTAGAAAAAAAATCTTCATCACTAATAGTGGTTATAATCCAGTACATCAGTGTATATGCACTGTTGTGACTTGTAATCTATTCCCTCCGTTCCAATGAATAAGGCCTATTTTTTTTGAATAGTCAAACTATGCAAAGTTTGACCAAACTTTTAGAAAAAAACTATTAACAACTTCAATACTATATAGATATCATATGAAATATATTTATTGATGTATCTAACGATAATGATTTTGTATTTTATGTACATGTTAATGATTTATGCTAAAACTTAGTCAAACTTTACATAGTTTGACTTAAAAAAAACACCTTATTCATTGGACCAAAGGTAGTAACTTGTTATCCCCTTTCTAGCAGCATTACCTGAATATCGAGGAATGTGTAATTAGCCCATAAATAGTCCCTACTGCCACAGTGATAGACAGCCCACCCTACTTTGCTTGGATAATTTAGCCGATTATGATCGGTCATAAATATCATTTTGTACTTTTATATTTATTGTACATCTCATTTGGTATCACCTATGGCTTGTATATAGTTTCCTTTGTTTCAGAACTCCAGTTGGTCTTGATAAAACTTTCTTCATTTTACAGTCATGTTGATGAGGGTGATCAGGGAGTAAATGCTGCACAGTGGTTGCATAATCAACCTGTCCTTGTCACTGTCAGTGGTGATGGCAGGTGAGTAAAATAAGTTGATCTGATCATTTATACTTGAGTGTTGTACTTGCAAAATATGCTCAACTACTTGGTCTGCAGCGTTGGAATGTGGGATGTCACTCTAGGGCAGCCTTGTGTCAGACACATCATCACTCATAATCGATGTGCCAATGCTGTAAGCATGTTCTCCAATATTCTACTGGCAGTCCTTTAGCGAACTTTTCTAATAATACAAGTTTGGCATGAAACAAATTTCAGGTTGCTGTAGCCCCTAATGATGAATACATCTCCACAGGAGGAAGCGATCAAAAAGTTGTGAGTTCTTATTTGGCCTCTTAGTCCATTCCTTTCCACAACGTTATAATGCATGGATGGATAGTGTGGTTTAGATTGTTTTTGTGGGTCTGCAACCACACAAAAGATGTAAGAAAAATTTGGTACACAACTTCACAATGTTCTTGGATATGTTTACCAAACAGTGACATTAAAAAGAAACAAAATTAACACTAATCAATGTGTCACACAACTGAGAAAATCTTGAAGATGCTATTGGCAGGTTTCTCCCACCTTACTTGCCTTTATGCGTGCAACTGGCCGTTAGCATTCTCCAGAGGGTAAAATCACACTTAAAGCACATGCTTATGTACGGCCTGTTTGGTTTGTATCAACACCTTGCTACACTCAAAGCTCCAAGTTAGGGAAGTTAGACCGAGTTAGGCATTTGTTTGGTTCCTAGCCACACTATAGATGGAAATACATGCATTTAACCAGACATGCCCATATTTCTTTCTGTTATTGTAAAAGGGTGACTGTTTGCCTTGTTTATGATGTTTGGCTACTTTTGCTTCATTTGGCAGGTTTTGTATCATAATAAAAATGGGCGTCCAGATCTTAATTGGCGCCTCACGTACCCTCTGCCAGGAAATGAGTAATATGCTGCCAGGAATTGTACAATGATCTCACTAATGGCAAGTTACCTTATTTTGTGTTTTCTTTCACTGATGAGCATGCATAGTATTGGTACACAAACAGCTAAAAGGGAGCAAGGTTTACTGCGTGATATAATAATAAATACATGAATGTGGCATCAATACATATGAATCTACTGCTATTCGTTTTTGCAGTATCTTGGAGCAGTAGTTGTATGTTCACATGATCACATCTAATGAGACCAAAAAACATGGGGATAATCAAATTGATGAAAGGCCTTGTTTTGTTGATACTCCTGATATTTTATCTTCATCGGGGATTGAACAGCTTCTGTTATTCCCCAATGTACTCTGCATACTTCTGTTCCTAACTTTTATTATATGCATATCTTTTTCAGCTGAAGAAACATCTGAAATAGGTTGTTGATCTAAAGAAGAAACTCTGCGGCCTGAAAATGATGTAGAACGCTGGCTGGTATTGAAGCCTCGGCTGGATGGACGGCTGCAGCTTGTGTTGGGCCTTGATATAAATGAATTTTCATTCCTCTTTACAAGCTGAGTCTGTACTTTTTTATTCTCCTGTAAAGAGAATGTTTAGGAAATCAATATCAACCTGACTGTTTGATAGTTTCTGATCTTAGAAAAATGTTGATACAGTTATGAGCCAGATGAGGCAATCCCCTGTAACATCAATTGAACAATAGCTACTCACCCGTTGCTTGTATCTCTCTTCTTCCCTTTCCTTAATTGTTAACATGTAGTCTTTCAGCATTGCCAAAAGGGGAAGCTGCAAAAACTATTGTTAGCTTTCTAACTTTTGTAGCCAGTATGGTGCTAAACAAGATCAAAGTGGAGGCTGAGCGTTGACACCATGCTTACCATCCTGGGTTGGATGAGATTATGCTTTTGTGTGTGTTATGCGTGTTGTGGGTGCTGCGAGGAGTGTGTTTTCGTATGTCCTGGGGCCTCAGTTACTCTTGTACCTATTTAACTTGTTTCTATCAACTTATTGAGAAGTCGCACAGATGCTTTTTGCGCGTCATCTGAAGATATACTGTAGCCAAATACTCACAAATATGTACCTGAACTTGTATGTTGAATTGGTACCACATGTTTCAAGCCTGATGACTACTTTCATTGTCCAGGTCATTTTTACATGAGTTTCGGGACTTCAGCCCAAACTCACGGTGGATATGGAAAGCAGTATTGTTCTCAGAATATTAGGAGCAAGCTAGCATCTACTTGCCATTGTACTAACTACTACATTATGCAAACTGAAAACAAGAGAATGTGATGAACTGTTTTAAAATATTTCTTAGTGCTATCATTGAACTAGTGTGTTCTTATGCAGTGTTGTTCCTCACACATCAGACGTCTGTAAGTATTTTTCCAAGTATTAGGTTTATTTACCAGTACTTTGTTGTTTAGTGCTGAATATAAACAGTATTAGGTTTATTTGCCAGTACTTTGCTTGTTGTCATGTGTTCAACAGGTTACTGAATTTTTTTATTTATGAAATTTAGGTTCAGTGTTGCACGATGTTCATGCACCAGTAATATTTTGTGGCAGACATGATGTAGCATGCAAGGTAAGACAAGGTTTTCGGCTGTGCGGCATAATGCATTTCAATTAAGAATCATAGTTATTTATTGTTCATATTTTTCAAATTTCCATAGGTCCTTGGTCATCCTGGTATTTC
The DNA here is from genome assembly GCA_910589775.1 of Avena eriantha. Lineage (NCBI taxonomy): Eukaryota > Viridiplantae > Streptophyta > Magnoliopsida > Poales > Poaceae > Avena > Avena eriantha. The sequence goes on along the minus strand of OU342744.1, from coordinate 179,531,610 downwards.
TTGCTTTTACGTGATTGCATAGCTTTAACATTTAAACAACTATATCACCTCAGGCACCATTCTGGAAGATATTTTGGTTATTTATATCTTTTTGGGTGTAACATGTTAAGGAATAGGTTTCTTCCAGTCATCGGCTTAGTATTGCTATTCTTCCTCGTATGCAGTGTCATAGGGGCATGTCAAATGTGACTGACGATCTGCTTCGGCAATGTTGTTTTCATTAAGGGTTAGCTTATGGTCTGGCTATCCTATATCCATGATCGTTCTACAAGTGTTGGATTCATTATTTACTAATTTTGCACTTTGTAAAGTTACGTTTGTGTATTTCAATTAATAGTATGATAACTGAACCGCGAGATCACAGAACAATTATGTTTATACTAAATCCGGTAGGGAACTGGGCCAACTGGCCAGTTGCCACTTCCTAGTTCCAGTACGAACAATGTACACCATGTAGATTTGGTATTGGTTCATTCCAATTATCATTTTTCTTCTGCTAAAATACTGAAATATGAATAATTTATGGAGGATGGGATTCTGTTTTGACTTCCAAGTTATAAGCTCTCACCTCGTCGTAGTAGAAGATCTTTTTCCTCTCATGTTCCCAGATCTGTGTCTTTGCCATTAGAAGTTCTACCAAGCCTGCACATTCATTAGTTAATATATCTTAGCTATTGTTTCTTCAATTTGATAGTTCTACCTAGCATCTCTGTACTTACCTGGAATTTTGTTTGCTACAATTCTAGCACGTTCTGCCCGTTTCAAGTGCTTGTGTGCTCCTCTGCTTACTGAGTACCTTTTTTCATCCTGTAGAGAGAAATATAATTTAGTTAAATCATTTTTTTACTTGGATGTAAGCCATGAATCATTAGGCAGTCACTGCACCCTGCTGTATTCTTCTAGCCATCGCTCTTCATCACATGAAGTTATCCATTTTTCAACTTTGTCCATTATTTCCTTACGACTTGTGGCCTCTTCTTTTGTTTTGTATGTATATCCATCCATTGTCCTAAGTAGATAATCATGGTCCACATCTCCTGTACATATATTTTTCAGATATAATGGAGATGTTATTCTACGAGTGAAAGAAGAATAATTATCTCCTTAAAAATAAGGGCATGGTGTATGACTGTTGGAACGCACCTGACACAATCAGTCCTGCTATGTTGTCCAGTTCTGACTGGTGAGGCATATCCATGTGGGATATCTTGCAGATTTCCTCAATCTCTGCTTTCTTTTTGATGAATAGCTCTTTCATTTTGCTTGCTTTTAACTCATCTAGTCGCTGAACTTCAGATTCAATCTATTTCATTCATAATAGCAATATTAAACACCTGTCAGCTGCAGGGGCAGCTAGTAAAATTCATGCAGCACAGTTCAAGCTTTGTTTTCTAGGCTGGTGTCTCCAGTTTACCTGCTCAATTTTCTCAAGTGTGAGGCTTCCAGGACCTAACATACCATTTCCTGAAGTCATGGGAAACATCTTGATTTGCCCGTACGGTTGGCGTTCTTCCATATTAGTATCTAGAATATTCCATAGGTTTGTCAGCGCTTTTCCAAGGCTATGGAGCTGCAAAGTAGCACCTGCATCAGTTGGTAGTTCCGCAAACATTTAATGTTTGGTTATTCTACGATTTTATGGTATGTTTGGAACTAGAAAAATCAGTAACGTCCTAATGCTACATGAACATCACAAAAGAGTTGAATAGTTAGAATTTCTTAAAACTGATTAGGGAAGTTTGTTATAAATGTGTTTAGCCTGTCTGCCTGATGGTGTTGAACTTGGAATGCTACCAGGTGTTTTGGCACCTGGGGGGTTCTGTTTAAGTTCTACCTTTTACTATCGTCTCCTAGTTCCTGGTGTTGTTTGTTACATTATTCTGATGATTCCATACGATCTGTGCACCACAGGAGTATTTGAACAAGGATAATGAATTACCTTTTCCATCCTGTGGTTCTTTTCTTCTTTAAGCTTTTGGACCATGGCATTGAGCTTGTTAAGGATGTCATCACTGATGTTCTTCTTTTGTTGTTCATTTGCTCCATTCTGCATGCTGGGGTGAACATTAGCAAGGACCTTTGAAGGATCCATCCCCATAATTTTCGCGAAATTACATATCAGAACTTTATACTCTTCAACTTTGCATAGACGATCGCCCTTAAAAGAAAAAAGCAAGAGTGGTAAGTGATACGACTAGTACTGTTGTAGCACAAGTTTTCAGCATGTATGTACCTTTTCTCTTTTAAGTCTTTGCAGCTCACTTTGGTGCTCCTCGAGTTTCTTCAGTGACAAATCGTCTTCATTTACGGTGATGACTTCATTCTCCGAGCGCCCTGCTATTTCGGAAGCGATTCTTTGCACTTCAGTTTGGACCTCTGTGAACTGTTTTAGCCTGGCTTCTTTTCTCATTTGCATTTCTTGCAGGGCTGGTGTAATGGAATTCAGCTGCTCCTTTAGATTGCCGTTCATTTTCTCAGGCTGCATAAAGAAAATTCAGGTTACCTTTGAAATGTTTCCCTTCTGATATGTGATTTTAATGATAAGCGCCTTGAAGCTGAGAATTATACTCGGCCTGGAAATGATCTTTCTCCAAGGGAAAGAAGTAGATTGGTAAATTCTGCTTCGGAATCAGCCAGTGCTTGATGCAGTTGAATCCGAGACATATTAGCACTATTTACTTTCCTCCTGTAAACTTCCTGGCATTCTTGCTCTAGCTCGTCCAGTATTCTTTCGCGCTCATTTTCTTCTTGACCAACCTCATCCCATATCATCTGGCACCGTATGGAGGTCAGTAAGCATAATAAGAATATAAGCTCTTGTGAAAGCGGAACAAATTCAAATTCAGTTAATAAGGGAGGAGAAATCTGTGCACCTTCAGTTCTTGAAGCAGGTATGTGCACGAGGATTCCGGGAGTGCTGGGACGTAAGCTCTTTCAGCCGTCCTGAGCGACCCCATCTCGAAGATCTCCTGCCAATCTGAGAGCAAAAACTTGTAGGAGCAACCCAAATGGGTGTACTAAGCTTATTAGAGAGCATGCATCGGAGGGTTCAGAGATGTGTAAGTAGTATGAGTGGATGGATGCTGCGAGTGGCTTTAGATGCTGGTTTTGCTTGCAAGACAAGTAGCACCACCACCACATCTGTGGTTGGTGTCGCCATGAGCTGAATCGGAGCCTGAAGCTTTAGGTGCAAGGCTTCCCCCCCTGGTTGCTTTGCTGCTTCTTTATACTTCTTTTGTCACTGGCCTTCCTATTTTCAGGTTGGGCAGGCACTGTCTACTCACGTCTTTCTTTTTCCATGTGTTGCATCTGAGACAAAAAGATGAGTGTTCTACATCACAGTGATGGTCCTCTGCATCCTCATTGGACTTGCTCTGTATCGGCGGTGAGCTTACGGCTGAAGCCGAGCACACAAATGGGCATGGGTGCTACTTTCTTTGGACATGTGGATTGCTTTGAGAAGGAAACGTTACTCGGTGGTTACTGGCTGGTAGATCTGAAAGCAACGGGTCAGTTGCTCACCCGGTGCCCATTTATTGAGTAACTTGGTTTGCAGGTAAACACGACGTTTCCCTGCACCGAGCATGGAAGTTGCTATTTCCAGCCACGTAATTTCTTCTGGCCAATTTGCCTGCCATGCCATGTCTACTAGCTATCTGTTCTCTCTGCTCTTAACGACCTGCCTGCCGACTCCATTTGCGGATTGCTGATATTTGCCGGCATCCACGTTGTTTTACGTGAATTTGGGTCTATAAGGGCGACTCGCTATCTGATATCATGCCGTGCCTTCCTTTCTGGTGTTGGCCTGTCAGCAGTCAGCGAGGTGTACATGGAGAGCGACGTCTTATCTTATTTAGCGGTAGTCAGCTTTGTGTGTTAGTATTTCCTAGAGAAAAAAAGGCATGCTCACATTGTGCAGGTGGCCATTTTATTGCACAACACTCGGAAAAAAAATACAGGACCAATCGACTTTCTTTCTAGCTGCTGGCCAGCTTCCCTCCTAGAGCTAAGCCTAGTCGACCACCCACTCGCTCGTCAGGTGGCGAGCGTGGTGGGGAAGCAGCTGTCGTGCACGCAGCTGAGCACGTCGCGGTAGTCCCTATGGATGGTGAAGGAATCGTAGACCTTGCCGTCGCTGCTCTTCTTGTACTCGAACAGCAGCGAGGAGTGGTTGAAGGCCGTGAGCTTGGTGAACCCGTAGTCCTGGTCTCTGAACACGCTCCACTTGGGGATCGCCGTGGTGTAGTCGGAGAGGTGGCTGCCGCCGCCGCCCGCCACCACGAAGATGGTCCCGTTCATGGTGCCGGAGTAGTGGCTCCGCTCGCCGCTGACGCACTGGCTCTGGTAGAGCGGGCAGGTGCGCTCGTAGTTGTGGACGTGGCCGAAGTAGGCCAGGTCGACGCGGTACCGCTGCCACAGCTTCTGCAGGCTCTCCCGCCCCTCGGGCTCCTCGAAGGACCCCTGCTCCGCGTACCACGAGTTGGAGGAGTACCCCAGCACCCGGTGCGCCGCGAAGACCAGCCACGGCTGGTGCTTCCGGTCCACCGTCGACAGGCACTCCTCGATGAACTTGTACTGCGGGGTGCCCTCGCGCCAGTCGTGCTCCGAGTCGGCAACGCAGAACCGGAACAGCCCGTAGTCCACCTTGTACCAGAAGTTGGCCCTGTTCTCCGCCGGGTAGTAGTACATGGTCTCGGCCGGCACGCCGCACTCGCCGCCCGAGTCCTTGACGTCGAAGAATCCGCCCGTGTTGGGCCAGTCCCGCTCGTGGTTGCCGCTCGCGATCATGTAGGGCTTCTTGGCGCTGATGGGGGCCACCTGGGCGGTGAACTGGTCCCACTGGGAGAGGTACCCGTTGGCATAGGGCATGTCGCCGATGTGGAAGACGATGTCGTAGTTGTCCAGATCTTCAACCAGCCTGTCCGTCGTGTTCAGCGACCCTGGCTGGTAGTTCGCGAACTCGTTCGATCCGTCCCTCTCCGCCTGAAAAGGCCAAACAATAACATAAGGTCTGCCAGAATGCTATACTGTCGTCTTTCAAATTACTTGTTTCAAAAGGTATTTGTACCTTTCCCATATCGCCGAAGACGATGATGCGCTGCAGCGAGTTCTGCCCGGGGGTTGGTGGTGCCTTGAAAGTGTAGGACTTGCCCCACACGACGGTCCCGTCCAATAGCTCATGCCCAATCTTGTAGAAGTACCTGATAAAAGGAACAAATTGGTCCTGAGTAAACGAGGCAATATCAGCATGGGACTAGGAGTACTGCATTTGTCAATTCCAAGTACTACTACTAGTACTTAATTCCATGATCGTTTTTTTTTTAGTACTGCGTTCGTACTCTTTGTTTGGCCACAGTTCCCTCATGAACGCCGTGTGGATGAACCCGGGGTCTCTCCACCCAACGGTCCGCGCGGGCTCGCCTGGAAAAAGATAAAAGCCACGTCAGATCCTCCCGGCTAAACTTATTGTGGATCGGAGGGAGAAGTAAAACATTGGGCACCAACGGCATGACCGGTGCCTCCCACAGCACCGTACGTAGTAGTACAACGTACCGCACATGCTGCCGCGGTTGAAGGTCAGCGTCCCGGCTGGCGCGCGCATGGGGTTGCCGCTGCCGATGCCGGAGGTGACCATGCCCCACTCCACGAACGGGTACGCCTCGCTGATGTCGTAGCCGCTGGTCCACGTCACCATCATCTCGTCGTGGGTCTTGCCCTGCGCCAGCCGCGGGAACACCGGCGCCTTGGGGTTCTTGAACGCCGCCTGCTTCGACACCGCAGCCAGAGTCGGCTGCAAAGAAGAAGAAGAAGAAGAAGAAGAAGAAGAAGAAGAAGAAGAAGAAGACACCATCGTGTGCCCGAACGTACGTGCAGTTTATATCTTTGTTTTTCTTGCAATTTCCAGAGATTTCGCATGATAGGGTTCAGGTCTTGTAGGTTACGTTTTCGAGGCCGCCCGTGAAGAGGGCGAAGGAGAAGTCCGCGCGCTGGTTGATGAGCTGGAACCGGATGGTGCCCTTGCCCCAGTCCAGGTAGTTCGCCGAGTAGTTGGCGTACTGATACTGCACTTCCCCCACACACACAGCAACAGCAACAATTTTCAGTTAAGGATGATGCTGCAAAAATTGCCTTGGTTAGTTAACACGCAGCCGACCTTGATAGGTGCCGTGCAGAGCAGCGGCTCGTCGGGGTATCTCTGTGGGTTAGGGCACGATCCCGAGCTGCACATAGACATGATACGCGTTGATCGATGTCAGAAGATTCAGAAAGGGCCAGACCAGAAACAGAATTTATTGGAATGTCAAGAGGAAGCCTAAGAGGAGGTCTTACACGAAATCGGCCGGGGAGAAGACGGCGATCCAGTCATCGATGGAGGGTTTCTCCGAGCCGAACTTCACAGTGACCCATGCAGTGTCTTCGTCCTGCCAGAGAGGCGGCTCAAAATTCTGACCAAAACTTGCTTATAGTATTTTTTTTTTCGTTTTGGATATCAAGTACAGGCGATATTTTATTCATATCGAACCACCATTGCAAAGTATTCGGCTGTGCAGATACCAGAAGAAATCACACCATATGCAAGGAAATAGCTACAAAGTAGTACCTGCTAGATGCACTCCGGAGTCACAACATGAAACTACTGAATGTTCACCCAATCAGTAATTTTCTGAGTACAGTATAGTACGGAGAGATTAATGGTAATTTTCTGTTAGTCTCTAGCAGATACCGCATATCTGGTCAAATCCGTAAAATTTGCAGTATTGGTCTAAAACGGCCCGAAAGTGGTTAAAACCGTAAAAAAAATTACAGCTCCCCCTATATTAGTCCTTGTGTACCGTATATATTTAGTTTTAGAGGTTGTTTTTATAGTAAACTGCAAATCGGTCAACGCTTCTCTCCACCGAAAATACACACCAACTGCTCCCGTCCAGCGCCACCGCCGCCGCCCTCCAAGCTCGATTTCGACGAGGTGGCTCGATTCCCCGCGCCAATCTACAATTACGGACGAGAAGATTCGATTCCCTACATCTATTGTTAATTTTCGAGTCGTAAATCATTGATTTTTTTGGACACCATTGTTAGAGCCCGAGCAGCACCTACCCCCAAGTAGTGTTGTGCCAGCCGGCAGCATGCATAACTCAACCCCGCATGCACCCATCAAGTAATCAACCGGCCACATGCATGCACACATCTACTGTTCGCTGCATGCAGCGGCAGCTCGCTGGCCGGCCGCGTGCACATGCACACGCATGGGCTAGTTAGTGGTGGGGGCCGGGCCTGGGCGTGCACCAGGGATCTGCACACCCGCGAGGAAGACGACTCTACGAAGAACGATAGAATATTCTTGGAATATTCTGTTTTGCAGCCTAAATATACGAAATCTGTTCTGCCGAGGCACAAATTTTACCACAACACAGGTTTACTGTTTACCACAGACTACTTCTACGGTTCCAAGTTTTACAATATCTGTTAGAGATGCTCTTAGAAGAACTGGGACAAAGCCACTGGCTCCACAACAAGGGCACACACATTCTTACACGACCAATGACAAATTGTCAAGTTCCATTTTCTGTGCACCTTTTTTCGGCTTTCACGTGTAGCTGGTTTGATAATCAGTGAAGACAGTAACAACTATCAGTAGCTAAAGATATCTCCTATTATCTACATGCTCTGATTTGTATATGAAGTACATAATTGGGATAAAGTGATCCCGCATATATATGGTGACAGCATGATAAACATGCAGAGTGATCAAATCAGAAGCTGTATTAGTCATTCTGCAATTGTCAGGCTACGAGTTCTTAATTGCTACCTACAAACTGTCGACAATAGCAAACTTCGATGGTGTGGGGTCCGCATCTAATGAACAAATGACTCTGCCCTTCATCGGCTTTGTATTACTTCCTCTATCCAGAATTAGATGTTGCATAGTTGTTCAGATTTCAGATAGTTTTAATATATAAAGTATACGAATCTAGACAAATTCAAGAAGGCTCAAAATTCAGACGAAAACTTGCTTATATTTCCTTTTTTCATGTTGAGTAGAGCACATGTGACACTTCTATATTCATATCGAACTAGCTACAAAGAAACCACATTATGCATGAAATAGCTACAAAGTATCTGCTAGATGCACTCCGGGGTCACAACATGAAACTACTGAATTTTCACCCCGCCAATCAAGGCACCGGCTCCATTACAATGGCACACACATTCTTACACGACCAACGACAAATGGTTAAGTCCCATTTTGTGTGCAGCTTTTTTTGGCTTTCACGTGTAGCTAGTTTAATAATCAGTGAAACCAGTCTTCCATTGACAACTATCAGTAGGCAAGATATCTCGTGTTGTCTACATGCTCTGATTTGTATATGAAGCACATAATCGGAATGAAGTAATCCATCATATATATGGTGACAACATCATAAACATGCAGAGCAGAGGCGGAGGTATGTACGGTTCAGGGGGGGCGTTGCCCCCACCCCCCACCCCCACCCCACCCCACCCCACACGAGAAGTTTAGCTACAATATAGTATAAATTGGCCAATTTTGGCTAAAAATAGTAGTAGTATTTGGCTCATCTGCCCCCAACATTGGCCTAGCATGCGTCTGCAGCCCATTTGGCCCCAGTGGTTCGGCCCAATCTCTGCCACTAATGCACAATGATCAAAGAAAGTTGCACTAGTCATTTTGCAATTGGTAGGCTACGAGTTATTAATTACTAGTAATGCTATATGTATGGGCAAGTTTTACAAAAAATATTCTTACGGACAATCACCTAGTACAACTAATTGGGGAAAAACAATAGAGTGCTCCACAAGTCAAGGAAGGATGAGAATCATCACCAACCGCATGGCTTCACTTCAGTCCATAAGAAACAACCCGTAGGATTCATCCGTAATAAGTGTATGATCATTGCTTAATTACCTATGAACCATCGACAATAGCAAGCTTCCATGGTGCGGGGTCCATTCTAATGAACAACTACCTCTGTCCCTCATCACAAATGGTCTATATCTATATACTAAAACGCATCTAGATGTAAATCTAGACAACTCTGTGACATCATTTTTAAGACGAAGGGAGTATTTGTATGGTGAGCTTGGTGGCTGAAGTCACTTGACACTATTATAGTATCTTAGTTAAAAGTTTCTTACTATTTAATCGGTGATGCTTGATAAGAAAATGTTGTATAGTTCGACAATTCGATGTAGATGCTGTCAAATTATGTCAAAAAGGTGTAAAGAAGGACGGATCAATGAATCAGTTAGGCCCTCATCTGCTACATTCCACCTTGTATAATCTTACCGCATGTCGCGGCCTATATTTCTTCTCGCTACAACACCTAACTGATGCCGATGCCAATAGTGGTAATTGAGAGGGTTATTCGGAGTGTGATAATATATAATCGTAGCATAATATTTTTGTGAGCTAATTCACATTGGTCTGAGAATTAGTTACATCTCAGTGGACTGGCAATACGCGCTAAGATCTGTACAAGATTCTATCTTACAAATAACTTCGAGAGCAAACATTTCGTTTTGTTTCACTAGATGAGCAACATTTTTTAATCTGTATGATTGTTTTGTAAAATCGATTCAGACAATGTTAGCTCTTTTACACTAGATGAACAAATATCTATAACATGTCAATTTTTTGTAGATTTGTGTGAATAATTTGTAGATCAACTAAGAGTTAATTATTTGTATTTTCATCAACCTCCTGTTTTACTACCCCTACAACATTCGTTTTCTGAAATCCGAAGCCAAAAACGGTGATCAAATTCATTGTAAAAAATGAGCTACTAGTCAAATTAAACTCATGAATAGCAGTTAATTGTACCAGCTAATAAATCAGCTTTTACATACTCCCTCTTCTACCGGTCAAATTAGCTCATCAATATTTACTTTTTTTGATAAATATATATTAATATCGCAAAGGTACTAATTACATCGAGCCTCTGCAACAACGCATCACCCTAGCGGCAATACAGATACACATAGCCAAAAAAAGAAAATTTACAAAAAAGGCATAGCGATCTATTTCTTGTAACAACAGCACTAACCCGTATGACAAAAAATTTAGCTACCAGTCAAATTAAACTCATGAATAGCAGTTAAATATACCAGCTAATGAATCAGCTTTTACATACTCCCTCTTCTACCGGTCAAATTAGCTCATCAATGTTAATGAACTGGCGAATTGATTAGCTTTCATATATACCTGGTCGCCGAGCAACGCCGGCGTCGCCCGCACGTAGGCGGAGCCGTGCAGGTTGACGGTGGCCTTGTCGATGGCGATCTTGGACAGCGGCTGGATGCCTTCTGCCGGCGACGCGCTCGCCGTCGACGCCACTGCCGTCAAGGCGAGCACCGCCACCAGGACGGCAGGCACCACCCCCATGCCTCTTCTCCTCACGTAGCTCGTGCTTACGGGCACGGGGAGCTGCTGAGCTCCAGGCTGATGTGGTGCGAGTCCGGTGTACGCTATGGCTGGTAGTGGCCGGCCTATATGTAGCCAAGTGGCTGCGCAGGGACCGAAAGGGTATTGAGGACTGTTACGGGGATTGTACTTACTACTCCCTCCGATTCATATTACTTGTCTCTAAAATGAATGTATTAAAACATGTCTAGATACATTCATTTTAGAGACAAGTAATATGTTATCGGAGGGAGTAGCTGTTTTGTTTCTTTTCTTAGGTCTGCTGTCTGCGACTCTGTCTGTATCTCTCAATTATTGCTTCGGCCATGTAATAAAAATATTTTCTGTCTATATCTCTCTCTCAATTATTGCTTCGGTCATGTAACAAAAAATATTTTTGAAAGAGATATTTATTGCACGTGATCTGCGAGACTGTTGCGGCGAAAACATGACAGTGCAATCCAACCCAGCCACACATTCGTGATTTTTAGTTCGAAAAAGCCCATATATGCAAGGCATGCTTAGATTATTAATGTGTAACATTGTAAACTGTATACTCTCTCCGTCTTAAAATAGACGTGTAGATTTGTCAAAATTCGATGAATTTAGACACTACTTAGTATATAGATATATCATTTTAACAAATTTCTGGCGTAGACTGAGGGAGTAGTAGAAAACTCGCCTAGTACATCAACGGTCAAAAGGTCTGGTCCACGTATGCTTGATGTCGTTGTCTGCAGTTTGCTTTGCTGACCAGCTATGGTGAAGTCGGAGTTGCAGGCCTGTTTGGGGCGATGAAGATGATGTTGAGTGGCGTTAGCGTGCTTTACTTCATGTAACGTGTTTTTTTAGTTCAGGTTTCACCTTGCTCTTATGAGCCAGCACTGATTTTAGCCCGTTCTTTTTTTTTTTACGGTGAATGACAACCTTTATTCCTCAAAGATTGTAACATCTTTACAAGCTTTGGCAAAAGAAAGTTTGGCAGATCATCTAACCAAGGCCTGTTCTCAGACGAGATATGTTTTCACGTTTTGTTAGTCGGAGTCTTAGACTACTGTATTTTCTGTCGCGCTGATGTTTTTTTTTTCTCATCCGGATTCGGTTGCGAGATCAACATCTGCAGTCTCCACGTGTTGCTTAGACTTGGTAAGCGCTCAATAGGTTTAGATCTATTTTTCTTTCTAGAGTTGGTTATTATGTACGGATGGTTTCGTTATTTAATCCTTCCCTCTTCTTTTTATAGTTCAGCACCGTCTTTGACGAGGATACAATAGTTTGTTCATTGTGGAGGCTATGCACGTAAATGTTGCTGAGGTGTTTTACGAGCTAATAGTATCGTACAGAAAGCAAGAAAACAACAGCAGAGGGCTATATCCAAAGAGCAGTGGTGCTAAGAAGTGTAACGGAAATATGGCGCAGGCTAGGATTAGTAGACTTTATTTTTAAGAATTTGTTGTGTCGTCGTCTGTGTGTAAATGAAATCATGTACGCATATGTGAAATAAATCATCGTTCAGATTAGCGTATTTCCGTTTGAAACTTTTATGGTATCTACGTTTGTACTCTATTCTAAAGTTTGTGATGATCTCTAGATGTTACTGTATTCTCTTCGTACACGCGTTACCTGACCTATTTAGTCAACACAATCGTGTGGACATCTTACGTCATCTCCGTGATGTCATCTATCTGCGAGGTCGTTTCACCGCGAAATAGACGTAGACGGCACGGATTTTCGTACGTGCTACTGTTATTCTTTATCAGTTTACTTTTCACCTCGCTATCCTCAAACTGTAACCGTTGGAAGTTTTCCTCTGACCGCTCTTCCAGTGTTACCCTCATAATCATCCAACCATAAACGTTCTCCCTCTTACTCTGCTCGCTCTTCAGCTCTTGTCCTTGCCATAGTCCGGCCGTACAAGTTGCCGGTTTTCCTCTGTTCGCTCTTCCCTTCACCCTTCATTCGTACTTTATTTAGGAGCTAGCCATCGACTTCCACCTTTGTCCGAAAAATTGGCACGCTTTCTTCGTCCACTCTTCTTCTTAACACTTTGTCCATTCTTTGCTTCGCCACTACACCATACATTTTTTGTTGTTAGATCCCGTGCTAGGGTCGTCTCTTAACCATGATGTTGTGCAAGAATATTCATTGGCTTCTGCGCACACATTTAGCCCAAGCTACCGTCAGTACGGTACTATCTTGAAGGAAGAGACGCGTACGACGCTTCACCTCGCTCCTACGGCGAGATCCCTCGGTGTTCCTTCTAGATGATCCTCTCGCTCGGCAGACTAGCGACCACGCGATCAGACATGAAGAGATGCCAACCGACCTGGAAGATAGTGTCCGGACAATGTGGAGTTTTGGACGAAGACTTGGAGATTGCCGTCGGTCTTCTTGCTCTCGCGGCAGGAACTCCTAAGAGTATCGAAGTCTGAGAGCTGTTAATCTTATTCTTATATCTCCATTCGTATTTTCTTTGTATCTTTTGGTTTAAAGCTATGAAATACTCGGCTTTAGCATTCGAAAGAAGTGTTGCTTCCGGTATGTGTCCAAGAAGTACAATTTGTTTTTTGTCTACTTTTAGTGGTTCAGATTTGTATGCAGCCGTACGTATATGCAGATACGTGTATGGTTCGTCGTCTTTTGCTAAGTGCTCTCCGATATTATTTTTTGGGCTATAGTGATGTTAAGCATTATGTTTACGATGCTCCGTACTCTAATCCATCCATCTTGGGAAATGTTAATTACTGTTAATTTAATCATGCTTTACCGGCTTATTCGGATTGAAACATATGATTTGTCGCTCATATATTCAACGATGGCTTAGTTCGTCTACCTACGTAAGAGTCGTTGTGCAATAACCCGCGCCGACCGAATCATAGACTACGTGCTTCGGAATACTATTGTAAGATTTAGAGGTGCGAACTCGGTTCTAAACTGCGTGGAGGCCCACAACATCAGAAGGCGATGTTGTTATCCTGAAAGAGCTATCACGTAGCGTCCTAAGAAAATATATTTTCTTTTGCACGTAGATGTAGCACCATCATATCATAAAGCATTATGTCTACCAGCCGCCCCCGGGGGCACAGAAAGAAGTCTATTTAAAGTAAAGGGTATTTCATTTTCTTTAATGAGAGCATGGCATTTACAATTCTTTTTGCATTCAACCATATTTTAACCAATTATTTTAAAGTTGAAGAGAAATTATTCATCAAAGGATTGCTAGGTGAGAAATATTATTTTCTAAGCATTTTTTAATCTATTGGATTTTTCATGTTTATTTGTTTTGAATTAATATATTCAATACATCACTCAAGAATAATTTATTTGTGATTTATTTTTCTTCAAGGGATAAAATGGTTTATTTTATTCCATTTTTAATTGGTGATTTTGTCTTATTAATTACATTTTAACAATGTTTTATGAAAGAATATGGGAAGGTTTTATAATTTTATTTGTTTTCATTCCACATAAGTACTTTTTATGACGTATATGGATAGAGTTTATTTTTCTAAACATTTTGATATATTATTTGTAGTTTTCTGAGTTGGAATAAATTAGTTATGATTTTTCTTAGATTTAAGGATTTGATGAAAATTCCTTAGTGGATAATGTGATATGCACATGTGTCACTGACAAGTGGGTCCAGGTGACACGATATTTAAGTGAAATGTTTTTCACTCAAAGAGTTTTAGGCAGAGAGAGTGACATGTGGGTCCTTGTCCACATCAACTGCCATGTTGGGAAAGTGGACTGGGTCAACTGACCCATGGTCCACCTCCACGGCGGCTCAACGCCGGTGAGGCAGAACACAGCAGCGATGCTGATTTATAGCGCTCTAGCAAGCATGGTGGCTACATTGGAACGAAACGAGAAAGGCGGTTCTAATGACGTACTTCAACGACCATGAGGTTGTCAGAGTCGACGATGAGGACCACCATCTGTGGTGGTGCACAGTGGCGCTCGACGGAAACTACCCTACCGATATTTCCAGGATGATCTAGTGGTTGCTTTCGATGCCTAGAAGCACCGTGAATCGAATGGGCTACTCCCAAGACCTAATCTTTGTCGGAGAGGACGACTACTCTAACCTACTACGGTGGCGCCCTCTGGTGAACTACCGCAACTACGCTATAGGCTAAGCTATGGCAAACTAAGGGGTCCTACGGGCCCCTACACTCACGTAGGGGGTCCTACCCCGTCCTTGAAGCCATGATGTCGCTGGAGAATATGATTGCGTCGCAGATTCCAGCGGAGCTCGTCGGAGAAGAAGGGCACGATTCACTCTCCTCAAGCCAACCCGACAAGCGAGCATCGGCCAAATTTCGATTAGTGTCTTGTCGGAGCAGCAGCGCTTCACAACAATGAAGCAGGAGCTCCCTCGCGGTTGCTCTGGTGTTTCTATTTTTATGGTGTCGCCAGAGCTCCTGCGCGAGAGCCCGAGAGAAGGAGAATGAGAGTTGTGAGGGTCTAGGGTGGTGTACGCGGCTATTTATAGTGCTTGGAGGTCGGTTCAGTTGTGTGGACTCGACGCAGTCATGGCGGTAAGTTGATAGCGACGTGAACTAATGTCGGGGACGAAGACGACACAGTTTATGACGGTTCTTTCAAGATTTTGTAGAAAACCCCCTGGCAAGCGTGGGTTCAAGTGCAAACGTGGGATTTGAGTGGGTTGGTGAAAGTGCATGTGTGCCCCATGTGTGGTTTTGGTAATTAATGATAATCTTTATGGACTTATATTTGCATTGAGTTTTATTTGTAGGGTTTGTCCATAGGCAATGCATGAACCATATGTTTGCTTCAAGGTTGGGCGAAGAAGAAAGTGAAAAAGATCAAGTGTTGACCAAGGTTTCAATGAGTGATCCAGAGACTGTCCGGAGATGGACCGGAATCTCTGGTATGCAAGGACCAGAGTCTCCGGTGTCCCAACCAGAGTTTTGGCGCGAGTCTCTGGTGTGTTTCTTGAAACCAAGTCCAAGCCAGTCTATATAGTGGTCCAGAGATTGTCCGGAGATGGACCGGAATATCCGGTGTGAGATAATTTCTGACCGAAATCTTCGGTCTCTAGGCCTGAGTCTCCGGCGGGATATTTCCCCAATGGGAAGAAAATGGTCTGTAAAGAGTTGAGCCTATAGCAAGTGTGTCTTGAAGAAAAGTTGGAGTGATATCTCGTATGTACCTTCAA
This sequence comes from Avena eriantha, assembly GCA_910589775.1. Taxonomy (NCBI): domain Eukaryota; kingdom Viridiplantae; phylum Streptophyta; class Magnoliopsida; order Poales; family Poaceae; genus Avena; species Avena eriantha. The sequence continues at coordinate 179,516,008 of OU342744.1, read as the reverse complement.
GACACCAACATAATGAAGAATGAAGAAATGATGTGCAAGTTCAATATGAGCCATCTCGAAGAGATCATTTGCTTGAAGCTTGCCATCCTATGGTGATCATGGATATTAGAAGATGATATGCCCAAAATAGAAGCTCTACCATAGTGGAGTATGGGGGGCAATTTGCAAGTCTTCACCAAGCTAGCGCAATCTAGAAAGATGTTCCACCTTGAGGTGGAGAAGATCGCTATCATCAATCTCAAGTGAAATATGTGTAAGGCAAAGGTATGTTCTTGATAGGGTTTCCTTCTTATCGGTCTCGTGGTGTTAGTTGGAGAGACCGGTTTATTGGATAGATAACCATACTATCAAGAGGGCCTCTCGAGTGAGTAACTTGATCATATCCTTCGGAGAGAGAGCTCAAACCTTTGCATACTTGGCATCATATTTTTTGGTTGTTATTTGGATCTTATCCATGTGAGGTTCTAGAGTTGTGGTAATATTCATAACAAGCTCTAGTTCATCGAAAACGGATTTCATATGCATTCTCTATTGCGTTTTCGATATTGGAGGTTTTACCGGTTCGTCTTTTTGAGAGAGGTCAAACCTTTCATCATTTGGTTCTATCCTCCCTTGCTGTACTATGATGTTTTTCTATATGATCTTGTAGAGCTTATTGTCTTCTTTAAAACGAGTCTAAGATCATCAAGATCGGAGTCCGGATGCAAAAGTTGTGGTTGTTTTCATATTGGTCTTTCTGCCAGTTTTTGTAAGACCGAGACTCCAGACCAAATCTCCGGTCTATCTCTGGACCGCGTACTGAATGGCATCCAGTTTGTCCCTGTTTGGCCTAGGTACACCAGAGACTCTGGTCCCAGTCCGAAGACTCCGGACCAAGCGATTCCTTGGCCTAACAGTTGGATTTCTAGGGACCTATTTAAGGGACCCTTCTTCCCCAATGGTTCCTTAGCTCTCTTGCAAGTTTTCCCCCACCATTGTTGACCTCTTGAATCTTGCTATCCCTCAATCCCTCCTATGATTCTTGCATATTATTGAGGGATTTGAAAGAGGAGATCTAGATCTACAATCCCACCAATCAATCTCTCCTCTAAGTGAGGGGAACATCTTGGGATCTAGATCTTGGAGTCTTTTGTGGATTTCCTCCATTGTTCTTCCTCTCTTATTCCCCCATAAGCTTTTGTAGCTTTGGTGGAATTTCGGAGTGAAGGACTTGAACACTTATTGTGTTCTTGCCATTGCATTTGGTGCATCGATTTGAGTTCTTGGTGAGGATTCAGTTGGGTGAAAGGTGAGATGCTTTTTACTCTTGGGTTCTTGGAACCCTAGACGGTTTAGTTGTATTGCAGGTTTGTGGATTTCTTGGGGCCTACAATTAAGTTGTGGAGATTTCCCCAAGCTTGTTAGTTGGGAGCCTCCAATTGAGTTGTGGAGAAGTGCCCCAATCTTGTGAGAGGTTCCGGATTGCCACCGACAAGTGCACCGATAGTGGAAGTGTGGATCGATCCCGTTGGGGTGAGATTCACCAGAGAACAAGGGAGGCCTTTTATGGCGTTGGTGGTTTGAAACCACCCCTTCTCCAAACGATACGTACTCCATTGTTGGGAGGAACTCGGTAAAACATAGTCATCTCCGCGTGCCTCGGTTATCTCTATACCCGAGCTCTTATTTATGCACCTTACTTTGTGATAGACTTCGTGCTTGAAGTATATATCTTGCTATCACATAGTTGCTTGTCTTGCATAGCATAAGTTGTTGGTGCACATAGGTGAACCCTAGTTATTCTAGGTTTTGTGCTTGACAAAGTAAACACTAGTTTAATTCCGGCTTTGTTGAGCCCCTCTCGTAAAAAAAATTATACCGCCTATTCACCACCCTCTAGGCAACATCCTTATCCTTTCGATTCGTATCAGAGCCTGATCTCTCATTTTAGGCTTCACCACCTTGAGAGTAAATATGTCGGCTAGGGGATTAGTACATAATGAAATGTTCGTATTCGATGGCACAAATTATGATATATGGAAAACTCATATGCTTATTCATTTTCGGGACATGGACCCAAATTTGGAGCGTATTGTAGATATAGGTTTTTCTCCTCCTAAGGATTTCAAGAATCTATCTTGTGAGGATGAGAAAAACTTATATCTTGATACTCAAGGTTCTAATGTGCTTGTTAATGCTTTGAGCTATGTAGTTACTTCTTCAATCATACCTTTTGGAGCGCTCATGAGTTATGGCCAAAACTTCAAGATAAGTATTATGTGTTCAACATTATTAAGGATGATTTTATTGCTCCCACTTCCGGCCGTGATGAGTTCTCATCTTCTTATACTTCACCAAAGTGTGGAAAGACACAAGGTAATGATATTGTGAGTGGTGATGAATATTGCAATGTTGATAGTAAGCTTACTCTTGATGATCATTCATCGCTATCTCATTGCAATGCTTCATCTTTAGACTTAAACATGTCTAGCACTATATATGATTTACATGCTAGTGTTGATAGTCCTTGCATATCATGTATGAATTGCCTCAATAGATCTCATGATGATATGATCTCTTTGCCTTGTTTCCATAATATAAATGCTCATATTTCTTATAGTTGTTGTGTGTATAACAATGTAGAGGAAACCAAAGGTTATATTGGTAAAGACACAATTTTGAATGGAGCTTCAAGTAATTCTTCATCATCATCATATCACGGTTCCCACCTATGCCTTATGGCTAGGGATTCAAAGGTAACTCCTACTTTGGAACCCAATAACTCTTGTGATCATGATATTAATGTTGATGATTTATATGAAAATGGTGAGATTATTTATCATGCTCTTGTTAAGAATAATATTGCTTGCTCTAACTACGTTGAAATCTTGTACTTCGCTATCAAGAGCAAAGAACATATTGATAAGTTAGAAGCACAAATTGAGGAGCATGAGAACACCATTGATAAAATTAGTAGCCCTTAGCGTGAGTATGCTAATAAAATTTAAAATCTAAGAGAAGCTCTTGAAGAGGAATAGACCACTAAGGAATCTCTTGAGGAAGCTTTTGCTCTAGAGATGTCTAGAGTGAAGGAATCTCATGATAGAGATCTTGAGGTGGCAAGTGATCTCAAAAGTAAAAATGATGAGCTTCAAGTTGCTTATGTTAAACTCCTTGAGGATTTTGAGCACCTAAAAAATGGCTCTAGGGTCATCAAGGGTGAGCTCATCAAACTCACCGAGACAAATGAGCAACTTAAATCTTCTTACTCAAAAGAGCTTTCTAAGTTGCCCTCACCTCTTGCAATTAATTATGATGCTTGTGCTACTAATTCTATTTCTTGTGAAGCATCTATTTTGAAGGAGAATGTTGAGCTAAGGGCTCAACTTGAGTTGCTAACTAGCAAGTATGGGAAATTGGAAGAAAGTCATGAAAATCTCTCTAGCTCTAATGAGGACCTTCTAGCATCCCATGATAGGCTAAAGTTATCTCATGAGGCTAGTATATCAAAGGTAACATCTAATGAGCCTCATGTGGACATTATCACTACTTATACTCCAAATGTCATATTGCCATGTGCTAGTCCTTGTAATTCATCCACTCATGCCATTGCTACATCTTGTGATAAATTACATTCCGTACCTTGTTGCTCTAACAATGTAGCATCCACTTCCTCTAGTATTGTTGTTCACACTAAACATGTAGAGGAAATTAAAGAGCTCAAGGCTCAAGTCACATCCTTGAAGAATGACTTGAAAAAGGGTCATAAAGGGAAGGCCACACTCAACAACATCTTGAGTGTACAAAAATCCCCCAATGACAAGAATGGACTTGGATTCAACTCCAATATCAAGAATAAGTCCAATATCAAGTTGAAGCACAAGGGCAACAAGAAAAAGGGCCAAGATCAAATTAAGAATCTGACCAACATTGTTTACTTCAAGTGCAAGGAAGAAGGGCATCATGTTAAGTCTTGACCATTAACGAAGAAGCCCATTTGCAAGAAGCAACAAGGGAAACGGCCTCAAGATCTACCTCTTGTTAGAGATGAGACTCCTCCCAAGAAGACTCAAGCTCTTCCTCAAGCTGTTGCATCACCCAAAATGAAATATGGCAAGAGAAGAACTTGCTACATTTTCTGTGAGAAAGGGCACATTTATTCCTCGTGCACCATTGGTAACTCCTCATCCAATCCTATCATGATTTATGATGCTTATTCTCTTCATAAGGATGAGGTTCGCAATGTGTTTGCCAAATTTGTTGGTGCCCAATGTGGTGTCAAGAAAAGAACCATTTGGGTTGCCAAGCCTATTGTGACTAACTTTTTAGGACCCAACTTGGTTGGGGACCAACAAGCCAAAACTTGATCAATAGGTGATTTTGGAGGACAATGGAGACTTGGTTTCATCATGAAGAACTGAGGGATCTTCATCTAGTATATTTGTCAAGCCAAGTCATGTGGATTATATTGCCTCTATCATATTTCCAATGTTCCTCCTTGTGGTAACATGTGCTTAACTCATTACATTGAAAGTTACTCACCCCTTGTGCATGTGTTGGTTTTGTACCTTTCATGCTTTTGTATATGTTGTGCTTGCCACTTACTTATCTTGAGTTATCAAGTTTATTTGTGTATGTTGGGTGGCACACCATGTTCGTGTGTTTCTTGTGTTGGAGCCTTTCTTGTATATGTTTGGTATCTTATTTGGCTCTTGTGAGAGATTACTGGACTATCCCATTTTGGGGGAGTGTTATGCTTGGTCATTCCACAATCCTAAAAATGTGTTTACATGAGGAATAACACCTAGTATTGATAGTGCAATATTATCTAGTCTCTATGTGGTATGTTTCTCATGAGAATTCAAGTTCTATAATGTCCATTAATTATCTCTATTGGATCCTTTTGCCTCATGTTGATATTTATGGTTTATCACATTATGGGGGAGTCATATGCTTAGTGCATATTACAAGCATAGAAAATGTGAATATTCGATCTTGTGTCACTTAGAATTGATATTGATAATTATCTAGCTCCTATGTGACACATTTGCTCAAACAAGTTCAAATTTGCTTGAATACATTGTTTCTCATGTTTTGGATCTTGTTTGTGTGAGCTCTTCTTGGTATGCGTTTCCTTATATTTGGACATCTATATCCTCCATGGAAACCATTTGCTTCAAGTTACTCTAATCATTAATGATTGTGTAGCTATTTGGAGCTATCACGATTCTCTCCCTAATCATCGAATGTAATTCTTATATATTGCCATATGATTGTGTTATAAATATGATCTTGGATATCCTTGTAAGCTACCTCGGGAAATTATCTCTCTACTTCTTATCATTGGACAATTTGCACACCATATATGGTAGAACTTATTGATCATATTCACATTGGTTTTTGAGTGTTTATGTTTCTCCCAAGTTTTCCTTGCTACTTTTGGATCTATTGATTTAATTAGTATTCTCATATGTTTTCTTTAATTTAGGTTATAGTGATGATCCCATTTGTGTGTACTTTTCATTCAAAATAAAAATCCTACATAATGCACTACTCATGGGGGAGCTCTCCTATATTATTTAGAACACTCCTTTATGTTTCTTGCTTTGATCCATATCGTGCTTTATGTTCTTGGAAGTTTGATCTTTTTGTTTTGGTATTTTGTGCCATCATGAAAAGTGTTGAGAGTTTGGTTTAATTGTTGGAACCTTACTCTTTTTGGGAGTTGACTTTGTCTCATTACTTGTTTCGTGTTTTGACCTTTTAGAATGAGATAAATCGTTGAGCATTTGTATTTATTTATCCATGTTGTTCTTTGGGTTTTGCCTTGTTCATTTTTTGAACTTGGGGTCTATTATGTGTTGATTTGGTCCTTGATATATTTTGGACAACCGTTATTGTGTCACACTTAGGTGTGCCGTCTTGGCTTTCTTGGTGTTGTTGTTCAAACTATATCTCCTTTTGGTTCTTGAAGTCTTGTGCATGCATATTTACTAAATGTATATTTTATGGTATGCTTGCTTTCTTTGATCCAATATATAAGGGAAACTCCACCAAATCCTATTTTGCCTAATATGTGCGTGAAATTCCATTTCATATCAATATGCACATGTTTTTGTGGAGTTTGTGCTATGAATTGTACTGTATCTAACTACTTTGGACCCAATGAGTTTTTGGGCCCATTGAGTACTTGAATGTGTCTTAGGTACATTGGAGATTCATTGGATGCTTATCTCAGTAATAATAAGATGTGGTGACTAAATGACAATTGGAGGCAAGCTAGGATGATCAACAAACTCATATATACTTCATCCTAGCAACGGTATCTCGGTAACAAGTATCCCTCTCATGCATACTTTTCTAGTATCCAACTTTTGTGGTTGCATCATGGCATGATTTCCTTTAGTTGCTTTTATTGCGGTTCTTGCAAGATTTTTTATCATCCTTATTGTATATGAGTAAGTTGATATGAATGCATATTTTGGGGAGAATATAAAAATCATGTTCATGATTCACCAATCCCACATATGCCAATCTAGCAATTCTATTGATAATCATTTCCTCAATATCTCTCATGTGCAATTTGGATGAATTTGCAAGGTTTATTTGTTCTTTATGATACTTGTTGCCTTTCCCAATGCATTCCAACTATCTCTTTTTCCCTTGTGATAGTTGTGATGTATTTGTTGGTGTTTGAGGGCCATTGATGTTCAATAAGATAAATTTGAGCCTTTGGCCATGCTTTCTAGCAAAAATCTTATTGGACTTATCTATGACTTTTGTTTGGATATCTTGCTCATTCTTGAGTATCCATTATTGTGTGTACATGTTTCTTTGTGGATGTATATCTTGGTGATTGTTGTCTACCTAGAAACTTATACACATGATTATGGCTAAATCTCTAGTTGGTATCCTTTTTCTTTGGAGTCCACCTTGTGCTCCTTTTTATCCTGTGGTGGCTCCAAAAGTTTTGCTTTGAGTGCTTGACCTTTTCATTTGCATATTTTGGCGCTCATTGGTGTTAAGAAAGTTGATATCTCATGCCTCTGTGTTGTTATGTAAGTTTGGGGGAGCAAGGACACCATGTTTATGCACTTTGCATTCGAAGAAATTATTATATTTTGTGCATAAACCTTGGGGAGCTTTCCTAATTTATCTAAGAACACACATTTGCTTTCTTGTTCTTGTTTGATGTTTTGTTTGATTATAGGGAGTTAGGATTCCGTAATTGTGCACTTTGTTGTGCATAAACCTTGGGGAGCTTCCTATTTTCATCTAAACACTCATTTGCTCTCATCATAATATCTTCTCTCTTGCTCGTGCTTGTGGTTTAAATGATATAGAGGGAACGAGGATGCCATGTTATGCATATTGTATTCAAATGCAAATTATAATTTGCGCACAAACTTTGGGGAGTATCCTCATATTATTTAAATCACTCTCCTTTCGATCTTATCATAATATATCCTTCTTTTTGTATCTTCATTTTGTGAAGTGGTTCTTTGGGTCGTTTGATTGCTTGCTTCATCCATTGATGCTTATTCACCAGATTATTTCTTTGCAATCATTAGATCCTCAATTTAGTTTGATTCCCTCTAGGTATTCATCATTGGATACGTGTATTTGATTCCACTCATATTATGATAAAGAGATTTCTATTTTCGTACCCTCGGTTCGTTAGTTGTACCCAGTTTTCCCCATCAGCTTAGTTTTTCCTCACTTTTGCCTATCTCCTTCTCGGAAACTCTCACATGGTCTGAAACTCGCCATCCGTCAGCCTTGCTGTTACGTGCTGACAAGTGGGGTCGCGTTCAGTCGGGTCCCGTAGTGGACCCTCGCCGTTACGTGCTGACAAGTAGGGCCGCGTTCTGTCGGGTCCCATAGTGTACCCTTGCCGTTGCATGCTGACAAGTGGGGACGCATTCAGTCGATTCCCGTAGTGGCCACCTCTCTAAACTTATCCAGATCAGCATCGGACCCACAACTTATCCACGTGAGCACCAGACCCACAGCTTATCCACGTGAGCTCCGGACCCACAACTTACCCAGGTTGGCGTTGCAAGATGGGACCCCGAGCGCCGCTGCTTTATTTTTATATAGTGAAATATAATGCATATACAAAAATTATACACCTTTGAACTCTTTTAAATCGCACTTAGGACATGATAATGTTGTGCTAATAAAATCCTGATCATTTATCATTTTCATGGAGTGAAATATAATGCATAAACTTGTGTATACAAAAATTATACACCTTTGAACTCTTTGAAATCGCACTTAATACGTGATAATGTCGGGCTAAGAAAATCTTGAGAGATTATCATTTTCATAGAATGGAATGTAATGCACAAACTTGCATATGCAAAAATTATAAACCTTTGAACACTTTTAAATCGCACTTAATACATGATAATTATGTGCTAACAAAATTTTGAGAGATTATTATTTTCTCCCCCCTTTTCGTAGAGTGGAATGTAATGCATAAATTTTGATATACAAAGTTTATACACCTTTGAACTCTTTGAAATCGCACTTAATACGTGATAATGTTGTGCTAAGAAAATCTTGAGAGATTATCATTTCCATGGAGGGAAATATAATGCATAAACTTGCGTTACAAAAACTTATACACCTTTGAACTCTTTGAAATCGCACTTAATACGTGATAATGTTGTGCTAAGAAAATCTTGAGAAATTATCATTTCCATGGAGTGAAATATAATGCATAAACTTGCGTATACAAAAATTATAAACCTTTGAACTCTTTGAAATCACACTTAATACATGATAATGTTGTGCTAAGAAAATCTTGAGAGATTATCATTTCCATGGAGTGAAATATAATGCATAAACTTGCGTATACAAAAATTATACACCTTTGAACTCTTTGAAATCGCACTTAATACGTGATAATGTTGTGCTAAGAAAATCTTGAGAGATTACCATTTCCATGGAGTGAAATATTGTCAACACCCGAATTTTTAATCCCAGATGCCCGTTATGCCATACCTTGCAATCCTAGGATTACCATTTTTGCGAGACATAACGAATTGGATATCAAAGTGCATCATCCATTACAAACCATACATAAGGTTTTACACAAATAAGGATCTCATGATCTAGTCTTTAATACAACAAGCAGCGGAAATAAACGATAGCGTAGCGGTGGGATCCATCTTTAGGGGCACAGACAATGCTGACGAAGGCAGATAGTCCTAGTTATCATAGCCGTCTTGCTGACCATCATCTTGATAATCTCCTTCATAGTCTGGCCATGAGAATAGCCAGGGACAAAGCCATGAGTACTCTTTAAGTACTCGCAAACTAATACTAGCAAGGAGTATAATTCAAAAATAAAGTACTGAATCTAAGTTAACTATCTAGTTAAGTTTGAAACCTAAGCTGAGTTCAAAAGCAAAGAAAGATAACATAAAGTTCTATAATCACTTAAGTTGGAAAGCCATTTTCATCAACACAACCCTGTTGTGGTCAAGTTAAAGTTCATCATTCATTTCAAGTTATTTAGAAAAACACCTGACAACGAAACAGTATGGCCATTCCAACTGTCCATAACCGCGGACGCGGCTATTCGAATAGTTTGACACTCTGCAGAGGTGGTACACTTTTACCACAAGATTCGATACATCTGTCAGGGATAGCCCTGAATCATCATACTTGGTATGCAGATAATCAAACATAACCTTCCCTTTACACACCCTAGTAATAACACCTCTCCTATGAGCATGGCCTCCCAACCATGACCATCAGTCATCTTGGGCACTGCATAGGTGGACATCATTGAGAATTAGCCTCAGCTCAAACCTCTCCCGTGAGGGAACTAATACTAATGCATATAAATTTCCAGCTAAGCCTTACCCAATTCAGGTAATGTGGTTGTACGGTAAATTTGGAATGGTATCGCATCCGAATCCAACCATCAGTTTTATAAAAGGGTTAAGGCTCATGCCTCATCATTTTCATCATCATAAACCAGTTGTGTCTCTCAACACATGTCAAAACATCTCAATAGAATGACCCATCATTCTAAGGTTTTCACAAGTCATTTTCACCAAGTATTCCCATCTAAAGTGACTCAGGTTTGTGATCTATTCTAAAATACTAAGTTAAGAGTGTTCACTAAGGTGGAAATGATGGGTTCAATCTCATGCCATAGAATGACATCTAAAGGTTGCTAAGTAGGTCAAGTTTTATACTTTTTATGCTACCTTCAAAATTAGTAAAGAACTTTGTGTACTAAGGGAGTTGAAACTTGTCAAAAAGACTTGGGATACTAATAGTCAAAGGGGTGTGATCAAAGCATGCTTAAGGCATCTTTGCTAAACCATCTAATTTTATTCTAGGTTACTAACCATACCTTGCTAAAGTATGTTTTGCAAGGGTTAGCTTGCCACTACTAGCTTGCCTTGGTTGGTGCAGTGGTTGAAGTTGTCTTCTTCTTCTTCTTCTTCCTGGTAGAACTCCTCCTCCTCGAAAGCTTGGTCGCTACTAGCGTCTATAAATACATAGGGAGTGCACAATCACCAAACAATACTTAACTAGGCTAAGTAGTATTCTAAACCACACAATTGATGATCCATTATCATCACAAACATTACAAGTTTTAATTCAATAGTTTTAACCTTTTTATTTTAGAAAAGTAATTTCTACTCATTGAAATATTAACTAAAATTTAATATTCACCACCAAGATATGGGATCATGTGGACACATGTCCTCACCACATATTCTAACATGGGGGAATGAGATTTAAAGGTTGGATCAATATTACTTTGGTTTAAGTTTATTATTTAATGATTTAAAGTGACTAGAAATGCCTATATAGCATTATTTTGGTACTATTCCAAAGTCACTGCATGTAAACCTTAATATTATTATATATTTGGATAGATATGATGAAATGTGATTTTTGAGAGTTGGAATCAACTCAAAATCTAACTTGGTTGATTTTATAAAAATGTTGCAAGTTGCAAAAGCTTCTTCCTTCTTATTTTTATTAGGAGAGATCTATAACTCTAATTGAATTAAATCCAACGGGCTTGGATAGAGCATTTCAATACTTTTCAGACAAAATTGGTTTCATGCAATTTGGATTTCTAAAACTCTCTGAATTGATTTTTGAATCTAAGCACAGAAGTGGGTTTCTAACTAAATAGAAAAAAATTCCTAATTTGAATTTTAAACGTGCGCGGGAACAAAATGGGCCGGCCCACTGCGCTCCGCGCAGCGTCGCGGGCTGACTTAAGCGAGGGCCCCACCCGTCAGTGAAACATGGGGGGTACCGAAGGGGTATGGATGAAAGGTGGCTGTGCGATTAGAGGGTAGATCGACGGCTCACAGCTATCGTCCTCGTCGGAACAGGACACGGCGGGAGCTAACCCTAGCGCGGTCGGTGAGGGTGCAGTGGGGGCGTACCGGGGCTCCAGCGGGGTCGGCGAGGCGGGCAACTGGGTTGGTAGACGATGGCGGTTCTCCTGGTACAAGCGGCGCTTCCTGGGATGGCCTGGATCAACGACGCCCTTCTCCTCCCGAGGCGGCGGCTCTGGCTGCAATTCAAGCGCTCTGGTGCTCGAGCGGCTCCGGCTGGCGGTGGGGAGTGAGAGTGAGAGGTAGGGATGAGAATGGTGTGAAGAGAGCTTGCTGGGGAGGCCTCCTTATATAGGCGAGCGAAGGGTGCAGAGCGGCATGGGCAGAGCTCGACGTGGTCGACGACACAGCGAGCTAAGGGCATGGGCGAGGTAGGCGGATGGTGGCCGGTCTCCTGGCGATCCTCTATGGCTTGATGGCGCTGCAAGGGGTTGTCTCTATTGGTCGAGAGCTTCCGCGCACTGCACGGTGGCCACAGGTGCTCGACAAGAAATACGGCGGCTATGGGTCGAGCGGCGGCATACGGGCGTGTCTGGCGGTGTGCTGGGCCTGCTGCGAGTGCCGCCACGCAAGGCTAGGGCTTGGCAAGGCCGGTGCTGCTCTGGCGGACGCGGCGCTCCGGGGTGATCGGCATGGCGGACAGAGGCGTGGGCGCGAGCAACTGGGGCTTGTCCTCCGCTCGATTTTGGTCGGGGGCTGGTCGAGGCGGTGCGGTGTGATGGCGCCTGTCTACCAGCGGGCGTAGGAGAGCGCGGGGCGGCTTTGTGCGAGCTGTCCATGGTCGACCTGGCGCATGGCGTCGGGCGGCTTGGCACTGGAGCAGCTAGGGGAGAGGGAGAGAGAGCTAGGGCTGGGGTTGGAGCTGGGGGGACAAGGGAACCGAGTTAGGCCCAAATGGTGACAAGAATCACTGCACACTATAGTGTTTTGATTTTGGCAAGATTTGTGCCTGCCACCTGTTTGATGAAATGGCCGCAAGAGAAAAAGTTTTGAATTTTGAGTTCAAAAATTTTGAGTGATCTCCACTAGTGATAGGTAGGCTCTGGTTGCAAGGGTTTTGAAAATGGAGCTCAAAAAGGTGGTTTTTAAAATAGGGTTGATCTATGCACATGCATCAGATTCAATTTTAAACTGTCATTTAAATTAGTTTACAGAATGTTTTTTGAAGATCAAAAGGTGGGCCTTGGTACCTCATTATGTGTTCTAGCAAGGGGTGCAAAGATCAAGAATTGTTTCTACTAATAATTTAGTACTAGGAATAGCCAAAGTAGGCATGAGAGTTAGATTTGTCAAAATGACCATTCCTTCATTTTAATTCTTTTTGATTTGATTTTCTTTAGGAAAAGTTTGGGAATGATGTAGATGATGTTTAAATCACATAAGAAACATTTTACAAGTATTGGATCAATCAATCATGGCAATTCAAACAACTCCTATTTTAAATGCATACACATATGAATGCTTTCATTTGAATTTTGGAAAAGTTTTTGTTAACCCCATTTTTGGATGATTTGATCTTGATAACCTTGGATTAAAGTTTTGGGATGTTACAAATATAATGCATAAACTTGCGTATACAAAAATTATACACCTTTGAACTCTTTGAAATTGCACTTAATACGTGATAATGTTGTGCTAAGAAAATCTTGAGAGATTACCATTTTCATATAGTGGAATGTAATGCATAAACTGGCATATACGAAAATTATACGCCTTTGGACTCTTTGAAATCGCACTTAGGTCATGATAATGTTGTGCTAATAAAATCCTGATCATTTACCATTTCCATGGAGTGGAATGTAATGCAAAACTTGCGTATACGAAAATTATATACATTTGAACTCTTTGAAATCGCACTTAATACGTGATAATATTGTGCTAAGAAAATCTTGAGAGATTATCATTTTCATAGAGTGGAATGTAATGCACAAATTATACACCTTCAAACATGTCCCCTTCAAATTATATTCAAGTTCATTTGTTTATGGAGTTAAAGTACTGGTGGCATACTCGTTATTTTGCATGGATAGAGGGGTGCCTCCTGACAGATATAGGGGTTATCATGTCCGCTAGATCACAGAGGATCAACGATTGGTGGGCACGATCCGTGTGGCAACTGTCTTGACCAATCAGAGCGTAGCAGCAAAGATGAGCATAGGTGCGAGAGATGGATATAAAGAGATGGGAAAACTGAGTAGCACTTAAGAACCAAGGGCAAAACTGAGTAGAACTTAAAAACCAAGGGCAAGACTGACAAAGGGATTCAAATAGAAAATAGAAAAGGATTAAAAAAAATGGAAAATGCGTCTTTTATACAATAAAATACATCTTGGCATACATCAAACTATTTGCAATTCAAATATACACTAGTTTGACAATTATTGCCTCATTCAGACAAACTATTTTTTAGGGAGGGATGTTTTGGGAAGAGGCTTGAGTAGAAAGCCATGAACCTTCATAGATAGTAGGTGATTTGAGAAGTGGTGATTTGGTTAAAACTTGGTTTATATACATTTCTTATGGTGGCATGTCACATAATAAGACTCCCTGGGTAGATGCCACTGTGTTTTGCTCTTTTTGAATTTGTTGTGCATAAAATGACTCAATTAGCTAGCTAAAACCTATTCGTTGACTCTCTGTTGACCATCCACTAGAGGGTAAATCTGAGTATATTCCACACGACAGTGTTAGTACTAGAGGGAAAAACTGAGCACAACCAAACTGACAGTGTTACACTCGAGGGAAAAACTGAGTACAACTGAATTGCCAGGGTTAGACACGAGGGAAAAACGTGACTCACGGTACGCGTGTGCGGTGCACGGGGTGGTAGCGAACACGTGTGGCCGTGCATGGTATAGTAGCATACGCGGTGCACAATAGTGCAATGAAACGTCGCTTCCCTTCTCCTTTAATAGAGGCCTTCCCACTCTCACTCATCACTCACTCGCTCACTCAACCGTCTCCACTGTCCCATCACCTCCTGCAGACCCCCAAGAAAACTCCAACCACGCCGGCGATAGAGAAGAATGACGCGGTGGCCAGCGGCGCCTCCAAGGCCGCCGGCGAGGAGGCCCCCGTCCCCGTACAGGCCCCATCCTCGTCCCCGCATCCACCATAGACACCGGCGAGGAGGCCCCTGCCGGTCTCGGGCAGATCCCGCTCGAGTGGGACCCCTACTAGGAGGTTGTCTACATAAGGCCGGAGAACCCCTACGACACAAGCATCACCGACCCATGGTCGTAGGTAACCAGGGTTTTCTCCCCTTCCCTTGTTCTCCCCCATTCCCATTGTTGGATGCTAGATCATATGTTATTAGGGCTCGGTTGTTCGTATTTTTATAGTAGCTAATCCTCTTGTGTTAGATCTCGTATTTCGATGAATCCCCCTGTTCATATTTGAACCCTCCTATTCATAGTTGGGATCAATATTCGATTTGGTTTGAGATTTGGGGAATAATCAAGAGATCTCAATCGGTTAATTTTTGCAAATAATCAATCCCGATAATCAAAGTATCTCAATCATGTCCTTATTGCACTCTACTGTTTTTTCCAACAGGAGGATAGCAGCGACATCCGCAGCGATGACGAGTCCAAGGACACCAAGACTCGTCATGTGCTGAGGAGGCTGAAGTCCGGCCAGTACAACAACTTTTTTATTGGCGACGTGTACAAGTGCCCCTTCTGCCCCACCAGGAGGCTCCGCGCCACGGACTTCAACTCCCTCGTGAAGCATGCCGAAGACGTGAAGACCTACAGCGAGTCCGTGAACGACCATGGCTTCATAGCCAAGCACCAGGCACTCGGTCTTCACCTCCGTAACCTCTAGAAGGTGGCTATCGAGGAGGGTCGCATGCCCTCGATCAAGTCCAAGGCGTCCAAGGTCAAGGGACTAGGCTACAAGAAGTGGAGGAGGCACCAGAGGGAGGAGGAGGAGGCCCTCCTGGCAGAGGCCATGAGGGGCCACTGATCTGCTGCTGCTGCTGTAAAGCAGCTTCTTTTGTCCTGTCTGTGTTGAACTTGTCAGCTGCTGCTGCTGAGCAGCCTAATTGTCGAACCTCGTTAAGTACCATACTATATAACCTATATTAGCTGCTTTATCTACATCTTCTCTATTTACTAAATTTATTTATGGTGCTCGTTAGTTTTGCTGCTCTAGATTTGCTACCAGATTAGGGAAAAACAAGGGCAAAAGAAACAATAAATGAAGAGAGAAGCTGCTCTAGATTCGCTACCTTTTTGGGCAAAAAAATACAACTGTTAGCGAGAGAGGGGGGAAAGGCGCTCTTAAAAGGCCAATCATAAAAATAACAAAAACAACTTCCAATTTAGGCGACAGGGCGCACGTAACCACCAAAAGCGCCCCACATGGTCCCACACCATGTCCCCCATAATCAGCGAGAGATGGATGGTTGGTCTGCTGTGTATCCTGGCCGCACCTGTCAGCATGTAACGGTCGAGGTGACGTAACGTAACGCTCAATGCATGACCTTCCCCAACACGGTCCCACCGGTCAGCATGTAATGGTCAAACCTTTGACCTGATGGCATCCCCCCGTCCGAGCGCATTTGAGGGTTTCAGAATGGAGGGAGGGCAAAAGTGAGGAAAAACTAAGCGGCTGGGGAAAACTGAGTACAACTAACGAACCAAGGGCACGAAAATAGAAATCCCTATGATAAATGCACACCATATGAAGGAACTCTCACTAAATTGGCCTTCTAAATTTTTTCACCCATTTCGGCAATCGATGCCAATGGGGAGAATTTTCAGAGGGTTTAAGGGAATTTGGTTTTATGCTTTGAGTTCTGTACTTAAACATTTGCCTCTTGTGCTTTGCATCTTAGCGTGTTTCTTTGCATGTTGAATATATCGAGGAAACTCCACCACCAGTAATGGTTGGCAATATATGCAATAAAATTTAAGTTCATCCACACGTGCATAGACTGTGGGGGGAGTTTGCTCTATGTTGTGGTTGTACTAACATCAAATACTTGTGTAGTATTTGACGTCAGTATAATGATTTGTTCGGTTAATTCCATATATAAACCCTCTCAAAGGGATTGTCATCAATTACCAAAATGGGGGAGATTGAAAGTGCATGTGCGCCCCATGCGTGGTTTTGGTAATTAATGGCAATCTTTATGGACTTATGTTTGCATTGAGTTTTACTTGTAGTGTTTTTCCATAAGAAATGCTTGAAACATATGTTGGCTTCAAGGTTGGGAGAACAGAAAGTGAAGAAGATCAAATGTTGACCAAGGTTTCAATGAGTGATCCGAAGATGGACCGAGATCTCTAGTATGCAAGGACCAGAGTCTCCGGTGTCCCAACCAGAGTTCCAACACGAGTCTCCGGTGTGTTCCTCAAAACCAAGTGCAGGCCAGTATGTATAGGGGTTCGGAGATTGTTCGGAGATGGATCGGAATATCCGGTGTGAATTTCTGACCTAAATCTTCGGTCTCCAGGCCGGAGTCTCCGGTGTGATATTTCCCCAATGGGCAGAAAATTTTCTGTAAAGAGTTGAGCTTGTAGCAAGTGTGTCTTGAAGAAAAAGTTGGAGTGATATCTCGTATGTACCTTCAAGATACCAACATAATGAAGAATGAAGAAATGATGTGCAAGTTCAAGATGAGCCATCTCGAAGAGATCATTTGCTTGAAGCTTGCCATCCTATGGTGATCATGGATATGAGAAGATGATATGCCCAAAATAGAAGTTCTACCATATTGAAGTATGGGGGGGGGGGCAATTTGCAAGTCTTCACCAAGCTAGCGCAATCTAGAAAGGTGTTCCACCTTGAGGTGGAGAAGATCGTCACCATCAAGCTCAAGTGAAATATATGCAAGGAAAAGGTATGTCCTTGATAGGGTTTCCTTCTTATCGGTCTCGTGGTGTTAGTTCGAGAGACCGGTTTATAGCATAGATAGCCATACTATCAAGAGGGCCTCTCGAGTGAGTAACTTGATCATATCCTTCGGAGAGAGCTCAAACCTTTGCATACCTGGCATCATATTTCTTGATTGTTATTTGGATCTTATCCATGTGAGGTTCTAGATCTTGTGGTAATATTCATAATAAGCTCTAGTTCATCGAAAACAGATTTCATATGCATTCTCTATTGTGTTTTTGATGTTGGGGTGTTTACCGGTTCGTATTTTTGAGAAAGGTCAAATGTTTTGTCATTTGGTTCTATCCTCCCTTGCTGTACTATGATGTTTTTCTGTATTATCTTGTATATCTTATTGTCCTCTTTAAAACGAGCCCAAGATCATCAAAATCATAGTCTGGATACAAAAGTTATGGTTGTTTTCGTATTGGTCTTTCTACCAGTTTTTGTAAGACCGGAGACTCCAGACCAAATCTCCGGTCTATCTCTGGACCACGTGCTGAATGGCATCTAGTTTGTTCTCGTTTGGCCTAGTTTACACCGGAGACTCCGGTCCCAGTCTGGAGACTCCGGACCGGGCGATTCTTGGGCCTAACGGTTGGATTTCTAGGGACATATTTAAGGGGCATTTCTCCCCCAATGGTCCCTGAGCTCTCTTGCAAGTTTCCCCCCACCATTGTTGACCTCTTGAAGCTTGATATCCCTCAATCTCTCCTATTCTTGCTTATTCTTGAGGGATTTTAAAGAGGAGATCTAGATCTACAACCCCACCAATCAATATCTCCTCTAAGTGAGAGGAACATCTTGGGACCTAGATCTTGGAGTCTTTTGTGGGTTTGCTCCATTGTTCTTCCTCTCTTATTCCCCCATAAGCTTTTGTAGCTTTAGTGAAATTTGGGAGTGAAGAACTTGAGCACTTCTTGGGTTCTTGCCATTGCATTTGGTGCATCGCTTTGAGTTCTCGGTGAGGATTCGATTGGGTGAAAAGTGAGAAGCTTTTTACTCTTGGGTTCTTGGAACCCTAGACGGTTTAGTTGTATTGTAGGTTCGTGGATTTCTTGGGGCCTCCAATTAAGTTGTGGTGATTTCCCCAAGATTGTTAGTTGGGAGCCTCCAATTGAGTTGTGGAGAAGTGCCCCAATCTTGTGAGAGGTTCCGGATTGCCACCGACAAGTGCACCAATAGTGGAAGTGTGGATCGATCCCATTGGGGTGAGATTCACCAGAGAACAATGGAGGCCTTTTGGTGGTTTGAAACCACCCCCTCTCCAAACAAGACATACTCCATTGTTGGGAGGAATTCCGTAAAACATCATAATCTCCGTGTGCCTCGGTTATCTCTATACCCGAGCTCTTACTTATGCACCTTACTTTGTGATAACCTTCATGCTTGAAGTCTATATCTTGCTATCACATAGTTGCTTGTCTTGCTTAGCATAAGTTGTTGGTGCACATAGGTGAACCCTAGTTATTCTAGGTTTTGTGCTTGACAAATTAAACGCTAGTTTAACTTTGCGTTTGTTGAGCCCCTCTCGTAAAAGTTTTTAAACCGCCTATTCAGCCCCCTCTAGGCGACATCCCTGTCCTTTCTATTGGGTTCTGTCTGGGCTGGTTGTTGGGCTAGGGTTAGGTGGTTTTGACCTAGGTGGCTGCCCAAGTATGTTTTCTTGTAATCCTCTTTGTTTTTCTGTTTCTATTTTTTTTTTGAAATTTTCATTTGAATTCTATTTAGAATTTGGCTTATATTTAAATAGGAGTTTTAATATTCCAAATATGAGGATCATTATGAATGCCAAAAAAATGTATTTTGGTATTCCCCAAAATAATTTGGATAATGAATTTAATTTTTCTGTCATAAAGAAATATATGATATTCATATTTGGCCATTTCAAAAATGATATGTTCAAGTTTGGATTGCTTGGCTATTTCAAATGTGTGGATCCTCATGGATGCCACAAAGTTGTATTTTGGCATAGGCCAAAATAATTTTAGAGAATGGTTTTTAAATCATTATTTCCTCACATATAAGTATGTGATTTTCATATTATGACTTCACCATTTTCAAGTCTAAAAAATGTGTTTGAATAATTCAAACATTTGAAGAATTGTCATTACGGCAGAGAGGTAACTTGACATCTCTCAAAATTATTTGAATAGTGATTTTTAGGTTAATATTTCCCTAAATGACAATATGGTTATTTTCATATTGCTTAATCATTTTAAAAGGATTTGATCAGAAGAAATATTTTGAGAGGTCAAAAAATTCTTATGGATTGATTCATGGTATTTAACCAATGGCTCTTGAAATGGTTTTGATGGATGCTTTCTTCACATAAAAATATGTGAGGTCCATTATTATTTCAGCATTTTAAATGGGAAATTGCATAAGAACCATTTTGAGAAGTCAAGATGTTCTCGTGTATTTGTATGAACGTTTTGTATCACCTTTCTTAGAAAATTGATATGGGGTATTTTATTACTTAGCATGAAAGAATTTTGTATGAGAGTAAATACTTTGAAACCTTCAAATGGATCCTTGTTCAAAATAAATATTTTGAACAGTAATGTTTCCATGGTTTCATTACTTTCTCTTAGACATTTATAAAGGATTTCTACAATCATTAATTGATACGATGATGCAGGATATCCACTAAGGTTTTCCATTTGAGAGAAATCTTAAATGGACTCATTTGCGTTTTAAAATTACTTCATAAGATCTTGTGTCACTCAAATTTGAGTTAAGATACTTTTAAAGTGTAAGATGGTTTACCTAGAGGGGGTGAATAGGTTTCTATAAAAATTCTTTGTAATCTTTTGCAAGTTTTAGGCTTTGAAGTATATAAGTGTGCCTAAATGCAAACTAGGTGAGGCAACCTAGATGATGATACAAGATACTTAAAGCACGAAGGCTATCACAATGTAAACAACACAAGTAAGAGATTGGTTAAGGAATAACCAAAGCACGCGGAGACAAAGATGTATTTTCATGTTCACCACCTTTGGGAAGGGGGCTACATCACGTTGGAGAGGTGTGAGGTTCCACGAAGGATTCCCCAATGCCACAAAGGCTCACCATATTCTCTGAGCCTATCCCACGAAGGAATAACTCACTTACTCGTGGTAGACTTTAAGGTAGTCTCCAAACCCGCACAAAATTTCCATAGAGAAAATCACAAACCGAATGCCTTCGGGTAACCCTAGCCGCCTAGGGTTTCCCACAAACCCAAGAGTAACAAGCTAACTCAATGAACTCAAGGGGGAATGAACTTTGGCTTGGTGGAAATGCATATCGGGACCTCCTCTTGCTTTCTACCAAAGGGATTTGGAATTGGTTGGGTAAGGAATTGTGTTTCAACAATGGGGAGAGAGAGCTACAAGAATGAATATGAAATGGCATTCTGAACCTACTCAAGGTGGAAGAAGGGGTATTTATACCCCAAGGAGAAATCTAGCCGTTTAGAGCAATTCTGCACGAATCTGGTTTTAAGTTCGGTTGCACCAGCTCATAGACCGGACGTCCCGGTTTCTAGGCCGGATGACCGGAACTCAACCCGGAATGGTTACTGTCCCCAGTTATGGATATACTCGGTATAAACAACCGACGATCCTGGTTTAGAGTCGGTTTTCCAACACTGACACCGGACCACCCGGTTTAGGAGCCGGTCCACCCGGCTTGCAAACCGGATCCTACAAAAGAGCTTCGAAAGGTAGATCTCCCTCTCCTCTCTCTTTTGTGATGGTACAAGTGGGTGTATGAGATGTGTGTATGGCTTAGGAATTCATCCCGAAAAAGCTCATCGAGAAAACCCCTCTTAATAGTGCGGAGTTTCTAAAGACTCAAGTTACATAATAAAGCAAAACTCCAGCACAAAGCTTCGTTATCGAAATGGGGGGGGGGGTCTCCGACGATCTTACAAGATGCCATCAAACTAAAACCTGTGTAAGACACTAGTAGGTAGCATTAGTCTGCTCTAACTACGGTGTCATTGTCAACCAAAAATATTAGAGGGTAAACTACCCTTTCAATCTCCCCCTTTTTGGTTGGCGATGAAAAACCGAGCTAGAGATCGCAAAGATATCATAAAGAGTTATTAATGGAGGAATTCCATAAAGACATACGTGAAGCTCCCCCATAAAGTATGCACTTGGTTGAATTTGCGTTTGAATGCAAGGTGCACCTAAATAGTATACGGAAAGCTTCCCACATGTCTTCATGGAAGCAAGCATGACAAGACAAGATATAAAGCATGGATATCTAAATAGAGCTAGAAAAATAATAGCAATACACATAGTCATAGCACAATACAAATATGCATGGTTCCCACACATAACACAAACTTGTCCATCACACGGAAGAAGTGCAAATAGTTCAAGAGAGAAAGCAAAGGGAAAGCACAATGCCATAAGAATCAATGAGAAAGCCAGGGACATTGTGCTAACGGCGAACCCCAGAAAACCCCGGCAAGGAATCCGTGGATATCTAATAGAACTCTACTCTTCTCCTCCATTGGCATCAAAACACCAAAAAGGAAGAGAAGTAGAGTGATGCTAACGGATCCCAACTGGAAGAACACCTGCAATGGAGGAGGGTGGACATTGGCATCTTCCTCTTCCTACATCTCCTCCTCCTACTCCTCCTCCTCATCACCAGAACCATGAGGAGCAGCAGAAGAAACCACTAGGGCTAATAGGAGGGAACTGACCGGGGAAGTAGCCATAGACCATAGCATCATCAATCGGCAACATCTCATAGTTGACATAGGGAACATGGGTCATCTCGGGACCATCGGGTGGGGGAGTGACTTTCTAGGTCAGGAGAAACTAATTGTGCCTACGTCGAGTCTCTTGGCTCATCTCTATAGTCTTGTGGCTCACATCATAGGACGAACAACACATCTGAAATAACCTCTTGAAGAATGTGGCAACACCACCTTTGTGCCTTGGGCGAGAAGGAGACTCACCAATAGGATGACGAGAACCAGCCCTAGTAGAAAAGTGAGTCCGAGGATCGTGAATAGCCTTGGTGTGCTACTCGGGAGGCCTCATCCAGGAACATCAGGTGACTGACCACAGAGAGAAAGAGCAAGCACCTCCTATTCAACACGCTCGCCCACTGATGGCTGTGAAATATAGCCATCTACATCCACATTTAAATGGGATATTATTCATATTTTTGATGAAATATCTCTCTAAACCCTGCCACTAATGCCTAATGATCAAAGGGGTATGCAATACTTTCTTTCTATTTTTCCCTGCACAAATAATGACGTTTGATGATGGGAATCACAACATTAAAGTCAAAGATACGAGATTTCCAACAACCCGAAGAAACCAGGGGTCGTGAAGTGGAGACAGACGCTTTAACGACCAACTATACGGCGTGAATAAAACTCCGGACGTATAGTTCTGGTCATATAGTTGTCATCGACACCGCTAGGTCAAACAGAACGACTTCCGTGAAGGGACCCCTATATAAAGAGGCTTCGAGCGATAGGAAATAGGAGAGCCAGATCGCCAACAACCCCCAGAAACCTGCATCCACCATACCGAAGAGCCGTTGGAGGAATAGACTTAGATCTAATCTCCAAACCCTTCTCCACCACCATAGCCATATTCCACCACTTGTAATAGTAGATCTCATCTTCGATTGGTGACGTTGTAAGACTATTTGATATCAATCTCATGATTTCCATTGCAATGTTTATGATTGTTGATTTCATCTCTATGCGTGAGTAATTCTTCTTGGGCTAAGGGCTTCGGCCTAGCCATGTAGCTTTTGTGCATGTTATTTATCATAGATGGGATCATGTATTAGTTTGTATGACATGATGATTATTGTATCCTCTCTTGCCTCAATCCAAGGACTTGTCAGGTACGCAAGACCCAGAGGATTGAGCCAGGTATAGGGAGTATGAGTAATGACTAATCTGTAGGTTGGGAACCTAGTGATAGAAGGGATACTATGGCTGTATGTGAGGGATTTACTTGGGATTAATGGTGACGTCACTATGCATATCATTAGTTCTATTTATTCTATGGATGAGACTAGTAGGTTACTGTTATAAGCGGTTGCAGAGGCAATAGCAATTATGGATGCACTACCCACATATAATTATCTTGCTCTAACAATTACATGCATACTTTATTATTATCTTTTATTGCCATCAAGTGTTTTGTAAAGCTATAGGTGAAACAAAAAGCCCTAGGCCCTCTCTCTCCATCATCGACAACAACAGAAGACAACAAACTCTTGGTCCGGTAAAACACAAAAAGAATTCTAGAACTCCCAAAGGTCTGTTAAAGTAACTTCACTATGATTTCTGCTTCTCGAGGATTCAATAACCTAGGTATTCTAGGGAAAAAGAGCTATACTACATCCGTAATCCGGATCGAAGGTATCACCCACCATCACACCGAGAGACACAACCTTGTTGAGCAGCTTTTGCACATACACACAGAAGGTGGGGGTCATCCTGTCCAAAGTAGCCCTCCGCAGCTCACACTACACGAAGTCATAGTCATCAATCTTCCTCATCCAGTCAGGGTGACAATAGTGCAGAAGATTGGAAAAGTACCCACGACAGTTTGTAACATCTCCAACTCGGGGAACAAGGGACTGATGAAAGATGTTGGCCAAGGTGTGATAATTGAAATACATGCTAGTAATGCACGAAGGAGCCTACTCAGAATCCCTAGGATAGCAGAAAGCAAGAGCGTCAGTAGACTTGACCTTTTAACTATGAATGCAAAAGCCACCTGCCTTGCTAGCATAACCCATAACTTCAACCAAATCATCATAGGTGGCACAGAACCGCCGTGTGCCCGTCATCCAAGACATAGTGCGCTCAACATCATCATGAAAATTGACTGGACAAAAGAACTGACGGATATACTCAGGGTAGTAGTCCTCCTTGAGACACGCAAGGTCAAATAATGCAAATCCGTCTTGTTTAGAGCACCATCAACAAAACGATAATCTGAGGCTGCATACATGTTGAACCACTCCACATTGAAAGCAGCAATGTGACTGCAGAGAGTGACCTTGAACTGAGTGTAAATGTGATCCCACATCAAAGCTTGAGTCTCAGTCCAAAACTTCTTGTCAAGGCCAGTATAGGTACGAGCCTTGAAACTATAGGGATTCTTCTTGCGAAGAGTCTGGTACAGAGCAATCTCCATATTCTTTAGATTTTGAGTAGGCACATATTCATCATCAGCCTACACGATAGCTTTCTTACCCCTGTTGGCCTTGATCTTGATGTGACTAGAACGAGTGCTTCCTGTAGCCTCACGCTGCATAGACTAACTAGCCTGACAAGCCCTCTTGCCGTGCCAGGTTCCTCAGGCACATAGTCCTCACTCTCATAGTTATCATCTTCACCTATGAAAAGAGAGAGAGAGGTTGGGGAGCACAAAGATAAGCACACATGCCACAAGGAAAACAAGAGGAAAAACTTGGATTTGGTCAAGTGCATGGTTAAAAAAGAAAGCTATAGAGAGGTCCGATGCCAGGACCGGCTCCATGACCCGATGGTCCGGTGGCAGCACCGGTGAACCAAAAGCAAACCGAACAGTTCGGTGCCCGAGCTGGAGGAACGGACTCAGACGGACGGCTCGATTGTAGGGCTGGTTCAACCGGGGCAGGAAGCGAATCTCACGAGGAGATCCAATATCCCATCTATGCAATGTAAACATTTACCCATGAATCAAAAACTTGCACAAATACAAATTTAACAGGAAGTGCAGGCCATGGTTTGACGTGGTTGGCATACAAGAACAAAGGTGGAACCCTAACTTTTCAAATCCAACAAGATGTATAGCAAAACATGGGGACTTGAGAAGCACAAGAGTGGGAGAAAATGATTGCCTGAGGACATGGCTTCCCTTGGAGGAAACCAAAGAACCCTTGAGGAGGAACAACACAAAAAAGCTCCCAAACCATCGCGAGATGTAGAGATTCCTTCGGTGGAGAGCCTCCAAAGGTCCTTGTACATGATTTGGTGGCCCGATCTATGGATCCTAGGGGTGGAATCATCCTAGGAGAGGAGGGGAGGGTGGGAGGGGTGACAATGGAGAGAGAAGGGGTCGGGGGAAGTGAAAAGGTAACTAGTGGAGGGGTGGGATCGGGCCAGGAAGGAGGAGACAATTCTCAAATCTGGTGTGGGAGCCGGTTCAATCGAGATGCAGACCGGACCGGTCGGTCCACAGGCTAGATAACCGAACTTAAAACCGAATCTAGGTACGGGTAGGTTGCAGGGTAGATTCGGTGGAAAGTCCGGTTAACCAGCTCCAGGACCAGAGCGCTCGGTCTAGACCGGGCTGACCATTGAAGTTCAACCGGGACTTCTCTATTCACAGGTTCAGATAGACTCGATTCGTATCAGGCCCATGCACCAGATGGTTCGGTCCTGCAGCCGGTCAGACCGGGCCACCAACCGGAAATCCTAGAAAAACACCAATTTTTTTTCCAAAAAATAGAAATTTTTCGAGGATGGCATGTGCATGTAGAAGAAGATAGTAGACTCCAAAGGGGTAGAGGAAGTAGGTGATCTAGGCATGCCTACTGGAAAATAACCAAGTTCAAACACACAATAATAGTAATAGGAATGATTCGAGAATATCAAGAGCGACATGTGATAAAAGCCAAAAAAGAGAAGTTGATGATTGGCGGGGGATTTCTCCCCTATGTTTAAGAACACATGTCATGGCGCCTCAAAGATAGATGCTTAGACCCGTATCATGAAAAAAGATCAATTAATATTGCACACATAGGAATGCATCAAACCAAGGCATGATAGGATGACTATCCCCATATGTGATGTGCAACTAGGCCTCATAGCAAGTTAAGAGCAAGAATATTGAAAGGTCCAACTTTGGTCGACTAGAGGGGGTGAATAGGATACTACCAATTTTTATCTTTTTACTTAGAAATTTTGGCTTTGCACAAAATTAAGTTATCTAGAGATGCCACTAGATGAACAACCTATATGCCAAATGATACAACAAGTAAACAAAGCGGTAAAGCAAGTGGTAAAGGAGAGGAACGAGTAAACCGACAAGGGGACACGGAGATGTAATTCCTGTAGTTCACTTCCAAGGAAACTACGTCTACATTGGAAAGGTGTCAGGACCACACAAGGTCACCCGAGTGCCACAGAGGCCTCACCTTCTTCTCCGGTGAGCTCCACCACAAAGGTGGCCTCACAATCCACTAACTGGACCTTGAAGGCGCTAACCAAAACCTTTATGACAAGGTTGAGGGGAGGTTTCACAACTCAATTGGAGGCCCTAAATGACACCACAAAGCTTCACAACGATTTCCCTAGCTCCAAGGATGCCCTACACCGTCTAGGGTTCCAAGAACCCAAGAGTAACAAGATCCAAAAAGGATGGGTGGGGGAAATCACGATTCTTTTGGTGTAATTGTAGATCTAGGTAACCTCTCCCACTCCTCAAAAGATCAAGAAGTTTGAGTGGCTAGGGAGAGAGATCTAGGAAGATGAAGCTCTTGTATTAATGGAGGAGAGAGAACATTGAAGAGTTAGGTGGGGAGGAGGAAGAAGGGTGCCTTAAATAGGCCCTCTTCAAATTGCCATTGCTGCCCCCATGACACCACTAGTACAATCGGTGGGTGGCCGGTACTTCCTGTGAGCAGGCTCCAACTGCTCGAAAGCAGATTGGAACGGCTCCCAGTCCGGCCAAAAGTTTCGACAGAGTTGGGCAGAACTATCTGACCGGTACTACCGGCAGAAGTTCTAGACCAAGTTCTGACAAATACGACACTTCAATACATTAGTGTTCCTTATCAAATTCGAGTATCGGGAGAACTTGGATCTGATGGATGTGCTGGAGCTGGACCTGCTGGACTTCATCACGATCTTGAGATCGGCAAGTGTACGACTACATCATCCATGAGTTCCATCTCGTTAACAAAGCTTTGTTGTCTTCGAGGGTATGTTCTCTATGGATGTATATCCACCTGTTGCTTGTATCTAATAGATAGATCTTGGCGTATAATAGTTCCCATCATAGGAAAACTTTTGTTTTCTATGCTGCAAACCCAACAGGTACTTCCGGTCAGGGCAGAAATAGTTCAAACTCCTCACAGGATCACTCTCTCACAGAACAATAGGAAGGCTGTGGATGTGCAAGTATGGTCTGTGCATGAAAACATGATTTCCCACAACGTTCCTAGGTGAACTCCCTCTTGATAGTATGGCCCCCTAAAACACAACAAAGAGATAAAGTCTAACTAAGAGGCACCATCTTCATGATTCTTCAAGAGGTGAGTCCACACACCAAACTGTTCGTAAATAAAAACCTGCAACTTAGGCAAACAGTTAAACCATAAGAGGAGTTGTCATCAACACCAAAAAACTTAGGTAAATCAATATCCCCCTTTTTGGTGTTTGATGACAACCCCATAAGATTTGCATAGATAAGGATCATAAAGGAACAACCTTTTGTAATGGTAAGAGTAGCTCCCGCTAGATGTGTGCAAGAGATGAAAGTTTGCTTATGGAATGCAATAAGCACACATATGAGAGGGCCCCCCCTTAGCATTACAAAGGCAAGAAAAGTGCAAGGAAATAAATGAAAGAGAGTGAGTCATACCTTGGCACCAACAACCATATGGTGAGAAACAATATATGAGATAAAACAGATAGCTCCACCAAATATAACCAACCACGAGAATACCACATAGGTATCACAATACATAGTCTCATACACATAGATATCACAAATAACAGAGGTACACATACAACTAACAGAGGTCCACAAACATACATAGAGAAATAAAGTGTTCACGAGCATTAAAAGGATTAAGGCAAGAACGAGCTCATGACACAACCCATGAAAATCCCGTAAGCATCCGAATAGATAACTTTCTCCCCCTTTGGCATCAACACACCAAAAAGGGACAAAGACACCAAACTATGCACCCCAACCACCAACATAAGGAGGAGAAGGCTCGGGGTCCCATGTGGCGTTCTTCCAAGCGGGTGGAAGAGGGCCAGAGACATCATCCTCATCATCACTATCAGTCCACTTGCAATGAGCATTGATCCACTAATCCTTGGGAGCAGTGATTGAGCTGGAGTCAGGAGATACATCAATGTCAAGCTTCTTCATGATTGCCTTCTCCCTCTTGAAACTATGCCTCTGGTCAACATAGGCTTGGTACTCACGGTCTTGAATGAAAAAAAATGTCTTCTTGACCTTCTTCAATAGCTTCTTGGCCCAATATGGCTATCTCTCAATTCGGGGTGGAGGAGAAGCCTCAGCATGATCCCCATCACTAGACCCAACATGGCCTGAAGCCCCAGCATTGTCCCTTGCAGCCCTCAATGTAGCAGCTTCCCTTTCAGCTTGAGACTGGAGTTTCCCATGATTCATCACATGGAGCTTATCCTCATGGATAGTGAAGCCATCTTCAGGAAAACAAGAGTGGGTGGCGGCCCGTCGCTTGGCATTGATGAGAGACTGACTGTGCGGAGCATAAGGACATGCCCGCTTCTCAATCAGGGCAAGCCAAATATCTTGGAACAGATAATCCATAACATCAAGGCACTCCTCAGACTCTCTATGGTGATAAGTCTGATACATAAGGTCAATCTGGAAGGCATGAATCTGATCGAAGTTACCTGCCTTGGGAGCAATTGTGTTCGGGTACACTCTGCGCATGATGTCATAGGTAGGAAGGAGATGAGCCACCTGACTATTCACACCCAACCTTCAATGTACAAAGTCTCCAAAAATTCAGGAGCGGAGACCTTGGAACTGTGGACGTGCCACCCATTTGCACGCTTGCCTTGTTGAATGGGATAACCAAGAAGATCAGCAAACTCAGAGCACTTGGCGGTCAGCAGCCTGTCATGAGTCATCTAGTTCAAAGTTCCATCCTGAGGATCAGTATCCATGTAGAGAGTGGTGTAGAACTGAGCAATGGCCCTCTCACCATAATTCTAACGATGCTCCATGAGCTTGATGAGCCCAAACTTCCTGCACATCTCAAGGGCTTCACCAAAATAAGCAGGCTTGCTCTCCATGTGAGCCACATTGATGTGCTTCTGGGGGCAACCGTATTCTTCTTCTTAGAGGCGTACACTTCAAGATAGATCTCTTTGACGATTCGTATGGAAGTAGAGGTCCGGAGACAGACGGTCACGAGGAGCAGCATAGGGATCATGCTTGCAAAACTGCTCATAAGCTGCCTGCGGCCACTACGAGATCTTCTTCTTGGACTAGTCAGGACCTATGGTGGTTTTCTTCTGGGAGGCCACAACATGCCTCTTTCCTTTAGCCTCGGTAGCATGGCGCGTAGCGGCTGCTTTTTGACGGGCAGTCTAGCTAGATAGACGCACAACCTCTAGATCATCCTCATCAATTTCCGGCGGAGCACTTGAGAAAGCACGGGAACGCTTGGAGTCACCACAGGAACCACCTTGCCCTGACAAGAAAGCATAAGGTAGAGAGGGAAAGGGAGGGAAAGCACACAAGTTCGAAGGAAAAAAACAAAGAGAGATTGAAAAAATATAGAGAATGAATTCAAATTGGGTGCACCGGAAGTTCCGGTGAGCTGCCGGAACTAACAGTGGTGAAGTGTCCACCGGAAGTACCGGTCGTGCCCCACCGGTAATACCCGTGAGAGCACGGACGGTGTGGTTTATTAGATCTATGAGAAGAACGGTATGGATTCAAGCAATGTATTGGTTCAATCCATTCTAGCAAAGGTTCCTAGACCTACCAAGATCTCCTTAGACAGTTCTAGCCAAAGAACAACCATACACATGGCATGCCCTAACTCAAGCAAGAGGATGAGCAAGATCTCCATCAATGGGGGAAGTTAGGGGAAAATACTAGAGTCCATGGCGGGAGATCGAGGTGGGGATGGATCCCATGGAGCAGATCTGAGAGGGATGGCCTGAATTGGAGGTGCCGGTGGAGCCTCTACGGGAGAACTTTGGCTAGCGGCGGCTCCCTGTAAAACTCGGGCCTAGGAGGAAAATGGGGAAGAGTCCCCATTTTCTGCCTGGGCCCGATATTTATAGGTCGACGAGCCCGACCGGTAGCACCGGCCAGAGCCAGAACTACCGGTGCCACGGAGATTCTAGACCCGGGCGGTAATACCGTTCCGGGGAGAACTTTTGAAGAAAATCTCCCAGGACCGGTACTACCGGCGACTGGCCAGAATTTCCGGTGCTGCAAGTAATAGTTTCCCAGATTCAGAATTTGGCAAGGAATGAACTTTTGCAAGAGATAGACGAGTTTTTTTGGAGGAGAACTGGCTTGGAATAGAAAGCTCAAACTATGAAGAACCAAAAGAACACTTGATGGCTCCAAAAATAGCCATCTTCCATCGTGTTTAAACATTGTTTTTAGTCAAGCAATTGACAAGAAACTCTCAATCCTTGCCACTAATTACTAAGAATTGCAAACATATGCAAACCATTGCTTTGATTTGTGTTGTACAGGAAATCACGCTTTTTAATGCAAAATTTGGAGTCATAATGAAGGTTTTTGAGGAAGTCCACACGACCAAGTGTCACATCCCAAAAGTTTCCAAATTTTGAAATGTGAAAATTTTAAACAAAATGAAGAACCAAGTTCTTCATTATTTCAGAAGGAACAAAAACTTTTGGAACATTTAATATAATGCCTCCAAAACCCAAGCCCAACAAAATGATTTTTGTTTGAGAAGTGGTGTGCATGTTTTAAAATCCCAAATCATGAAGCATGCATGAGCATCTTGACTTGGTTGCATTTTAAAAACCTAAGAGAAGTGAAAAATATCTCAATTCCTAAAACTCTAATTATTGGTTAACACTAAGAACAACACAATATTATGGATATACTCCATATTTATATTAAAACAAAAGAACTCCTATGAGAGATAAAAAGATAAAGGGAAAAACAAAAAACAATAGAAATTGGTTTCATCCAATTTGGAGCCATGGATGAAAAGATATGAATTATTTTGAGAATAGAATTAAGAAAGGCAATATTAACTATTAAAGCCAAAGTGAATGAATTTGATTAGAAAAATTTGAGTAGGAAAGTAAATGTGTTCTGTAATGCCCTAAAAACCTAATTTGAGTTTTACAAATTTTTAGAAATTTGTTTGATTCAAATTGGATCATTAAATAAAAAGTTATTTAAGAAAACAGAAAAAGAAAAACTGAGGGAATAAAAAAAACTAGCAGCAGCATAGCCGGCCTGCTCGGCCCAAATTCTAGCCCACTAAGCCCACCTGGCACTCCCCCTTCCCCCTCTGTTTCTCACCCTCGCCCTCTTTACCCCCGTCGCTGACGGCTCGACCCCACCTCCATGTCACCCTCCACCTCACCGTCTTCCACCGCGGGACGAACGGGCCGTCTCCCTCCTCTACCGTTTCTGTGTCGATTCAGTTCGAGCAAATTTGCGTAAATGCTGGAGTAATTCTCCACTCCGACCCCTGCCCCTTAAACCCCATTCCCTCCCCTCCGTTTCCCCTCAGACCCCACCACCTGAGAGCCCCTAGGCTGCTCGGAATCGAGCTCAAACCACCGCGGCCACCGACGAACTCCGGCGAAGATTCCGGCAAGAACTCACTGCCCCGCACCTTCCCCTCTGTCTTGTTAGCTTCGCCATGCTCTGGCGCACCTACTGACAATTCTCGTGTTTTTTATGTGCCCTAGGTCGTCGCCACGGTCACCACCGGCATCACCCTCTGCCGCCGCCGTTCACCGGTGATTTCCGGCGAGACGCAGGTTCCCGCCGCCCTCTTTTGGTTACAGCCAACTTCTACACGACCAGGCACACCTCGCTGACCTATTGCCTTGTCTGCTCGAGCCCCAGGTCAACGACATAGTCTCGGAGACACGAGATCCGCCATCTGCAGGTACTCCGGCGAGGAATCCCCGGCGAATCTGAGCGCCCCTTCATCGACCGCGACCATCCCCGAGACCACCTCGACCGCGGCGATTGCTGGTAATAGTCCACGGTCTCCCTGCCCCTCTAGAACCACCGAAACGCCACCCACCCGACGAACCGCCGCCGCGCGCCGTCACCAGCGCCGCTAGTCCGTGGTCAACGCGCTGAGCGCCGTCCGATCCGTCACCAGCGGTTGAGATTAGACCACTTACCGAAGCGGTACGGGCTAATCTGGATTGCCCGTTGCCACTTAAAATCCAACGGCCCATGTTACCGATCCGCCCGGACCGCTACGAGCCAATAAGAACATGCCACGTAGGCCTGAGCGTCTGTTTAAATTAGAAAATAGGCAGGATTTGTATTAAACTTAGAAATTCAATAACTTTTGATCCACAAATCAGAAAAATGCAAATTTGGTGTCCATGGATTCAGAAAAATGAGAGCTTCACTGCTGAGGTTTTATTTCACCCTTTAGCTTCTGTAAAATAGAAGTTTTAGGCAGAGCCTTTTTATGAGTATTTTAACCATAAAAATTGTTTTGTAAGTTATTTTTGGGTGAATATTTTTGCTATGGATTGAAAATTGAACCCTCTGTCCAGTGAGACCAAAATATAAATTTGGTTGACTATACCTAATAGCATGGGAATTATTTAGTGAGTTTGGCCTTTCCAAATGCTAGAAATTATTGCTAAATTGTTACAATTGCACAAATGGTTGCATTTGTAATCTTGCAATTGTAAATTGTTCAGAAAACACTTAGTATTGTTCAAAACCTTATTATAACAATTTGTACAATAAAAATTGCCATCTTGCATGTTTGCATATTTTGCATGATTTTTGTATTGCCATTAGTGTTGATCTTGTGCATGTTTTGTCTTGGTTGTTTTGTTTGATAGATTGTGTGGATTGCCAAGTGTGTTACTGCAAAGAGTCTACCAACACCACCAACTACTAAGGCAAGTGACACTATCATCCATGTCCTACTATTTTCATTACACTTAGTGGATTTTTGTAGTATGCATGATAGGACTACTATGATACCATGCTATGCTATGTCCTATTTAGGATATCCTTTATATCCCTTAGTGGTAAGACTGTAGTGGTAGTATGCTTAGCCCTGCTATAGATTCAGGGTGGAATATACCATATTGTGATTATATGAAGTGTTGGAAAAAAATATGTTTTATATAATAAAACAAGTACTCAATGAATCACCTGGGTGGAATGTGGATACTCTGTTGAGAATAAGGTGGCAACAAAGGGAACCATGTCTATGGCTATCTCTTTTGTGTGTGCACTGGAAGAATACCACCTAGGAACTTAGAGATTGAACATGTTTCTCGTACAGTGGCTTTCGTGTACAGCCACATGCCAAATGGGCTCTGGCCTAGTCAATTACATAGTGGGAGACCCATGCATTGGTACCTCTTCAGGTTAACTAGAATTATGCGTTGGAGGTTATCCTTGCATTGGTGCCTGGTAGATGTGCTGGCATTATGTATTGGGAGGACTTCTATGGAAAGACTTTGTCACATTATTAATCTGCCGGTACTCCATCTTGGTGTGTACTAATCCAGCGGCCACTGGTGGCGTCAAGACGAGATTGTGTCTTGTGGGTAAAGTGTACAACTTCTGAAGAAGATTAAATTCTAAGTACTTAGCCGTGTCCTCGGTTATGGACAACTCTAAGCAACTAAGGCCTGAAGCTATGGAAGATCTCGACAGTCTAATTTCTCAAAGTAAAACTTGATGGTGACAACAAGAGAGTAGAAGCACTTGGAGTTTGCCAAGGAGTTCAGAAAGTTGTTGAAAGATCAAAACTATTTTTACAAACATAGGATAAAACCATATTGCTTTCTGCAAATGAGCCTAAGATCTACTTAGCCAGATATGCATGTAGTGATAGTCGAACTTATATTCACAAACTTGTGACGCTTGCCAATACATTCAAAGTATTGACCCTTTTGTGGCTGCAACCTATCATGTTGCAGGTTATTCTATTGATGAGTATGGATTGATGATAGAGGTTATGAGTCTACACCCAACATGTTTGCCTGTGGCACATGGAGATGAAGGACTCCATGCTTTACTTGTATTCTGCTGCTTTGTAATAAGATAGCCTATGGCTATGAGTATGTAATAAAGTATTCATATTCTGGATCATGCGATGTAATATGACCTTTGTATCTTGATATTACATCTTAAACTGTGGGTGCTAGCTATTCGATCCAGGGACTAGCACTGTAATCACAAGGATTCAAACCAAGCCAGGTTTGGGTCTTTACAGATGGTATCAGAGCACTGTGTTGCCTGTAGGTTCATAACCCTAGGAATTGGACAAACCCCTTGTTAGGAGTGAACTTATATTTTTATACTTATTAGATTTTCTCGTATACCTTGATCATTCTTTACTGAATCTCTTCTCATTCAAACATGTAGAGGACCAGCCTTTGCTTTCTCTAAGGACCTTAAGGATGGATCATGCCAACAAGGAGATCAAGATACAAGTTGTGACAAGTCCTCGAGCTTGCAAAATATGTGGAGAAGTAGGCCACACCTCTAAGGAACATCAAGATCAATGTCCCTTTTGTGATCACAACCATCCAGTTGGAGAATGCCCCACATCTCAAGTTACTTGTTACCTATGTGAAGGAACCAACCACATTCCTGCCAAGTGCCATCTCGACTTCATAGTGCAACAAGTGAAAGAACAAGTCAAGGATGGAATGTATCAAGCTCTTAGGAAGAAAGAAGAAAACCTTAGCCATATCATCTGCTCCAAATGCAAGAAATAAGGACACAATACCGATGAATGCCCAGAGAAGGAAGTTCAGGAAAACCACAATAACACTTCAAGAAAAAGTACTCGAGACATGACAAATGTGTTTTTCCATCACTGCCGGAAGATAGGACACTTCACCGATGATTGCCCAACTCGAAAGAGAGCTCCCGCTGATGTTATCATAGTGCGACCCATGAGACATTAGATTGCCTACCAATTATCATGTTCGAGTTATCGATATCGTGTTAGCGTATGGATCATGCCGACCTATGTGGTATGACTATACTAGTTTGCTTGTTTCAAGAAAACTTGTTGTTTTCTTCTATAATGAGTTAAAGTCAGAAGTTGCTAAGTGATTGGTTGCTTGGTGAATGTTTGATTGAACATGTTTGTTTTGGTTTGAGTGTGTTAGAACTCCCTTAGACCCATCTATCTATCTATCTATCTATCATTACTTATCCCTATTTCAACAGATGCCTCCAAGACGTGCCAACGACCATGATAACAATGGAGACAACAACAACAATGAAAATGAGATGCAACAGATGATGACTGCACAGACTCAGCTAATGCAGATGATGACACAATTCATGGTGACCATCAACAATCAGAATCAGAACAACAACAATAACAACAACAATCCACCACCTCTGGATATGCTAACTAGATTTCTGAGGTTGAGACCTGCAAAGTTCTCTGGTACTTCTGATCCAATGGTAGCTGATGACTGGTTACGTTCAGTAAACAGGGACCTAGTGACTGTTGGATGCTCTGATGCTGAGAAAGTGAGATTTGTAGCGCACTTGCTTGAAGGCCCTGCAGCTACATGGTGGGACAACTTTCAAGTCACTCACCCCATTGAACAAGTGACTTGGGAAATATTTGAAGATGGCTTTCGCACTAATCATATCTCTTCAGGCGTGATGAGCTTAAAGAAGAAGGAGTTTCACAACCTTAAACAACGTCACTGCAGCATTGCTGAATATATTGAGGAATTCAACAATCTATCACGTTATGCTCTAGAAGATACTGATACTGATGCTAAGAGGAAGGAAAAGTTCCTAGATGGACTGAATGATGAACTTTCCATGCAATTATCAGTTGCTTATGTTCCAACTTATCAATCACTGTGTGACAAAGCTAGAATTTTAGAGAGTAAGAAGGACAAGGTTGAGGACAGGAAGAGGAAGCATAGCTTTGAAAAATATCACTCAGGATCATCACAGAAGATGCGTTCTTTCAGAAAGAACAATGGAAATTCTGAATCACATCAGCATGAAGGAAATGGACATAATCACCATCACCACAAGAATCACCACATCAACAATGGAAGTGGTAGTAACAATGTGAATGGTACTAACAATGGAGATAACCTTGGTCAGAACCAACATAATGATCCCAAGAAAGACATTAGCCAGTTGTAGTGTTACAATTGTAAGCAACTTGGACACTTTGCAGCAGACTGTCTTGAGAAGAAGAATAATAGGAATATTGGAGACTCTAATGGGAGCAATTCCAATGTGACCCAGAAAGGACATGTGAACCACATCAACATGTATTGAACCCTTGAAGAACTAGATGGTGTGGATGGTAAGCTTTAGCCTACTCAATTCAGTGGTACAAGAATCTCAAGATGGAGAAATGTTAACAACCTTTGGATGTCAAGCATTAAACCCTTAGCCAAGTGAATCATCAATGCAACCCAACAAAGTATCTTTGTAACGGTGGTAGCACCCAAGTTATCCTAAAACCCAACCTATTCTTTCTAGCCTTCTCGAATCTCGGGACGAGATTCCTTTTAAGGGTGGTGGTCTGTCACATCCCAAACTTTTCCAAATTTTGAAATATGAAAATTTTAAACAAAATGAAGAACCAAGTTCTTCATTATTTCAGAATGAACAAAAACTTTTGGAACATTTAATATAATGCCTCCAAAACCCAAGCCCAACAAAATGATTTTTGTTTGAGAAGTGGTGTGCATGTTTTAAAAACCCAAATCATGAAGCATGCATGAGCATCTTGACTTGGTTGCATTTTAAAAACATAAGAGAAGTGAAAAATATCTCAAACCCTAAAACTCTAATTATTGGTTAACACTAAGAACACCACAATATTATGGATATACTCCATATTTATATTAAAACAAAAGAACTCCTATGAGAGATAAAAAGATAAAGGGAAAAAATAAAACAATAGAAATTGGTTTCATCCAATTTGGAGCCATGGATGAAAAGATATGAATTATTTTGAGAATAGAATTAAGAAAGGCAATATTAACTATTAAAGCCAAAGTGAATAAATTTGATTAGAAAAATTTGAGTTGGAAAGTAAATGTGTTCTGTAATGCCCTAAAAACCTAATTTGAGTTTTACAAATTTTTAGAAATTTGTTTGATTCAAATTGGATCATTAAATCAAAAGTTATTTAAGAAAACAGAAAAAGAAAAAGAAAAACTGAGGGAATAAAAAAAACCAGCAGCAGCATAGCCGGCCTGCTCGGCCCAAACCCTAGCCCACTAAGCCCACCCGGCACTCCCCCTTCCCCCTCTGTTTCTCACCCTCCCCCTCTTTACCCCCCCCTCGCTGAGGGCTCGACCCCACCTCCATGTCACCCTCCACCTCACCGTCTTCCACCGCGGGACGAACGGGCCGTCTCCCTCCTCTGCCGTTTCTGTGTCGATTCAGTTCGAGAAAATTCGCGTAAATGCTGGAGTAATTCTCCACTCCGACCCCTGCCCCTTAAACCCCATTCCCTCCCCTCCGTTTCCCCTCAGACCCCACCACCTGAGAGCCCCTAGGCTGCTCGGAATTGAGCTCAAACCACCGCGGCCACCGACGAACTCCGGCGAAGATTCCGGTGAGAACTCACTGCCCCACACCCTCCCCTCTGTCCTGTTAGCTTCGCCATGCTCTGGCGCACCTACTGACAATTCCCGTGTTTTTTATGTGCCCTAGGTCATCACCACGGTCACCACCGGTGTCACCCTCTGCCGCCGCCGTTCACCGGCGATTTCCGACGAGACGCAGGTTCCCGCCACCCTCTTTTGGTTACAGCCAACTTCTACACGACCAGGCACACCTCGCTAACCTATTGCCTTGTCTGATCGAGCCCCAAGTCGATGACATCGTCTCAGAGACACGAGCTCCGCCATTGGCAGGTACTCCAGCGAGGAATCCCCGGCGAATCTGAGCGCCCCTTCATCGACCGTGACCATCCGCGAGACCACCTCGACCGCGGCGATTGCTGGTAATAGTCCACGGTCTCCCTGCCCCTATAGAACCACCGGAACGCCACCCACCCGACAAACCGCCGCCGCGCGCCGTCGCCAGCGCCGCCAGTCCGTGGTCGACGCGCTGAGCGCCGTCCGATCCATCACCAGCGGTTGAGATTAGACCACTTACCGAAGCGGTATAGGCTAATCTGGATCGCCCGTTTCCACTTAAAATCCAACGGCCCATGTTACCGATCCGCCCGAACCGGTACGAGCCAATAAGAACATGCCACGTAGGCCTGAGCGTCTGTTTAAATTAGAAAATAGGCAGCATTTGTATTAAACTTAGAAATTCAATAACTTTTGATCCACAAATCAGAAAAATGCAAATTTGGTTTCTATGGATTCAGAAAAATGAGAGCTTCACTGCTGAGGCCTTATTTCACCCTTTAGCTTCTGTAAAATAGAAGTTTTAGGCAGAACCTTTTTAAGAGTATTTTAACCATAAAAATTGTTTTGTAAATTATTTTTGGGTGAATCTTTTTGCTATGGATTGCAAATTGAACCCTCTGTCCAGTGAGACCAAAATATAAATTTGGTTGACTATACCTAATAGCATGGGAATTATTTAGTGAAGTTTGGCCTTTCTAAATGCTAGAAATTATTGCTAAATTGTTACAATTGCACAAATGGTTGCATTTGTAATCTTGCAATTGTAAATTGTTCAGAAAACACTTAGTATTGTTCAAAACCTTGTTATAACAATTTGTACAATAAAAATTTCCATCTTGC
Source organism: Avena eriantha (assembly GCA_910589775.1). Lineage (NCBI taxonomy): Eukaryota > Viridiplantae > Streptophyta > Magnoliopsida > Poales > Poaceae > Avena > Avena eriantha. Next base: position 179,477,065 of record OU342744.1, on the reverse strand, counting down.
ATGTTTGCATATTTTGCATGATTTTTGTATTGCCATTAGTGTTGATCTTGTGCATGTTTTGTCTTGGTTGTTTTGTTTGATAGATTGTGTGGATTGCCAAGTGTGTTACTGCAAAGAGTGTACCAACACCACCAACTACTAAGGCAAGTGACACTATCATCCATGTCCTACTATTTTCATTACACTTAGTGGATTTTTGTAGTATGCATGATAGGACTACTATGATACTATGCTATGCTATGTCCTATTTAGGATATCCTTTATATCCCTTAGTGGTAAGACTGTAGTTGTAGTATGCTTAGCCCTGCTATAGATTCAGGGTGGAATATACCATATTGTGATTATATGAAGTGTTGGAAAAATATATATGTTTTATATAATAAAACAAGTACTCAATGAATCACCTGGGTGGAATGTGGATACTCTGTTGAGAATAAGGTGGCAACAAAGGGAACCATGTCTATGGCTATCTCTTTTGTGTGTGCACTGGAAGAATACCACCCAGGAACTTAGAGATTGAACATGTTTCTCGTATAGTGGCTTTCGTGTACAGCCACATGCCAAATGGGCTCTGGCCTAGTCAATTACATAGTGGGAGACCCATGCATTGGTACCTCTTCAGGTTAACTATAATTATGCATTGGAGGTTATCCTTGCATTGGTGCTTAGTAGATGTGCTGGCATTATGTATTGGGAGGACTTCTATGGAAAGACTTTGTCACATTCTCGATATGCCGGTACTCCATCTTGGTGTGTACTAATCCAGCGGCCACTGCTGGCGTCAAGACGAGATTGTGTCTTGTGGGTGAAGTGTACAACTTCTGCAGAAGATGAAATTCTAAGTACTTAGCCGTGTCCCCGGTTATGGACAACTCTGAGCAACTAAGGCCTGAAGCTATGGAAGATCTCGACATTCTAATTTCTCAAAGTAAAACTTGATGGTGACAACAAGAGAGTAGAAGCACTTGGAGTTTGCCAAGGAGTTCAGAAAGTTGTTGAATGATCAAACTATTTTTACAAACATAGGATAAAACCATATTGCTTTCTGCAAATGAGCCTAAGATCTACTTAGCCAGATATGCATGTAGTGATAATCCAACTTACATTAACAAACTTGTGACGCTTGCCAATATATTCAAAGTATTGACCCTTTTGTGGCTGCAACCTATCATGTTGCAGGTTATTCTATTGATGAGTATGGATTGATGATAGAGGTTATGAGTCTACACCCAACATGTTTGCTTGTGGCACATGAAGATAAAGGACTCCATGCTTTACTTGTATTCTGCTGCTTTGTAATAAGATAGCCTATGGCTATGAGTATGTAATAAAGTATTCATATTCTGGATCATGCGATGTAATATGACCTTTGTATCTTGATATTACATCTTAAACTGTGGGTGCTAGCTATTCGATCCAGGGACTAGCACTGTAATCACAAGGATTCAAACCAAGCCAGGTTTGGGTCTTTACACCAAGTAACTGTGGAGTGAATTCCAGACGATAGTGGCCGTAATGACCACTTGTACAGGCAGGTCCCTCCCGTACCGTCTGCCCATACCAAGTGGCAGTGGCTCCGCCTCGTTAAACCCTACAACTTTCATGAAGACACCTATATATTTTGAGGTATCAGCCGCCGCGCAGAAGGCCACCATTCTTAGATTGCATCACAACACACCCCAAGGAGATCCACACCATTGTTCATCCATCCATATTCCATCCCCTCCATTAGCCATAGCCATTGCTTTGTACTTTAGATCTCCTTGTGATTCAACGACCATTGTAAGAATATTTGATCTCAGTCTAAGTAGTTTGCACAATGTTCTCTATCCTTGATCTTATTGTTATGAGTGAGTAGTCCTCATGGGTTGCGAGTTGGGGAGAAACCTCACAGTGATTATGTGCATCTAATCTATGGGAGCATTGTGTATTGTTTGAAATAGATATTTGTATGTTTTGTTTCTTTGTCTCTTGTCTCGATCTGTGGACTTGTAGGTACCTAAGATCCCATAGATTGATAAAGGCTTGAGGTGAGATACTTGGCTAGCGGCGATCTCATAGGAACCCTAGTGACAAAAAGGGTAGTACGGTCTTCGCTTAGCGACCCATTCGGGATCACAACAACATCACCACTTAATGCTTTGATCTATGTTTTACACTTCATAATCGTTTGTAACCCATTGCCTTCCGGTACACTCAGTTGGACTAAAAGACTATTGCTATGCCCGCTGCATCAAGGAGGCTCTATTATATTAGAATGTGTTGCCCACAAGAGATTATCCGTATTAAAACTTTACACATGACTTTGCTTATTATTATATTTTATGCCATATGAAATGCAGTTGGAGGTGCATCTTCAACCCTGGCCTATCTCCATCCATTGATTCAATCCATTATAAAAGTGAACTAGATTGGTCCAGTAAACGAAGGTAAAGCGAAGAAACAAATTCTTGTAGACATGTCCTTTTTATTTCCTTTTGGCATTGCTCTCCAAGGTTTGATTAAACCTAGATCTTCTAGGGAAAATGGTATTATACTACATCCATGAATCCATATCGAAGGTACCAACACACAAACATGGAAAGAGCAAAAACAAAACTAAGAGAAACACCAAACAAACACAAGGGAAAACACACAAAAACACACAAAAACACACAAAAAAACACAAAAGGTCGATGGCGGAGGCCACCATATATGAGTAAATTTGGTGACACCGCGAAGATATATCTTGGGTTCATTACCAAAACTCATCATTGAAGCTCATTTTGTCTCCTTGAGAGACCATAGAGGATGAATACATTAATGTGCGCCTAATAGGGAGAGTGTATGTTCATATGAGGAACTACACTCCCCTAAGTCCATGCCTACATCCAAACAAAGATATTCTTTGAGACATAGGTAGGTGTGCAAGTAAATCAAGCCACATTGCTAGAATATATGATATTTAGTTCATGCCTTAACTCTCGGAACCTTGCTTCATCAAGTGGCTTCATAAAAAGATCCGCTAGATTGGCCTTGGTAGGAACATACTCCAAAGAAATGTCTCCTCTTCCAACATGATCCTGAATGAAATGACGACGAATCTCAATATTCTTGGTGCGGTTGTGTTGCACCGGGTTATGAGCAATGGCAATGACACACTCATTGTCACAAAGAAGGGGCACCTTGTTGAAAGAGAGACCAAGATCCTTCAAAGTTTGCTTCATCCATAGCAATTGAGCACAACAACTTGCGACATAGATATACTCGGCTTCAGCGGTGGACATAGACACGCAGTTTTGCTTCTTGGAGGGCCAACACACCAAGGATCTTCTAAGAAATTGACAAGCATTGGAGGTTGACTTCCTTCCCACCTTGTCTCCCACCCAATCCGAATTCGTATATCCAATGAGGTCAAAGCTAGGTCCCTTGGTGACGAGGGGTTAACTCATCAATGCCCATCGTTGATTGACTTAGGTTCGAGGAAGTGGGGAGCGTTGGAGGCATCGATTGGCTAGCAAACAAGCACACATGTGACATGAGGTTTTACCAAGGTTCAGGCCTCATAGAGGACCTTGCTCCTGCTTGTCTACTCTTGATTATGGCGATGTGTATGCGTTGGTCCTCTTCGTTTTCCCCTCTTACCTTTATATAGAGAGGCTAGGTCTCGGGGTAGTAGATCGAGTCAGTTACAAGTTAGGGTTTTCCTTTAAGTTTCTATCTATACTTCGCCGGGTGATGTTCCTTACCTTTGTCCTTCGGGGCCTTTCTCTCCCCCTCCACAAGTTTGTGCGAGGGTTACTCTATTTTTATGGGCTTCAGCTGCATCAGCTGACCCCAAATTTTATTCTGCACATTGCATGCTATATTACTCTTTGCTAGTGCTGGCTTCAAAAAGCACTTCGGCCTCTTCAAAAAGCTCTTCAAGTTGAAGTGGCAATCGGGCTCTGGGTCCATGGTCTATGATATTGGAGGCTGAGGTATCCATGTGGACATGACTGTCCAGTATTTCTCCCTCAAGAGCTTTGACATGACCCGAATCCCAACAAATGTCTTACCTTCACGTTGTAAACGCAGCATCCGAAGTTTTGTCACCGCAGAGGTGATTCGGGTGACCCAGGAGACGTAGTCTCTTTGCAGGGAGAATGTGAGGCAGAGTCGCCATTTCAAATGTGGATGTAATCGACACACGTTTAATAACTAAAGTATTTCATAGGGTGTGTGACAAGCGCTCCCTATGCGAGTAGCCCCCGAGTGCCTATTCAAGTCATAGACTCGGGTTGGGACTTTGAATATCTTTCGACTGCTATCTTTTCTTGTTTCAGCCGAAAATGTTTTCAGCGCTCCCTATGGGAGTTACCCTTGAGTAAAATAATTGAATCGTTGATTTGAAGAGGAGTAATGCTTTGATGAAGGCAGTTCTGTGCCTATGAAAATCTTCGGGTGTGCGGCCAGCGTTCCTGTTAGGAGTAGCCCCCGAGTGCTTGGTCGACTCGCAGAGTCAAGCAAGGACTAAAGTAGTCAAGTGTACCTTCTGCTGAAGCAGATGATGTCAGTGCTGACGATTAGATGATCTCATTTGCCTACCCAAGCGGTATTGATGGGACATGACAAAAGTGGGGCCCCATCTATGACTGAGATTTTACCAAGCATGCGTAATCTTCATTTTAACCGAGTCTCTTCGATTTTCACGCGTAGTGGGGAAAGTGCGGCGACGGTTCAGCGTTTCCTTCACCACGCGTCCGTCTTGATTTGCGCCATGTGTCTGGCTAGTGCGCTTCTGGTCGTTGGATTGCATCTGCTTTGAGGTTAAGTAGGGGTTCCTGTGCGGTAAATTCCCCACAGTTCACCGTCTTCCTCCTTGCGCACCTCTCTCATTGCCTGCTGCTGCTCTACCCACGCCGATGCGCTGGATGGACTCAAAACCTTGCCTAGTTACTTCCTTCGCTCCCATCTTCAACGAAAGATGGGGAAGAAGAAAAGTGCAGCCGCATCTGGATCTACCACCATCGTTGTTGCAACCAAGAAGAAGGGCAATGCCACCGCTGATTCTGGCACTACAGCTGTGGTCAGAAAGAAGAAGGGCGCGGGGATGCGCGTCACCAACGGCTCATGGCAGCGCACCGCCATCAAGGAACATGAGCTCGAGCAACACCGCCAGGACGGTCTTGTTCCCATTGATGCAAAAGACTACAAGATGCCTGGCCCAGAGGTAATCCCCGACCCCCTGCTGGATTTTGGGTGATGTTTCTTGCCTTTGTCCTTCGCGGCCTTTCTATCCCCTCCACAAGTTTGTGTGAGGGTTACTCTATTTTTACGGGCTTTAGCTGCATCAGCTGACCCCAAATTTTATTCTTCACATTGCATGCTATATTACTCTTTGCTAGTGCTGGCTTCAAAAAGCACTTCGGCCTCTTTAAAAAGCTCTTCAAGTTGAAGCAGCAGTCGGGCTCCGGGTCCATGGTCTATGATATTGGAGGCTGAGGTATCCATGTGGACACGACTGTCCAGTATTTCTCCCTCAAGAGCTCCGACTCCATCCAGGGGTGGAGGGAAAAGTGGTTTTATATCCGTGATCAAAAGGTTGAGGGTGAGCACTACGGGCTTGCTCCTTTCAACCCGAAGGCGAAATTGAAGAAGATGAGATCCTGGAATGATGTGGTGATGCCCGACAAGTCTGAGGAAGTCGAAGTCTTGTACAAGCGTGTCTGCGACCTCCAACTCATTCGAGGAAAGAAGATTGACGGCCCTGACCTCATCCACACTTGGATGCATCGTCGGGTGCAGACGCTGCAAGCTAGGGCACACCCAATGTACTGCTAGACTGGTGCTGGTGACATCACCCGCATCTCACAGGAGAATATTTTTTCGGGTGAAGTGGACAAGAGGTTCCGGGGTTGACCAAGTTCACCGCCAAGGAGAAGCTCCCAAGTGAATCAGTCGTGCTCCCGTTCTGCGCGAGTCACCCTCCACCTGAGGTAGTTTTATTGTTGCTTCTTATGAGGTTCTTGGATTGCCTTCAAGGTGTTTATGATGCCATTGTGTATGTTTGTTACAGGAATGGAAAGTGGCAACTATCCTCCCCCCCCCCAGTTGGAAGGGATAATTCCTCCCGAGGCAAAGGAGGAGGAAAAATCTGTCTCCACTGTCCCTGTCGTTGAGGAGCAAGGAGCCCCCGAGTGCAGCAGGGACGACACTCGCAAGCGCTCCCGAATCAAGGACTCGGATGCCTCGTCACCGGAGACATTGAAGGGCCCCTCGACTGAGGTGGATGCCCCGATCCCTGCAGTGCCCGTGCGTGTTGTAGCTCCTCCTGCATGGAAGAATCTGAAGGAGTATAAAGATGAGTCAGAGGACTCCTTCAACCTTGATAACTTTGACGGGTAAAGTTTTCGACTTTGCTATTGTAATTCCATGTCTTGAGGTTCTTTTTCCTGAAGTTAGTTGTGCATTTTGCTGCACAAAACTGCGTCATCATCATCCGATGATTGTCACTTTCTAAAAGAGACTGGCATCATAGACTCCAAAGGCAAGGATGTGGAGGAGCATCAGTGCTCTCCCAGGTAGCAGCCAACTCTGGTAATAATTCTTCGAGCTCCCCCCACACGAGGGGTCATCAGATGGTTGCTCAGACGTCCACCCAGAAGGAAACTTCAGATTCCCTGGATGATCATGTAAGTGTCTTCATCCTTGTCATTCAAAGTTGTTTTGGTGCTGATATTGCACTGTCTTCAATAGCCTATCTTGAAAGAGTCTATTTGCCTCGGTGAACAGATTGCAAATTTGGGCCGGCAGCATGCCTGGCTAGATAATCGCACTCGCCAGCTCGAAGGTGAGCCTCTATAAATTTTTATGTTTATTATAGAAATTTGGCTAAGTCTTGACTTTTCTGTATCATTCTTGTAGCTGAGCACAATGATCTCCTCCGCCGCGTTACTACCCTCACGAAGGGCCTTAACATTGCGGAGAAGAAAAGGGATGAGGCACTCGCAACCCTCGAGCGCTCTGAGCAGGAGTCGAAGAGGCGCGAAGATGACCTCGTGGCTACCACGGCTGAGCGAGAGAAGGCGTTCGCAGAATAACTTCACTCCAATGCTAAAGCTCTTTCAGGTATTCTGCTGTTGCTGTTTTTTGCTCCGTAAAGAATTTACTTTTCCTCCCGTGTTTGGGGTTTGATGATTTTAATCATGGGTTTTATGCAGACGCTAATGGGGTGAGTTCTGACCCCCAAGCTCTTTCCCGTGACGATGTGTTGGCTACCATCGTGGCTGCAGTCGAAGACCACATCGTCAGTGTTCAGGACTCACTCAAAAAGGCCAAAGTTGTCTTGGGCATCTTCGAGAGGAGATGTTTCCCAAGGCCAAGCTTATTGAAGATCTTAATAGCCTCGCCGATTCCTTCACTGGTGGCGTCCCCGCGGGGTACAAGAATGCACAAAAAGGGGTTGGCACTACCATGGGGCTTGCAACGGCACATGCCCATGGTGTCAACTTGGACCCTAGCCAAGTCTCCACGACGATGACGGTTGTTGTGGATGGCTAACAGGTAGTTTTCGCCCCCTTTGCCACTTGTTGTCAAAAATATGGGGCTCGTCTCATAGAGACACTCGTGAGGTACTTGGAGGAGTGGAAAAGGTCGAAGACGGTGAAGACCACGGCGTCGAAGCTAGCCACGGAGTCGATGAAGCCCCTGAGTGCTAATGCCTAGTTGTAGGCGTAGTCGTGTTGTCCTTTTGTAACCATGCTGATACTTGCAGAACTTATTCTAAATTATGGTTGTGGGAGTGTCCCTATCGAAACTTGTTAAGTTTGATGCTTGGTTCTTTTGTACTTTTATTCTTTCGAGTGATGGCTCTTATTCTTCTATTATGTTGCTTGGTTAGGGATCTTCGAATGATTCGCCTGATGCGCCCACTGCTGACGCTCCTGGTCCATCCTCCCCTGGTGAACCTATGGCGCAGCCACGTTTGAAGGTGGAGGAGCTGTCACTGTTGTCTCGAGTGCGCGACCGCATGAAGCATTTAGAGCGAGAGGCACTAATCGTTCGTGGTATTGCCAACGTCTGGAAGTCGAAGGCGGAAAAGGCTTTGGAGCGGGAAGCCTATCTGCTTCGTGAGGTGGCTCAGCTTAATGAGCAGCTACAATGTTAGTTTGCCTATCTCCCTTTTCCCTTTTGTTGCACCACTTGTGATGGCGACTCACTCTTTTGCTGCTTGATTGTCCTTTGAAGTTGTGAGTCTTTGTCTCCCATAGTAAGAGAAGGACCATGTAAGTATTCGACTGAACTACCTGACCCAAGAGCAATTGGAAGCTAGCGGGTACTTCTGGGTTGATCGGGATCATGCAGTCGCTTTGGCGATGCTGCAAGATTGCGTGTCTTAGGTGCTGCACTACTTGAAGAAGGCCAAGTCATGTTTGAAGCACATCTTCTCGGGCGATTTTTCCCTTGGATGCAGTACCCTCGAGCCTCCTGGCCCTAATGGGGAAGTTCCAAAGTGCCGATGCGATTCGTGAGTGTGTGCACCAGCAGTTGGTTGCGGGTGCCAAGGCCGTGCTGGCGCTTGTGCGCCTGCATAGCCCTGACCTGGACTTGGGTGTCATTGCTGCAGGACCACCACCACCTCCGGAGGGTATGGCGTGGAACATGATACCACATTATCAAGCTGTCGATCAACCAGTCGAAGACATCATCGAGTTGTTCAACCAGCGTACCAACATTCTTCTTTTACGTCAGTAGCGTAGTTTTGGACCTGAACCGAGATTTTTATGTGTTGTAAAGTTCGTATAGTTTGGACTGGGTGTTTTGATACCCATATTGTATGTAAAAGCTTGCTAGCTTGTATATTTTTCGAGTGACTTGTATTATACAGTGCCTTTTCGTTAACCTAACGTGGACTTATCTCAACACCTTGCTAACATGTCAGATGCGTTGCAGCTAGGTTGGGTTTTCTCAAGGGTTCGATTAATAGTATGTTAGCTACTCAAGTTACTGTGTTTTCTTGTGTAACGAGGTAAACAAGGTGGTGCAGCCCCTGAGTATAGTAAAAAAACACGAGGTTGGAAGCACTTAGCTTTATTTATTTGTAGAATATCAGGAGGTACAATGTTTGGCTAAGTAGCCTAGATGAGTAGCCTTATTGTAAAAAGGAAAAAACATCTAGGAGTAGAAATGATGCAGCTACATGACATTCCAGGGGTTGGAGTATGTGACTCCACTCTCTATGTCCTTCAGGGAATAGCGCCACCTGGGATTACTTTGGTAATCACATAGGGTCCCTCCCAGGGGGAATCGAGATTGAGGTGTCCTTTTTGCTTTAGTCGCAGGACGAGTTCTCCTTCGACGAAGGACCTTGGACGCAGCCGTTGGCTGTAATAGTTGTGGAGGCTCTGCTGATAGATCGTGGATCGCTCCGCTGCGATCTCGTGTGCTTCGTCGAGGAGGTTAATAGAGTCTTCGAGTGTGGCCGTTGGCTCGGCCTCGCTGTATGCCACGACCCTTGGGGCTTTATAGTGTACTTCTGCAGGTAGCACTGCCTCGGCGCCATGTACCATGAAGAACGAAGTGTAGCCTATGGTGCTATTTGGTGTTGTGTGCAGGCTCCATAGTACTGATGGTAGTTCCTCGGGATAGCACCCAGCCGCTCGTTCGATTGGCCTAAGGAGCCTTTTCTTGATGCCGTTGTAGACGAAGCCGTTGGCCTTCTTGACTTGGCCGTTGGTCTAGGGGTGTGCTACTGAAGTGTAGATGATGTCGATTCCCAGGTTTTCGTAGAAATCCTAGAACTCAATCAAAGTGAAGTTTGTCCTGTTGTCGGTGATGATGCTTGTGCGGCACCCCGAACCTGTAAACGATGGACTCGAAGAATTTGACGACGGTGGTGCTTGTTTGATTTGTCACCGGCATGGCCTCGATCCACTTGGTGAACTTGTCGACTACGATGAGGAGGAAAGTGTAACCTCGCGGTGATGACTTTTACAGCTTGCCGAGGATGTCAAGTCCCCATTGTGCGAAGGGCCACGCCATATGTATTGGCCTAAGATCCACGCCAGGTGCGTGAGGTTTATCCGCAAACCTTTGGCAGGCATTGCACTTTTGGACGATGTCCTTGGCATCACGCATTGTCGTTGGCCAGTAGAAACCAGCTCGTAGAGCTTTGGCGACGAGCGTGCGACTCCTAGCGTGATGGCCGCAGGTGCCTTCATGTATCTCTTCCATCGCCATTAGAGACACATCATTGAAGAGATCATGTGATGTTGCGCTTGTACAACTCGTCGTTGATGATGGTGAAGGCTTTTGAGCGTCGCGCTATGTGTCGCGCATCTATTGGATTGTTTGGCAGCCTTTTGCCGGCTGCGTCTAGGATGGCTCGATGACCATGACCTCCATGGGGCCTTCGAGTCCTCCAGGTTCTTGTTCTCCATCGTCTGTTTTTTTGAGTCCTCTAGGTGACGCAGCTCCCGAGTCCTTCGATGTGCCAACTGGTTGCTGTGGAGCCTTTAGCTTGATGGAGCATTCGCAGATCTGCTCCAGGAAGACTCTAGGTGGTACCAGAGAGTAGGTGGAGCCTATGTTGGCGAGTGTATCTACCTCCTCTTTGCTTTCACAGCCTACATGCTGCAGCTCACAGCCATCGAAATCTCCTTCGAGTGCGTCGTAGAGGTTGCGGTAGGCGATCATGTTGTCACTCAGGGCGTCGCAATGGTTCATGGTTTGATCCACCACTTGCTTGGAGTCACTGTAAATGATGAGTCGCGTTACGCCGCAGGCCTTGCCCATCCGCATCCCATGGAGCAGGGCCTCGTATTCAGGTTCATTGTCGGAGGCGCGGAACTGCATTCACAGAACATACCTCATCTTGTTGCCCTATGGCGACGTCAGGATGACGCCAGCGCCAGCTCCTTCTCGATATTTTGATCCATCGAAGTGCATTGTCTATAGGCAGGACATGTCTGGTGTATCAGAGAGTTGGTTTTCCATCCACTCAACAAGGAAATCTGGGAGCACCTATGATTTAATCGCGTCTCGCTTCTCGTATGTGATGTCTCGTGGAGACAGCTTGATCCCGCAAAGCGCGACTCGTCTGGTGGCGTCGGAGTTGTTGAGGATGTACCCTAGTGGAGCGTCATTCACCACAATCATGGGGTGCTCCTGGAAGTACTGGTGTAGTCACCGGGCCGTCATGAAGACACCGTATGCTAGCTTCTAATAGTGCAGGTACCACTGCTTCGTCGGTGTGAGCACCTCGCCGAGGTAGTAGACTGGGTATTACACGCCGTGGACTTTGTTCTCCTCGGCTCACTCCACTACCAGCACAGTACTAACCACCTGGTTAGTGGCGGAGATGTATAGCATCATGGGCTCCTTTTCTCTAGGCGTTACTAGTACTGGCAGGGTGGAGAGTAAACGCTTGAGGTCGTTGAATGCTTCTTGCGCTTCTCCTGTCCACTCGAATTTCTCAGCTTTACGGAGGAGTTGGTAAAACAGTAGCACCTTCTCGCCCATTCGACTAATGAATCGATTGAGCGTCATGATTTTGCCAGCTAGCTGCTGGACGCCTTTGACATTCTTTGGCTTATCCATGGCCAGTATGGCCTTTTTCTTCTTTGGGTTTGCCTCGATTCCCCTCACAGAGTTGAGGTACCCGAGCAATTTCCCAGATGGTACGCCGAAGGTGCATTTTTCCAGATTTAGCTTGATATGGTAACTAATGACCCACAAGTATAGGGGGTGTATCGCAGTATTTTTGATAAGTAAGAGTGTCGAACCCAACGAGGAGAAGAAGGTGCTGGCTAGTGGTATGGATCAAGAATTCTGCAAATACTTAGCAAACGGATTTTTAGGGGTTTTTGATAAAGCAAATAAACAAAGTACGAGTAAACAAAAGACAGTAGGAATAAATGCACAAGTGGCCCAATCCTTTATGCAGCAAAGGACAAGCCGGTTGTATTATTTAAGATGACCAAACATTCTCGAGGACACATGGGAAGACTGTCAAGTGCTTTCGCTTCATATAATTGATTAACCTTCTTTAGCTTGCTAAGTGTTGTGTGGGTGAACCTATGCTAATGTACCGACCTTCCTAGGACTAATACATACTTGTGATTATACCCCTTGCAAACATCCGTAAGTACAAGAAAGTAATTAAGGTAGAACCTAACCACAACTTTAAACTCTAAGACCCTTACGTCTCTTGTGCGATGGTTTCCTAACGGGGGTTCAGGTTTCTATCACTCCGGCAACCCCTACGATTAGTAGCCAAATACACAATGCATTCCCCTAGGCCCATATAGGTGAAGTGTCATGTAGTCGACGTTCACATGACACCACTAGAAGAAGTTCACCACAACTTAAATATCAAACTATTGAATCTTTCTCAACACAACTCCACTACTAACAACATGACTTCTCCCATGTCCTCAAGAACAAAATGAATTACTCACAAGACATCATATGGATCATGATCAGAGATGGAATAATGATGTATAACAATCTGAACATAAAAAATAATTCAATGGTTCACTCAATAGCATCAACTACAAAGAGTAATCAACACGGTAAAGTTTCCCCTATGAACTATGCAAGATTCAACCCAATTGTTACCACAATATGGAGATGGTGATTAGGGTGCTTATGGTGATGATGGTGGTGATGATGATGATGATCCTGATGAAGTCTAGATTGATGGTGGTGTTGATGGCGACGATCTCCCCTCTCCGGGAAGGAATTCCCCCGGCAGAAATCTGTCTGCCGGAGAGATCTTTCTCTCTCGGTGTTTTCCTCCCCGCAGAGGCGGCGGAATCTTTCTGTGGTCGCTCCCCGAGTCTTAGGGTTTCAGGAGGATAATATACACCAGAGGGGAGTGCCAGGGGTGGACCAGGGCGGCCACACCACCTGGTGGCCCGGCCTAGGCTAGCTCGCGCCAGGGGGTGGTGTGGGCCCCCTGTGGCCCATCTCCAGCCCCCCTTCTGGCTTCCTTCGTCTTCTAGGAAAATAGGATTTTCCGTATATTTTCCCAGATTTTCTGATCTTCGCGAATTTTGCCTCCAAACGGCACCTTTTCCATCAGAATCCTGACTGCAACGGTCCATGCTCCAAAAGTCATCAACCATGCAAAAAATAGATGAAATAACATAAGTATCACCTCTCAATATGAAATATATCAATGAATAATAGTGAATTGTGACCTAGAATAGTGATGCAAAATGGACGTATCAACTCCCCCAAGCTTAGACTTCGCTTGTCCCCAAGTGAAACTGAGCTCAATAAACATGGCCTCAGGTTTATGGAGTGAAGAGTCGATAAAAGAATACGTACAGGAAGCATCACATTCATCAATACATAGATCATAATAGAAGACAACTCACTATTATATAACTCAACTTGCAATGAGTAAAGGAAACACAATAAAGATACATAAAGTAAATCATAATTGGTAATGGCAAACTTAGCTCTTGGTTGAAGAATAGTTGATAATTTGCCGGAGTTCACAAATAACTGGTTTTCAATGATAGCTTTCAAAGTAGTAAACATCAAGATAAGAGCAATGTGTAACACAAGGAACATAAGAAACATGATTGAATAAATCATCATATGAATGAATGAAACACAACAACTCAAAATACTTGCTGAGATAGAAGGGAGTAGGTTTACTGACTCAAATACAAAGTAAAAGAAAGGCCCTTCACAGCGGGAAGCAGGGATTGCAAGTCTCATAAAGAGCTCCCAAAAATTATGATACTTACTAGCTTTCAGCTCTCATAGCCCCTATCATAGGCATCTTTTTGTGATTAAGGTTAAAGTGACACAACTAAGAGGATATGCTTGACAAGTTATAAGTTGAAGTCCAATGCCCCTTACTTACGAGTACCGAACCTCATGCTACTCAACTTCAGTCACAAGTAAGCTCTTGTCATTGTAAATACATGTGTATCATTGAGAACCGCCAACGGGGTACCCCTTTCACATGACACAGGAGTTAGCCCATAATCAAAATTACAAGGCAAGCAGACAGTGAGCATCTCAGCGATCTTTTTATTTGCTATTTGCATAGGTTTTTTATTGAGGATGCTTCATAGAATGCTCACTATAGTTATACTGCAAGTTTCCACCATGATTAGGAATGGCTTAGGCTAGCGGCCCAGACGTTTCTCTAACACACATATAAACTCCACGATCTTACAAGTTCCACTTTTATTTCACACCGTCGGGATCCATAAGAAAAATAACATGATATCAACTAGGTACAAAGTACAATTGCAATGTTGAAAGCGTTCCCCATGATACATGGTTCTACTAACTTCAACCCATAAAGCGCAAGCATATACGCAACAAAGAAGGACCCGATGGTTCAGGTTTATTAAATGCAAGAAAATTAAAGTGTGCCATCAAGTTCATGAGAGCTTTAATCACTAACTTTCTCATAACAAGTTTAATTTGGGAGGTAGATAAAACAAGAATTTACTTGGAATAGCAATAATGCTACTAGGTAGGTATGGTGGACACAAATGGCAAAGGTTTTGGTTTAAGGGAGGTGGATGCACGAGAAGAAGTCCCTCTCAGTACAAGTTTTTGGCTAGCAAGGCTGGGTAGCAAGTATAAGACTTGAAGGAAACAAACAAACATACAAGCAATAAAGACAAGCATGCAATCTTCCTTGGAAGCACAAAAGATCGTAACTAGAGAATACTAGACTTATGAGCAAATCAAGAAAGAAAGATGATGAAATTATTTTTCTTTAGAGTACTTCTATCTTTTTCATTCAACTCTCAAAAATAGTGTTGCTACTAACCGAGCCAGGTTTGCCAAAACCAACTAAATTAACTCAATGATCCCAAAGTGATACCAATACTAACAACAAGATCAATCATATAACCACGAATTGAAAACTAATATAAGCTATGAAAAAGAGTGAATGATAGAACTTCTCATTAATATTCCATAACGGCAACTCGCACCAAGGGATACATATCTAACGAGAGAGGGGACACTTCCATAATGCAAACCATCCTACATAATAACTTCTCTATTCATGATATGACTCTACTAATAAGGGTAAAACGATAGAAGATAGTGATGTGATACCGCGGCACTCCCCCAAGCTTGGAACAAACCAAGGGGATGCCAAACCTGATGACGAATTACTCCTTTGGTGGTGGTATCCTCTCGATGAGCTTCTTGACCAGTTTCCCCAAGTCCTCAATCTCGAAGGTGAGGGTACGAATCAACTCCGAGTTGTGCTCGATGCGGTGCATGATCATGTCAGATTGTGGATCCCAGATCTTGTGATTTATTTTCCGCTCTTCTTCCTTATGGTCTTCTTTTCCTGCATGGTTATGGATAATGGTATGGAAGGGACTCTTGGTGCTTGGAGAAGGTGTCCGTGATGCCAAGCAGTGACGTGGAGGTTTCCCTCCAGTTGACATCCGTGCAGTCCTTCTAATCATGGCAGAAACAGACCGAAACAAAAACACGACGAAAACATGATATACGAACCTCGGGGGATCCGGGGGATTATATATTACGAAGTTTCATATCAAAAGGAAGGTACTGGGAGAAAACGAGTCGGAGGCGGAATCCAGAGTGGCCACACCACCTAGTGGCGCGACCAGGGGTGGGCCCGCGCCACAGGGTGGTGTGAGCCACCCTGGCTCCTTTTCTGTCCCTTTTTCGCTTCGTAGCTGTCCTTACTGACTAAAAACTGCAAAATTATAGTTGGATAGTATTTTCGCGGAACTTTTCTTACCAGAACTGTTACCTATTTGAAAACAGACTCTGCAGGTCTTTGAATTTGGTATCTAGTAGATTCTTCCGGAGTCATCACTTGAATAACATCAATATCTTCATCTTCATACACTTACTACTTGAGTCATGAAACCTTTCGCTTCCTTATTACACCATTTTCTCCATTACCTGGGAATTTCTTTCACACAAAACTTCACACAGTTCTCATTAGCAACATTAGTATAAGTGAAGTGATAAAACCTTTTGAGTCCAACTTCAAATGAAAACCATCAAATCATAAGATACTGCAGCAACTCCTTCCAAAAACCCAAAAATAATTCAAAAAGGAAATCGAATAAAGAAGCAAATGCAAGAGTGGCAAAATCTATCAAAACAGACCCGCTGGTAAAGATCAATTTTTTCGAAAATCTTCTGTTGCTCAAATCAAAAAGTGCAAAACTAAAGAAAGTTAAATAACACCCTGGGGAAGAAGCTCAAAAAGTTACATCTCAATCCGACATACAGAGATCTCTCACGAATTTTTACGGTGAAGCACAAAAATCTGTTTCGGGACAACAGCTTCCCCAAATCTTACTTTTCTCTTATTAGAGGTTGATCTTGACACAAAAACCAAACAAAACGGATAAGGAGTGGTTATTACCGTAGTAATAACTTCCAAGATTCAAAGAAACACAAACAAACTGAAAGCAAAAACAAATTGGGTTGTCTCCCAAAAAGCTCTTTCTTTATAGCCATTAAGATGGGCATGATAATTTTGGAGATGCTCACATAGGAATATGAATTGAAGTGAAAAAGAGCATTAAGAAGCAAAAATACACACATTTAAGTCTAACCCACTTCCTATGTGAAATGGATCGTATGGGCATCTAGAGGGGGGGGGGGGGGGGGGGGTGAATAGGTGCTACACAAATTTTTAATACTTTTTCAATTTTAGGCTTAGCACAAAGGGTAAATTCTCTAGATAAACTATTAGGTGGAATTTCCCTATATGCAAACCTATCTACTAGCGAGTAAAGAGCGAGTGGAAGGGGCACGGGTAAACCGAAGTGAAGCACGCAGAGACACATGATTTGTTTGACCGCAGTTCCTTCCTTGTTAAGGGAAGTACGTCTGCGTTGGAGGGGTGGGCGGTACTAAGACCACCACGCCACAATAGGCCTCACCCTGTTCTCCGATGGATCTCCCCACCAAAGGCCTGATCCACCTTTCCACTATAGGTACCCTTCGAGGCAGGCACTAGTGGGGCAACAACTCCACAACAACTTGGAGGCTCCCGAAATGACAACAAGTTGCCACAAGAACAAAGTTATCAAATACAATAAACAAGATCTAGGTATTGACAAGAATACCAGATCAGGGATTTCTCCAAGTGAATGGAGAGGAGTTGAAGCGCTTGATTCGTGATGATGATGATGAACTTCTCCTCCTTCAATTTCCCCAAAGATCAAGACCTTCAGGTGGTTGAAGTGGGAGATCGAGAATGAGAGCTCTTGCACAATGTCTGGACAATTTCGAATGAATCAAGAATCTGAACGTTGGGGAAGAAGGGGTATTTATACCCCCTTCCGAAACCAGCCGTTGGACACTTTGGGTGCCGGATTATCTGGCCCAAGTGAGGGCCGTATTATCCGGCTAGGGGAAAACACCGCCCAGACTCGGAATAACCAGCAGATAATCCGCCCCCTATCAGAGCGTCGCGCCGAGCTTGCCCTTGATCAACTTCACATAGGACCGGATAATCCGGCCTTACTGGGGAGAAAAATCCGCTCCAGTTCGGATTTTCTGGGAGAAAATCCGACCGGATACCGAGCAATGCGCCTTGGCTCCCTTTGCTCAAAAACTGGGGGCCGGATTATCCGGCCCATGCGACAGCCGGATTATTCGGCCTGGGGAGAAAAACTACCCAGTTCGGATTTTTCGGGAGAAAATCCGACCGAATACTGAGCGACGCACCTTGGATCCCTTTGAGCAATGAGGTAGGCCGGATTATCCGGCCCTTAGTGGGGCGGATAATCCGGCCCCCCTCAAGGCTTCCTGCACACTTAGCGCACATGAATAATCTCCAAAGTATTGTTATCTAACACGCAAAACAAAGGAAAACATGAAATGTTCTTTCAATCTCCCCCTTTTTGGTGTTAGATGACAATACCAGGATTTGCAGGAGAAAGTCACAAGACAAACAGTAATAACTATGAAAGAGACTCCCCCTCAATGTGTGCATAATAGAATTTTGCATTGGAATACAAATGCACACAAATAGGTGAATCTATTCCATAGACATATGAGCAACATAAACATACCACCGAGGTAGAGGGAAGGCATCCTTGACATAAGCTACAATCATTACCGGATAACCAATATAAGCGCCTTCCGTGATAAAAACCGGATAACCAATATAAGCGCCTTCCATGATAAAACCTCCAGCAATAGGATATGAATAGATAGCTCCATAAGCATAATCCATGAGATGAAATCCATAGGCATAATAATCCAGACAACCACATAGAGTCTCAAATAACCACAAACCACAAATTTAAAGTTAAACACTAAATGGGCATAAGCAAGAAAATGACGAATAGAAAAATGCAAGTGCTTATGCCCAACCCATGCAAATCCACGGACATCCTAATAGAACTACTTCTCCCCCTTTGGCATCGAGACACCAAAAGGGAGAAGAGCGATGTTAGTGCCCCACGGGATCACTCGTAGTCCTCATCCTCTTCCTCGTCTTCATTCTCATCCTCATCCTCATCTTCAAGCTCCTTAGTATCACCTTCCTCATCCTCATCATCAGCAGCAGGCGCAGAGGGGAACAAGTGACGCTCCAGATCACCATAGTTCAACCCGGAGGAAGAGTTCCACCGAGCATACGGAGTGGGAGGTGTAGGAGCCGGAGGATCACCCGAAGCACCGGACACATGGTGGAGAATGAGCTGCTGGGAGTGAGCCAACTCATGGCGCTGCTTGTATGCCTCGTACTGACCCTTGCGCGTGTCCACGCCCATGCAGAGTATTACGCTGGAACCAGTTCAGCTGCTTGATCTCACGGGCAAGGGGAGGCACAGGGGGGCGGCGAGCATCCCTCATGAGGCCCTCAGGAGCAGAGGAGGGGTGAGAGGTCTTCCGAACCTTGGTGTAGATCTTCTTGGCCTTGTGCACCGAGTCGATGTGGAACTCCTCAGCAGGAAGCAGGTGCCGGATGAGCATCATAATGTAGGGTTCATAGGGAATGGACAAACGGTTGAACATATCATCACACAACTCATGGTAAATGAAGTCCATGACATCCAGCTTGTACTGCACTGACTCGTCCTCGCAAGAGGCAACCTCATGAGAAAATTGAAGTAGCTGAAAAAGGTGACCACGGATGCTGTCATTGTTTCCCCCACTCGGAGTAATGGAGTCACGAAAGAGACCCACTAAGGCAGCATAGATGGGAGCAAGGCCAGCAAGAGTGCCCACAATGCCATTGTCCACAGTGCAAGGAGAGAGAGTTGCATCTTTGTTGGGCTTCAGCTGGGTGATGATGTGGTGGCCACTGGCTCTATCCCTGCTACGGAAAGAGTATCCAAGAACCTCAGCAAACACGTGAAAATCAGCAGTCATAGGCCTGTCATGAGTCATCCACTTCATAGTGTGACGCTCATCCCCACAAATAACCAAAGTGGAGAAGAACTGCTTCACCACCTCAGAGTCAAAGGATCACTGGAGAGACACGAGATGGTGCAGCCCCATCCTCTCAGCCACATACATCGCATCCACAAGATGAGCCTTCTCCAAAGCATCAGCAAGTACCAGTGGGTGCATAGGCCTAATGTTCAGCCTGGCATACACATCTTTATAGATGCCCTTCTGTTCTGCACACCAAAAACGAGTATCCCCTAGCTCATCATCACAAGGCAGCTCAGCAAACAAGTCACGGTGACAGATGGAGGAATAGGAGACCGCATCCAAAGTCTTGTAGTTGATCTTGGGCTCCTTGCCCTTCCTCTTGGACACCCCCTTCCTAGTCCTCTTTGCTTGTTCAGCCATGCGCTTCTCTTTGTTCTTTCTTCTCCTCAACTCAACTTCGTCCACTAAGTTACCCTGTCCGTCGTCCCGAAAGTATTTGGGGCGAGGGCGGCGCTTGTAGGTCTTGGGAACACTAGAACCACCTGTGAGGAGAATAAGGGCGATAGCAAGGGGATAAGCATACACACAAGTCCAGGAGAGAGCATGGAAAAAGTAGTCAAAAATTTCATAGGACAAATCTATGCAATGCATACTCCATAGTGAAACTGAACCAGAATCGAATCTGTGGCCAGGGGCGGATAATCCGGCCCTGGCAGAAAATTTTGATTTCACCTAGATTGAATGCAAAAAAGTAGATCGGGCCTAGAAACTGCAAGACTATGATTTCTATGCGAAAACACATCCTTCTAGACAACGTTCCACCCAACAAGTAACACATCTAGCCAAAGATGGGGAGAGAGGGAGTTACCCTCACTCATTGGAGGAAGAACGCGGAGGAGAGGGTACCCGGAGGCACGGAGAAGAAGATCCGGGGAGGCCCGGAAAATCCGGTGGCCAGAGAGGCTCCGGGAAGGGTGGGGGACGGCAGGCGACGGCTGAGGAGGAGGAGAGGGTTGGGGGAGAAGTGCTGCTCGTTATGAGCCCTTCCCCTCAACCCCTGCCCTTTAAGATGAAATCCGCCAGGGCAGATTATCCGGCCTACACTTGGGCCGGATTATCTGGCCTCAAATCTGGGATTCTGTTGTACACAGAACTAGGCCCGCACGTCCCCAAACAACACCCCCACAAGGTGTACAAGGGACTTGTGTGCTAGAATAGATGGCTTAGGGGTAGGGAAAGGCTTAGGATTAAGAGAGCCAAACTGAGATGGTACTAGACACTCAAAATTGCAAAATCCAAATCAAATAAAGCCAAGATTGAGTGTGATTCCCATAAGAACATGAGATAGCAAAGAACATCCAAAAAGAGCCAATTCTCCTCAAGGGAGAGGGCGGTGGCCGAGGCCACCTTGTTGGAGTGTATGGTGTGACACCGCGAAGATATATCTTGGGTTCACGACCAATACTCATCAATAAGCTCACATATTACAAAATGATATTAAGAGAAATGGTTTATCTTGCTTTTGGCATTATGGGGGGAGGGTTAGCCCAATGAGTTAGGACCACACTCCCCCTATATCCATGCCCACACCTAGACCAAAGAAGGATTGAGATGTACAAGTGAGTGCATGGGTAATCAAGATAAGCTCCTGGAATCAATGATATTTAGCTCATTCCTCAAATAACAGAATCGTGCTTCATCAAGTGGCTTTGTAAAAATATCGGCAAGTTGGTTCTTCGTGCTCACAAAGGAAAGATCAATATCGCCGCGAGCAACATGGTCTCGAATAAAATGATTCCAAATCTCAATATGCTTCGTCCTTGTGTGCTGAACAGGATTGTATGCAATTTTGATTGCACTTTCATTATCACATAAAAGAGGCACATTGTCACAATGGACACCGTATTCCTTTAAAGTTTGCCTCATCCACAATAATTGAGTGCAAGCGCTGGTAGCAGCAACATATTCAGCTTCGGCGGTGGAGAGAGATATACAATTCTGCTTTTTAGAGGACCAACAAACAAGAGATCTTCCCAAGAATTGACAAGCTCCAGAAGTGGATTTCCGATCATCCTTATCACCAGCCCAATCTGAGTCAGTATAACCACATAAAGAGAAATTGGAGCCCTTGGGATACCGGAGACCAAAGATAGGGGAATGAACCAAATATCGAAAGATCCTCTTAACCGCCACTAAGTGGCTTTCTTTAGGAGCTGCTTGATACCTTGCACACATCCCCACACTCAACACTATATCGGGTCTAGATGCGCAGAGGTAAAGAAGAGAACCGATCATGGACCGGTATACCTTTTGGTCCACATCTTTACCATGTGGGTTAAGTTCAAGATGACATTTTGTTTGCATCGGAGTGGCGACACCATTTAGATCCGTCATCTTGAATCTCTCGAGCATGTCTTGGATGTACTTTGCTTGATTAATAAAGGTTCCTTCTCTAAGTTGCTTGATCTCGAATCCAAGAAAGAACCGTAATTCCCCCATCATAGACATCTCAAACTTGTCAGTCATAAGCTTTGAAAATTCATCATTAAAAGCTTTATTAGTAGAACCAAAGATGATATCGTCTACATATAGTTGGCATACGAAGAGCTCCCCCTTAACCTTCTTAGTAAAAAGAGTGGGATCGATTTGCCCAACTTCGAAGCCACGATCTAACAAAAGCTCTTTAAGGTGCTCATACCACGCACGTGGGGCTTGTTTAAGGCCATAGATTGCCTTATCGAGTTTGTAGACATGGTTCGGAAAGTTAGGATCCTCAAACCCCAGGGGTTGCTTTACGTATACCAACTCATGTAGAGGACCGTTAAGGAAGGCACTCTTGACGTCCATTTGCTGCAACTTAAAATTGTTATGGGTAGCATAAGCAAGAAGGATACAGATGGACTCAAGGCGAGCCACTAGAGCATAGGTCTCGCCGAAGTCAATGCCCTTAACTTGGGAGTAACCTTGTGCCACAAGTCTTGCCTTGTTCCTCACAACAATGCCATTCTCGTCTTGCTTGTTTTTGAATATCCACTTGGTGCCGATAACATTGCGGCACTCTTTGGGTTTCTCCACGAGTTTCCAGACTTTGTTGCGCTCGAAATTATTCAATTCTTCATGCATAGCAACAACCCAGTCTAGATCTTCAAGAGCTTCAAAGACTTTCTAGGTTCCACCATAGAGATATGAGCTTGATGCTCACCAAAACTGGCCAATTCTCTTCTTGTAGAAACCCTTTGTCGAAGATCACCAACAACCTTGTCGAGAGTGTGACCCCTCAACTCAAGATTTCGATCAACTCGAGCCTTGCGATGAAGTTCAATAAGTTTGTTGTCTCTTGGAGGAGTAGATTCATCACTTGAATATTCATTGGAAGCATTTACTCGACCTTGATTAGGAACTGGAATATCAGCAGCATGTGGTGGTGACGCATGCCCTTGAGGTGAGTCAGTAGCCGTAACAGGAGGCTGCTGAACTGGAGAGACAGGGCCGGATAATCCGGCCGATGGAGAGGCCGGATAGTCCGGCCTGGGAGTATTTGAAGCAGCTTCATCAGGAAGCCTGGGGCTTGCTTGAACTGGCGAGGGGCCGGATAATCCGGGGCTTGCTGGAAAATCCGTCCTGGAGCTTGCGTTGATATCTTCACCACCAGGAACAAAATGGTCAGCTGGAGCGGGGTGACCGGATAATCCGGTGTCCACCAGATAATCCGGCCTGGAGTTTTCAGGAATAGCTTGACCTTCAGCAGTTGATGGAGATGGTGCAGAATTTGCTCCCGTGGTGGGAACTTGTTGGGCATGTGTAGATGAGGGCTCTTCATGGGAAGAGCATTGTCCTTCTCGATCCACCACAAGGGGTTCCTCAATGGGGCGGAAAAATCCCACGCCCATTCTTCTTATGGCATCTTGGGGTATTTCAACATCTGCATCACAAACACCAACTTGCTCCGCACGGGAACCGTCATTTTCCTCGAACACCACACTACAAGATTCTACAACAGTTCCGGAGAGCTTATTGTAGACTCTATAAGTGTGGGATTCGGCACCATAACCAACAAAAATACCTTCTAAAGCCTTAGATTCAAACTTAGATAAACGACCTCCTTTGATAAGAAAGAAACATTACACCCGAATACCCGGAAGTATGAGATGTTTGGCTTGTTACCGGTAAGTATTTCATACGGAGTCTTGTCCAAGATCTTGCGGAGGTATAATCGGTTGGATGAATGACAAGCAGTAGAGATTGCTTCAGCCCAGAAGTTATATGGAGATTTAAATTCGGCTAACATTGATCTTGCCATATCCATTAGAGTTCGATTCTTCCTCTCGGCTACACCATTTTGTTGAGGGGTGTATGCAGCGGAATATTGATGTCTTATCCCCTCTTCACTCAGGAACTCATTTAAGGTGTAGTTCTTGAACTCAGAGCCGTTATCACTTCTTATAGCTTGAATGGGGACGTTGTGTTGACATTGAACCTCGTTGGCGAAGTCGATGACTGTTTGTTGAGTTTCACTCTTCAACTTGAAGAAATAAACCCAAGTGTATCTTGAGTAATCATCGACAATCACTAGGCAATACTTCTTCCCACCGAGGCTAGCATGAGATGGAGGTCCGAATAGGTCCACATGAAGGAGCTCCAAAATCCTTTTTGATGAGATAATAGTTTTCCTTCGATGAGGTGAGTCATGCATTTTCCCTTCAAAACACGCCTTGCAAACACGACCTTTGGCAAATGAGACATTTTATTTTAGTCCAAGGATGTGGCCACCCTTTTGGAGACTTTGCAAAGTTCTCATATTGACGTGGGCTAGTCGGCGATGCCATAGCCAACCCGCGTCAGCCTTTCCGAAAAGACACATCGGGCCTGTAGTGGTTTTCCCGGAAAAGTCCACCACGTACAGGTCATTTTCGACATATCCCACGAAAGCGACTTTTAGAGACTTGCTCCACAAGAGTACCACCAAATCAGCATCAATATAAACTGCAAAGCCCATCTTACCAAGGGCGCGAACTGAAAGTAAGTTGTAACCGAGGGTCTCAACAAGCATGACGTCCACGAGAGAGATATCGTGAGCCACCACAACTTTGCCGAGACCCAATACCTCAAATTTTGACTTGTCACCATAGGAGACGGTTATGTGATCAAGGTTTGGCCGCATCTCCGTGATGATCGCCTTGCTTCCGGTCATATGACTCGTGCAGCCGCTATCGAGTACCCATTTAGAACCACCGGAAGCATACCCCTACAAGAAAATTACTTCTTGGTTTTAGGTACCCATTTTTTCAATGGGTCCTCTCATGGTAGTAACAAGGGTCTTGGGAACCCAAATAGACCAAGGAATGTAACAATCATACGGGCCTACATAACTAGCATAAACATCACCATAATAATCGCAATATAGTTCAAAGTTAGGATTGTTGGCCCCTGCAAAACCATCATAATTAGTCTTGTCATTGGTAATGTTGCTAGTCTTTGATTGACCAGACTTGCTCTTCTTCTTCTTCTTCTTCTTCTTCTTGTTTTTCTTGTTCTTTGTCTTGGGTATGTAACCAAGACCTTCTTTACTATTGTTTGTCCTTTGCCTGCTCTGTATCTCATCAATAACTCCTTTACCTTTGTGTTGAGAGCTTCTCGCGAGGTCTTCTTTTCCAGAGGATGACGTGGAGGTACTTGGCACATCATACTGTTTCAATTGAGTTTGGAGCTGGTCATGAGACTCATTTAAAGTAGAATGATCACTCTTCAATGCCTTGTGAGCACTTTCAAGATTATCAAACTTCTCCAAAAGTCTAGCATGAACAGCCCCAAAGTCAATATTTTCTTTCTTTAGTTTCTTTACCTTAGCAAGAGCATGGTCACGTTCCTTGATGAGCTGAGCTACAGCTTCTTCCTGTGACTCCTCAATGGATTTGAGTCTCTCTTCCAAAGATACCCGAGCTTCCTCTTCCTCTTCCAAGGCATGCTTCAAAGAAGCTATCTCCAACGCATCTTCTCTTTCAATTCTGCCCTTTTCTTCAAGAAGATCTCCGGCTTGAGCAAGTTGACTCATAAGAGCATCAAAATGGAGTTTGTGCTCACCTTGTAGGTTAGTGAAAAAAGTATCCAAAGCAATAACTTCTTCTTTCATTTTAAGACTATCATGATCATCCATATCCAAAATTATGTTAGTCTTAGGAAATGAAGAGCTAGAAGTTGATACCTCGGACCCTCTTGCCATTAGGCAAGTGGCGTTGTTGTTGATGACGTTCTCGTTTGGCGAGTCGAAGAGGGATGAAGGAGTCGATGTGGTGGCTATAGCAGCCACCTCACGGGAACTATCATCATCCTCTTCATCTTCACTTGTAGAGGAGTATTCTTCTTGTGCAACTAAAACGATCTTGGGTTGCTTCTTGAAGGGGCCATTCTTCTTAATAAATGGCTTCTTCTTAGGTGCTTTAGATTTCTCTTTTAGAATGAGCCTGCCACCATTGTCTTCTCTATTTTGATACGGACACTCGGCTACAAAGTGCATTCTATCTCCACAGTTGTAGCAAGTTCTCAATCTTGGGCCACTTTCTCATCTTCCATTTGACCCGTTCTTCTGCTCAAGTTCTGACTTGGCTTTGGCAGGTTCCTTCCAAAAGTTCCTTGCATAAAACGCCATGTACTCACCATGGGCACGTTTGACTTCATCGGGGCAGTCCATGGATGCCCCCTCAAAAGCTCTTTCATCTTCCTCTTGCTCAACAACATTGGCTTTGAGAGCCACATTGACACCCTTTTGCATTCCAATGGCCCGAGCACGGGCATCTTCAGCATTCTTTGCTGCCACTTTGAATGACGCCATTTGTTGCATGACTTCATTGGATGTCATTTGATGGTAGTTATGTCTACCTTGCAAGCTCTTCAAGTCCGTTGGCTCGAAAGGCATTAAGGCACTCACATATTTCCTTTTTATCCATGCATCATCAATGTGAGTGGCTCCATGCTTTCTAAATGTTGTTGTGATGCCCTTGAGTCTTCTATACATGTCCTCATGGTTTTCACCATCCAACATGTAGAATCCCTCAGCTTCATTACTAAGGGCATCATACTTGTTCCTTCTCATGCTTTCATTCCCAACAAAGAGATCTGTAAGAGCATCCCAAGCTTCTTTAGCTGTGTTGAGATGTTCAATGTGTGGCATGTCCTTGGGACCCACACCCAGCTGTATCATGTGGAGAGTGGTGACATTCAACTGGCTGTCCACAACTTCTCTTCTTGTTAGGTTGGATTGATCTCCAATATGAAGACCCTCTTCAATAATCCTCCAAAGTTCAATAGAGGAGCTGCAAACATGATATTTCATTAAGAATTGCCATTGATTGAAAGAGGATGCAGTGAGCTTGGGTGGATCACCCCTATTGTTTATATGAGGATGAGGGATAGGTAGGTTGGGGGAATATACGTGGCGAACCTCACTATATTCCTCCTTACCACTTCCCTTCTTGGAGGTGGAACCATTAAGTTTTTCACCTTCCACATCATCATCCTTGGATCCGGTGTTACCCTTTTCCTTAGATGATGGAGTGGCAGCCTCAGAGGAGGATGGAGTTGGGGCTATGGATGATGTAAGGCGAGCAATCATTTGATTCATCTCCTCCATCTTGGCCTCAAAGGATTTCAACAAGGTTGTTTTCAATGACTTGAGATCATCCATTGTGACCTTATCCACATCCTCATTTCCATCATCCTTGGTACCCATACTACTCTTAGGTGGTTAAGCCCGTATTAAGAGCCGGGGCTCTGATACCAATTGAAATGGATCGTATGGGCACCTAGAGGGGGGTGAATAGGTGCTACACAAATTTTTAATACTTTTTCAATTTTAGGCTTAACACAAAGGGTAAATTCTCTAGATAAACTATTAGGTGGAATTTCCCTATATGAAGCACGCGGAGACACATGATTTGTTTGACGCAGTTCCTTTCGTGTTAAGGGAAGTACATATGCGTTGGAGGGGTGGGCGATACTAAGACCACCACATCACAATAGGACTCACCATGTTGTCCGATGGATCTCGCCACCAAAGGCCTGATCCACCTTTCCACTATAGGTACCCTTTGAAGGAAATATGCCCTAGAGGCAATCATAGAGATGATTGTATTTCATGTGTATCCATGAGTTATTATAATGTTCCTTGAATATCCATATACCAGGCAACTTGTATTGATTGGCAATTATGTGAATTGTTTGTGAAACTCTTTACTTGTATGGTTATCTAATAATTGTCCCTAGTCGGAGTTCATGCGAGGACACACGTGAATATTAGACTAGCACATCGATTGGTTGATGACTATGTTTCACAAGTCATTGACATGGAGATGTCAAACCAATGATGTGGACACATGTTATGAACATGGGGTTGGACTGACCCAACATGAGACTAGCAATAATACTTGCAGCTCTCTCTACACATCGTGTACGTTTTGTCCTTAGACCTGAGATTGTCGCATGTACTTGAGATGTGGATCGACCTACTTTGGGGCTATCAAACACTACTCCGTAACTGGGTAGTTATAAAGGTAGCTTTCGGGTTTGTCCTGATACATGCTGCAAGGCATCGGTCAATCAAGATGGGATTTTCCCCTCTCTACTTGAGAGAGATATCTCTGGGCTCCTCGAGTGATCGGATCCAGAAATGCATGGCCGTGCTACATATGGTTAAGAGTTAACCTAGTAAAGGGATTCCGAATCACAGTATCATGAAAGAGAGGTCAGCTTGGAGCTAGACCAAATATCGTGAGGCAAAGGGAAAGACATGTACTCAACCTTGTGATGGTTCGTCCGAATGATCTTTATATGCGTTTAGGAGTTGGCACGTCTTGCTAGAGGCCGCTACCAACTATTGACGGAGTAAGTGTACTCGCGTCATGTCTATACGTGTATGAACCTATAGGGTCACACACTTTAGGGGCTGGAAGCCTAATGAGGATTGGATCCAAATTAGACCAGGCTTAGGCTGCTAATGGGCTGCTAATGTAGAAGCCCACCAGGGATGCCTATATAAGAGAGAGTGAGGCGAGCTGAATAGGAGAGAGCATTCCACCCAGCCGCCACTCCTCTTCCGCCTGTGTTGCACGCGCAGACCTAGCAGTCTGGCGTGTGACGGCTTCCACTCCGGACGTGTGGATACCTCGGAGGTGCTGCATCTGTAGCACTTGGACGAGCCACGCAAAGGGGAGCTGCTCGTGGGACAAGGACGAGGAGGAGACGTAGAACATCTACACTGCCGCAACGTGCTTCATCGAGTTCCGCACCTGCGCGTCTAGCGGTAATCCCGTGATCTATGACAATAGTATTCCTGGTTGACGCGGTAAAAATTTTGATTTTACGCTAGTGTAGCCTACCCGTATCCCTTCACCCTTCGAGGCGGGCACCGCCGCCTTTACACAACTAGCGGGGCAACAACTCCACAACAACTTGGAGGCTCCCGAAATGACAACAAGCTGCCACAAGAACAAAGTTATCAAATACAATAAACAAGATCTAGGTATTGACAATAATACTAGATCAGGGATTTCTCCAAGTGAATGGAGAGGAGTTGAAGCGCTTGATTCGTGATGATGATGAACTTCTCCTCCTTCAATTTCCCCAAAGATCAAGACCTTCGGGTGGTTGAAGTGGGAGATCGAGAATGAGAGCTCTTGCACAATGTCTGGACAATTTCGAATGAATCAAGAATCTGAACGTTGGGGAAGAAGGGGTATTTATAACCCCTTCCGAAACCAGCCATTGGACACTTTAGGGGCCGTATTATCCGGCCAGGGAAAAACACCACCCCAGACTCGGAATAACCGGCAGATAATCCGCCCCCTATCAGAGCGTCGCGCCGAGCTTGCCCTTGATCAACTTCTGGGGGCCGGATTATCTGGTCCTATGTGTAATCCGGCCTAGGGAGAAAAATCCGCTCCAGTTTGGATTTTCCGGGAGAAAATCCGACCGGATACCGAGCGACGCGCCTTGGCTCCCTTTGCTCAAAAACTGGGGGCCGGATTATCCGGCCCATGCGACAGCGGGATTATCCGGCCTAGGGAGGAAAAACCGCCCCAGTTCAGATTTTCCGGGAAAAAATCCGACCAGATACCGAGCGACGCGCCTTGGCTCCCTTTGAGCAATGACGTAGGCCGGATTATCCGGACCTTAGTGGGGCGGATAATCCGGCCCCCCTCAAGGCTTCCTGCACACTTAGCACACATGAATAATCTCCACAGTATTGTTATCTAACACACAAAACAAAGGAAAACATGAAATGTTCTTTCACTATGCAAGGGAATTTTGTAAAGAAACAAGTTGTTGATACCAGAGGCTACTAGCATAGGAAGGCAAAAGACGCGCAACATGAAAACTTTCAGCAGGAAACGAGGAAACTTGATATTATTGAGATGCATACGAACACTTTTCCCTCTCTCATAGCAACTTTCAGTATCATGCATAAACTTAACAATATAACTATCACAAGGGCCATCATAGCAATGATCGCTTATTCTAACAAAAAACACAAGAATACTAGCTCTCATAACACTACTTTGTGAAACAATATTAGAGGTATCCTTACAAAGGATAGTGTATCCCTCTTCTACATATTTAGTGACAAAGTCTTTCACATTTGCTATAATAGGTTCATCAACCATTCATTTATCAGGTTCAATAGCTTCATTCGTAGTTTCATTAACCATACTAGCTATCATAGAATGTTCCTTTATCTTAACTAGGAAAGGCATTTTCTCAATGTAAGGTTCAGGTAAGACATGATTCGCAGTATAAACTTCAGTATTTCTTACAGGAACACACTTAGCAATATCTTTATAAGGTTCATGATACTTATTCCACTTCTTTTTAGGCACTTCAATGTAGGAAGCAAAAGCCTTAAAACAAGAAGCAATAGCTTGAGAGTCTAGACCATAAGCATTTTTTATATTTTGAAAGTCATCAGTTCCCATAAAAGATTCAATGCATTCATAATCATAATTTATACCTGACTTTCTACCTTTGTCATTCTCCCATGCTTCAGCATTGTCTTGAATATGGTCCAGAAGATCCCATTTAGCTTCTTCTTCCATACGAGTGAATGATCCAGCACAAGAAGCGTCCAATAAATCCTTATCATGAAGAGAAAGCCTTGCATAAAAGTTATTGATAATAATATTGTTGGGGAGATCATGAATGGGACATTTGAGCATTAGTAACTTCAATCTCCCCCAAGCTTGAGCTCTACTCTCTCCATCAAGGGGCCAAAAGTTGTATATTTGATTCCGATCTTTATGAATCTCACTAGGAGGATAAAACTTTGAATAAAAGAGAGGTGCTATTTCCTCCCATTCTAGAGCCTGACCATTCTTCAGCAGCTTATACCATTCCTCAGCTCTTCCTTTCAGCGACAATGAGAATAACTTCTTCTTAACTTGATCTGTAGTAATACCTGCACACTTGAACAACCCGCATAATTCGTGTATATAGAGCAAATGATCACCGAGATGGACAGTTCCATCCCCAACATAATAGTTATCCATAACACGATCAATAATTCTTGTAGGTATTTTAAAAACATCATTCTCATCAGGTGGTGGCTTATCTACTACCTTAGAAGTGGTAGTAGCATTACCAAATAAGAAACTCAGGGAATTATCCATAACGAAAATAAAGCAACTAGCAAAAGTAAACAATACTCACAGTAGAAGTTTCCTTTACCAGTTCCACTCTCCAATAGCGTTTCACTCCCCGGCAACGACGCTAGAAAATAGTCTTGATGACCCACAAGTATAGGGGTGTTTCACAGTATTTTCGATAAGTAAGAGTGTCGAACCCAACGAGGAGCAGAAGGTGTTGGCCAGTGGTATGGATCAAGAATTCTCTGCAAATACTTAGCATACGGATTTTTAGGGTTTTTAATAAAGCAAATAAACAAAGTACGAGTAAACAAAAGATGACCAAATGTTCTTGAGGACACATGGGAAGACTGTCAAGTGCTTTCGCTTCATATAGTTGATTAATCTTTTTTAGCTTGCTAAGTGTTGTGTGGGTGAACCTGTGCTAATGTACCGACCTTCCTAGGACTAATACATACTTGTGATTATACCCCTTGAAAACATCCGTAAGTACAAGAAAGTAATTAGGGTAGAACCTAACCACAGCTTTAAACTCTAAGACCCTTACGTCCCTTGTGTAATGGTTTCCTAACGGGGGTTCAGGTTTCTGTCACTCCAGCAACCCCTACGATTAGTAGCCAAATACACAATGCATTCCCCTAGGCTCATATAGGTGAAGTGTCATGTAGTCGACGTTCACATGACACCACTAGAAGAATTACACCACGACTTAAATATCAAACTACTGAATCTTTCTCAACACAACTCCACTACTAACAACATGACTTCTCCCATGTCCTCAAGAACAAAACGAACTACTCACAAGACATCATATGAATCATGATCAGAAATGGAATAATGATGTATAACAATCTGAACATAAACAATAATTCAATCGTTCACTCAATAGCATCAACTACAAAGAGTAATCAACACCGGGAAAGTTTCCCCTATGAACTATGCAAGATTCAACCCAATTGTTACAGGAATATGGAGATGGTGATGAGGGTGTTGATGGTGATGGTGGTGGTTATGGCGATGGCGACGAATAAGTCCAGCTTGATGGTGGTGTTGATGGCGACGATCTCCCCTCTCCGGGAAGGAATTCCCCCGGCAGAAATCTATCTGCCGGAGAGATCTTTCTCTCTCGGTGTTTTCCGCCCGCAGAGGGGGCGGAATGTTTCTGTGGTTGCTCCCCGAGGCTTAGGGTTTCGGGAGGATAATATACGCCAGAGGGGAGTGCCAGGGGTGGAACAGGGCGGCCACACCACCTAGTGGCGTGGCCTAGGCTGGCCTGCGCCAAGGGGTGGTGTGGGCCCCCTGTGGCCCATCTCCAGCCCCCCTTCTGGCTTCCTTTGTCTTCTGGAAAAATAGGATTTTCCGTATATTTTCCGGGATTTTCTGATCTTTGCGAATTTTGCCTCCAAACAACACCTTTTCCATCAGAATCCTGACTGCAACGGTCCATGCTCCAAAAGTCATCAACCATGCAAAAACATATGAAATAACATAAGTGTCACCTCTCAATACGAAATATATCAATGAATAACAGTGAATTATGACATAGAATAGTGATGCAAAATGGACGTATCAGTAACGGTTGAGGTTATTGAGGGTCTCGTGGAGATCATCAAGTAATGAGGCCTCCTCCTTGGTTTTGATGAGGATGTCGTCGACGTAGACCTGGATATTTCGGCCAAGTTGGCTCTGGAGGCAGGCCTGCATACACCGCTGGTAGGTGGCTCCTGCGTTCTTTAGCCCGAAGGGCATTGTTGTGTAGTAGAAGACGCCCAAATACATGATGATGGCTGTTTTCTCCTGGTCCTCTTCCTTCTTTCGAATCTAGTGGTAGCCTGAGTAGGCGTCGAGGAAGGAGAGGCACTCGCATCCCATGGTGGAATCGATTATTTGGTCGATCCGCGGTAATGGGAAGTTATCCTTCGAGCAATGCTTATTTAGGGAAGTGAAATCCACACACACCCACATGATATCCTTGTCCTTTTTAGGAATAAGCATGGGGTTTGCTACCCAAGTGCTTTCCTTGATATCTCATATGAAGTTAGCACCGAGGAGTCTATTGACTTCCATACTAACCGCTTTTTCCCTTGGCTTTGATAGTCGACGTATCGTCTGCTTCACTGGTCTAGCTTCAGGATTCACGTTGAGTGAGTGCTCGAAAAATTCCCTAGGAACCCCTGGCATGTCTGCTGGACACTAGGCAAAGATCTCCTAGCGCTCACGAAGGAATTCGACGAGCGCAAGTTCCTATGCGGAACTCAAGTTGTTGGCGATGAGGGTCGTCATGGTTGGGTCCATTGGATGGACTTGGACCGCCTTGGTTTGCACCGACGAGTCGAAGGATTGATCAGGTTCATTTGGCTTACTAGGAGGAGTAAGATTGTTGTCTGACGACTCCTTCAGCCTTGCCAGCTCCTCCTGCATTCCGAAGGATTGGGAGATTCTGTTGAATTCCCTATCGCAGTTGTTTGACTCAGCAAAGTTTCCACTGATGGTGATGATGTTGTTCGGTCCTAGAATTTTCATCTGTAGGTAGGCATAGCGTGGCACCGCCATGAACCTCGCGAATGCGACAAGTCTAAGGATGCAATGGTACTGCGAGGGAAAGTCGATGACTTCGAATTCCAGGCGTTCTCGCCTGAAGTTAGCTGGCGTGCCAAAGATGACGTCCAAGTTAATCTTGCCCGAGGGGTATATGCCTTTCCCTGGGACGATGTTGTGGAACGTTGTGTCTGAGGCGTCTAGACAAGAGGGTGGGATCTGCATGGCGTGCAAGGTGCTGGCAAACATTAGATTGATGCCGCTGCTGCCAGCCATGAAGACGCGGCTCATCTTGAAGCCTCCAATTTGCGCCTCGAGCACCAGGGGAGAGTGACGTGGGCGAGGTACTTGGTGCAGATGATCGCGCTTGTCGAAGGTGATACAGGACTCGCACCCACTGAGGTACTCAGTGGTTGAGGGTGGAGAGTTGATCGCCAAATTGACTTAACGAGTGATTGATTTTTGCATTCGATTTGATGGGCGTCCTTTTTGGATCATGCCCATATTCCCCAGTGCTCATGGGTATTGCTCGCCTCCATTGTTCTGTGTTGGCTTAGCCGCAGGCGGTGGTGGCCCGGGTGGTGGCGGTGGCTCTCCATGAGCCACAACGCTCGGGGAAGCTCCGTAACCCTGATTTATCACGTCACGATTCATCTGGGCGAGGCCTTCGTGGAGCTTGAGGAACTCGTGATAGTCCTTTAGGGGGTGGCTGGACTTCTTCTTGCCATCATGTTTGTCGATGTAGAAGTGGACGTTGCAAGGTCCAAACAGTTTGTCCTGGATAGGCATTCCAGGTGCCTCATCGCGGGTA
The DNA here is from genome assembly GCA_910589775.1 of Avena eriantha. Taxonomy (NCBI): domain Eukaryota; kingdom Viridiplantae; phylum Streptophyta; class Magnoliopsida; order Poales; family Poaceae; genus Avena; species Avena eriantha. The sequence goes on along the minus strand of OU342744.1, from coordinate 179,442,754 downwards.
CGATGTTGCCATACCTGCGTGGTCTTCCCACTATCGCGGTATCCGCTACTGTGGGTACCATCGTCGCGTATATCGGCGTAGCCATCCGTGACCATATCGACTTCTTCGCGGTCTTCGTAACCGTGCATTTGATGTTTGCCTCGACAGTCACATCTGCGGCCGCGGTCATTGTCGTCTGAGTAGACACGGTTGTTTTTCACTGAGTCCTCTCCATCAGCCCACCTATTTGCGATCTCTATTAGGTGGTCATTTTTTGGGCTTCGAGCGACCTAGCTCCTACCTAAGCTCTCCGTGGCGTATGCCATTGTTGAACGCGTCGATTGCGCGGTCCTCGGAGATGTCCTCTGCTAAGTTTTTAGTGATGGACCACCTCTAGATGTAGGAGCGCAGTGATTCGCCAAACTTTTGGTAGCAGCCCTTTAGCTCTTCGATTGATGCGGGCCTTTTATAAGTGCCCTTGAAGTTTCACACGAAGCTGTATACCAGCTCATCCTAGCCGCGGACCGACCCGCGGGGGAGGTTGTTGAGCCATGCGCGGGCAGCGCCTTGCAGCTACAGCTGTAGGCATTGCATGGCCGTTCTCGTGGTTCTGCCGTGCAACCTGACAGAGGAGATGTGATCCCCTAGCCAGATCTTTGGGTCCTCGAGGCTGTCAAACTTCGGGTTCTCTAATAGAAGTTTGAACCCCTTCGGCATTCGCTTTTGCCATATGGCTCTTCCAAAGCAGTTGGCGTCGTAGAGCTCTGTTCCATCATCCTCCGAGTCTGTCGAGCGAGCACGTCCTGCACACATCTGGTCGACCTTGTGCTGCGTGATGTCATCGCGTGCATCATAGTCGTGATCATGTCAACGTGAGCGGCGCCGCTGCGACAGGTCATGTTCGTCATTGCTGGAGGAGGAATACGAGTAGTACTTGGTTAGATCCTTGTTTTTCTTCGGCCCCGACGCCGGGTCCATGGTGAGCGCGGATTCAACTAGCCCCAGCCCCAGTGATCATAGATCGGTGCATGGGAGATCGTGGATCCCTAGCTGGTGGCTGGTTTTTAAGCAGGTACATGGTGGATGTTGTCACCGTGATGACCCACAAGTATAGGGGGTGTATCGCAATATTTTCGAGGGAAGTGAAACCCAATTTATTGATTCGACACAAGGGGAGCCAAAAAATATTTATAAGTCTTAACAACTGAGTTGTCAATTCAGCTGTACCTGGAAACAATCTTGCCCACAACAGTTTATCAGTAGCACCAGTTTTGTAGTAGGAATAGTAAAGTAGCAGCAGTAGTAAAGTAAAGACAGTAGTAACAATAGCAGTAAACAGTAGGATTTGAGTGCGGTAGGCATAGGGATGGATGGACGGGCGTTGCATGGACAAGACAATTCACATAGCAATCAGAACATAGGGTAATTGCAGATAAATAAGATAAAGCATCCAAGTACTAGATAATCCTAGGCATGTGTTCCATATATAGTCATACATGCTCGCAATGAGAACTTGCACAATATCTTTTGTCCTGCTAGCCCGTTTGCAGCGGGGCCTCAATGGAACTACTGGCAATTAAGGTGCTCCTTTTAATAGAGCACCGGAGGAAAGCATTAACACTTCGTGAACACACGTGATCCTCACATCAAAGCCATTCCCTCCGGTTATCCCGATTTCTGTCACTTCGGGGCCATTGGTTCTGGACAACAACGTGTGTATACAACTTGCAGATAAGACCATAAACCATACTATCATAATGAATCAATAACATGTTCAGATCTGAAATCATGGCACTCGGGCCCTAGTGACAAGAATTAAGCATAACAAGTCGCAACGAAGTCATAAAGCACTAATAAAAGATACTAGGCACCATGCCCTAATAATCTAATGCCATTACATGAATGATCTCATCCAATCCCTACCATCCCCATAGCCTACAGTGCGGGATTACTCACTCATAGATGGGGGAAACATGGATGGTCGATGGAGAAGCGATGGTGATGATGATGGCGATGATCTCCTCCAATTCCCCGTGCCGGCAGGGTGCCAGAACGGAGTTTCTAGTGCTGTTTCGTGGAATCTGGTGGTGGCGGCGAAGCGGAACTCCTTATAGAAAAACGCCGAACCCCCCCGGAGTTTTTAGGTCAGAAGGATTCTTATAGGCGAAGAGGGAGACCGAGGGGGTGCATGGGGGGCCCACACCACCCCCTGACGCGGCCTGGTTTGGCTCGCGCCACTAGGTGGTGTGGCCACCCCTGGCTCTTCTCCGTCTCATACTTTGGCTCCTGGAGTCTTCGGGTAAAATAGGATTTTCTGCATATTTTTCCTGGATTTTTCCTAATACATGATTTTCTGCACAAAAAGTAGACACCAAGGCAATTCTGCTGAAAACAGCGTCAGTCCGCGTTAGTTGTATCCAAATCACACAAGTTTAGAGGAGAAACAATAGCAAAAGTGTTCGGGAAAGTAGATACGTTTTGGATGTATCAACTCCCCCCAAGCTTAGCTTATTGCTTGTCCTCAAGCAATTCAGTTGGAAACTGAGTGCGATAAAAGAACTTTCATGAACACATTTGCTTCATATGATGCATATATTCTCAGCATGTGACCAACTACTTAGGCAATTCATAATAAAGGGTATGCTACTGAGTCTACTTAATAGTCAATGCAAGCTATGAATAGATTCCAACTTAAAAATAATAAGTAGCATGAAGCATAAACATAAGCAACATTACAATGCTCATAACAAGGTATGATAGAGTGGTATCTCGCTTGCCTTTGATTATGAATGCCAAGGCACCTTTGAAGTTCAAGTGATGACTAGAAGTAAAGATATCAAAGATACAAGCATCAAAGTCATAACACAAATAATCAAGTAATGAGACAAGCACAAAGAATGAGAACTATGCTCTCAAGAAGGTGCTCGGAGAATGTGTGGAGACTCAACAAGTAAAAGAAAAGGTTTTGAATAATTTGAAAGGCTTCCAAATGCTGAAAGTATGGTACTTGTTAGCTTTGAGCTCTCATTGCCCCTATCATAAGCATCTTTAAATGGTTAAGGTTAAAGTGACACAACTAAGAGGATGTGCTTGACAAGTTATAAATCGAAGCCTCATTCCCCTTACTTACGAAGACCGATCCTCATGCTACTCAACTTCAGTCACAAGTAAGCTCTTGTCATTGTAAGTATATACGTATCGTAGAGAACCGCCAACAGGGTACTCCTTGCATATGATACATGAACTATCCCATAATCAAAATGACAAGGCAAGCATACAATGAGCATCTCAGCAATCTTTTCATTTACTATGTGCATAGATTTTTATTAAGGATGCTTCATAGAATGCTCATTATGGTTATGCTGCAAGTTTCCACCATGATTAGGCACGGCCTAGGCTAGCGGCCCAGGCGTTTCCCTAACACATATACAAACTCCATGATCTTACAAGTTCCACTTTTATTTCACACTGCCGGGATCCATAAGTAAAAGAACATGATATCAATGAGGTACTAAGTACCAATGAAATGTTGAAAACGTTCCCCATGAAACATGGTTCTGCTAACTTCAACTTATAAAGCGCAAGCATATACGCAACAAAGAAGGACGCAATGGTTCAGGTTTATTAAATGCAAGAAAATAAAGTGTGCCATCAAGTTTGTGAGAGCTTTACTAACTAACTTTCTCATAACAAGCAAACATTTTATTCGGAAGAAAGCTAGGCATAATGAATATGCACGGAAGTAGCAAATGATGCTAATAGCTAGGTATGGTGGACACTTTGGAAATATTTGGTTCAGGGAGTTGGAAACTTGAGTAAAACATACTCAGTGTAAGTGAAGGCTAGCAATAGTAAGGGAGCGACAAACGAGAGAGCAATAGCTGTCATAATCATGCTTGCAAAAAAACATGACTAATCATGGCATGAAAGTGATTCAAGATCCTCAAGGCAAAATAATTCATCAAGGCTTAACTGATTATTACAGTCATGTGCATGCGTGAGCATGTGCCAAGTCAATTCAATGAAACATTTAGAGGAGGATACCGCGGTGTCATACCAAGTTATGAATAGAATAATGCAAGCAAACATTCATAAGACATGCTACAAACTATTAGCGAGCTGGAGCTAATCAAAAGAAAGCAAGAAATACTAAGCATCCAAAGATAACATACCCCCTACACGAACAGGCTAAGCAAGCCCACAATGATGAGTATATGTACAAACATGAAAACAAATAGAGTTCGTTACCAGCCTCTTACCACGCCTCAAGTTGTCATTAATCCTCATTATTGCTCTTCACTTGTGTGGCTTGAATAATAATATGAAACCAAATCCCACTGAGGACTGATGAACCCTGCAACAAACTCACAAAGCCAAAGAAGAACGACAAATATTTTTGTTGTTTTCGATTTTTAAAAACAAGAACCAAAGGGGAAAAACAAGCAAAGCAAAATATTTTTGGGTTTTTCGAATAGTTCAAACAAAGCAAAAAGGGAAAAAAAACCAAGGCAAAAAGAAGAAGCAAACCAAAGAGAAACAATAGAAATATTTTTGGTCTTTTTGTGTTTTTAGAAAGCAGAAGCAAAGAAAAAACGAAAACTAAAAAGAGAACGAAACATGAATATACAAAGTGCCGACGCAACATGATAAGGAGATGAGTGCAATGCCGGCGTACCTCCCCCCAAGCTTAGGCTTTTGGCCTAAGTGGGTATCAATCCCAAGCTGGCCAGGATGAAGTGTCACCGTGGTACGACGAAGAGGTCCCCTCGTCCTGGTGCGAGCTCGAGTACGTCCCTCCGTAATGCACGGAGTAATCATAGGAGGGCACATCCTCCTGGTACTGCTCGTGGAAACCCAGCAAGCGAAGCTGCTCGTCCACCTCCTCCTTCGAGTGCGACCACGGTCTCCTATGAACACTAAACAAAGAAGGTTGTGGCAAAAGGATCTCCCTTTCATCCCCATCAGTGAAAAGCATCCTATATACTAGACTGTTCAAATCAGAAGTAGCAGTGACAAAGTGATGAGTTTTCATAGCAACAAGGTCAAGCCTCTGTGGTGCTAGTACAGTATCATTGGGATCTACTAAAAGACCCAATGCATTGACTATACGCAAGGCAATGATGCCCCCATAGATAGGCCACCTAGCAGCTAGGCGGCGAGCAATAAGTGAGCCCAGGTTGTACCGAGTATCATTGTTAAGCGCAGCAGCAAGGAATGCTAAATGATAGTTGGAGATATTACTTGTGTTCTCCCTACCCAGTACGCTAGTAGCAAGATAATATGCAAAGTATCTAAGAGCAGGGAGTTGGATATTTCTTATCTTTCCGTGTTGCGCCACGCGGTCATCATCATTGGTCACCCCTCGGTAAAGCTCCAGCAAATCAGCGGGTCGCCCTTGATATTTCTTCACGGTCCCTATCATGCTTACACCTACAATACTGCAAAATCTCTCCAAAGGCATGGTGAAGGGAAGATTATAAATTTTGAAAGAGACAGTCGACTGATAGGATGTGTTAGTAAACGTGAAGCTCTCAACAAATTTTTTGGTGAGCATAGCGTATTGCTCACTCTCATCTTGCATATGTCAAACCAACCCTCTCAATCAGTAGCAAGAAATCATCAAGAATCCCTGCAGCTTGTAAGAGAGTAAAACGAGGAAAAGTAGATGGGTGAGCATCCCCATCATCCCTTTCATTACCAATACGAGTTGCAATGAGATCTTCGTTGTATGATGGCCCAAAATGAGAGGACGATCTTGAGGGCCTCGACCTCCTAGGTGCATCACTCTCAAATATCTCTCCAAAGGTATGGTTGTTCATGCTTGGTATTCTGAAATTTAAACACCTATTAAACAAGTGATTGCAAAGTGAATATAATGAAGGATTCTACTCATAGGGACTTGTAAGAGGCCTAAACATGCATCAAAACTATATCTCTAAGCATCAAACAAGCTTACAAGCTCTCAAAACCTGTCACCTACAGCAGCAAAATACTCAAGATATAATCCACTAAACTCAAATCTACTTGGACAGGGAGAGGAGTCACATACCAGGGAACAAATGCTCCAAATTTCAGCAAGAAAGATGGTTGATCAAGGAGATCGAAAAAATCGAGAGCAAGCACAGCAAGAACGTGATTTTGAGCAATGAACTGGAGCTTACTCGAGAGAGATAAGAAAGTGGCAGGTGAGAGAGTTAGTGGGGGGGGGGGGCAGGGGTGGCCCACACCAGGGCATGGCGCCACCCAGGGCAGGCCGCACCACCAGGTGGTGTGTCTGCCTGGTGGGTCCCCCTGGTACCTCCCAGGTACTCCTCTGCCCCTTTTTTCACGTAAAAATTTAATATGAATTTTCTGAAATTTTTTGGGACACTTTATTTTTGGGCATTTTCAGGCATAGAAGAATGATTTTCTGACAGACAGGTTTTTTTGTTTGTAAAAAATGATGCAAGGACAAAACAAAGCTAGAACTACAGAAGTTCTAAGACACTCTAACATGCATGTAACTAACAACAAAAATAAAACTAAATGAAAGCAAACACTAAAATTGATAGAATAGAAGTAAACAGAGATAATCATAGTGAAAGCATTGTTTTGTTTAATGAAATCCTTTTGTTAACAAGGTTGATCAAGTCTTTCTACCAAAACAATTCCATATGAGACAAAACTTGGTATTCCACTAATGATTATGTTACCTCAACCTTGATAGCAATGGTCCCAATCATAATAGTTTCAAATTTTTCTCTTGGTATGGGACAATATATTTCTCCAACTTGAATGCCCTCAACATGTTCAATTGAATTCAAACCATAAGTTCTTTCAACCTTCTTGGGGAAATAGACAGTATGTTCCTTGTCATTCACATTGAAAGTCACATTTCCTTGATTACAATTAATAACAGCTCCTGCAGTATTAAGAAAAGGTCTCCCAAGAATAATAGACGTATTATCATCTTCAAGCATTTCAAGCACAACAAAATCAGTTAATATCAAGAAATTATGAGCCACTTGGACATGTACATCCTCACATATACCAATAGGAATAGTGGTAGATTTATCAGCCATTTGCAAAGATATATCAGTTGGTATTAATTTTTCTAGTTGAAGCCTCTTATAGAGAGAGAAAGGCATAACACTAACTCCAGCTCCCAAATCACACAACACAGTTCTAACGTAACTATTCTTAATAGAGCAAGGGATAGTTGGAATCCCTGGGTCTCCAAGTTTCTTAGGAACCTTACCATTGAAGGAATAATTAGCAAGTAAAGTAGAAATTTCTTCATTAGAGATCTTCCTTTTATTCGAGACAATATCCTTCATATACTTTGAGTAAGGAGGAAATTTAATAGCATTAGTCAAAGGAAATTTGCAAGAATAAAGGTTTCATCCACTCACAAAACTTATTATAATGTTCATTCTCCTTTGACTTGTGTTTCTTATCAGGGAATGGCATAGGTTTTTGGACCCAAGACTCTCTTTCACTACCATGTTTCTTAGCAATAAAATCTTCTTTGGTGTATTTAGTATTCTTAGTGTGGTTTTCAGGTTCTTCTTCAACTTTTTCTTCATTAGGAACTTCATTTTCTTCATTACCACTTTCAGTTTCAGCATCAGAGATAGATATACTATTAGGATCTATAGCATGTTCAGAGGGTTCTGCAACAGTTTTATGCTTCTTTTTTCCTTTTCTTATGAGTAGAACCACTATTTTCAGCTTGTTGAGAATCCTTCTCAATTCTTTTGGGATGCCCCTCAGGATATAGAGGATCCTGGGTAGTAGCACCACTTCTAGTTCTAATTTCATAAGCATGTTTTTCTTTAGTAGCATTAACTAGCAAGTCGTTTTGCACTTTAACGAGTTGATCTATTTGAGTTGGAACCATTTGAAAGTGTTTAGCAATCAATTTAACATCATTAGAGGTTCTTTCCACAATATCTTTCAACTCAACAATAGCTCTAGTGTTTTCCATTAGACGATTTTGCACTCTTTTATTAAAGTTATCTTGCTTAACAATAAAGATATCGAATTCTTCTAAGCATTGATCAGGAGGTTTAGAGTAAGGCATATCACCTTCGTCAAAGTGTTGGAGAGAGTGTATCTCAATAGTGGATGAGTAGGAAATAGGCTTACATAATTCTTCAATAGGAGGTAAATTCTTGACATCTGCAGCTTTAGTTCCCTTCTCCTTAAGACATTTCTTAGCTTCCTTAATCACTTCATCATTTAATTCAATAATTCCCCTCTTCTTTGATATTGGAATAGGCACCGGAATAGTAGGCTCAGGTACAATTACTTCAGGTATAGCTTGTTTAGGAGGAGTCCAATCTTCATAATTCTTACTTATTTTTAGCCATTAATTCTTCAGCTTCCTTAGGAGTCCTATTCCTGAAAACACAATCAGCACAACTATCTTGGTATGTCCTAGATTCCACGGTTAGTCCATTATAAAATATATCAAGAAGCTCATTCTTGGGTAATGGACTTCCAGCTTGTGCATGAATCAAAGCACAAAACCTTGCCCAAGATTCAGGCAATACCTCTTTTTCTCCTTGTTTAAAATCAAAAAGTTCCTGCAAAATAGCATGTCTGGCACTAGGAGGAAAATATTTCTGCAGGAAAGTACTAATCAAGCAATCAGGGCTATCAATAGATCCAGGAAGTAAATTACTAAACCAAGTTTTAGCTTCTCCTTTCAGTGAAAAGGGGAAAATCTTAGCAACAAAGTAAGTACGCATCTTAATATCATCAGAAAACAAGCCACTCATGCATATGTGCTACCGCACTTTCATTCTTAGTCCCACAAAAATGTTCTTTCTCGACAATAGCTATGTAAGATAGATCGAGAGAGAAATCATAATCTTCATCTATAATGTTTATGGGAGAAGCAGCAAACTTAGCAATAGGACACAATTTGGGTCTAATAATACGCCTCTCAAGGAGACACTTAGCAGCGCTCCTATCATGGGTGTTTTTACATTCTTTAATAAATTCATCGGTCATCTCAACATAACCATCTTCAATATCATAACTTTCACTAGTCTCAGGTGAACTAACAGGTGTGGTAGTGTCTTCGTTAGGAGTTTCGATATTTCCAGCTATAGTTCTAGCAATCGTAGGATCTGGGAAAGGACCTAATGAATCACTCTTATCAAGCACAGTAGAAGCAGCATCATAAGCATCAGAAGTTTCAGATCCAACAGTAGTAGTAGTGTGTGTAGCATGTGTATGTAAAGGTGTAACGAGCTTACTTATAACAGACGGTGAATCAAGAGAAATAGAGGTGTTCAGAACCGTACCTATTCTTGTAGTGGATTGTTAAATAAGAACCTTGCCATCACGAGACTTACCCATGATGGATGGATAGCAGCGAACAATAGAGAATCCAAGTGCACTTGATAAATAAAGCTATGCTCCCCAGCAACGGCGCCAGAAGATAGTCTTGATGACCCACAGGTATAGGGGGTGTATCGCAGTATTTTCGAGGGAAGTGAATCCCAATTTATTGATTCGACACAAGGGGAGCCAAATAATATTTATAAGTCTTAACAACTGAGTTGTCAATTCAGCTGCACTTGGAAACAATCTTGCTCACAGCAGTTTATCAGTAGCAACAGTTTTGTAGTAGGAATAGCAAAGTAGCAGCAGTAGTAAAGTAAAGACAGTAGTAACAATAGCAGTAAACAGTAGGATTCGAGTGCGGTAGGCATAGGGATGGATGGACGGGCGTTGCATGGACAAGACAATTCACATAGCAATCAGAACATAGGGAAATTGCAGATAAATAAGATAAAGCATCCAAGTACTAGATAATCCTAGGCATGTGTTCCATATATAGTCATACGTGCTCGCAATGAGAACTTGCACAACATCTTTTGTCCTGCCAGGCCGTTTGCAGCGGGGCCTCAAGGGAACTACTGGCAATTAAGGTGATCCTTTTAATAGAGTACTAGAGCAAAGCATTAACACTTCGTGAACACACGTGATCCTCACATCAAAGCCATTCCCTCCGGTTATCCCGATTTCTGTCACTTCGGGGCCATTGGTTCTGGACAACAACGTGTGTATACAACTTGCAGATAAGACCATAAACAATACTATCCTAATGAATCAATAACATGTTCAGATCTCAAATCATGGCACTCGGGCCCTAGTGACAAGCATTAAGCATAACAAGTCGCAACAAAGTCATAAAGCACCAATATAAGATACTAGGCACCATGCCCTAACAATCTGATGCCATTACATGAACAATCTCATCCAATCCCTATCATCCCCATAGCCTACATCGGGGGATTACACACTCATAGATGGGGGAAACATGGATGGTCGATGGAGAAGCGATGGTGATGATGATGGCGATGATCTCCTCCAATTTCCTGTCCCGGCAGGGTGCCAGAACGGAGTTTCTGGTGCTGTTTCGTGGAATCTGGTGGTGGCGGCGGAGCGGAACTCCTTATGGAAAAACGTCGACCCCCCGGAGTTTTTAGGTCAGAAGGCTTCTTATAGGCGAAGAGGGAGACCGAGGGGGTGCCTGGGGGCCCACACCACCCCCTGGCACGGCCTGGCCTGGCCCGCGCCACCAGGTGGTGTGGCCACCCCTGCCTCTTCTCCGTCTCGTATTCTCACTCCTGGAGTCTTCAGGTGAAATAGGATTTTCTGCATATTTTCCAGGATTTTTCCTGATAGTTGATTTTCTGCACAAAAAGTAGACACCAAGGCAATTCTGCTGAAAATAGCGTCAGTCCGCGTTAGTTGTATCCAAATCACACAAGTTTAGAGGAGAAACAATAGAAAAAGTGTTCGGGAAAGTAGATACGTTTTGGACGTAACACACCGCTACGTGTGGTGTCTTGGGGAGCACGTTGCCCTTTAAATCCACCGTCATGGATGAGAAGTTGAGGACTCGAGTGGCCTCTTATCGCTCCCTGTCGGTGAGGTGAGCCAATCGAGAGCGCCTTCTAGCAGCTACATGATCATTACCCCTGGAGGAGGATCCTCCGATGGAAGAGAGCGCAGCTCGTAGAGGCTCGATTCGTGAGCCACCCTTCTGCGCTCGTCGAGCTGGGCGATCACTTGTTACTGGTGCTTTAATTCCTCTATAAGGAGCCAGTGGTAACCCAGCAACATTTGTTGTGATGAGTTTGGTGGTAGAGGTTGCCCCGTAGGGCCTCCTTGCAGTGGGCCCACTCGGTGTCGATGAGCTTAATCAGCTGTCGTTCGCTGGCATGTTCACCCACAGGGATGTGCAACTGATCTTCTTGGACATGACCGACGAAAGGAGGTCGGTTTGTTAGCCCGTTGTTGGTGGGGGCGCCGTTGGAGGGGTGCCGTTCGTGACTAGTATGCCACCGTTGGTGCCGGTGTTTTCCTGAGTGTTGCTATCGCCCGTGTTGATGACGACACACATGTAGTGGCTAGGGAAGTTGTTGCTCCCATAGCTCTCAGATCCGGAGACGTAGGCTTTGTCTTCTGTTGCCAGATCGCCCAGATCGGACTTGCAACTACTATTGCCTTCCGTATTCTCGACTGATGTCGAGGCATTGAGTTTGCTTAGTGTGCCGATCGGCGGTGGGAACCATGACACAGGAGAAATCATAGGAACCTTCAGCTGATCAGGGAGGTGAAGTGTGCCCAACTGACCAACTTGGAAGAATAAGCTCCCAATCGCCAAGCCAATCTCGTCACCCATGGACTCGAAATTCGGGCGAGTTGTCGACGCGTGGACGGTGAAGTCGAGGGCGCCGAAAAGGAGGCGAGTCTCTACTGCTACGGAGTCGTAGATCACGGTTGATGGGCTGAGGAAGCCGCAACATTAGAACTCCTGTTTCCCACAAATGGCGCCAATTGACGAGGGGTTAACTCATCAATGCCCATCCTTGATGGACTTAGATTCGAGGAAGTGGGGAGCACTGGAAGCATCGATCGGCTAGCAAACAAGCAGACATGTGACACGAGGTTTTACCTAGGTTCAGGCCTTGCAGAGGACCTTACTCCTGCTTGTCTTCTCTTGATTATGAGGGAATCAAAGATAACAATGGTGCGCAGATGCAATCTTGTGGTGTGTATGTGTTGGTCCTCCTCGCTGCCCCCTCCTACATTTATATTGGGAGGCTAGGTCTCGGGGTAGCAGATCGAGTCGGTTACAAGTTAGGGTTTTCCTTTAAGTTTCTATCTATACTTTGTCGTGTCCTCCAAGAAGTCGAACGTCCAGCGGGCCACCTGAACCTTTGTTGGGCTTCGATTGCACTGTGTACTCCTTCTTGGGCTGAACCGTTGATACGTCCATTTTGCATCACTATTCTATGTCTTAATTCACTATTATTCATTGATATATTTCATATTGAGAGGTGTTACTTATGTTATTTCATCTATTTTTGCATGGTTGATGACTTTTGGAGCATGGACCGCTGCAGTCAGGATTCTGATGGAAAATGTGCTGTTTGGAGGAAAAATTTGCGAAGATCAGAAAATCCGGGAAAATATACGGAAAATCCTATTTTTTCAGAAGACTAAGGAAGCCAGAAGACGGAGTGGAGATGGGCCACAGGGGGCCCACACCACCCCATGGCGCGGGCAGGCCTAGGCCACGCCAGGAGGTGGTGTGGCCACCCTGGCCCACTCCAGCCTCTCCCCTCTAGCGTATATTATCCTATCGAAACCCTAAGACTCGGGGAGCGACCATAGAAAAATTCTGCCGCCTCTGCGGGGCGGAAAACACCGAGAGAGAAAGATCTCTCCGGCAGACAGATTTCTGCCAGGGGAATTCCTTCCCGGAGAGGGGAGATCGTCGCCATCAACACCACCATCAAGATGGACTTCGACGGGATCATCATCATCACCACCACCATCATCACCATCAGCACCCTCATCACCATCTCCATATTGCTGTAACAATTGCGTTGAATCTTGCATTAGTTCATAGGAGAAACTTTCTCGGTGTTGATTACTCTTTGTAGTTGATGCTATTGAGTGAACCATTGAATTATTGTTTATGTTCAGATTGTTATACATCATTATTCCTTCTCTGATCATGATCCATATGATGTCTTGTGAGTAGTTCGTTTTGTTCTTGAGGACATGGGAGAAGTCTTGTTGTTAGTAGTGGAGTTGTGTTGAAAATATTAAATAGATTGTTATTTAAGTTGTGGTGTACTTCTTCTAGTGGTGTCATGTGAACATCGACTACATGACACTTCACCTATATGGGCCTAGGGGAATGCATTGTGTATTTGGCTACTAATCGTAGGGGTTGCCGGAGTGACAGAAACCTGAACCCCCGTTTGGAAACCATTGCACAAGGGACGTAAGGGTCTTAGAGTTTAAAGCTGTGGTTAGGTTTCTACCTTAATTACTTTCTTGTACTTACGGATGTTTTCAAGGGGTATAATCACAAGTATGTATTAGTCTTGGATGGGGCGGTACATTAGCATAGGTTCACCCACACAACACTTAGCAAGCTAAAGAAGATTAATCAACTATATGAAGCGAAAGCATTTGACAGTCTTCCCATGTGTCCTCGAGAACGTTTGGTCATCTTAAGTAATACAACTGACTTGTCCTTTGCTGCATAAAGGATTGGGCCACTTGCTGCATTTATTATTATTGTCTTTTGTTTACTCGTACTTTGTTTACTTGCTTTATCGAAAACCCCTAAAAATCCGTTTGCTAAGTATTTGCAGAGAATTCCTGATCCATACCGCTAGCCAGCACCTTCTGCTCCTCGTTGGTTTCGACACTCTTACATATTGAAAATACTACGATACACCCCCTATACTTGTGGGTCATCAAGACTATTTTCTGGCGCCGTTGCCGGGGAGTGAAGCGCTATTGGAGAGTGGATCTGGTAAAGGAAACTTCTACTATGAGTATTGTTTACTACTGTTAGTTGCTTTATTTTCGTTATGGATAATTCGCTGAGTTTCTTATTTGGTAATGCTACTACCACTGCTAAGGTAGTATATAAGCCACCACCTGCTGATAATGATGTTTTCAAAATACCTACAAGAATTATTGATCATGTTATGGATAACTACTATGTTGGAGATGGAACTGTCCATCCTGGTGATCATTTACTCTTTATACACGAATTATGCGGGTTTTTCAAGTGTGCAGGTATTACTACAGATCAAGTTAAGAAGAAGTTATTCTCATTATCACTGAAAGGAAGAGCTGAGGAATGGTATAAGCTGCTGAAGAATGGTCAAGCTCTGGAATGGGAGGAAATAGTTCCTCTCTTTTATTCAAAGTTTTCCTCCTAGTTAGATTCATAAAGACCGGAATCAAATATACAACTTTTGGCCTCTTGATGGAGAGAGTACAACTCAAGCTTGGGGGAGATTAAAGTTACTAATGCTCAAATGTTCCATTCATGAGCTCCCCAACAATATTATTATCAGTAACTTTTATGCAAGGCTCCCTCTACATGATAAAGATTTATTGGATGCTTCTTGTGCTGGATCATTCACTCGCATGGCAGAAGAAGCTAAATGAGATCTTTTGGACCATATTCAAGACAATGCTGAAGCATGGGAGAATGACAAAGGTAGAAAGTCAGGTATAAATTTGTTGGGTCCGCAGCATAGAAAACAAAAAAATTCCTACGATGAGAACTATACTCCAAGATCTATCTACTAGATACAGAGCAACAGGTGGACATACATTCATGGAGAACTTACCCTCGAAGACAACGAGTTTTGTTAACGAGTAGGAACTCGTGGTTGATGTAGTCGTACGCTTGCCGATCTCAAGATCGTGATGAAGTCCTTCAGGTCCAGCAGCTCCAGCACCATCAGGTCCAGCACCGTCAAGTTCAGCACCGCAAAGTCAGTGCATCCGTGATCGCACACACGTTCGGTCCACCGAACAACCTCCGCCTCCTCGCTCCAGCGATGCAGCGGAAGCAGCAACTCCTTTCCAGATAAAGCCACCGGGAACATGTACCTCGCTAATCCGAGAACATGGGGAATAACTAGAGGGAGAAGAGAACCTTCACGAGGAGGTGGTGCAAGATGAGAGGAGGGAGTGGGGGGGCTTTTATAGGGAGAGGGGGGCAGCCCCTCACCATGGTCGGGATGCACAATGATAAATCAAAGAACCAATCATCGAGCGATAAAGTTTTTGATCCACATTCTTACCCTTGGGATCGAGGTCAATATTAACCTTTGTGGGCATGGGAGTCTTGGCTCCATTGACTTGATCAAGGTTGAACTTCTTGAGCATGTCTTGAATATATTTTTCTTGGTTGATGAAGGTTCCCTTCCTCAATTTCTTGACTTCAAAACCAAGAAAGAATTCCAACCCCCCATCATAGACATCTCGAAACGGTCAGTCATGAGCTTGGCAAAATCCTCATTAAAAGCTTTGTTAGTAGACCCAAAAATAATGTCATCAACATAAATTTGGCAAATGAACAAGTTACCTCCAACACTCTTAATAAAAAGAGGGGTTGATTAGCCCAACTTCAAAACCATGGTCTAATAAGAGCTCTCTAAGGCACTCATAACACGTGCGTGGGGCTTGTTTAGGACCATATAGTGCCTTATCAAGTTTGTAGACATGGTCCGGGAAGAGAGGATCCTCAAAACCTAGAGGTTGCTTGACATAAACCACTTCCTTTAAGGGACCATTAAGGAAAGCACTCTTAACATCCATTTGTTGCAATTTAAAGCACTCTTAGCATGCGAATGGATTCAAGACGAGCAATGGGGGCATAAGTTTCACCATAGTCAATGCCCTTAACTTGGGAGTATCCTTGGGCTACCAACCTTGCCTTGTTGTGGACGACTATCCCACTTGGTCCCGATGACATTTTGACAATCTCTTGGCTGCTTCGCCAATGTCCACACTTTGTTCCTCTTGAAGTTGTGAAGTTCTTCATTCATATCATCAAGCCAATCATCATCTTCAAGTGCTTCAAAGACTTTTTGGGTTTCAACATGAGAGATAAAAGCATGGTGAGAGCTAAAGAGGTTAGTTTCCTCCTAGTAGTAAAACCCCTATTGAAATATCCATAAACATTATTAAGGATATGGCCATCTTTGATGAGCTTGGCAAGATAATATGCTTGAAGGCGGGCTTGGGTCTCAAGACGAGATTCTTGAGCCACCATTTGGTCATCACCAGGATTTGAGTCCCTGCCTTGACTATATGCATGAACTTGATCACTATCTTCATCAATATCAACCGTTGGATAATCATCATCAATGGGTGGAGATACATTAGCTTGGCCTTGGTCATTGTTCCTTATTCTTCTATAGCTTAACCTTGCTCTTCTAAATCTTAGCCTTGATCAACATTGTCTTGTGGAGTTCCACAATCTTGGAGAGGTAGAGCTTGAGGAGCTTGACGTTGACGGGGGCTTGGAGAGTCATGATCATGAGAATCTTGGGAAGAGATTGGAGAATCTTGAGGAGCAACAATTTGTCCTTTAGAGACAAGATGATCTTGTGAGAGTGAGGGCTCCACTTGAGTAGAGCTTGGTCCTTCTCATTTGGCCACGAGGGGTTCCTCAATGGGGTGGAAGAATCCCACACCCATTCTTCTTATGGATTGGGGAGGAATTTCATCACTTGGATCACGAACACCATGTTGCCTCACGAGAGACTCATTATCTTCATCGAACTCAACATTGCTAGTTTCTTCAACTCTTCTATTGTCTTTATTTTAAACTCTGTAGGCATGAGATTTATTGGAGTAACCAACGAAGATACCTTCTTGTGGCTTAGAATCAAACTTCGACAATCGAACACCCTTCTTGAGAATGAAACATCTACAACCAAACACCCAGAAGTATTTGACATTGGGCTTGCGTCCGTGAGGAGTTAATATGGAGTCATGTTATTATTTTTGCGTAGGTAGAGGCGGTTGGTAGCATGGCAAGTGGTGGAAATGGCTTCGGCCCAAAAGTTGTATGGTGACTTGAATTCCGCCAACATGGTCCGGGACGCATCCATCAAAGTATGGTTCTTCCTTTTGGCAACACCATTTTGTTGAGGGGTATAAGGAGTTGAGTATTGGTGCTTGATCCCCTCATCACTAAGGAATTCATCCAAGGTATAGTTTTTGAACTTAATCCCATTGTCACTCTAAATGGAATGAATTGTAGCATTGTGTTTCCGTGAACTTGATTGGCAAAGTCGATGATGGTTTGTTGAGTCTCACTCTTGAAATTGAAGAAGTAGACCCATGTGTATCTTGAGAAGTCATCTACAATCACCAAACAATACTTCTTCCCTCCAAGGCTATCATGAGATGGAGGCCCAAAAATATCCATATGAAGGAGTTCCAAGCACCATTCGGTGGTGATTTGATTGAGGATATTGTGAGGTTTTTCATGCATCTTTACATCTATATAATTTGTGCACACATGATCTTTGGCAAAGGAAATGTCTTTTAGTCCAAGGATGTGCCCGCCCATCTAGAGACTTTGCAAATACTTCATGTTTACATGGGCCAAGCGGTGATGCCACAACCAGCCCACGTCGGCTTTCTCATAGAGACATATAGCATGTGTAGAGGTTTTTGTGGAGAAATCCACCACGTACAAGTCATGCCCTACGTATCCAAAGAAAGCCACCATCAGAGTCTTGCTCCACATGAGTACCACAAAATGCTCATTAAAGAAGGATGAAATACCCATAATGGCTAAAGCACGAACGGAAAGGATACCCAAGGGTTTTAACAAGCATGACATTAACCAAGGAAACATTCGGGGTTACTACCACCTTACCAAAACCCAATACCCAAGAACTTGTTTTATCACCGAAGGATACCATAGTATTGGAAAATTTTGGCCTAATATCCGACATGATAGACTTGCTTGCGGTCATATGGCTTATAGCTCCACTATCAAGCACCCATTTTGCTCCACAGGAAGAAAAGTCCTACAAGAAAATCAAGGTTTGGTTTTAGGTACCCATTTTGCAATGGGTCCCCTTTTGTTAGTCACAAGGGTCTTTGGTACCCAAATAGTCCAATGATAATCATGAGTATAAGAAGTGCCAATGTACTTTGCATAAACATGATCATCAAAAGATTTGCAAAGAATATATGAGGGGTTGTTCTTCCCAGCAAATCTATCACTTTGCACAAAGGCGGTAGAACCATGAGCGGGTCCTTGAGCAAAGTTCTTGCTCTTCTTCTTTTTCTTGTTCTTCTTCTTGGGCTTAGGAGCATACCCAATACCCTTCTTGTCAACTTGTCCTTTTGCAAGTTGTTCTTTCAACTCCTTGTTTTCCTCAACAAGTTTCACATGCTTGCAACAAGGGTTAGAGGAACAAGGCAAATCTATAATAGGCATAGTGGAAGACTTCGATTGTTCATTGTTCAATTGAGTTTGAAGTTTCTCATGAGCTTAAAAAAGACTTGAGAATTTTACCTCCAAGGCATGGTGTTCCTCTTTGAGTTTCTCAAAGTCCTTTAGACATTCATGACCAACACCAAACTTAACCTTTTCATTTTTAAGGACTTTAACAAAAGCAAGAGCATGATCACGTTCTTTAACGAGTTGAGACATGGAGGCATTATGGTCATCTACAAGCTTAGCAACACTCTCCTCGAGAGTAATTCTCATATTATGTTCATCTTCAAGAGATTGTGAGAGAGATGCAATTTCATCGGCGGCCTCTCTTTCATTTTTTCCTAGCGTACCAATTAGTTTTTTCGTTTTCATCTAGCATTTCCCTAGCATGGTCAAGTTGGTTTTCAAGAGTTTCAAAGCACATTCTGTTATCATTATCTTGGTGCTATATGATTTCACACGTGCTTACAATCTCTTTCTTTACCTATAGACCATCAAGATCATGCAAAGGAAGTTCATTTGAGGGAGGCTTGGAGGCGGGTGTTACCTCGGTTGCCTTGGCCATGAGACACTTTTGTTTGGGGTGGATGATGTTCTCATTAGGCGAGTCGAAGAGACACACTCGTGGGCTAGATGAAGTGAAAATAGAGGCAACTCCCACGATCTCCCCTCCTTGACCTTCACTATCATCATCATCCGTGCCCGAGAAGTACTCTTCATGGACCACCATTGACCTTTCCTTGTTTGTGAGGTTCTTGTTCGGGAAGGTCTTGTTCATTGGGTGAGGAGGTCTTGGTTTGCTCTTCCAGATGAGACGGCCACCACTGTCCTCTCTATTTTCGAAAGGACATTGGGCCATGAAGTGACTCTTGTCATTGCAATTGTAGCAAGATCTTGCCTTAGGAGCCTTCATGGTTGAGTTGAATCTTGAGATGTCCCTTGACCTTGACTTCATGTCCAGCCAGTTCAAAAGGGCTCTTGATGCAAGAGCCGAATGCTCATTGAAGCCATACTTGATGTCCTCTCGATACCACTCACTAGTGTCTTCTTCTTCATCAATTTCCACCACTCTGGACTTCAAGGCAAGATTCACCTTTTGAGATCCATAGGCACGAGCACGAGCGGACTCCGCATTATTCTTGGCAATCGTCATGGCAATAACTTCACTCAACACTTCTTGTGATGTCATGATGTGATAGTTGCTTCTCCTCTTGATGGAGTTGAGCTTTTTCTCCTCAAAAGGAAGAAGGGCTTGAACAAACTTTCTCTTCATGAACTTGTCATCAACATAGGTAGCTCCAAGGTCCCTCATAGTGCAACAAAGAACATTGATACGGTGATACATGTCTTTGAGAGTCTCATCATGTTGCATAGCAAAGCCATCAGACTCATTGTTGACTTCATCAAACTTGGAGCTTTGAATGCTAGCATTCCCGACAAATAACTCGATTAGATGATCCCAAACTTCTTTGGCAGTGGAGAATTGGTGAATGTGAGCAAATTACTTGGGAATCAATGCCTTTTGAATCATGCCCAATGTGGTGCATTGAGATGCTTGTCCACAACCTCGGCCCGGGTCAACTTCTTTGCATCATATGGCGAGAATCCTTCTTCCACAATCCTCATCAATTCAATAGAAGAGCTAGAAATGTGAGATTGCATTAGATATTTCCAATTGGCGAAATTTGAAGTATCTAGCATGGGAGGTGCTCCTTGAGGTATGATATGCGACATAGGAATAGGTGGGTCCGGAGTGTACTTTGGAGGTGGGGGCACCACTGAGTAATCCTTTCCCTCATCTCCCTCTTTGGAGGATGAGTCACCTAGCCCCTCGATGTTCTTACTTGGGGTGCTTAGAGGTTTGAGCAACAAAGCCTAAGCCCAAGTGTGTGGAGACCGCCACGGGATTCACCACAGGGGCGATCATGGGAATGGTCTCGGGAGGAGGCTCAGTGGTCTCGGAGGCAACGTGAGGAGTGGAAATTATGGGGTTAGGCTTAAAGGATTGTAAAAAGGTCATCATTTCCTCAAACTTGGTCAACATGGATGTTTCCAATCGCTTGAGGTCATCCATGGAGGCCAAGTGTTCTTGGTGGTATCAACCCCACTACCCTCTTCGTTGGCCATCATTTGTTAGGCGGTAAAGCCCGAAGTAAGAGCCCCGACTCTAATACAAATTTAAAGGTCCAAATTTGGTCGACTAGAGGGGGTGAATAGGAGACTACCAATTTTTATCTTGTTCCTTACAAATTTTGGCTTTGCACAAAATTAAGTTATCTAGATATGCAACTAGATGAACAACCTATATGCCAAACGATACAACAAGTAAACAAAGAGGTAAAGCAAGTAGTCAAGGAGACAAACGAGTAAACCAGCAAGGGGACACAGAGATATAATTACCGTAGTTCACTTCCAAGGAAGCTGCATCTATGTTGGAGAGGTGTCGGGGCCACACAAGGTCACCCGAGCGCCACAAAGGCCTCACCTTCTTCTCCGGTGATCTCCACCACAAAGGTGGCCTCACAATCCACTAACCGGTGACCTTGAAGGTGTCAGCCGAAACCTTTACAACAAGGTTGAGAGAAGGCTCCACAACTTAACTAGAGGCCCTCAATGACACCACGAAGCTTCACAACAATTGCCCTATCTCCGAGGATGCCCTACACCGTCTAGGGTTCCAAGAATCCAAGAGTAACAAGATCCACAAAGGATGGATGGGGGAAATCACAATTCCTTTGGTGGAAGTGTAGATCTAGGTCACCTCACCCACTCCTCAAAAGATAGAGGTTTGAGTGGCTAGGGAGAGAGATCTATGAATATGAAGCTCTTGTATTAATGGAGGAGAGAGAAAATTGAAGAGTTAGGCGGGGAGGAGGAAGAAGGGTGCCTTAAATAGCCCCTTCAAACTGAACTGTTGCTGCCCCCATGACACCACCAGTACTACCGGTGGGTGGACGGCACTTCCGGTGAGCATGCTTCAACATCTCAAAAGAAAATTGGAGTGGCTCCCGGTCCGGTCAGAAGTTCTGATAGAGTTGGGTGCAACTACCTGACTGGTACTACCGGCAGAAGTTCCGGCCCAAGTTCTGACAAATACAACACTTCAAAACAGAAGTGTTCTGAATCGAATTTGAGCACCGGTGGAACTTGGATCGGAACTAGCACCAAAAATACTAGGTCGCGAGGTCCTGACCAGAACTACCGGTGCCCTAGAGGTAGTACCGCTCAAGGGAGGTGGCCAGATAGTGCTAGCCAGAAGTTCCTGTTAGGGGTAACAGAAACTTCTGACCAGTACTACTAGACCAACTTCTGGTGTTAATTCCATTAAATAGAGCACTCTCAAACAGAGAGCTACTGAACATGAGCAGAAATTCCACCGGAACTTGAGCCGAAACTACTGCCAGGCCAGCCCCGCATAAAACTATGGGCGGAACTACCGACGCCTGGCCGGTACTTCCGGTCAGGGCAGAAATAGCTCAAACTCCTCACAAGATCACTCTCTCGCAGAACAATAGGAAGGCCGTGGATGTGGAAGTATGGTCTATGCATGAAAACATGATTTCTCACAACCTTCCTAGGTTGACCCCCTCTTGATAGTATGGCCTCCTAAAACACAACAAAGAAAGAAAGTCTAACTAAGAGGCACCATCTTCACGATTCTTCAAGAGGTGAGTCCACACACCAAACCATTCGTAAGTAAAAAAAGGCAACTTAGGCAAATGGTTAAACCACAAGAGGAGTTGTCATCAACATCAAAACACTTAGAGGAATCAATATCCTTTCAAGTATAATGCATGAAGTAAATCAATCCAAGTTCTTAGGATCTAGAATACCGAGTTCTCGCCTCAACATGACAAAACAGGCTTCATCCAAAGGTTTCGTGAAAATATCTGCCAATTGGAACATCATTCCCATATGAGTGATATTGATGTCACCATTTGTGACAGGGTCACGTAGGAAGTGGTGGCGGATGTCAATATGTTTGGTGCGGCAATGTTGGACGAGGTTATTGGCGATCTTTATTGCGCTTTCATTGTCACATAGAAGAGGCACCGTACCAAGAGACACACCATAGTCTTTCAAGGTTTGCCTCATCCATAACAATTGAGCGCAACAAGCTGCTACGGAAATGTATTCGGCTTTGGCGGTGGATAGGGCGGTGGAGTTTGTTTCTTGGATGACCAACTCATGGACGACCGACCAATGAATTAGCAAGCCCCCGGAGGTCGACTTCTGGTCAACCTTATCACCGGCCCAATCGGAATCCGAATAGCCAACAAGCTCAAAGGTTGACCCATTTGCATACCAAAACCCGAGTGTATGAGTGAGAACAAGGTACCTAAAATTCTGTTTCATCGCCATCAAATGGCACTCCTTGGGAGCGGATTGAAAACGAGCACACATTCCAACACTTAACATGGTACCCAGCCTAGAAGCACAAAGGTAGAGCAAGGAACCATCATGGAGCGATATACCTTTTGGTCCACGTCCTTCTCACCTTCTCCAAGACCAAGTTGCCCATTGAGTGGCATGGGTGTCTTCATGGGATTGGCATTGGTCATCTCAAACTTCGCGAGCATGTCCTTCACGCACTTCTCTTGGGAGATGAAGGTGCCTTGAGAAAGTTGCTTCACAATGAATCCTAGGAAATATTTCAAGTCCCCCATCATGGACATCCTAAATTTCTTGGTCATCAACTCAGCAAAAGTTTTGTTATGAGATTCTTTAGCTCCACCAAAGATAATATCATCAACATAAATTTGAACAATGAATAAGCCACCCCCTTTAACCTGTTTGGTGAAAAGGGTGGAATCGACCTTACCCACGCTAAATCCGTCCATGAGTAAGAAATCCCTAAGGTGCTCATACCAAGAATGAGGAGCTTGCTTTAGTCCATAGAGAGCCTTATGGAGTAGGTACACATGGTTGGGATAGCGTGTATTTTCAAAACCTAGGGGCTGTGCTACATATGCAACCTCTTTCAATGGACCATTAAGAAATGCACTTTTCACATCCATTTGATAAAGCTTAAAGTTATGAAATGATGCATATGCAAGTAAAAGACGAATAGCTTCAAGGCGAGAAACAAGCGCAAAGGTGTCCTCATAGTCAATACCTTTTATTTGGGCATACCGTTGCGCCACTAACTTTGCTTTGTTTCTTGTGATGGTTCCATTCTCATATTGCTTGTTCTTGAACACCCACTTGGTCCCAATGACATTGATGTAATGAGATTTAGGCCTCTCCACAAGATACCAAACTTCATTGCAGGAGAAACACTCGAGTTCTTCTTTCATGGTAATGACCCAATCTAGATCCTACAAAGCTTCATGGACCTTGAGAGGCTCAAAGTTGGACACAAATGCATGATGGCCACAAAAAGGTAGTGAGATTCTTCTTCTTGTTGCGAGTCTCAATCCCTCTTGATATGCTTCCAAGTATATTATTGACTTGGATCCCACTTGCAATAGAGGCAGACTTAATCTTCTAGAATGTGCCTTCATGATCAACAAATTCATATTTTGATGGCCCTTGATCATTGACAACTTCTTGAGCATTACCTTGGTTTTGAGGAACTTGTTCGTAATCTTGGTCTTGCTCAATGGGTTGAGGATTGGTTCTTGTTCTTCGGTTTGCGAGAGTTGTTCATCTTGTGGTGCACTTGATGGTTCAACTTGAGTAGAGCTAGGCTCTTCTTGAGTTGGGCTTGATCCTCCCCCCATCAACTTCTTGATAATGGATATGATATTCGGTGGGCAAAATATGCCCAATTCCTATCAACTTGATGACTTGAGAAGAATATCCATCACCTACAACACGTGGAACAACTTGCCCCTCTTGGGGGCCATTATTCTCCAAAAACTCCACATCACAAGATACTTCAACACAACCATTGGTTTTGTTGTAGTATCTATAGTTTTCTACATAACCAACAAAGATACCCTCTATAGTTCTAGATCCGAATTTACCAAGCTTTTCTTTCTTGTTCTTGACAAGGAACTTACACCCAAAGACACGGAAGTAGTTGATGTTGGGCTTGTTCTTTGTGAAAATCTCATATGGAGTCTTGTTAAAGGGAGCTAGGAGGAAGAGCCGGTTCGAGTAGTGAACCGTGGTAGCAATGGCTTCTCCCCAAAAGTTGTGGGGTGACTTGAACTCACTCAACATTATTCTTGCCATCTCGATGATAGTCGGTGCCAAGAATTTGTTGAGGGGTATATGGATCCAAGAATTCATGCTTGATTGCCTCATCTTGAACAAACTCTTGCATGGTGTAGTTCTTGAATTCGGTGCCATTGTTGGTCCTAATGGTCTTGATCGCCACTTAATGGGTATGTTGAGCTTGCTTGGCGAAGATCATGAAGTACTTTTAGGTCTCATCCTTTGTCTTGAGGAGGAAGACCCAAGTGTACCTTGAATAATAATCAACAATGACAAGACCATACTTTCTTCCACCAATAGTATCATATGTTGATGGCCCAAAGAGATCCAAATGGAGAATCTCCAAAGGTCTTGAGGTGGCCACCTTGGATATTGAAGGATGACTCTTCCCAGCTTTCTTTCTGGAGATGCAAGAACTACACACGCGATCCTTCTCAAAAGGCACACCGATAAGTCCAGCAATATGCTCACCCTTTACTAATTATTTAAGATTTCTCATGTTGACATGGCCAAGGTGGTGATGCCAAAGCCATCCCTCGTCAACCTTGGCCGTTAGACATGTGGAAAGAGATTGGTTCTCTTGCGAGAGATCAACCATGTAAAGGTCATCTTCCACATATCCAACAAGGACCAAATTGATATCACTCCTAAAGACTTCCACAAATGTTCTCAAAAAATAGGAATCATAACCGGCATCCGCAAGATGTTTAATTGAAAGCAAGTTGTAGCCAAGGTTCTCAACAAGCATGACGGTCTTTAGGGTCAAATCCTTGGAGACCACCAAATTGCCATAACCTAGTACCTTTCCTTTAAACTTGTCTCCAAAAGTGATGCTTGATGTTAAATTGACATCATGAATGAATTGGTCAAGCGCACTTCTACCTCCGGTCATATGATTGGTGCATGCACTATCAAACACCCACTTTGATCCACAGGAGGCATATCCCTACAAAATCAATTCTTTGATTTAGGAACCCATTGAGTAATGGGTAGCATTAGCAACAAGATCTTTTGGTACCCAAATTGAGTACCACCTATAAGCATAACCATTACGAGGGCCAACATATTTGGCATACACATCTCCTTGGGTGCCCTTACATAGAACATAGGATGGATTAGATTTTCCCGCAAGCTCGTGAGTGGGGTTACCCCTTGTGGCTCCCCCATTCACAACATTCTTCTTTACTTGGTGAACCCCCTTGTGCCCTTCTCACACAAAGTTGATCTTATTAGGTGGGTTGGCACCATTCTTGTTGTTTTTGGGGTCAAACCCCATCCCTTGCCTTGGGGCTCTCACTGTTTGGCGAGCAAGAATATCATCCCCTTGGAGGTAGGTGTGAGCCTCTCCTTCTCAAGTTGCTCCTTCAACTTCTTGTTTTCCTCAAGGAGACAAGCTTTATCCAAGGTAGAGTTAGAAGCACAAGTAATATTCTCAACAATGATTGGATCCTTCAATGTACCAAGAGACTTCTCATAGGATACTCTAAGTTGATCATGATTCTCCCCAAGTTTTATGAGCTCACACTTGACAAGAAAATTAGCTTTCTAAAGGTCCTGAAGGTCATTGGTGAGAGAAGCATGAGAAATCTCAAGTTCCTTCTTTGAAGCATCAAGATCTTGGGACAAGGTAATAGACCTATCTAGGGTATCCACATCTTTTGCCTTATCCAGTTCATAGATTTCAATTCATTGTTTAAGAAGTGAAGTGGTGTTATTTTCCTTGCTTAGCTCTTGCTCAAGGAGATTCAATCTCCATTTCTCATAATCAATATGAGATTCCAAGCTATCAATGGTCTCGCACGTGAGTTGACAAGGTCCATTAATTGCTTGAATCTTGTACGAGCATTGCTAGGAAAAGACTTCATGATTTTATACATTTCTAGTACATAGTTTTCATAAAATTCATCATTGTAAATATCATTGGTACTAACATGATCATCCAAGATGCTAGAGAGAGATGGAGGAGAAGAGATTACCTTGGTGCTCTTTGCCATAAGGCAAGAGCCGACGACCTTGGGAGTAGGAGATTTATTGATGTAGTCCTTGGTGTCGTCATAGGTGAGTAGTGACCCAGGTTTGGTGTAAACCAAACTAGGCTCACCAAACACCTTCTCCTCATCCTCACACTCAAAATCACATGTGTCCTTGGAGCTTCTTGCCATAAAGCAAGTACCGGCAACCTTGGGAGTAGTGGAGTCGTCGGTGTAGTCCTTAGTGTAGACATATGTGAAGAGTGGCCCGGGTTCAGAAAAAGCCAAGCGGGCCACTCCCACAACCTTCTCCTCATCTTCACTCTCCGCAACGGATAAGTATTCTTGGCCTAGGAAGACTTTGCCATCAGGCTTCTTGTTCCTCTTGTATCTTTCATTGATGGGGTTTGGGTTCAATCTTGGCTTAGCGCCCTCTTCATACTTGGGCTTATCAAGTCTCTTCTCATATGGGAACTTGTCGGCAAAGTGATCCGACTCATCACAATTGTAGAAAGTCCTCTGCTTCTCACTTGGTCTGGTTGAAATTCTCCTTCTTCGGAACTTCAAGTTCTTGGTGAAGAGTGAAAGTTGAGAGAGCATATCGTCAACTCCATCACTATCATTCTCTTCTTCACTTGCAACATCTTCTTGCGCATGCTTGACCTTCAATGCTAGAGAATGAGAAGACCCAATAGCATAATTGATCTCCTTGATATTTTGTCCTTCATCCACCAAGTTATCCGTGGCAACAAGATATGATACTAGATCATCGGGAGAGAAATGGCTAGCTGAATCTAGGAGTTGCAAGTTCAAGGCAAGCTTCTTGTCGGCAGATGCGATCATGGAGATAATCTTGGACTTGAGATCATCATTCAAGTTGAACCAATGATCATACTTGTCACAACCAAGACCACTAATCTTCACACGGAGGGCAACAAGTCTCTTGTATGCTTTCGCGATGGACTCACCATCATGGTTCATGAACATGTTCATCTCCGACTTGGCAGCTTCATACTTGGACTTTTGGATAAGAGACGTTCTCTCTTGGAAACTGACGATCCTATCCCAAAGATCCTTTGCAGCGGGGATGTCACTAACTTGATCATGGAGAGCGTGGTGGATGGCACTCCTTATCTTTTCACAATCCGTTGCATTTAGTTGATGGTCATAGTAATCTCTCGGAGTGAGGTTGTCGGGATCTCGTGGATAGAAGCCTTTGCACACAATCTCCCAAAGCTCCACACTGCAGCTGCGAAGATGATATTCCATAGAAGCTTTCCAATGAGAGAAGTGAGTTCCATCAAAATGAGGTGCGGGACCCGAACCATTAATATGAGGCATGATGTTCTTTTGCTTAGGATATATATACAAAAATGGATTAGGAGGCATGGAGACTTTCGTCGGGTCACTCTCACTAGAGGACTCATTCATGGTCTCCTAACCGGTGTCCATCGGCCTCCCATGAGGTACTACCAAAGGTCCGTCAAGCATGACCCCCTCGCCCAACCCCGTAAAATGAAGGGAATATGCCCCGGGAGGCAATAATAAAGTTGTTATTATATATATTCCAAGTATATGATAGATGTTTATTTTGCATGCTATAATTGTATTAATTTGGAAACGTTAATACATGTGTGTTTAATAAACAAAAGGAAAGTTCCTAGTTATGCCTCTCTTATAAACTAGCTCGTTAATTAACAAGATGATCAAGGTTTCCTGATCATGGACATTGGATGTTGTTAATAACGAGGTCACAACATTAGTGGAATGATGTGATGAACATTCATCCGAAGTATAGCATTACGATCAAAGTCATTGTGTTTATATTTCTATAACATCTAAACGAAGTAATTCTAGTCCTTAGACCATAAGATCATGTTAATCACTAACACTAGAAGAGTATCTTGATAACATCAAACGTCACACCGTGAAAGGGTGATTATAAAGGTGGGTTCAGTACTACGAAAGTGTTATGTAGAGGCTCATGGATCAAGAGTGGGATTTGTCCATCCCGATGATGGATAGAAATACTCTGGGCCCTCTCGGTGATATCACATTGGTTAGCTTGCAAGCAAGTGATGAGATCACTAGAATGTTATATCACGGGAATGAGAAAAGAGTACATGTTGGTAACGAGATCAAACTAGGTATGGAGATACCGATGATCGAATCTCGGACATGTAATATATCCCGAGACAAAGGGATTTAGTTACTAGTGTTAAAGGTTCTCACAATCACAGAAGTCATCGTTGAATGTGTAGGAGTTAGTATGGATCTCCAGGCCCCACTTCTGATTATTGGTTTGAGAGGGGTCTCGATCATGTCTGCATTATTCATGAACCATAGGGTGACACACTTAAGGTACACCAACACCATTTGGAGCAAATATGTTTCAGACGAATGAATTGCAAAGCGCTGGAATTATTTCAATAGATACTAAAACTATTTCGGGTGAAATTGCTGAAATTGGTTCTGCATGTAATATTGAAATGTTGCAGGGGTTTTATGTGAATGTTTGTTAATTAAAGTAATTAACAAAATTCTGAATAAAATTAATAAAAGAGTTTTATTAAATGAGAGAGCATTAGATTTGGAGGAATTTAATGCATTTAAAGTAAAGACTTTAAAGGGGAATGTTAAGGGGAAAATTTATGTGGAGGGGGTTACCACCAGATGAATGGGGGAGGTGAGGGGTCACCCCCCATGGGGCGCCGGCCATGGGGAGGGGTACCCCCTCCTCCTATAAAATGCCCCCCTCTCACTCCTTATTCCTCACACCTCCTCATGAAGGATCTCTCTCCCCCTCTAGTATTATTCCCCCATGGTCTCCGATTAGCGAGATACATGTTCCCGGTGCCATTTCGTTTGGAAGGAGTTGCTGCTTCCGCTGCATCGCTGGAGCGAGGAGGCGGAGGTTGTTCGGTGGCCTGAACGTGTGTGCGAGTGCGGATGCGCTGCTGGTTTGCAGCGCTGGCACTTCCAGGCGATCTTGAGATCGGCAAGCGAACGACTACATCATCCACGAGTTCCATCTCGTTAACAAAGCTTTGTTGTCTTCGAGGGTATGTTCTCTATGGATGTATATCCACCCGTTGCTTGTATCTAGTATATAGATCTTGGCTTATAATAGTTCCCATCGTAGGAAATTTTTTGTTTTCTATGCTGCGAACCCAACAGTGGTACCAGAGCCTGATCTATGCATGGGTGCTTTGCACGCGTAGTACACATATGTTTGTATGTGGGCGATGATGATCATGTTATTACTTCTTGCCTGTATTTTGGATATTGGTGGCATAGTGGGATGAAGCGGCCCGGACCAACTTTACATGTCATCGCACATGAGACCGGTTCCACGACTGACATGCAACTAGTTTTGCATAAGTGGTTGGCGGGTGTCTGTCTCTCCTACTATAGTCAATATCTTATTTACGACGAGTTGCTAATAACTTAGTTATCATTGTTCTGGTTCCATGTTCATAGGTAAGACCGGTTCTATCTCGCCCTAAGCCACATAAAATTTGCAATGGATAAATTAGATGCGTCTAGTTTAGATTGTTGCTGGGCTAGTGTCATGATACGGTAATGTTGTAAGTTGATGTATGGTAGATACCCTTACAACAAAATTAACGTGTAAGTTCCATAGACCTTGGCCTTACACACAAGGGAATGATAGAGATCATACCACGATGCATATGATGGTGATCAAATGCATGGACCATATCATCCCACTTTACACATATGATGTTCGCATCTTATATTACTAGTTAGGAGATTTTAGTAGAATCATAAGATGATCCTTTATTTAGATATCAAGATAAAAATGTGTTCTTCCTTAAGTATGCACCGTTTATGTTTCGCCGCTTCAAGACATCACGTGATGATCGGGTGTACTTGAATCCACGATCATATTTCAGGTGTAAGATAGTTTTACACACGCGAGTACTAAGGTTCTTACTTGGCGAGCCTAGCATGTACAGACATGGCCTCGGAACACGGACCGAAAGGTTAAGCATGAGTCATATAGTTGATATGATGCCCTATAGATGCTCACCTTTGAAGCTACATCGACTCACGTGATGATCGGACTTGGTGTAGTGAATTTGGTTCATGTAATCACCAAAAGGACACGAGGGATGTTGTTTTTGAGTGGGAGTTTAGTTGAACTCAATCTATCATAAACTTAGTCTAAATAAACTTTACAAATTCTGTTGTATATGGCACCACCTGCTTTCAATTTCAATGTGTTCATTGAGAAATAGAAACTTGCTGCGAATGGTAGCAACTTTACCAACTGGACCATGAATTTGAGGATTTTCCTCTCTACTGCACAAAAACAATATGTGCTAGAAGCGCCGCTAGGCCCCCCACCAGCTCCTGATGCCCCTAACGAAGAAAAGAATGTCGATTTGACTCGTCAGGAGGACCACAACTTAGTTCATTGCGGCATACTATATGGGCTAGAGCCAGAACTTTGAAAGCGTTTCGAAAATGGCAATGCCTTTGATACCATGGGTGAATTGAAAATGATTTTCGATACCCATGCTGCCGTAGAGAGTTATAATTCTGCAGAAAAGTTCTTTAGCTGCATGATGGAAGAGAACAGCTCCATAAGTGAGCACGTACTCAAAATGTCTGGGTACGCCGATAAGCTTGTGTCCTTGGGAATAAAGATTCCCATTGACTTGGGCATACATCATGTTCTCCAATCTCTGCCACCTAGCTACAAGAGCTTCGTGATGAACTAGAACATGCAGGGCATGAAGAAGACTCTCCCCGAGCTTCTGTCAATGCTTAAGACTACGGAAGTGGAGATCAGGAAAGAACATCAAGTGTTGATGGTCAATAAATAGGACCACCGGTTTCAAGAAAGACAAGAAGGGTAAACAGAAGGGAAAGAAGGATGGAAAATCTGTTGCTGTGCCTGAAAAGAAATCCCGGGCTGGCCCTAAGTCTGATACCGAGTGCTACTATGGTAAGGGGACTCTCCATTGGAAGCGCAACTGCCCCAAGTATTTGGCGGACAAGAAGGACGGCAAGGAAAACAAAGGTCTATATGATATACATGTTATTGGTGTGCACTTGACTAGTACTCGTAGTAGCACCTGGGTATTTGATACTGGATCAGTTGCTAATATATGTAACTCGAATCAGGGGCTGCGGAACAAGCGACCACTAGCAAGGGGTGAGGTCAAGATGCGTGTCGGCAATGGATCAAGTGTCGAGGTGATCGCCGTCGGAACGCTGCCTCTCCACCTACCATCGGGATTAGTTATAAACTTAAATAATTGTTATTTGGTGCCTGCACTAAGCATGAACATTATATCCAGATCTTGTTTAATGTGATGTGGTTATTCGTTTAAATCCGAAAACAATGGTTGTTTGATTTATATGAATGATATCTTTTATGTCGTCGGATTGAGGACAAGTACGCCATGAGGGGGTCCTCGAGGCGTACGGAAGAGAGGGATGTGAGACGTACGGTGTTCCGGGACGGTGAGTACACAAGTTTACCCAGGTTCGAATCTGCCGGCTTTGGACGGATCCTACTCCTGCTAGCAATCCAGTAATACGGGAGAGCCGGAATATGGGTTACAAGGGCTTCGCCTGTGCGAGTTGAGATTGTAGACTATTGAGGTGTTTAGAGTGTTTTCCTAAAGGCTCTCCCTAGGACGGCTTATATAGATATCCGACCTAGGGTTTACAGGAGAGATCTATCCGGCTACGACTAAGAGTTAGTTACAGAGTACATCTTGAACTACAAGTAACATTATGGGCCTAAGTCGGTAAGTCTTCTAGGCCTTCTCGTAGCCGGATTGGACTCCGTCTTTCTCCCTGACTGGGCCGCCCGTGAAGCAAAGCTCTAACCCGAAGTGGGCCACCCTGGTTAGTGAGGAACTCTAAGGATACCTAGAAAGTATATCCCCAACAGCAGCCCCCGGAGGCCTCCAAGATCCAAAGTCGGATTCATCATCGTCTAGCTTGACCTTCGGCTTGCAGAATCTTGAAGGGTTCCTGAAACTTCACAACAAAAAATACGATCCGGGTCTTAAAAAATAAGTCGGACCTATCAACAGGTTACTCGGATTTCTAGCTTGATTTCAAACTAAGCCAGAACTTGGTTTCTAACGCCACCTAACACAAGTCATGGTCAAGTCACGTCATCTGACAGGCATTCCGTCAGCACGACCATTGGTGGGTCCGCGGTTCGCAGAACCGAGGTGCCGTTTCAATGCGTGCGTGAAGATCGAGGCGACGCAATCATCACGTGGGTCCTTCCCAGTTCCTTCCATGACGCGTGGAGGATACACTGTAGCATTTGCACGAATCTTGGCACAGTTAGGTGGATATAAGGCGTTAGGATTTTCTCCTTCTCCTTCCACCAGTCCTTTGCCTTTTCCTCTCCTCCCAATCTCCCTGTGCGCACAAAGCTCCCCGTTCCCCCCCCCACAGAACTCCCAGCGCCGCCCCTTTTAGGTCAACTGCTCACCGGAGAAATGGCTTCATCTTCTTCCTCCGGCTTGGCGGCAGCGACGGCGACGGCGGAAGCGGTGGCGGAGAAAGAGAGCTTTCGCGGGCTCTGGATTCCCTACGCGCTCAACGAGGAGGGCCTCAAGAACGTGGAGAAGGAGGGGCTTCTTGCCGTCGGCGACTGGCGGAGCGGCTTTGAGGAAACCGTCCCCAACCCGCGCGACGGCGAGCGGGTCCACCTCGGCACCCACCTCGACAGAGGTTTGCCGTTTCCTCCCTCGGAGTTCTTCTCTGAGGTGATTGATCATTACGGAGTTCAACTCCATCATCTTCCTCCCAACTCTCTCTTAGAGATGAGCGCGTACGCTTCGTTGTGTGAGGGCTTTCCTGGCATTAGGCCGAGTTTGACTCTTTTCCAGTACTATTTTCATGTCCGGAGAAACTCCATTACCGCCGGTGTTCCTTATATCACCGGCACTATTAGTTTTTCGCTTAGACGCTAGCGCGCGTATCCCAAAATTCTAGCTAGTAACTCTGTCAAACAATGGCCAGCCACGTTTTTCTATCATAGGGATATTCCGGCTCTCGGCAAAGCCACTGCTTTGCCGAGTTTTGTTGACGGAGCTGCCAGGGCCCAACCTTCTTGGGACGAGGCTGCTCCGGCTCTCACCGACGATCTGATCCTCGCTAAGAGGCGGATCGAATACTTGATCAAACACAAGGGACTGAAGGGATCCGATTTGGTCCAATGCTGGGTCTCACGCCGGATCCAGCCCCTTCAGTACCATGGGGATCGACTGATGCATCCATCACGTCATCCAATAAAAGACTCCCTCCGCATCAGCCCCAAATCCTACACCACTCAAGGCTACATAAGCCAGATCAAGTGGCTGATCCGGGAGCGGATCGAGAGGAGAATACCGGAGGTTTCTCTGGATATGCATAATGCGAAAAACCCCGTAGTGCTGGTAAGCTTCCATCAGTACACTTTTATGTGTTTCAATCTTCGATTATACTGCAATACTGATATGTTTTCTTATTTTCAGCTTGCCGACCTCCCCGAGTCGGAACTTGCTCCGCTCGAAGGATATCCTCCTGAGTTTTCTCAGGAGACAGAGGTGGTCCCATTGCCGGACCTTGCACTCAAGAAGCGCAAAGCTCCGATAGTGGTTGTTGGCACAAAGGAGGTGCCTGTCGTGAAGAGGTAACTTTCAGTCACAACTTCCGCCTTTGTACTTTACTCAAATTTCTTTCTGAGATGTAACGTTTCTGACTTTACTACATTCTTAGAGCAAAACCGCTCATCAAGGGCAAGGGAAAGGGAATTTCTTTGAAGCCCCTGCGACAAACGAAGCTCACCATAGCTTCCCCTGCCGTAGCTCCTCCGACTCCTGCCCCTCAACCTTCTGCAACGCCGGCGACCATTCCTTCCCTGGACGTCGCAGAAGATCCGGCTCCTTCAACAGAGCCCGCGATCCTTGAATCGCACACTGACGTCACCATGGGTGAGTCAGATCTAGATAAGGGTGAACCCTCTTTGGGTAATGATCCCTCGGCAGAAACCTTCGCCGAAAACCTTATCGGCTATCCGGGACTTGCCAAGTTTGGCCTGTCTCGGAAATTTGCTGAAGAAATCCAGCGGCTCGCCAGGCAATGCCTAGAGAAAAGTACTTTATCTGCTGAAGAAGAAGCGCAAGAAGCACAGGACGTCAAGTTCTCTGACCTTCTCGCCCAGGTGCGCCTTCGCGACAAGAGGATTAGGACTGGTGAGCTTCCAACAGCCCCAGTGATTCCTCTGACTCTCGCCGAAAAGGTGGCCGCTGAAGTGAACGCGGGTTTGGATAAACTCACCCGCGAACAATATGTAAGTCAGAATTCCAACTCCTGTTTTTTCCATTATTTTATATCATATCCTCTAGCCCCCAAGTATGAAGTAGGATATACAATCCGGGTTTATGCTTCATTAGGATGCCAAAGAATGAACTAGTGTAGCCCCCAAGGCTCATGCTGATATTAGCAAAAATATTAGCCCGAGCCTTAAGTAGCTTTCTGACTTTGGGTATTCTGACTTACAGAAAGTATGTTCCTATAACCAGGATTTACTGAAGAATGTCTGCGATAAGCGGAGAGAGATCAAAGATCTCTGGCTTAAAAATGCTGAACTTAAAGTTGCCAAGGATGAGGCCGAAGGTAAACATTCTGAGACTCAAACCTTGTCTTTGTTATTTTCAATGTTGATTTTTCTAAACTGTTGTTCTTTTTGACTTACAGCGCTGGTGAAACAATCCTGCGCCATGATCGAAGAGGCCGAGAACCTCAAAATCCTGGTGGTGGAGAACAAGGAGCTTCGTCAAGAGCTGGATAAGCTCAAGGCGGATCATGAAAAGAGCATTGCTCAAATCCTTGAATCCTCCTCCATGGCCACTGATGAGCGTGATCGCAAGATCGCTCCTCAAGATAAAACAATCTCGGACCTCAAGAATGAGCTTAACAGAGAGAGGGACCTTTCCCAGGCGCTCCGGGCTGAACTCTAGAGTCTCTGGGAGGAGAAGACCAAAATTGACGACGTCATTTTCGGTACGTACCATCTGTCTGACTTATCTTTTTCTTCGACTTTCTTCAATGTCGGATATTTCTTAACTTGTTTTGTATATAGGTCCTCTAAACTTGACGGACTCTTCTTCCACCGGGCCCCGCACCCACCGGCTTACCCAAGTCGGTGACCTGCTTCATGACTTCCGCCAATCCCTTGAGGACATCGGCGAAGCTCTCAAGATTCCGAACATGCACATCATGTCGGATTTCAGGTGCGGCACAAGGCAAAGGAGATGCCGCAGCTCGTCCAGGATTGGAACATGTCCTACGCGCGATCAAAAGCGGAGAACGCTCTCACCATGGTCATGAGCCACCATGGAAACATGGAGATATGGCAAGTGACCAGAGGGTACTCTACAGTGGATAAAGATGGCCAGGAGCAGGACATCAAGGCCATTATGGACTCATGTGCCGGATATGGGTGTCATGTAGCTGACTTTACTAGCTACGATACTCCATTCTTCAACCGCGTGGACACTCCGCCTCCGCCTCCAGAAGAAACAGCAGAAGTTTCCGACGATGAACGCACCACCTCGGATGTGGACATCTCGGAACGATATCAAGGCGACGTATCCAGCGAGCCGGCAGCTCCTTCATCTCCTCCTGCATCATAGATTGCCAGAAACATTTGTATTATTCCGGAAAAACATGATGCGTCTGAAAATATGCAGTATTTTAACTTTGCTAGTGCTAAGCTTTTGATCTATTTAGCACTTTTTGGCTTTGAGTTTTTTTTGTGTGCCTGAAATGTTTACACAAGCACTAGTATTTTTTCATCTATACTTATCGTTTATCTGGCTTTCCGCCTCGTCCCTTTCGTGATACGGCTAAACCTTCCGCCGGAAACTTTGCCGAGCAACGGAGCTCAATTGCTAAACCAGTTTAAACTCGGAAACAAAGCCAGCTTCCAGTACCAACAATTCACTACTCGGAAAATGCCCGCATCCAGCAATTAGACAAATAACCAAAGTAAAGACTAGAAATTTTAGAGTTATACCCGAAGGTAGCAATTTTAGAATCGGAAATCTAACCAGAACGAACATGAGCAAAAAGTACTTTCAAGCATTCTGGGATTTTCGACTATGACATGATCATTCGGAAATAAGATGGTAAAAACTTCTCAGAAAAATCTTGAGGCAACCAAAACTTTTATTTCTCACAGAACATGTACATATATGTGATTACAAAGAAGGATAAACTAAGAATAAAAGGGACGTAGCTGAGCAATATTCCACGGTCTGTCTAACTCATCCGGATTTGTACTGCCTCCAGCTCTCTTTCTCTTCTTAGTAGTAGGTCTTTCTTTGACTGGCCTCATGTCAGTTAAGTAGTACGATCCATTGTGCAATACTCGACTAACTAAAAAGGGCCCTTCCCATACTGGGGAAAGTTTGTGCTTTCTTTGTTGCACAAGCCGGAGAACCAAATCACCTTTATTGAAAGATCTATTTTGGACTCTCTGGCTATGATACTTGCGTAACTTCTGATAGGCTGTAGATCTCATTTCAGCAACGACGCGAACTTCTTCGACTAAGTCGAGATCATTTTGTCGAGAAATCTCGGCATCCTCTTCGATATACGCGGCCTCTCTAGGAGAAGTATGAATCAAATCACTAGGAAGAACTGCTTCTGCGCCATAGACTAAGAAGAAAGGTGTGTATCTTGTTGAGCTGTTTGGAGTTGTTCGTAAACTCCAAA
The DNA here is from genome assembly GCA_910589775.1 of Avena eriantha. Taxonomy (NCBI): domain Eukaryota; kingdom Viridiplantae; phylum Streptophyta; class Magnoliopsida; order Poales; family Poaceae; genus Avena; species Avena eriantha. The sequence continues at coordinate 179,405,587 of OU342744.1, read as the reverse complement.
TTACAGAGGGTAATTCCTCTGCCCAAGCCCCCGCACCACGTCGTAGTGGTGCTTCGAGTCTCGGTTTTAAGCCTTGGAGGATTAAACCATTTGCTCTTTCGACTTGTCTGTTAGCCTGTGGATGTGCAACTAACGCAATGTCAAGCCGAATATTTTGCTCGTTGCAGAATTCAGCCAATTCTCCCATAGAAAAGTTACTCCAGTTGTCCGTGATAATGCTATGCGGATAACCATACCGGATTATAACATCCTCGACAAATCTTTTGGCTGTTGCTCCATCACAACTAGTGACAGGTTTAGCCTCAATCCATTTGGTGAATTTATCCACCATCACTAAGAGGTGAGTAAATCCACTTGGAGCTCGTTTAAATGGTCCTACCATATCAAGCCCCTAGACCGCAAAGGGCCATGTTATAGGTATTGTTCGCAGCTAATCAGCCGGAACATGAGCTTGCTTGGCGTACTTTTGGCAGCCTTTGCATGTCTTGACTAATCGTTCGGCGTCTGCCTGAGCTGTAAGCCAGAAAAATCCATCTCTAAAAGCTTTTGCCACTAAAGATTTGGCTACAGCGTGATGACCACACTCGCCTTCGTGGATTTCTCTTAAGATTTCCACTCCTTCTTCCGGAGATACACAACGCTAAAAGACCCCAGAAACACTCTGTTTATGGAGCTCACCTTTAACAATAATATAGGATTTTGCTCGTCGGATAATCTGTCGGCTCAGCACCTCGTCTTCGGGTAATTTGCCATCTACCAAATAATCGAGGTAGGGGTGAGTCCAGCTAGGAATTACAGCTACAACTGCTATCAAAGGTGAGTCGGATTTGGTCGGATATTCCTCATCTACTCCTTTTATTGAGGGAACTTTGAGGTGCTCTAAAAAAGCGCCATCCGGGACCTCTTTCTGCGCAGAACCTATCCGAGATAGTGCGTCTGCTTCCTCGTTTTCTGCTCGAGGGATGTGTTGAACTTCGAACCCTTCGAATGATTTAGATAGATCATCCACGACAGCTTTATATGCTGCCATGTGTTTATTTCCATTACAAATATCTGACACTTGTTGAGCAACAAGATCCGAATCTCCGTAACACATCAAATGTCGGATGCCAATATCCTTAGCTATCCGGATTCCATGCAGCAGTGCTTCATATTCGGCAATATTGTTTGTCTTTGTGAAGTGGATCTGCAACACGTATAAAAGTTTATCTCCTTGGGGTGATTTGAGCACCACGCCAGCCCCCGAGCCCCCTCGAGCCTTAGACCCATCGAAAAAGAGTGTCCAATATTCCGACTCAGGGAGGATCATGTTCTCCTTCGTCTCTGTCCAATCAGCGACAAAGTCAGCAAGGATCTGGGATTTGATTGATGTCCGAGGTTTATACTCAATATCGAAAGCTGAAAGTTCTATGCCCCATTTGGCGACGCGTCCTGTGGCGTCACTATTGTTGATTATATCTCTCATGGGAGCTGTGCTCACCACGGTAATTGGATGCTCCTGAAAGTAGTATCGTAACTTACGAGATGCTAGAAAAACTCCGTAAGCCAACTTTTGATAGTACTGATACCGCTGTTTTGATTCTGTCAGAACCTCGCTGACAAAGTAAGTCGGACGCTGCACCAGGTGTTCCTGATTTTCCTCTAGTCTCTCCACTACCATGACGATACTAACAACCTTATTTGTTGCAGCAAGGTAGAGCATCATCGGTTCCTTAGGTTCCGGCGCTGCAAGGATAGGAGCAGATGAGAGTACTCTCTTCAGATCTTGTAGTGCACCTTCAGCTTCGTCAGTCCAAACAAAATCCTTAGTCTTTTTCAGGAGTTTGTATAATGGTGCGGCTCTTTCACCAAGCCGGCTTACAAATCGATTGACCGCAGCGATGCAACCAGTTAACCTTTGTACATCCTTTAGGCGAGTTGGCCTGGAAATGTTGAGTATAGCGTTGATTTTGTCTCGCTTCAACTCTATGCCTCTTTGAGACACGATGAAACCTAACAATTTTCCGGCTGGTATTCCAAAGAAGCATTTCTTTGGGTTAAGCATGATGTTGTATTTTCGTAGATTGGAACATGTCTCCTCCAAGTCGGAAATCAGTGTTTCCTTCTTTTTGGACATCACTGTGATATCATCCACGTATGCATGTACATTGCGTCCGAGTTGGTCGTGAAGGCAACGCTGCATCGTGCGCTGGTACGTAGCTCCTGCGTTCTTCAGCCCAAAGGGCATTGTAACAAAACAGAAGGTTCCAAAATGGGTTATGAATGAAGTTTTGACTTTGTCAGATTCCTTCATCCGGATTTGGTGATAACCAGAATATGCGTCGAGAAAACAGAGGAGTTCCGAGCCTGCCGTAGAATCGATAACTTGATCAATTCTAGGCAGAGCGAACGGATCTTTTGGACAAGCCTTGTTCAAGGCAGTATAATCAACACACATCCTTAAATCAGTAGTGTCCTTTTTAGGGACCATTACAGGATTGGCCGACCACTCAGTGTGGATGACCTCTTCTATGAATCTAGCCAACTCGAGCCGTGCTAGTTCCTTAGCTATTGCCTTACGCTTTTTGTCGCCAAACCGTCGTAGGGACTGTTTGACGGGTTTAGCATTCGGGTTTACATTTAGAGAGTGCTCGGCAAGTTCCCTAGGTACTCCGATCATGTCAGATGGCTTCCATGCGAAGATATCTTGATTTGCTTGGAGGAACTTGACAAGCGCGCTTTCCTATGCGCTACTTAGGCCTACGCCTATCTAGGTCACCTTGGAGGCGTCATCATCATTCAACGGCGCTTTCTTTGTCTCTTTCGATGCCTTGAACTCCGGATTTGGATTTGTCACCTCCTTCTTCGTTGCGGGCATCTCGGACGGGATCTATGCTCTTCTTGATCTCCTAGTACTCCTGGGCGTGCAGCACGGCTTTGGCAAAGGCGGCATTTCCATCCTCGCACTCTCGCGCTTTCTTCGGGTCTCCCCTGATGGTGATCACACCGTTGGGACCTGGAATTTTCATCATATTGTAAATGTAACACGGACGAGCCATAAAAGCCCAGTAAGCCGGACGTCCGAATATAGCATGGTATGCGCTCTTGAACGGGACCACTTCGAAGGAAAGTGCCTCCATCCGATAGTTCTTTAGAGTTCCAAAGGTAACATCCAAAGTAATCTCTCCCAGGGAATTAGCTTGTCTTCCTGGGACAACTCCGTGAAAGATCACAGAGCTATGGTTGAGCTGGGTTTCCGAGATCTTCATCCGGCATAGCGTTTCGACATAGAGAATATTGATGCTGCTACCACCGTCCATGAGGGTCTTGGAGAAACCATAACCGTCAATAAGTGGATTTATGATTAAGGCGTATTTTCCTCGCCTGTGTAACTTAGGCGGATGATCAGCGCGGTCAAATGTGATCGCCACTTCCGACCAGTCCAGATATTGAGGGACAGCCGGAACTGTTGCATCGAGCTCGTGTAGAACTGCCTTCTTGACCTTTGCTGGTTGAGATCCGAGGAAAGTGACGTAAGTGTCCTTCTTGGTGGGAAAAGTCTTCTTCCCTTCTGGCTTGGGATTTGAAGCATCAGGTTCCTCCATGTCGGAATCTTCCTTGGTCTCCTTGTCCTTTTCGGGATTTTTCTTTCCCTTCTTCCGCTTAGCTTTGTAGCCCGCAGTATCATCTCTCTTGATGTCGTCATTGAAACGACATTCAGCGTTGGTGTGGGACAAGCCCCCATTGGCGTCTAGGTGATGCACACATGGGTTATTGGCAATGTCGGCCAAAGAGTAGGTTTTTCCTGGTTGCTATTCTCCTCTACCTTGGACCCTTGAAGTCCCACGGCCATGGCCGCGGCCTTCGCCACGTCCTCCTCGTCCTCCAGACCTAGAAACAGTAGTAACCACCGTTGTTTCTGCGCTGGGTTTTTCTTCCGAGGTATTTTTGCGCTTCTGAGCTTGTTGCTTTGGTTGTATTGCCAACTGAGGCACAACTAGGACGTTGAGTAATCCCTCTGCAGTGTCATCAGCATCTGCATACTTGCTCGATGTTTCTGTCATCTCTCCCAAATCAGTGACCTTGCCACACTTCAAGCGGTGACGTAGTAGACCAATTGGGAGTCTTGCGATGAAAGCTTCAATCGCGGTTTGATCGTTTACTCCTTCACATGAGTTCTTGGTGTCAATCCATCGTCCGAGGTAATCCCGGCAAGTTTCTCTGGCTTTCTGGGTGCAACGTTGTAGGTCTCCAACCGTACAGGGCCTCCGATATGTGCCTTCGACATTCCGAAAGAACGCACTTTGCATGTCATACCAGTTATGGATGGTGTTCTCCGGAAGTTCATTGAGCCATGATCGCGCCATCTTCCGCAACATAAGTGGGAGATATCGGGTTGCGACCAGGCTGTTTCCGCCTTTGGCGATGCAGCAAGCTTGGAAAAAATCCTGAAGCCAGGTATCTGGCCGAGCAATGTTGTCGTAGGCTTGGATATGCCTTGAGATAGCAAATCCTTCCGGGAATTGGTAGCTCTGATGCGTGGTCCGAAGCACTTTGGGCCCACGTAGATGTCATCATTTTCGTAGCGCCGCGCCTCTATGTTGGAATGGATCCTGTGCCTTGCATCATTCGGGGATAGAGATCGTCCCGAATGTCGGTTGTGGCTGCGGTGCCTTGGAGCCGGACTTCGGCTTCTGCCACCACCTCCTCCGCCTCGTCGTCCTCCTTGCCCTCCTTGGGAGCCGTTGTGATGACTGCTTTGTGGAGATGGTGGGGTAGCTGAATTGTTTCCGGCTGATCGCCGGTCTCCGTCCGGAGCGTCATTATTCCGGTTCCGGGGAGGATCTTGACTATGACGAGCCTCCTGCTGGCTTGTCCCATCATGGTTTCCGTCGTTCCTTTGTCCGTCGTTCCCACCATGGTGAGGCTCAGCCAGACGGCTTGCATGTTTAGGAGGTGGCATTTTTTGACGGTCCTCCTCCCGACATTTCTCTTTATCTTCTCCCCTTAGATCCTTAGACTCTTGTCGGGGAGGGTTCCTCGGATTCAGTGCAACAATGGCATCTTTCTCGACCACTGGAGCGACGTTGCTCCAGTTACGCGTAGTTCTGTGATGCTGTCCTGACGATCTGGTTCTTGAATAATTGTCTTCCCAGCATTCGGGGCGATGATACTGCTCCCGGACGTAATGGGATCTTACGTCAGCCCATGTTGGATCTGTGCGACATTGGTCGGAATCCGATACCAGTTTTTGACTTCCGGACAGGGCGACCTTTTGCTGCTCCAGTCCCTTGTTGAGTAGTTTGATACCCAAACGGATCTCCTACGGTCCTGGATTAGCCGATAGAATTTCTCGGGTCGCCACGGTATTCTGTACTGGGGTTGGGTATACCCAATCTCCTTTGCTATCTTTCTATGGCTTCCCCATCTCATCTCCAAAAAGGACGGCACGGACATGTGGGAACTAGTCGTCATCGGTGTGACGCTTCTGTGTCTTCTGATGCAACCGAGACATGTAGTCCTTAGTTGCCATGCGTTTCTTCTCCACCTCGATGTTTTTGGCTTCATCGAGGAGTTGTTGACGACGCACTTCTAGGGCTTGGGCCCTTTCGTCCAGCTCTTCAGCAGTAAGTTCTGCGGCTGTAGGGATAGGTGTGGTTAATGCAGCATCGATGAGTTTATGCGCACCTTCGGTGATCACGTGTCCATCCACCGATTCTTCTTTTTTCGGCTCTTCTGGGATAAGTGCTCCATCCGAGTCTTCCTCGTATTCCTCGGCAATCACCTCCTCTGTCAGAGGGTCTTTTGTCGGGGTCTTGTTCTTCTTGTTCCTCTTCTTTGCCTTCTTGGCAGCACCGGTAGCAAAGACGGCTTTGGGTCCGTTTCCCGGAGTCAAGCTCTGATCGGTACTTTCGGACATCTGGACTTCGGGATTATCTCCGACATCCATGTCATCCTGTGCTTTGGGAGAGTGTCCCCCGGATCCTTCATCCATGGCTTCTCCTTCTTCTGCAGCTTTGGAGTTATAGTCCTCTTCATATTCCGCGGAGAACTTTCGGAAATCTGCTGACATCGTAGATTCATCCGAGGATGCGGGAACGTTGGCGTTTGTTCCAGTTGCCTCCAGCACAGAGTCGGTGTTTTCTCCAGCATCGGCAGAGCCGGATCAGGATCCCACGTATTCGACGAAGTGCGACACGTGCTTCCTGATGTACCTGCGGCTTTCGTGATCAGCCATGTCGAAACTTTTGATGGTCTCGAGGATTGCATCTGCGCTTTTGCCTTGCAGTATCATATGTCTCAGTGTGTACCTCAGGAAAGGCATGTCTGTCCCGGCATCGTCAGAGCCGGAATCAGTGTTGTTGATATGTTCCTCCTGAATTTCGACTTCCACGGGTGGGTCGATCTGGGATCTGGCTTCTCCAGGGAGATCCACTCTAGATTCGACTTGGACTGCTAGGTCTTCTTCAGGCTCGGATTTCTCCACTATCTCCGCAACTGGTGCGGGCTGGGTGGAATTAGGGTTTTCTGAGATCCGGAACTCTGCCGCCTCCGTGGACAAAGGGGACCTAGAAGATTTTTCTGTCTCTATCATCACCGCTGGGGTGGGTTGGGCAGGTTCAGCTAAACCGATGTAAACATCGATCTCGCCAAAAGACATGATTGTGTAGGCAGTCACGGCCTCCCTAGCCGGAATCCAAGTCTCGTCGAGAACGATGAGAGGGACATTGCTGGCATAGAGGATGCGACCGACATTGATAGTCTCGCCGATTCTGATTCTTGCAGATTCCGCTCGGAACGTAGATCCGAAGCTCACTTGCCCTATGGTGGGCACCAACTGTCGTCGGATTGAGGACAAGTACGCCATGAGGGGGTCCTCGAGGCATGCGGAAGAGAGGGGTGTGAGATGTACGGTGTTCCAGGACGGTGAGCACACAAGTTTACCCAGGTTCGAACCCGTCGGCTTTGGACGGATCCTACTCCTGCTAGCAATCCAGTAATACGGCAGAGCCGGAATATGGGTTACAAGGGTTTCGCCTGTGCGAGTTGAGATTGTAGACTAGTGAGGTGTTTAGAGTGTTTTCCTAAAGGCTCTCCCTAGGACGGCTTATATAGATATCCGGCCTAGGGTTTATAGGAGAGATCTATCCGGCTACGACTAAGAGTCGGTTACAGAGTACATCTTGAACTACAAGTAACATTATGGGCCTAAGTCAGTAAGTCTTCTGGGCCTTCCCGTAGCCGGATTGGGCTCCGTCTTTCTCCCTGACTGGGCCGCCCGTGAAGCAAAGCTCTAACCCGAAGTGGGCCACCCTGGTCAGTGAGGAACTGTGAGGATACCCGGAAAGTATATCCCCAACATTTTATGGTCATGCACCTGTGATGAATGGTTTATTTCTATTAGATCTCGATAATAGTGTTACACATATTCATAATGTTGATGCTAAAAGAATTAAACTTGATGACGATATATCTGCATATATGTGGCACTGCTGTTTAGGTCATATTGGTGTTAAACGCATGAAGAAACTCAATTCTGATGGACTTTTGGAATCACTTGACTTTGAATCATTTGATACATGTCAGCCATGCCTTATGGGAAAGATGACTAGAACGCCGTTTTCCGGTTCAATGGAATGGACGATAGATTTATTGGAAATCATACATACTGATGTATGCGGTCCAATGAGTGTGTCGGCGTGTGGTGGTTATCGTTATTTTGTTACTTTCACGGATGATTTGAGTAGATACGGGTACTCTATTTGATGAAACACAAATCTGAAACCTTTGAAAAGTTCAAGGAATTTCAGAATGAAGTGGAAAATCATTGTAATAGAAAGATCAAATTTCTATGGTCTGACCATGGAGGTGAGTATCTAACTTATGAGTTTAGCACATATATGAAAGAGTGTGGAATAGTTTCACAACTCACACCTGCCGGAACACCACAACGTAATGGTGTGTCGGAACATCGTAATCTTACTCTATTGGATATGGTTTGATCTATGATGTCTCTAACTGACTTGCCACTGTCATTTTGGAGTTACGCACTGGAAACCACTGCATTCACTTTAAATCAGGCACCATCTAAATCCGTTGAAATGACACTGTATGAATTATGGTTTGGAAAACAAACCTAAGTTGTCATTTCTTAAAGTTTAGGGTTGCGATGTTTATGTGAAGAAACTTCAACCGGATAAACTCGAACCCAAAGCAAAAAATGCGTCTTCATAGGATACCCTAAAGAAAAAATTGGGTATTCCTCCTATCACAGATCTGAGGGCAAGGTTTTCGTTGCCAAGAATGGATCCTTTCTAGAGAAAGAGTTTCTCGAAAAAGGCGTGTGTAGTCAAAAGGTAGAACTCGAAGAGGTTATTGAACCTTCTCTTCATGAAATGGCGAGTGGCGCAGCACCGGAGTTGACTTCACCAAAATGAAGAAGGAACTAATGATAATGATCATGAAACTCCAAAAGAGGACACTAACGAACCTCGCAGGTCAAGCAGGACACGTGCAGCTCCTGAACTGTACGGGAATCCTCTTGTGAATTTCATGGTTGATGAAATAAATGACCCTACGACGTATGTAGAAGCGATGATGAGCCCGGATTCCAACAAATGGCTAGAAGCCATGCAATCCGAGATTGAATCCATGTACGAAAACCAGGTTTGGACCTTGGTGGACTTACCTCGCGACCGAAAGGCTGTTGAGAATAAATGGATTTTCAAAAGAAAAACTAATGTTGATGGTAATGTAACCGTCTATAAAGCTTGACTTGTCGCAAAAGGGTTTCGACAAATTCAAGGAGTTGACTATGATGAGGCATTCTATCCCGTAGCGATGCTAAAGTCAGTTAGGATTATGTTAGCAATTGCTGCATATTTCGATTATGAAATATGGCAAATGGATGTCAAAACGGCGTTCCTCAATGGTAATATTGAAGAAGAGTTGTATATGATACAACCAAAGGGTTTTGTCGATCCTAAGGATGCTAACAAGGTATGCAAGCTTCAGTCATCCATCTATGGACTGAAGCAAGCATCCCGAAGTTGGAATCTTCGCTTTGATGAGGTGATCAAAGAGTTTGGATTTGTCCGAACTTATGGAGAGGCTTGTATTTACAAGAAAGTGGTTGGGAGCAATGTGGCATTTCTGATATTATATGTGGATGCCATATTATTGATTGGAAATGATATAGATCTTTTAAATAGTGTTAAAAGTTATCTAAACAGCAAATTTTGTATGAAGGACCTTGGTGAAGCATCATATATATTAGGCATAAAGATCTATAGAGATAGATCGAGACACCTAATAGGGCTATCATAGAGTACATACCTTGATAAGATTGTAAAGAAGTTTAAAATGGACGAAAGTAAGAAGGGCTTCTTACCTATGTTGCAAGGCAAGACATTGAGTAAGACTCAAAGTCCAGCTACGGCAGAAGAAAGAGAGATAATGGATAAGATCCCCTATGCCTCAGCCATAGGCTCTATAATGTACGCCATGATATGTACAAGACCGGATGTGGCACATGCTATTAGTTTGACTAGTAGGTACCAATCTGATCTAGGTTTGGAACACTGGATAGCGGTCAAGAATATCCTTAAGTACTTGAGAAGAACTAAGGAAATGTTTCTTGTATACGGAGGTGAAGAAGAGTTGGTCGCTAATTGTTATGTCGACGCTATCTTTGACACTGATCTGGATGACTCTAAGTCTCAATCCCGATACGTATTTCTCATGAACGGAGCAGCATGTAGTTGGAGGAGCTCCAAACAACCCATGGTGACAAGGTCAACAATGGAGGCGGAATATATTGCTGCTTCACAAGCAGCACAGGAAATAGTTTGGATGAAGGAGTTCATTACCGAACTGGGTGTGGTTCCTAGTGCGTTGGATCCAATGGTGATCTATCGTGACAACAATGGAGCCATAGCCAACACAAAGGAACCAAGGTATCACAAGAATTCCAAGCATATTAAGTGCCGGTTTCACTCCATCTGTGAGCATGTAAAGGATGGAGATATAAAGATTTGTAAAGTACATACGGATCTCAATGTAGCAGATCTGTTAACTAAACCTCTCCCTAGAGAAAAACATGATCAACACCAGAACTCCATGGGTGTTAGATTTATCACTATATAACTAGATTATTGACTCTAGTGCAAGTGGGAGACTGAAGGGAATATGCCCTGAGAGCAACGTTCAAAAAAGCGTACGCTTAAGCGCGCTTAAGCGGTAAATTAAGCGAAGCGGTGCCCTTCTGCTCAGCTTTTGCCCTAAGCGTACAGAAAAGCGCTAAGCGTATTTAAGCGACCGATTAAGCGCTAAGCGCTCGCTTATGCGCGCGGAAATTGCGAAGCGTACCAGAAAGCGATGCCTGAGCATCGATGGTTGCTCAGCGGGAGATCAAAAAATTGGGCCACCTGGGAGGGAAAACGGGGTGATAGGTTCCAAGTCAACCTCTCCCCACACTCGATCCCAACCCTAGATGGGCCAGACAGAGACAGAGAGAGGCGGCGCACCTGATTTGAAGCCGCTGGAGCTCCGCCCGCTCCGCCGGCCCGCCGCTAAAGCTCCCCTCGCGCCGGCCTCCACCTCTTCCCCCAGGCCGCTCGAGCTCCTCGTCCGCCCAGGCACCCAGATCAAGGTCGTCCTCGCTGCCCTCCACTTCTTCCTCCAGGCTGGCCAGCCAGCGCATCTTGCAGTCGTAGCTATCCCTCCATCCCTTCTTTCCCAGCTTGCTTGTGAGACTGTGTGGGTTCAGAGGCTGTGAGGGTTCAGAGGCTGTAATTTAGTAGGCTATGTGCGACTGTGCATGCATGTGAGGCTGTGTTGGTACTAATTTGGGGCTGCATACTGGCTAGCTGTAGCATACTGCATACTGGCTGCTTACTGCTTAGTGCTTATATGTTGTTGCTAGAGCATACTATTAATGCTCATGTACTGATTTGGGGTTGATCAAGGTACTGATCCACTTTATTCCTTTGAAATGTTGCATTACATGCTTAGGATACAAAATTGCAGCAAAAAATAGGCATATATATGCCCAGATTGCCTTCCATGTTTCCTACTTCCAGCCTGATGGAGATATGCCAAGTGGGGTATACCCAGCAGGACGTTTCGATTGGGCCAAAAGGTGTCACGAATGGGTCTACATGACGGCGACTAGAATGCGACTAAGATGAAGGCCTGGTGACTGGCGACTGGAGACCTAGGAGCATACCAGAAGCCTAGTTGGATTAGGTCAAAGCCTCCGAATACATATCTTGTTCATTTGTAACTTGTAAAACCCTAGCGAGGTGCCTCATATATAAACCTCCCTAGGGTACCCTCAGGACTTACGTTCCATCATACACCCCTTCAAGCGACTCGCTGCTTAGACGCCGAGCTCGCCCTCTTGTAACTCGCTCTCCAATAATCTAATCTAGCAGGAGTAGGTCATTACCCTCCGGGGGGCCGAACCTGGATAAATCCATGTGCATCCGCCCCCATCTCGCACCACAGATGGCCACCAGCTCTCGCCCCCGATTCAATCAATCGTTGCCTACTACAGCGACTGCCGTGGCCATTTCCACGATAGTGACGCCCACCGTGGGGCATAGCAGGACTGGCCTGAGTTCTGCGACGAGACCTTATTCGCCGATCGATCGACCGCTCGCCACCGGCCGCATGATCGCCATCGGCGGGATCTTACAGATCCTGCCCAGCAGCTACATCCTGGCGTCACGCCCGGTCACTCACGACGCGGTGATGTCGGTCGGCTCCATCAACCTCTTCGTCGGCTGCACCGGCGCGGTCGACCCAGCAGCGATGGTGATCGTTGGCGGATCGCCGCCGCACCGTGATCTGCTCTCGGAGGAGCATATTTGTTCCATCAGGAGCCTCGTCACCGAGTACGACTCGGCCGCCAGTAACGCGGCCGAGACCAACGCCACCACGAACGACGAGGCCCTAAACGACGACGCCGACTCCACGACCCTTCCCTCGGTCGATGGATCTATCCCCGCGGCATCACGAGAGGACTCCATCACGTGAGTCTCCAACCCAGAGGATTTTGAGGACTCCTCCATCCTCGGGATCTTTGACTCCGATTTTGGCTCGGAGTCGCCCGAAGACTTCCGTGCCAGATCCAATCGCTTCAACGCGATCTCCATGGCGGGCAGCACGACCGCCCTGCCAGATCCGTTCTCCACACCGATCCCACTGACTGCCATGACCACAGAGGTGGAAGAGGCCCGCCTGCGACTCTATGAGGCACAGCGCAATGAGCTCGCCAAGCGCAAGCGAGAAATATCGCCTCGAGCGGGAAACGGCCCGGGAGTTATCGCTCTATCACCACGCCGCATCAGGACCCGCCTGAACTCCAATGTCCAGGGCCACGTCCTGAACTTCAACGACAAAGGCGACCCCACACGCGCGGCCGAGTGCGAGTACTGCGAGAACACGCCACCAGGTGGAAGCAACCGACCGCCACTCGGCGCACCGGCGACTGGAGCCCCTCCACCACCCATCGGTCGCGCGCCCTCGCCGGACCGACCGCGGATCATCATCTCGCCACAAGCCTGCGACATCAACGGACTCCCACTCTACTCCACCCCAATGGACAACATCGTCGCGGCCGACGCCGCGGTCGCCAACCTCGACGTCCAGGGAGACGGGGCGCTCCAGATCCAGTACGCCAAGGCCCTACTTGTCAAGGTCGTCGAGCAGCAAGAAGCGGGAGTCGACCCACGGGGTCGGATGTATTCCTGCTCCTCAGCAAGCAGGGCGGCCTCAAGCGGCCACCCTACCATCGCCAACGTCGTGACATGCCCACCACCGCAGCCACTAGAGAACCAGCCGCGGGCCGCCAACCCTGCACTCTCCACCAATGAACTGTGACCGGCGAACAACACGGTCGCCGCCAACGGGCAGCCGATCGACGCCTACATACACATCGTCAAAAACCAGGCCTGGCGGGAGCACCAGCCCAACGACTTGAGGCACACCCTCAGTAATCGCGACGACCCCGAACCAAGGAGCTCGCTCAGCCGAGACGACCCCCAATGCTTTGGGCCTATGATCAGAGGGGAAAAGTACCCTGCCAACTTCAAGGCGCCCAAAGAGATCGAAAAGTATGATCCAACGTACGACCCAACAGTGTGGCTGGACACATACCTCATGGCGATGGGAATCGCCGGCCACACCGACCTGCTCGCCGCTCGCTACCTCCCCCAAATGATGGAGGGTGCGACCCGGCAATGCATAAACACCCTCCTCGCTGACAGCATCGACTCCTGGGAGGAAATGCAGGATGCCTTCGTCAGGCACTTCGAGGGCTCCTACACCCGTGCCACCACCATAGAAGACCTAGAGCGGTGCATCTAGGCACAACGCGAGTCGACCTGCCACTGGATTCAAAGGTGGCAAGAACTGTGGATTAATGCTTCTGGCATCCACCCGGACACGGTGACACATTGTTTCAAGAATACGAACCCCTGGTCGCTAAGATCAAGCGGGTCTACTAGACCCTTGACAACATCCCCGACCTCCTCGAAATCACCAAGCGCTACGCGGAGGAGGACCCCAACCAAGACTCCGACGACGAGTCGGGAGGAAGACGTCGCACCGGCGGCCACGACAGCGGGCGACAGCGTGACATGCGCTACAGCAACACCCGCATCACCGGCAAGCACCGCACGGACGGGCCAGTCGACTTCGTCGCCAACGCAAGCTATGGCCAACGCGACCCAAAGAGCTACCGCCGCGACAGAGGAAATTACCGCGATAGTGGAAACTACCGCTCCAACAACGCGGCGAGGCCGAAATTCGACCGTGCCGCCCTGCTCAACCAGCCCTGCGTCTACCAAAGCAGGGAGGCGAAACCCGCCACCCACACCACTATGGACTGCCACTCTCTCAAAGAGATCGAAAAGGCAAGGCGAGCAAGGGAAGACCCCAACAGCAACCCACCCCGGGACAACGGAAACGCTGGTGGCTTCAGCAATGCCGTCAACTCGCTACACACCTTCACCGGGCTCGGCACCAAACGCGAGAGGAAGGTGCTCGCCCGTGCAGTCGCCGTCAATGCGGTGACACAGGTCGACATCCCACGCTTCCTCAACTGGTCCGAACAGAGCATCACCTAGAGTCGCCAGGACCACGCTCCCAAGATCGAGTACCCAGGGCGAGTCGCTCTGGTAGTCAGGCCCAAAGTGGCCGACTATTGGCTACCCAAGACACTGATGGACGCCGGGAGCTCCATCAACATCATGTATCTGGACACGTTAAAAGGCTCCAGCTCCCGAAATCGGCAATCCAGTCGACCCTGACAACCTTACACAACATCGTCCCCGGTCGGAAGGCGTACCCGATCGGAAAAGTGACATTACCGGTCACCTTTGGCACTCCAGCTAACTACCACACCGAGCAAATCGAGTTCGAGCTGGTGAACTTCCGCAGCCCCTACCACTTCATCCTGGGACGCCAAAAGTTTGCCAAATTTATGGCGACCCCCACTACGCATACAACATGATGAAGCTCCCAGGGCCGAGCGGCATCATCACCGTCCATGGCGACCCCGATATGGCCGTGGAATGCGAGGACAAAGGTGTTGAGCTCACCGACGCTGTCATCACTGTGGATACTAACCACGCAGAGGAGCTCACAAAATACGCGGGCAACATCAACAAGGATGACCCCACCATACTGAAGAAGCCAACCGCCGCGAACTCCACATTCGAGGCAACCACGCATACCCGCACGGTCGAGCTCGTCCCCGGCCGCTCCAGCCAGACGGTCACCATTGGGGCACATATGAGCACCGCATAGGAAAGCGCGTTCATCGAGTTCCTCCATGAGAACCGCGAAATCTTCGCATAGAAACCTTCTGACATGCCAGGTGTCCCGAGGGAACTCGCTGAGCACAAACTACACGGCGACCCCAAAGCGTGACCGGTAAAACAGTCGTTGTGGCCCTTCAATGAAGAGCGCCACCGAGCAATCGTCGAAGAAGTGCAACGCTTGTTGGCCGCAGGCTTCATCTGGCCAATAAAACACTCCAAGTGGCTGGCGAACCCAGTCATGGTCCTGAAAAAGAACAACACTTGGAGAATGTGCATCGACTACACCAACCTCAACAGCGCCTGCCCGAAGGAGGAGTTCGTCCTACCGCGCATCGATCAGATCATCGACTCGACCGCGGGATCGGAGTCGTTGTGCTTCCTCGACGCCTATTCTGGTTACAACCAGATCAAGATGGCGGTCGAGGATGAGGAGAACACGGTGTTCATCACGCCATCCGGTGCCTTTTGCTACACGGCCATGATGTTCGGCCTCAAGAATGTCGGCGCCACATACCAAAGATGCATGCAGGAGTGCCTCGCGAGCCAAATTGGCCGCAACATTCACATCTACATCGACGACGTGGTGGTAAAATCCACCCGCCAGGACGACCTGCTTGCCGACCTAGCCGAAACCTTCGCAAATCTGTGGAGGTACAACACCAAGCTGAACCCAGGAAAGTGCACCTTCGGCATCCCCACTTGACAGCTACTAGGATACGTAGTCTCCAAGCGAGGCATTAAAGCTGACCCCACCAAGATCGACACCATCGTGCGACTCGGAAAACCCGAATGCCTGCGTGACGTCCAGAAGCTCGCCGGCCGAGTCGCGGCTCTCAGTCGTTTCATTCCCCGACTAGGCGAGAAGGCCATGCCTCTTTATCGCTTGATGCGTAAGAACCCCACGTTCCAATGGGACGCGGAGGCGGACAACGCACTCAAAGCACACAAAGAAGTGCTACTCGCGGCCCCACTACTCGCCGCACCAGTCGATAAGGAGCCCATGGTCGTTTATGTGTCGGCCTCCAATCGAGTCGTCAATGCTGTAATGGTCGTCGAACGGCCAAAGGAGGGCAAGGAGCGCCCCGTTCAGCGACCCATCTACTACATCAGCGAAGTCCTAACGGACTCACGACAGCGTTACCGCAATACCAGAAACTGGTGTACGCGGTATTCCAAGCTCAGCGGCGACTCCCCCATTATTTCCAAGAGCACCCAATAATGGTGGTCTCATTCGCACCACTACAAGACATAATACGAAATCGCGAGGCGACTGGGTGAGTCGCCAAGTGGGCCGTCGAAATCAGCGTCCACGATATTAAATACGATCCCTGCAAAGCAATCAAATCACAAGCCCTGGCGGATTTCATCGCAGATTAGGAAAAAGCGCAGCAGCCGGAGAAGCTACCATATCTCCACTACTGGTCGCTACACTTCGATGGCTCGAAGAACGCCGACGGAGCAGGAGTCGGGGTCATACTGACCTCCCCCAAATGGGACAAGCTCCAATACGTGCTCCACCTCAACTTCAAGCCCTGCACCAACAACAGGGCAGAATACGAGGCCCTCCTTCACGGCATGCGGGAAGCCAAGGAAATGAACATCAGCCGCCTACGATGCTACGGAGACTCTGACCTAGTCACCGGCCAGGTCACTAGAACATGCGAAGCCGTCTCTCCAACAATGATCATGTACCGCCAAGCGGTAGACCAGCTAGGAGGACACTTTGCCGGCTATTCCGTTGAATGGATCGACAGACGCAAGAACAAGGAGACAGACGTCCTTTCCCACATCGGGTCGGCCCGATAAGCGTTACCAGCAGGCGTCTTCCTCAACATCATCCACAAACCTTTGATCAGCCCACTAAAGGAGATCCACATCGGGATACCACTGCAACCAGAGCCGGCCCTAGTCGCCATGGTTGTGGATCCTAGCGACTGGACAGCACCATACGTCGCCTTCCTCGAGCACAAGATCCTCCCAAGCAATGAGACAGAGGCGCGAATGGTCATGCGCCGCTGCAAACCTTCGTCATCATCAACGGCGAGCTACACAAACGCAGCGTGACCGGCGTGTTCTAGTGCTGGTACAGCCAGAGGAAGGCCGCAAGATCCTCTAGGACATTCACACCGGCGACTACGACCATCATGCCGGTGCCAAGTCGCTAGTCACCAAGGCCATGTGGCACGGCTTCTACTGGCCAACCGCGCATGCTGACGCCACCAACATCGTCCAACGATGCATCGGGTGCCAGAAATACGCCAACCAGACGCACCTCCCTGGTTCGGCACTCAAGACCATCCCCATCACATGGCCATTCGCCGTATGGGGCATGGACATGGTAGGCCCGTTCAAGAAGGCCCCATCCGGCTTCACCCACCTCCTGGTCGCGGTCGACAAGTTCACCAAGTGGTTTGAGGCCAAGCCAATCAAAAAGTGTGATGGCAAGACCACCACCAAGTTCTTACACGAGCTCATCTACCGGTACAACTACCCGCACAGCATAATAACGGACAACGGCACCAACTTCGCCAAAGGGGCCATGGCAGAATTCTGCGAAGAGCACGGCATACGACTCGACCTCGCCTCAGTCGCCCACCCGGAGTCGAACGGCCAAGAAGAACGCGCCAACCAGAGCGTCCTCCACGGGCTCAAGCCACGACTCCAGGTGCCCCTCGAGCGCACCCCAAGATGCTGGGTCGAAGAGCTCCCTTCAGTCATATGGGGGATCCGCACGTCCGTCAATTGCTCCACCAGGTTCACATCCTTCTTCATGGTGTACGACGCCGAAGCTGTAATGCCAACAGGCCTAGAGCACGACTCACCTCGAGTCGCCAATTACGTCGAGGCGACAAACAAGACCGCATGCCAAGGCAGCATCGACCAAATCAACGAGTCGCACGACCTGGCTCACTCCCGCAGCGCCATTTACCAGCAGGGACTCCGCCGCTACCATAGCCGCTGAGTCCGGACTCGCACCTTCCAGGAGGGCGACCTGGTCCTACAACTGGCTCAAGACAAGAAGGGCATGCACAAACTCTCCCCCCCATGGGAGGGGCCATTCGCCATAGGGCGAGTCCTCGGCAATGACGCCTATTACCTCATCGACATACGAGGCGACGGCCAGCTCAAGGTTGGGAGGCCATGGAATGTAAACCTCCTCTGGAAGTTCTATACATAGAACCAAAACATGTACGCAGTTGACATATATAATGAAATTAATTTGGTTCACAAAATTGTGTCTACTCGCCGCATCCTTGTGCCACTCGCACTCGTACAATCAGCAGTATGCTACCCACAGAAGTCAACCCTCGGTCGAGCGACTGGCATGGCTAAGTAGTGTGGCCCAAGGGCACCGAAAATACTCAGGCCTTCGGACGTCCATGAAAACGCCAACCCTGAGCCACCATCGGAGTCGCCTAGCCCGACTAGCCTACCGGGCCAAGACGACCGATATACGCTTCTTACATCGACCTGTCCTTCCCATCCTCGCGCAAAGCGACTCAAACAGTTAAGTACCACGCACGGGAACTCCGCAGTAATGGAAACCTCAAGCGGCTCGGGAACACACCAAGTATGAGAGCTGCCTTGGACTCGCCCAACGACCGGCTCTCCGAGCCGGGGGAAGAGACGTGTTACAAACAACGCATTAGCAACCTACAACAGCAACGCGCCCTACACGGCTAAGAATTATGCTCGAGGACTCGCCTACAAACAAAACCAGTCGAGTTCGGGGACTCGCCCCTTCAGGAGACGCAAAGGATACACAAAACACAATAAAAGAAAACACATATGTACACAATCAAGTTATACCCCATTAAACGGCAGACGCGCTCGGGGACTCGCTCAAACAAAAAAATAAAATGCGTCACATAGTCACGGTCGCATTACGAGTCGATTGACTCCTCTTACTCAAAATATTGTTCACATTACAGAAGTCGCCACTTGGCATACATTACAAACTGCCCAAATGATACTATCTATTCTGCGGGTCCTAACGAAGAAGCACCACCACCTCCCTTGACACAAACAAAAGGCTACCACGGGTTCGTCGGGTAGGTCGTCAGCGACTTCGACAACGCCGATCGGAAGGGTTGCTCCGAATTCATATCGTGATGCTCCGGCTCGGGGTTGCCAGCCGCCAATTACGTTTCCTGGTATGGCAGAAGATCCCCCATCGCCAACACCCGATCAGTAAAAGGGGCGGCCTTGGCAGTCAACTTCAGCACCTCTGACATCTCCACCGTGCCAGTCGTCAAAGGGTAGCCGGTGGTGACGTCGTCGAGGTCGAAATCGTTGGGGAAGTGGGCGAGACCCAGGCTCAATGCCGTGGTGGCCCCGTGCCTGAAAGCCGAGCGCGCCATCCACTCCACGACGACGGGCGCCTCCTCCAGATAGCGCCACACTTATGTAAGCCCCCCCAGGAATAACCTCGATGGGGGACATTCCTTGAAGGACCGCTTGGATGCACAATGCCGAAGCCATGGCCGCGTTCACTACGGTAGTCACGCACTGCGAAGCATTGAAAGTCTGAACCACCAGGTCGCTTTGCCCTATCACAGCTGAAAACACAGACGTCGGTGACACTATGGACCTCCCCAATCGGGGATTCGCCAAACGTGTTAAGCAAAAGACGGAGACTCACCAAGAAGCTTGCGGCAGTTCTCCGTGACATGCTTCTCCAAGGCAGCATGATCATTCTGCAGCCCCACGATGATCGAGTCCGTGGCCTTGCGCTTTTCTTCAGCCGCAGCGACCGCAGCCTTCGCTCGATCCTCAGACGAAATTGAGGCTTCTTTTGCCTCCTTCAATTCCTAGATCAGTGAGGCAATTCTCCCATTCGCCGCGTCTAGCTCAGCAACTGGAACATACCCTTCACGGGCCTTGGAAATTGCAGCCGGAAGACCATCTGAAAAGGAAAGAGACAAATCATCAACGCGCCACACGACAACAGGTCACAGCCAAAAAATAAAAAGGAAAAGAAGCAAGTACTTACCAACAGCCTCCTGGAGTCGCCGGTTTGCTTCCTGCGCCACGCGCAGATCCCGCTCCAAAATCTCCCTTGCGGCCTGTCGATCGGTTGATTCCCTCTACAAACCCTGCAAAAGCAACAAAACTCAGTACTTACCAAGAACTATATCCAGTTCCTAGCCGCTGACCTTCAGCGACTAAGAACTCGGGGACTGGAGAGTAGAAAGAAATTCAGTTCCTAGCCGCTGAAATTCAGCGACTAGGAGCTCGGGGACTAGAGAGTAGAAGAAAGCCAATACCTAGCCGCTGAAATTCAGCAGCTAGGAACTCGGGGACTGGACGTACCTGAATGGCGGCACCAAGCATCTTGTGGAGTTCTCCGGCGTTAGTCGACGGGATCGTGAAGGAAGTGCGCCCATGTACTGGACCCAATGTCTTCATCGACGATCTCCGGGCTCTGTGGAGACTGGTTGTCTGCCATGCCTGGAAACCCCCTAGCCATGAAGCGCGGGAATATTGCCGATGCCCTAGCCGAGGCACTGGTCATCGGAGCCAGCGCTTCCATCGCAGGTGCGACCATGACTGGATCCGACCGCGTCGCCACCACTTCTTCGGCAACTGCAGCGAGATTGGACTCCTTAGCGATGTCCATCGCCACGACATCATCGCCACTCCCCTTCTACCTCTTCGTGCCTTCTGCGGTCGCTGCATCTCCGGCAGGTTTCCTCTTCTTGGGGAGGTCGCCCTCTCCCATGGTGGCGACTGGCGGAATCTTCGCCACTAAAGGACGGCCAATCTTCTTGGCCCCAGATCTGCCAAAACTTCCACAATCAGCACAATGACAATACAAAGACGAGACACGACTCGGAATGAAAAGCCAATACTTACTTAGCGACTGGAAGAACACGCAGCCCGGTGCTAATGTGGGTGGGCTTGTCTAGCTCTAGGCCCAGCTTGCGCGTGAGACCCCTTTCAAAGACATATGAAGCCCATGACACCGCGGGCTTCCTTGATGATGAGGCCGCGGTCGCCGGAATTTCCGGCTCTGGAGACGCGTCCGCCCTTGAAGGTTGCGGCGATCTCGATGCCGCGGCCTCAGCCGCCTTCGGCCTTGGGTCCCTCGAAGCTTCAGGCGTGATCGCCGCCAGAGGGACCTCTACCGCCGCCTCGATGTCCTCGTCCCCCAATCCCTTCACTAGAATCGCATCCTCGAGTATCTTGGCCAAAGAATCGGGGGCATCCTCGTTAGCAGAGTCATCGTCAGACTCAAACACCACCGCCGACTTCGACGGCGACGCTAACTTTTTCATCGGTGATTTTGGTCTGCGCGCGGGTTTCGCCGGCGTGGCTGTGCGCCGAGTAGTGTGCTCTTGCACGATCTTGTCGCCCCCTTCGCGTTCGTCGAGACTGTAACTCGCCTCGAACTCGTGTTGCTTCTGCATGCGGGTCTTGCGAGCTGTAGGCGCCCAGGGAGGAACCTCCTCCTCCTCGTCGCTTTCGGAGGAATCTCCCTCAGAAACTTCGTCGAGTTCTTGGGCAACCTCTTCGTCGAGCGGAGGGAGCCAACCTTCCAGTACCTGGAACAACTGAGAACGACCACCAATGAGTATCGAGCAAAACGACTACAGGTTACACTGCAGATATGGCGACTGTGAGGAAAACTTACTGTGGGGGCTTCGTTCTTCACGGGAGTATAAGGGGCGAGCCCAACCGATACGGTGGTGAACTCCATGCCAGTGATCTTCTTCAGGGCGGCCTTGTAATCCTCGGTCTCCCACGACTCTTTGCTGGTTCAGGAGGGGTCGTGTTTCCCGCTATACTCATACATCAAGTGCGGTCGAGCCGCTAGCGGAACCAGATGCCAGCCAGCAGTTGTAGACGTTGATCGAAGTCAACCCCTGGTCCTTCAACCTCTGGATCTGGTCCATCATCTCTGCGACGGTCATCTTCTGGTCTTCAGGGAGCTTCTTCAGCGCCAGCCGGCGAGGCTCGCTCCTTTCGGCGATGAAATCAGGGAGCGCCACCTCGCCCGAGGGAGTGGATTCCTTCACATAGAACCAGCTCTTCTTCCACTCGCTCGCGGCTTTCTTCGGCAGAAGGAGCTTGACGAAGTTGGCCTTCGGCATCAATTGGAACGTGACGCTGCCAGCCGCCAGTATCAAGCCGCTGGACGCCTCGTGCCCGATGCAGCCGTGGAAGAGCTCCAGCCACAGCGGGAAATACGGCCTGCAGCCGAGGTCGCACTCGCAGAAGGCGACGAAGATCTCTAGTTATTCGATGTTGTGCGGGCCAAGATCCGACGGCTTGATTGCGTAATACGCACAGAAGCGCCGGAAAAAGAGCGAGGTGGGAAACCCCAAACCTCTCTCTAGGTGGCTGGGGAAACAAATGAATTCGCCGGCTCGTGGTTTCGGCTCGGTCTCGGAGGGAGGGGAACCCGCCAGTTCCCCTTACAGAGGACTCCGGCGTCCTCAAAGGACTTGAGCTGGGCCGTGGTGCACTTGGATTTCCCCCATGAACCTTTGGGAGGTGCCATTGGGAAGGATGTGGAGTCGCTCGTGTTGGGTCTGCAGCATAGAAAACAAAAAAATTCCTACAATGAGAACTACACGCCAAGATCTATCTACTAGGTACAAAGCAACGGGTGGACATACATCCAACCAGAACTTACCCTCGAAGACAACGAGTTTTGTTAACAAGTAGGAACTCGTGGTTGATGTAGTCGTACACTTCCTGATCTCAAGTTCGTGAGGAAGTCTGAGCGCCGCAACTCAGCAGTGCATCCGCACTCGCACACACGTTCAAGCCACCGGACAACCTCCACCTCCTCGCTCCAGCGATCTAGCGGAAGCAGCAACTCCTTCCAGACGAAATGCCACCGGGAACATGTATCTCGCTAATCCAAGACCATGGGGGAATAATTCTAGACGGGGAGAGAGATCCTTCACAAGGAGGTGTGAGGAAGAAGGAGGAAGAGGGTGACCTTTTATAGGAGGAGGGGGGTGCCCCTCCTTCATGGCCGGCGCATGGGGGGGTGACTCCTCACCTCCCCCATTCATGTGGTGGTAACCCCTCCACATTAAAATGCCTCTTCACATTCCCCTTTAAAGTCCCTACTTTAAATGCATTAAAATTTTCCAAGTTTAATGCTCTCTCATTTAATAAAACTCTTTTATTAAATTTATTCAGAATTTTGTTAATTACTTTAATTAAAAAACATTCACATATAACCCCTTGCAATATTTCAATATCACATGCAGAACCACTTTCTGCAATTTCACCCGAAACAATTTCCGGTTTCTATCGAAACAATTCCTGCGCTTTGCAATTCTTTTGTCTGAAACATATGTGCTCCAAAATGGTGTCCGGTAACTCTTAAGTGTGTCACCCTATGGTTCGCGAATAATGCAGACATGATTGAGACTCCTCTCAGATCAATAATCAGAAGCGGGACCTGGAGATCCATATTGATTCCTACACATTCAATGATGACTTCTGTGATCGTGAGAACCTTTAACGCTAGTAACTAAATCCCTTTGTCTCGCGATATATTACATGTCCGAGATTTGATCATTGGTATCTCCATACCTAGTTTGATCTCGTTACCGACATGCACTCTTTTCTCGTTCACGTGATATAACATTCTAGTGATCACATCACTTGCTTGCAAGCTATCTTAATGTGATATCACCGAGAGGGCCCAGAGTATATCTATCCATCATCGGGATTGACAAATTCCACTCATGATCCATGATCCTCAACATAACACCTTCATAGCACTGAACCCATCTTTATAGTCACCCTGTTATGGTGTGACGTTTGATGTTATCAAGATACTCTTCAGGTGTTAGCAATTAACATGATCTCATGGTCTAAGGATAAAGATTACTTCGTATGATGTTATAGCAATATAAAAATAATGACTTTGATCGTAATGCTATACTTCGGATGAATGTTCATCACATCATTCAACTAATGTTGTGACCTTTTTATTAACAACATCCAATGTCCATGATCAGGAAACATTGATCATCTTGTTAATCAACAAGCTAGTCTATAAGAGAGGCATAACTAGGAACCCTTTTTGTTTATTAAACACACATGTATTGATGTTTCCGATCAATACAATTATAGCATGCAAAATAAACATTTATCATAAACATGGAATAAGATAATAACCACTTTATTATTGCCTCTCGGGCATATCCCTTCAGTCTCCCACTTGCACTAGAGTCAATAATCTACTTTGAAAAACTTTGCGTATTGAACACCTATGGCTTTCTGGTGTTGCATATATGCTATTGCTAGTGGTTAACATAATCTCCGGATCTGACAGTTTCAGGTCCGTGTGTATTTGCATGTCTTTGCGTCTCTACGCATCACTCATTCTCAAATGAGATGGCATTGTATAAATTTGGTCCTTTGCTGAGACCTTTAGTTCGTTCCGGTTAAAATATGTTGATATTATTGTCACACAATATATCTTCATAGTATTAGCCCACTTTGAACCACACCTAGTTTGATAACAAACTACTTAACACAAATGCCCTCCTTTGCTGCTACTATAGCAGTTATATACTTAGCCTTTTTGTTGTAGTATCCGTCAGAATGTCTCAACTTTGGAACTCATCCAAATCCACCATGGAACATCCTTTCCATTACATTGTGCCACCGATAGTCTAAATTGAGATAAATTTAATTTGTATCTTGTGACAAAACTAGTATCAATGTAACACTTTACAATGAACTACCTTTAACTATTTGTCACTTATACATGATATATTGTTAGTTCTTCCAAAGCTCATAAGAATATCTTTACTATCGTCCAATGATCATCTTATGAATCATTCTGGTATGTGCTCATAACATTTAGAGCATAGGACATTCTAGATATATACATATCATGGTATAATCGATCAAAATCTTCATGTGATTTTACTCACCAAGTGTTGAAACACTTGAATCTTGATACAATCCTTTCCATGCAGCAAGAACCTTTCTTGTTGTTTCCATATTGAACCTTTTCAATATCTCATATATGTATATCTGGCACAACCATATTAGCGCCTCAATCTATCCATATAGATATTGATGCCAAATATTCCGGGTTTGCCCAATTCTTTCATCAAAATCTCATTTTAATGAAATTCTTAACTTGTGTCAATACAAGATACATCATTTCCAATCAACAATATGTCCTCTACATAATGTATTAGAAATATGTCTCAGCGCTCCCACTTAATTTCTTGCAAATGCAAGCATCTTCATCATCTCCAATGAATTTAAACTTTTTTAACAGTTTCATCATGGTGAAGATTCCAACTCCGCTATGCTTACTTCAACTATTGAAGTTTGCATGCCCTTTTAGCACCCTTTGAATTAACAAAACCCTTCGGATCGTGTCTTGTACACGTCCTAGGTAACCATTCTATTAGAAGAACATTGTTTTGTTTGTTCAATTACCATATACCAAATTATATGTAGTGGTTGCTACATTAATCTTCAAGACTAAATATCACTATGAAAGATCAAATCTTGTTATAGTCAACTCCTTGAACATTGCCATAAACTTATTTCCGACATGTCGACTATTTCATAGATGTTAAACATCCATGTCTATTTCTTTATAGATCCAATCACAACCGATAGGCTTCACGCCTTTCCGGAGGGTCTTCCAAGTTCAGAAACTTGATTTCTCGTGTATGGATACTATCACGGATTCTATAACTTCTAGTCATTTTATGGAGTCAGGGCCCATCATCGCTTCTTTGCATGCAGTCGGTTCATCATTGTCAAAACAATAACGACTTGTTTATCAAATATCACTATTTGATTCTTACCGACCCACACGGTTCAATATGAACTCTAATCTCTACAACCTTTGTAATCACAGGAGCCATGAGCATTGTGGCCGCCACCGGGACACTTTCCGGCGCTGTGCTACTTAGCACATATAGCTAAGGTTCAACAACCTTATCAAAGTTCTATTGTCCTCCCACTTAACTTTTCATGAAAAAATTCCTTCTCAAGAAACTTGACGTTCCAAGTCACAAACTCTTTTGTCCTCGGTGTTATGGAGAAATTCCCAACAAATTCTTTGGGATAACCAACAAAGACGTGCTTACCAACTTTGGTTGTAAACATTTTACTTATGCATAGCATACCAAAATTTCAGAAAAGACAATTCAGGTTTTATACCAAACCATAACTTATATGGTGTCATTTCAAAGGATCGCGATGGTGCTCTTTTCAATGTAAAAGCGGTAGTCTCTAAAGCTTCAATCCTTAAAACATAATGGCAGTTTTATAAATGACACCTTTGATCTTACCATGTCAAACATGGTTTGATTTCATCTCTCGAATATGCCATACTCCTATGGTTTATCGGGAAACACAAATCATGGAATAATTCCTCAAATCTTAAGTGTTTTGCTAAACATGTAACTCAAATATCTTCCTTTATGATCGAATCATAAACTCTTTATTTTCTTGTTACAATGATTTTCCACTTCATCTTGAAAGTCTTTAAACAATTTTCAAATGTTTCATACTTCTACCTTATTAAGTAAATATACAGATATATTCACTCAAATTTTCGGAGAAAGCATATGAAGCAAAAAGATCCATCGCATATGGCTACACATAATGGACTATGTACATCACCATGCACAATTTCCAATAAGCTAGTTATCTGTTCCTCTCTGGCCTATGGACGGAGTTTCAATTATCTCGAGGAAAGTCTCGCATGCGTCAATTAATCAAAATCAAAGACTCCAAAAATCCATCAACATGGAGTTTCTTCATGTTTTCTTTCCAATATAATTTAAACAGCGGTGTCACTTCATAAGTGATCTTTCAATCATTTGCCTTGCGACATTTTAGCAATAGTGTTTATGGATGTGATTTCTCCCACTAGACTTGTAAAACTTCATCCATTCTTTATGGAATACGGTAATTATTTGAACAACCATTGTTCTCGTAATACCGGAACAAAATAACAATTATTAAAACAAATCTTGAAGGCTAGGTTTGATGACAACGAAAAACACAATAACATTTTATTTGTTTTCGATGAACATCATCACTTATTCTCTTGCTAGTTACTTAGGACATTGCAGTTCATGAATTGCGTTGTCCTGTATGGCACTTCATACCAACCAATTCGGTATCCAATACCTAAGAACCACATTGTTTATAAAGCAAAGAATACATCCATAACATGTATATCTTCTATATACCTAAGTTGGACATCTCCAACCTTTTCTTTTCTGCCAAATATTTATAGATTCTCTTTCAGCAATTCCTTTTTGATACGTCCATTTTGCATCACTATTCTATGTCTTAATTCACTATTATTCATTGATATATTTCGTATTGAGAGGTGATACTTATGTTATTTCATCTGTTTTTGCATGGTTGATGACTTTTGGAGCATGGACCGCCGCAGTCAGGATTCTGATGGAAAAGGTGCTGTTTGGAGGCAAAATTAGCGAAGATCAGAAAATGCAGGAAAATATACGGAAAATTCTATTTTTCCAGGAGACTCAGGATGCCAGAAGATGGAGTGGAGGTGGGCCACAGGGGGCCCACACCACCCATGGCGCGGGCAGGCCTAGGCCGCGCCTGGGAGTGGTGTGGCCGCCCTGGCCCACTCCATCCTCTCTCCTCTGGCGTATATCATCCCCACGAAACCCTAAGACTCGGGGAGCGACGACAGAAAGATTCCACCGCCTCTGCGGGGCGGAAAACACCGAGAGAGAAAGATCTCTCTAGCAGACAGATTTCTGCTGGGGGAATTCCTTCCCGGAGAGGGGATATCGTCGCCATCAACACCACCATCAAGCTGGACTTCATCAGGATCATCATCATCATCATCACCACCATCATCACCATCAGCACCCTCATCATCATCTCCATATTGCTGTAACAATTGAGTTGAATCTTGCATAGTTCATAGGGGAAACTTTCCCGGTGTTGATTACCCTTTGTAGTTGATGCTATTGAGTGAACCATTGAATTATTGTTTATGTTCAGATTGTTATACATCATTATCCCATCTCTGATCATGATCCATATGATGTCTTGTGAGTAGTTCGTTTTGTTCTTGAGGACATAGGAGAAGTCTTGTTGTTAGTAGTGGAGTTGCGTTGAGAAAGATTCAATAGATTGTTCTTTAAGTTGTGGTGTACTTCTTCTAGTGGTGTCATGTGAACGTCGACTACATGACACTTCACCTATATGGGCCTAGGGGAATGCATTGTGTATTTGGCTACTAATCGCAGGGGTTGCCGGAGCGACAGAAACCTGAACCCCCGTTAGGAAACCATTGCACAAGGGACGTAAGGGTCTTAGAGTTTAAAGTTGTGGTTAGGTTTCTACCTTAATTACTTTCTTGTACTTACGGATGTTTGCAAGGGGTTTAATCACAAGTATGTATTAGTCTTGGATGGGGCGGTACATTAGCACAGGTTCACCCACACAACACTTAGCAAGCTAGAGAAGATTAATCGACTATATGAAGCGAAAGCACTTGACAGTCTTCCCATGTGTCCTCGAGAATGTTTGGTCATCTATAGAAATACAACCGGCTTGTCCTTTGCTGCATAAAGGATTGGGCCACTTGCTGCATTTATTCCTACTGTCTTTTATTTACTCGTACTTTGTCTACTTGCTTTATTGAAAACCCCTAAAAATCTGTTTGCTAAGTATTTGCAGAGAATTCCTGATCCATACCGCTAGCCAGCACCTTCTGTTCCTCGTTGGGTTCGACACTCTTACTTATCAAAAATACTGCGATACACCCCCTATACTTGTGGGTCATAAAGAATATTTTCTAGCGCCGTTGCCGGGGAGTGAAGCGCTATTGGAGAGTGGAACTGGTAAAGGAAACTTCTACTATGAGTATTGTTTACTTCTGCTAGTTGCTTTATTTTCGTTATGGATAATTCGCTGAGTTTCTTATTTGGTAATGCTACTACCGCTGCTAAGGTAGTAGATAAGCCACCACCTGCTGAGAAAGATGTTTTCAAAATACCTACAAGAATTATTGATCGTGTTATGGATAACTACTATGTTGGGGATGGAACTGTCCATCCCGGTGATCATTTACTCTTTATACACAAATTATGCGGGTTGTTCAAGTGTGCAGGTATTACTACAGATCAAGTTAAGAAGAAGTTATTCTCATTATCACTAAAAGGAAGAGCTGAAGAATGGTATAAGCTGTTGAAGAATGGTCAAGCTCTGGAATGGGAGGAAATAGTGCCTCTCTTTTATTCAAAGTTTTATCCTCCTAGTGAGATTCATAAAGATCGGAATCAAATATACAACTTTTGGCCTCTTGATGGAGAGAGTACAGCTCAAGCTTGGGGAGATTGAAGTTACTAATGCTCAAATGTCCCATTCATGAGCTCCCCAACAATATTATTATCAACAACTTTTATGCAAGGCTCCCTCTACATGACAAGGATTTATTGGATGCTTCTTGTGCTGGATCATTCACTCGCATGGAAGAAGAAGTTAAATGGGACCTTCTAAACCGTATTCAAGATAATGCTGAAGCTTGGGAGAATGACAAAGGTAGAAAGTCAGGTATATATTATGATTATGAATGCATTGAATCTTTTATGGGAACTGATGACTTTCAAAATATTAAAAATGCTTATGGTCTAGACTCTCAAGCTATTGCTTCTTATTTTAAGGCCTTTGCTTCTTATATTGAAGTGCCTAAAAAGAAGTGGAATAAGTATCATGAACCTTATAAAGATGTTGCTAAGAGTGTTCCTGCAAGAAATACTGAAGTTTATACTGCTAATCATGTCTTACCCAAACCTTATATTGAGAAAATGCCTTTTCTAGTTAAGGTAAAGGAGCATTCTATGATAGCTAGCATGGTTAATGAAAGTACAAGTAAAGCTGTTGAACCTGATAAACAAATGGTTGATGAACCTATAATAGCAAATGTGAAAGACTTTGTCACTAAGTATGAGGAAGAGGGACACACTATCCTTTGTAAGGATACCTCTAATATTGTTTCACATAGTAGTGTTATGAGAGCTAGTATTCCTGTGTTTTCTGTTAGAATAAGTGATCATCGCTATGATGGTACTTGTGATAGCTATATTGTTAAGTTTATGCATGATACTAAAATCTACTATGAGAGAGGGAAAAGTGTTCTTATGCATCTCAATAATATCAAGTTTCCTCGTTTTATGCTAAAAGATTTTATGATGCACTTCTTTTGCCTTCTTATGCAAGTTGCCTTTGGTTTCAATAACTTGTTTGTTTACAAAATCCCCTTGCATAGGAAGTGGGTTAGACTTAAAAGTGTGTGTGTTTTTGCTTCTTAATGCTCTCTTTCACTTCAATTCATATCCCTATGAGAGCTTCTTCAA
This sequence comes from Avena eriantha, assembly GCA_910589775.1. NCBI lineage: Eukaryota > Viridiplantae > Streptophyta > Magnoliopsida > Poales > Poaceae > Avena > Avena eriantha. Next base: position 179,375,418 of record OU342744.1, on the reverse strand, counting down.
AATTATCATGCCCATCTTAATAGCTATAAAGAAAGAGCTTTATGGGAGACAACCCAATTTGTTTTTGCTTTTAGTTTGTTTTTGTTTCTTTGAGTCTTGGAAGTTATTACTTCAGTAATAACCTCTCCTTATCCGTTTTGTTTGGTTTTTGTGTCAAGATCAACCTCTAATGAGAGAGAAGTAAGATTTAGGGAAGTTGCTGTCCCGAAACAGATTTTTGTGCTTCACCGTAAAAATTCGTGAGAGAACTCTGTCTGTCCAATTGATCTGTAATTTTTTGTGCTTCTGCCCCAGGTTGTTATTTAACTTTCATTAGTTTTGAACTTTTTGATTTGAGCAACAGAAGATTTTCTAAAAAAATTATCTTTACCTGCTGGTCTGTTTTGACAGATTTTGCCACTCTTGCATTTGCTTCTTTATTCGATTTCCTTTTTGAATTCTTTTTGAGTTTTCGGAAGGAGTTTATACAGTAGCTTTTGTTTTGATGGTTTTCAGTTGAAGTTGGACTCAAAAGGTTTTATCACTTCACTTATACTAATGTTGCTAATGAGAACTATGTGAAGTTTTGTGTGAAAGAAATTTCCAGGAAGTGGAGATAATGGTGTAATAAGGAAGAGAAAGGTTTTATGACTCAAGTAATAAGTGTATGAAGATGAAGATATTGATATTATTCAAGTGATGACTCCGGAAGGATCCACAAAGTGAAATGATTATGGGCCGCATTGAGCACAACTCGGAGTTGATTCGTACTCTCACCTTCGAGATTGAGGACTTTGGGAAACTGATCAAGGAGCTCATCAAGAAGATACCACCACCACCAAAGGAGTAATTCGTCATCAGATTTGGCATCCCATTGGTTTGTTCCAAGCTTGGGGGAGTGTCGCGGTATCATATCACTATCTTCTATCTTTTTACCTTATTAGTAGGGTCATATCATGAATAGAGGAGTTATTATGTAGTATGGTTTGCATTATGGAAGTGTCCCCTCTCTCGTTAGATATGTATCCCTTGGTGTGAGTCTCCGTTATGGAATATTAATGAGAAGTTCTTTCATTCACTCTTTTGCATAGCTTATATTAGTTTTCAATTCGTGGTTATATAATCGATCTTGTTGTTAGTATTGGTATCACTTTGGGATCATTGAGTTAATTTAGTTGGTTTTGGCAAACCTGGCTCGGTCAGTAGCAACACTATTTTTGAGAGTTGAAAAGAAAAAGATAGAAATACTCTAAAGAAAAATAATTTCATCATCTTTCTTTATTTCTTGATTTGCTCATAAGTCTAGTATTCTCTAGTTAAAGATCTTTTGTGCTTCCAAGGAAGATTGCATGTTTGTTTTTATCATTTGTATGTTTGGTTGTTTCCTTCAATTGTACTTGCTACCCAGCCTTGCTAGCCAAAAACCTGTACTGAGAGGGAATTCTTCTCGTGCATCCACTCCTTTAAACCAAAACCTTTGCCATTTGTGTCCACTATACCTACCTAGTAGCATTATTGCTATTCCAAGTAAATTCTTGTTTTATCTACCTCCCAAATTAAACTTGTTATGTGAAAATTAGTGATTAAATCTCTCACGAACTTGATGGCACACTTTACTTTCTTGCATTTAATGAACCTGAACCATTGTGAACTCTCCATGAAAGTTATATGCTTGCAAATTATAGGCTGGGGATTAGCAGAACCGTGTTTTCACGGGGAATGCTTTCAACACTTGTAAATATATACCTAGTTGATACCTTGCTCTTTTGTTTGCGGATGTCGTCGGTGTGAAATAAAAGGGGAGCTTGTAAGTCAATGGAGTTATGTATGTGTGTTAGAGAAACGCCTGGGCCGCTGGTCTAATCCATGCTGACATGGTGGAAACCTGCAGCGTAACCATAATAATATCTATGAAGCATTCTTCTTATAAAAAAGAGAGAGATAGCTATTGAGAAAAATAAAAGAAAAAAAGAGAGATACTATGAAAAGAGGAAAGAGAAAAAAAAGCACCATTTTCCCATGGTAAATAAGAAGATTGCTGAGATACTCATTGTCTGCTTGCCTTGTCATTTTGATATGGGGATTCTTCCATATCATCGGGCAAGGGGTACCCCGTTGGCGGTTCTCAATGATACGCACATACTTACGATGACAAGAACTTACCGGTAACTAAAGTTGAGTAGCATGAGGAGCGGCCCTCGTACTCAAGGGACTTGGGATTTTCAGTTTATAGTCTGTCAAGCATATAACTCAGATTGGACCTCACTTTAACCTTAATCACCTAAAGATGCCTATGATAGGGGCAATGAGAGCTGAAAGCTAGTAAGTATCATAATTTTTGGGAGATCTTTATGAGACTTGCAATCCCTGCTTCCCTCTTTGAAGGGTCTTTCTTTTATTTTGTAGTTGAGTCAGTAAACCTATTCCCTTCTATCTCAGCAAGTACTTTGAGTTGATGTGTTTCATTCATTCATATGATGATTTATGCATTCATGTTTCTTATGTTCCTTGTTTTGTACGTTGCTCTTATCTTGATGTTTACTACTTTGAAAGCTTTCATTGAAAAACTAGCTATTTGTGAACTCCAGCAAATTATCAACTATTCTTCGACCAAGAGCTAAGTTTGCCATTAACAATTCTGATTCACTTTATGTATCTTTATTGTGTTTCCTTTACTCATTGCAAGTTGAGTTATATAATAGTGAGTTGTCTTCTATTATGATCTATGTATTTGATGAATGTGATGCTTCTTGTCCGTATTCTTTTATCGACTCTTCACTCCATAAACCTGAGGCCATGTTTATTGAGCTCAGTTTCGCTTGGGGACAAGCGAAGTCTAAGCTTGGGGGGAGTTGATACGTCCATTTTGCATCACTATTCTATGTCATAATTCACTATTATTCATTGATATATTTCGTATTGAGAGGTGATACTTATGTTATTTCATCTGTTTTTGCATGGTTGATGACTTTTGGAGCATGGACCGTTGCAGTTAGGATTCTGATGGAAAAGGTGCTGTTTGGAGGCAAAATTCGCGAAGATCAGAAAATCCGGGAAAATACACGGAAAATCCTATTTTTCCAGAAGACGAAGGAAGCCAGAAGGGGGGCTGGAGATGGGCCACAGGGAGCCCACACCACCCCCTGGCGCGGGCAGCCCTAGGCCGCGCCAGCAGGTGGTGTGGCCGCCCTGGCCCACTCCAGGCTCTCCCCTCTGGCATATATCATCCTCCCGAAACCCTAAGACTTGGGGAGCGACCACAGAAAGATTCCGCCGCCTCTGCGGGGCGGAAAACACCGAGAGAGAAAGATCTCTCCGGCAGACAGATTTCTGCCGGGGGAATTCCTTCCCGGAGAGGGGAGATCGTCGCCATCAACACCACCATCAAGCTGGACTTCATCGGGATCATCATCATCATCTCCACCATCATCACCATCAGCACCCTCATCACCATCTCCATATTGCTGTAACAATTGAGTTGAATCTTGCATAGTTCATAGGGGAAACTTTCCCGGTGTTGATTACTCTTTGTAGTTGATGCTATTGAGTAAACCATTGAATTATTGTTTATGTTCAGATTGTTATACATCATTATTCCATATCTGATCATGATCCATATGATGTCTTGTGAGTAGTTCGTTTTGTTCTTGAGGACATGGCAGAAGTCTTGTTGTTAGTAGTGGAGTTGCGTTGAGAAGATTCAATAGATTGTTATTTAAGTTGTGTGTACTTCTTCTAGTGGTGTCATGTGAACGTCGACTACATGAAACTTCACCTATATGGGCCTAGGGGAATGCATTGTGTATTTGGCTACTAATCGTAGGGGTTGCCGGAGTGACAGAAACCTGAACCCCCGTTAGGAAACCATTGCACAAGGGACATAAGGGTCTTAGAGTTTAAAGCTGTGGTTAGGTTTCTACCTTAATTACTTTCTTGTACTTACGGATGTTTGCAAGGGGTTTAATCACAAGTATGTATTAGTCTTGGATGGGGCGGTACATTAGCACAGGTTCACCCACACAACACTTAGCAAGCTAGAGAAGATTAATCGACTATATGAAGCGAAAGCACTTGATAGTCTTCCCATGTGTCCTCGAGAACGTTTGGTCATCTATAGAAATACAACCGGCTTGTCCTTTGCTGCATAAAGGATTGGGCCACTTGCTGCATTTATTCCTACTATCTTTTATTTACTCGTACTTTGTTTACTTGCTTTATCGAAAACCCCTAAAAATCCGTTTGCTAAGTATTTGCAGAGAATTCCTGATCCATACCGCTAGCCAGCACCTTCTGCTCCTCGTTGGGTTCGACACTCTTACTTATCGAAAATACTGCGATACACCCCCTATACTTGTGGGTCATCACTTTTCCTTTTAAAAGAATCTATCGACATCAATAGTGGTGTCATTCACATGACACACAGTACAAAGTGTGTATAGTCAAATACTAATACCTTTGGACTTGCACTTTGAAGTGGATCACCATCATCAAATGTTTGGCATTCTTTCAAAAATCCATTCTTTAGTAATCTTTTAGTGTAGTAAACATTTTACTTACATCTTCTATTCATCCTTATCATGAAAACTTTCATGATCAAGCTACTATAGCCTATAAGGAAGAATCGTGATCATAATATCAGTTCCCAAAACCTTTTTGGTAGATTAGGACGCCTAGCGTCTCCAACCATCACAAATTCTCATACAATATGAGAACGTGTATTTTGTTAAATTACACTCTATCATAATGCAACCAAAAACTTTGTTTCAGATATCATAATATCTTTCACACATGATGGTTTCTGAAACAATTCTTTCAACTCCTAGATAACCTCGATATTAAAACAACTTTTGAATATCAAGAATCATGGAGGCAAACATGATACTTTAGATACTAACATTGGAATTCTTACTCTTGATTTAATACTACTTATTAAACTTCACGGAGTAAATAGAGTTTGCTGAAAGTTTGCAATAGGACTTATAAACTTTAAATTGACATTCAAAACAATACGATACAAGTTTGTAAAGTAAATATCCAGAATTCTATAGTTCTATTATCTCAATTAAAACTAAGCATAAGGTAGTAAACAGACGCCAATGACTACAACAAATTATGCAAATTCACTTCGATTTAGTTTATGAAAAGTTGAGTTCGACTAATCCAAATTACAAATGAACTCCCACTCAAAAATGACATCCCTCGTGCCTTTTTGGTGATTACATGAACCAAACCCACTACACCAAGTCCGATCATCACGTGAGTCGGTGTAGCTTCAAAGGGGAGGATCTATATGGGCATCATATCAACCATATGACTCATGCTTAACCTTTCGGTCCGTGTTCCGAGGCCATGTCTGTACATGCTAGGCTCTCCAAGTAAGAACCTTAGTACTCGCGTGTGTAAAACTGTCTTACACCCGTTGTATGAAAGCGTAGAGTCCAGTACACCCGATCATCACGTGATGTCTCGAAACACAAACCATAGAACGGTGCATACTCAAGGAAGAACACATTTTATCTTGATATCTAAATGAGGGATCATCTTACAATGCTACCAAAAGCGCCAAACTAGCAGTATAAGATGCTAACATCTAATGTGTAAAGTGAGATGATATGTTCCATGCATTTGATCTCTATCATTTGCATCGTGGTATGATCTCTGTCATTCCTTTGTGTGTAAGGCCAAGGTCTATGGAACTTACACGTTGAATGTGTTGTAAGAGTATCTATCATACATCTACTTACAACAATACCATATCAATACACTAGCCCAGCAACGATCTAAACTAGACGCCTCTAATTTATCAATTGCAAGTTTTACATGGCTTAGGGCTTTCGGCGATAGAACCATTCTCACCTACGAACATGAACCACAACGAGGATAACTAAGTTATTAGCAACTCGTTGTAAATCAGAAATTGACTATAGTGGGAGAGACAGACACCCGCCAGCCACTTATGCAAAACAAGTTGCATGTCAGTCGTGGAACCGGTCTCATGTATGATGACAAGTAAGGTTGGTCCGGGCCGCTTCATCCCACTATGCCACCAATATCCAAAATACATAGAAGATGCAATAATATGATCATCATTGCCCACATAAAAACATATGTGTACTACCCGTGCAAAGCACCTATGCATAGATCATGCTCTAATACCACTGTTGGGTCCGCAACATAGAAAACAAAAAATTTCCTACGATGAGAACTACACGCCAAGATCTATCTACTAGGTACAAAGCAACGGGTGGACATACATCCAACGAGAACTTACCCTCGAAGACAACGAGTTTTGTTAACGAGTAGGAACTCGTGGTTGATGTAGTCGTACACTTTCCGATCTCAAGATCGTGAGGAAGTCCGAGCGCCGCAACTCAGCACCGCATCCATACTCGCACACACGTTCAAGCCACCGGACAACCTCTACCTCCTCGCTCCAGCGATCCAGCAGAAGCAGCAACTCCTTCTAGACGAAATGCCACCGGGAACATGTATCTCGCTAATCCGAGACCATGGGGGAATAATTCTAGAGGGGGAGAGAGATCCTTCACAAGGAGGTGTGAGGAAGAAGGAGCAAGAGGGTGGCCTTTTATAGGAGGAGGGGGTGCCCCTCCTTCATGGCTGGCGCATGGGGGTGACTCCTCACCTCCCCCATTCATGTGGTGGTAACCCCTCCACATTAAAATGCCTCTTCACATTCCCCTTTAAAGTCCCTACTTTAAATGCATTAAAATTTTCCAAGTTTAATGCTCTCTCATTTAATAAAACTCTTTTATTAAATTTATTCAGAATTTTGTTAATTACTTTAATTAACAAACATTCACATATAACCCCTTGCAATATTTCAATATCACATGCAGAACCACTTTCTGCAATTTCACCCGAAACAATTTCTGGTTTCTATCGAAACAATTCATGCGCTTTGCAATTCTTTCGTCTGAAACATATGTGCTCCAAAATGGTGTCCGGTAACTCTTAAGTGTGTCACCCTACGGTTCGCGAATAATGCAGACATGATTGGGACTTCTCTCAGATCAATAATCAAAAGCGGGACCTGGAGATCCATATTGATTCCTACACGTTCAACGATGACTTATGAGATCGTGAGAACCTTTAACGCTAGTAACTAAATCCCTTTGTCTCGCGATATATTACATGTCTGAGATTCGATCATTGGTATCTCCATACCTAGTTTGATCTCGTTACCGACATGCACTCTTTTCTCGTTCCCGTGATATAGCATTCTAGTGATCACATCACTTGCTTGCAATCTATCTTAATGTGATATCACCGAGAGGGCCCAGAGTATATCTATCCGTCATCGGGATTGACAAATTCCACTCTTGATCCATGAGCCTCAACATAACACCTTCATAGCACTGAACCCATCTTTATAGTCACCCTGTTACGGTGTGACGTTTGATGTTATCAAGATACTCTTCAGGTGTTAGCAATTAACATGATCTCATGGTCTAAGGATAAAGATTACTTCATATGATTTTATAGCAATATAAACATAATGACTTTGATCATAATGCTATACTTCGATGAATGTTCATCACATCATTCAACTAATGTTGTGACCTTGTTATTAACAACATCCAATGTCCATGATCAGGAAACCTTGATCATCTTGTTAATCAATAAGCTAGTCTATAAGAGAGGCATAACTAGGAACCCTTTTTATTTATTAAACACACATGTATTGATGTTTCCGATCAATACAATTATAGCATGCAAAATAAACATTTATCATAAACATGGAATAAGATAATAACCACTTTATTATTGCCTCTCGGGCATATTCCCTTCAGCTCGGTGCGGAAGGATCGGATCGAAGGAAGACAGAATGAATGAATGTGAGAGAATGAAGAATGCGGGGAAGGATCTGTAGAGCTCATTCGCCACTCCCCTTATAGAGGAGCAGTACTCGCCAAATTCGGGGTATTCGTTACGTACGGTAATTACGCCGAAGTTATCGTTGGAGTATCCAACGGGTAGTTTTACCAGGTTGACGGTCCAACTCCTCCATTCCACTCACCGGCAACTATCCCTGTCCACTCGCCAAAGCAGCGACTAGGAGCCTGGGGAAAATTTCCCTGGTTTCGGTGGAGTCCACCGCCGATTCGACTAGGCGTCCAAATTGGACTCGCCTACTCCGACTGCCAACTGACCACCTGCGTCCGATTCAACGATGTCCTCAGGGACTACTGATGGGGATATGCCAAGTGGGGTATACCCAGCAGGACGTTCCGATTGGTCCAAAAGGTCTCATGAATGGGTTTGCGTGACGGTGACTGGAATGCGACTAAGATGAAGGCCCGGTGACTAGCGACTGGAGGCCCAGGAGCATACCATAAGCCTAGTTGGATTAGGTCAAAGCCTCCGAATCCATATCTTGTTCGGTTGTAGCTTGTAAAACCCTAGCGAGGTGCCTCATATATAAACCTCCCTAGGATACCCTTAGGACTTACGTTCCATCATACACCCCTTCAAGCAACTCGCTGCTTAGACGCTGAGCTCGCCCTCTTGTAACTCGCTCTCCAATAATCTAATCTAGCAGGAGTAGGTCATCACCCTCCGGGGGGTCGAACCTGGATAAATCCATGTGCATCCGCCCCCATCTCGCACCGCATATGGCCGCCAGCTCTTGCCCCCGATTCAATCAATCGCTGCCTACTACAGTGACTGTCGTGGCCATTTCCACGACACAGCCTATCCGTACGGTTTTACCCTGAGCGCTTAAGCTCTCTTAAGCAGCATTTCCACTGAGTGGAGCCTCACCGCTCGCTTAGCGCTCAACGCTTTTTTGAACATTGACTGAGAGGCAATAATAAAGTTATTATTATATATATTCCAAGTATATGATAGATGTTTATTTTGCATGCTATAATTGTATTAATTTGGAAACATTAATACAAGTGTGTTTAATAAACAAAAGGAAAGTTCCTAGTTTTGCCTCTCTTATAAACTAGCTTGTTGATTAACAAGATGATCAATGTTTCCTGATCATGGACATTGGATGTTGTTAATAACGAGGTCACAACATTAGTGGAATGATGTGATGAACATTCATCCGAAGTATAGCATTACGATCAAAGTCATTGTGTTTATATTGCTATAACATCTAAACAAAGTAATTCTAGTCCTTAGACCATGAGATCATGTTAATCACTAACACTGGAAGAGTATCTTGATTACATCAAATGTCACAGCGTGAAAGGGTGATTATAAAGGTGGGTTCAGTACTAAGAAAGTGTAATGTAGAGGCTCATGGATCAAGAGTGGGATTTGTCCATCCCGATGACAGACAGATATACTCTAGGCCCTCTCGGTGATATCACATTGGTTAGCTTGCAAGCAAGTGATGAGATCACTAGAATGTTATATCACGGGAACAAGAAAAGAGTACATGTCGGTAACGAGATCAAACTAGGTATGGAGATACCGATGATCGAATCTCGGACATGTAATATATCCCGAGACAAAGGGATTAAGTTGCTAATGTTAAAGGTTCTCACGATCACAGAAGTCATCGTTGGATGTGTAGGAGTCAGTATGGATCTCCAGGCCCCACTTCTGATTATTGATCTGAGAGGGGTCTCGATCATGTCTGCATTATTCACGAACCGTAGGGTGACACACTTAAGGGACACCAACACCATTTGGAGCAAATATGTTTCAGACGAATGAATTGCAAAGCGCTGGAATTATTTCAATAGACACCGAAACTATTTCGGGTGAAATTTCTGAAATTGGTTCTACATGTAATATTGAAATGTTGCAGGGTTTTATGTGAATGTTTGTTAATTAAAGTAATTAAAAAATTTCTGAATAAAATTAATAAAAGAGTTTTATTAAATGAGAGAGCATTAAATTTGGAGAAATTTAATGCATTTAAAGTAAAGACTTTAAAGGGGAATGTTAAGGGGCAAATTTATGTGGAGGGGGTTACCACCACATGAATGGGGGAGGTGAGGGGTCACCCCCATGGGGCGTCGTCCATGGGGATGGGTACCCCCTCCTCCTATAAAAGGACCCCCTCTCACTCCTTATTCCTCACACCTCCTCGTGAAGGATCTCTCTCCCCCTCTAGTATTATTCCCCCATGGTCTCGCATTAGCGAGATACATGTTCCTGGTGGAATTTCGTCTAGAAGGAGTTGATGCTTCCGTTGCATCGCTGGAGCAAGGAGTTGGAGGTTGTCCGGTGGCCTAAACGTGTGTGCGAGTGCGGATGCGCTGCTGGTTTGCAGCGCTAGGACTTCCACACGATCTTGAGATCGACAAGCAAACGACTACATCATCCATGAGTTCCATCTCGTTAACAAAGCTTTGTTGTCTTCGAGGGTATGTTATCTATGGATGTATATCCACCCGTTGCTTGTATCTAGTAGATAGATCTTGGCGTATAATAGTTCCGATCGTAGGAATTTTTTGTTCTCTATGCTGCGAACCCAACGTAAAACGTCCTTCAAGGAAACTTATTAGAGCATGGAGATCGGAATCCACCTTAGCCTTTTCACGGGAACTTTTGGCGAAGAATTCACGAAGCTCCTTGACTGAATAAGTCTTGTCCTCATAATCATCGGAGAAAACCATCTTTTCTATTAGGTGGTAAAGCCCTTATAAGAGCCCTTGGCTTTGATATCAATTGAAAGTGTAAGATGGTTTACCTAGAGGGGGTGAATAGGTTTCTACAAAATTCTTTGTAATCTTTTGCAAGTTTTAGCCTTTGCGGAATATAAGTGTGCCTAAATTAAAACTAGGTGAGGCAACCTAGATGATGATACAAGATACTTAAAGCACGAAGGCTATCACAATGTAAACAACACAAGTAAGAGATTGGTTAAGGAATAACCGAAGCACGCGGAGACGAAGATGTATTCTCGTGTTCATCACCTTTGGGAAGGGGGCTACGCCACGTTGGAGAGGTATGAGATTCCACGAAGGATTCCCCAACTTCAAGAAGGCTCACCTTCTTCTCCGAGCCTATACCACGAAGGAATAGCTCACTTACTCATGTTAGACTTTAAGATAGTCTCCAAATCCTCACAAACTTTCCATAGAGAAAATCACAAGCTGAATGCCCTCGGGCGACCCTAGCCGCCCAGGGTTTCCCACAAACCTAAGAGTAACAAGATAAATTGATGAACTCAAGGGGGATGAACTTTGGCTTGGTGGAAACGTAGATCGGGACCTCCTCTTGCTTTCTACCAAAGGGATTTGGAATTGGTTCGGCAGAATGGGAGATCCTTAAGGAATTGTGTTTCAACAATGGGGAGAGAGAGAGCTTCAAGAATGAATATGAAATGGTATGCCTAACCTACTCAAGGTGGAAGAAGGGGTATTTATACCCCATGGAGAAATCTAGCCGTTTAGAGAAATTCTGCATGAATTCGGTTTTAAGTTCAGTTGCATCGGCTCATAGACTGGACATCCCGGTTTCTAGGCTGGATGACGGGAACTCAACCAAGAATGGTTACTGTCCCCAGTTCCGGATAGACTCGATATAAACAATCGGCAATCCCGGTTTAGAGTTGGTTTTTTCTGCACTAACACCGGACCACCTGGTCTGGGAGCCGGTCCAACTGGCTTGCAAACCGGATCCTACAGAAGAGCTTTGAAAGGTAGATCTCCCTGTGATCTCTCTTTGGTGATGGGACAAGTAGGTGTATAGGATGTGTGTATGGCTTAGGAATTCATCCCCAACAATCTCATCAAGAAAACCCCTCTTAATAGCACAAAGCTTCGTTATCGAAATGGGAGGGTCTTTGACGATGTTCCAACACGCCATCAGACTAAAACCTGTGTAAGAAACTAGTAGGTAGCATTAGTCCGTCCTAACTATGGTGTCATTATCAACCAAAAAAGTAGAGGGTAAAATACCCTTTCATACTTATAAAGAATTTGATAAGTGATTTTAGTGGATTCATTACTAACAAATGGGAGTGAGTGATTCTAGATGTTCTTATATGTGTTCTTGATGATCACAAGAGCATTTAGTTGTATAGGATGGTATTTAGAATAAAAATATATGATCTAGAAAAATGAATTGGGTTCCTAGGAAATGTGTAGATGATAGAAAGATGCATTCCTAGATAGAATCATGTTATTGTCCAGATTTTCTTGATAAACTGTGCATAATCACTCTCATAATCTCTCGCTAGTCATTCTCTTTATCCACCAATCTACTACTGTTTTATCCTAAAGACTAGACTAGAATCTTTGTAGATTCCTAAGTTTGCTTGGTGAAGAACTCTAGATGCTCCTACTCGTTCTTTATGTTCTTGAAGTTCTTGCTTCATTGCTCCCTCTAGATCTCTCTCTAAAGTGAGTGTGTTTTTTTGTCCAACCTAGGATGGTGAGTTGCGAGTCTTGGGGTCTTGGGTGCATGGCTATTTATAGTGTCCTGGGATGCATAGAATGGTGACACCTCACTAGTTTGCATGGCTAGGTGTCAAGCTCTCACGAGATACCTTGGTGGCCAAGGTTCCTAAGAAAGCTTAGGCTTGAAGCAACTTGGGAGCCAAGTTTTCTATTTGGGATTTATTTTTGGATCATGACAAGTGGAATGCATGGCTATTATGCACTTTAGACCCTATGGTTTTCCATAATTCTATATAGGGTGTTAAGAGATCCTTTTGAGTGGCCTTAAATTTAGATAAGGAGGAATGTCTTTGATCAAGAAGAATAGGTTCGGAAGATCAAGATTTGGTAGAATGAATGAGGTTTAAGATAAGATGGTTAAGAATGTATTTAATCTTGTTTTTAGGGTGTGATCATATGCTAAGGTTTGTTTAGCATATGAGTTCAATGATGTTTAGAGAAGATAAGTTGAGCATCAAGTTTTACTTGTTCATTAAATATGTGGGGTGTGTTAATTTACTTTTATTTATGAAACTTACTTATACCCTTCCTAACATAGAAGTTTACCAAAGATTATTTCAAAGTTGGAACACTCAACATGATGAACTAGTCATAAATCATCAGCTCAAGTGGAACTTCAATCACTTTGACACGTTCTACAATATTTTTTAGTTGGCCTCGATTTTCTATGCATGGATGCAATGCATACAACTATCCTCTATCTATTTTCATATATCATAATATATGGGATATTACATTGGCCCGAGATATTGGTTCACCATTGGGTACTGATGATTCTTTCTGCTACAACAGTATTGTTGGTGGTTTACAGTATTTGACACTCACACATCCATATATTTCTTTTGCTGTCGAAAAGGTGTGCTAGTTCCTCTCCCAGCCTACGAAGTTACATTGCGTATCCTGCGTTATGTTAAAGGAACTCTGAACATCGGTTTGACTATCCACAAGTCACCTTCTGTGGGTATTAGCATTTTTACAAATGTAGACTAGGCAGGATGTGTTGATGATCGCCGCTCTACTGAAGGCTTTGCGGTCTTTGCTGGGTCTAATCTTGTGTCATGGAGTTTGAAGAAGCTGCCTACTATATCATGGTAAAGTACAGAGGCTGAAAGGCCTTGGCCAATGGCGCTGCTAAAGTTATTTGGCTGGAGTCTTTGCACAAAGAACTCGGGGTTCCCCAGCAGCGTGCTCCCATTTTATGGTGTGATAACTTAGGAGCTACTACCTAACGGCAAATCCAGTATTTCATACTCGCACAAAGCGTATTCAGATAGACTTCCATTTTATGCATGAGCGAGTAGATGATGGTGCCTTAGAGGTGAGATTTATTTCTTCAGGTGATCAGTTGGTTGATGTATTTACTAAACCAGCCATGCGGTAGATGTTAGACGATTCAGAACTAATCAAAATATTGTACGTACCAGTTTAGGTTGAGGGTATGTGTCAGAATCAGACACGATGTCTATACCATATACAACTTGTATTGTAATATGCTTTGTTGATGTATATATAAACTGATTAACGGTGGGCATATAGCCACACCGAAAACTCTAAACTTGACTGTGCTCCTATGCCTGAAGCGCTCCATCACCTTCTCCTTCTCCCGTGAAGACAAGGTCGGAGATTCATCAAGGGATAGATAAAGAGAGTAACAAATTGCTTGTAGAATTAGGAATAGATAAGAATTAAATTGGTTGAGAAGTATTGTATGAGGTTCTAAATATTTTAGTTTCTTAGAGGAAAACTTAATCCATTACTGTGATGCACACTCGTATTATTATTTTTGTATGATCTTTATTGTTTGTCCACAGGGAAGGCCACGACGCCATCTGATATGTGCTATGCTGACGATGGTGGTGGTTTGGAGGACATACAACGCATGTACAAATTGGTGAAGTTTGTGGGCGCGTATGGAAAACCAGTGAAGCAGCTAAGCGAGATGAGGCCTTTCATTCCATGGTGTGATGAAGCACACGTGCTTTGTTTGCTCAGTGGCGGTCTCATGTATGAGATCGATGGAGAATAAACCCTGGTGAAGAATGCCTTTGAGATTTGTGCCACACATGTCATCTTCTTCCTAATGGAGAGATAGACCGGGTGACATAAGTATGTCTGACTGGCACCTACCTCTAGCCTACTGGTACAGCCCACCGGAGGGCCCACATGATGATCTGTTGAGATCTACGAAGCCTAGACCTATTCGGCTAATACGAAGCCCATGAAGTTACCGACTCCAGACATGTTAAACAAGAAGAAGCTCCTAAACTAGGAATGCATAGAGATAGATCCATCTTGTAACCGCCTTGGTATGGTACCCGAGAGATTGCCTCCCCATATAAAGGGTAGGAGGGGCCGCTGAGGAGGGGACTCGATACACAATCCATAGCATACATCAGATCCAATTTTTGCATCCACAACCATCTCGGCGACTTGTAATTTTCATCATCAATCAAGAATAGACAATAAGGAGTAGGGTTTTTCCCTCCGGGAGCTTGAACCTGGGTAAAACGTGCCCCCCTTATTTGTTTGCCAACCGACGAAGTCACGCATCACCTTTCTGAAAACCAAAATCCATCAAGTATCGACGTTGCCGTGGACACCCAACGTCAATTGGCGTCATATATGGGAAGCTTGTGCACTAATGTTGCGCCTTCAGCGGCTTCGTCGTCATCAATTCCATCAAGGCCGAGTCAGAAAACTCGGCAATCATCTTCAATGCAGATAGGTTGATGGCCAGTCCATAGAGATGCCAGCAGCAACTTCCACCAGCTTCTAGGCTAAACCGGCAGAATCTCTGCATCATCGCGTATAGCAACGTCGACTCCGAAAGTCGTGAACACATCGCCATGAATCCTATGGCTCCTATGGCTTGTACATCCTATGCCACAAACTACTCGGTGTCCCATGTGTTGTAGACAACATATCAAAATTATCAAAGATTCGTCTAGTAGGAATAAGTCAGTGAGTAGCCGAGCAGCTGAAATCGAGCCGTGAAGCTCAATAAGTAATCCACCAAATTTGTGCACGATCCGGATTGATCTACACAGCAGTCCATCAATTGATCAAAGCTAAATTCAGAATTTTCTACTTGTCACGTGAAGGACCGTACGTATTGAGTCCAACATCAAATCCGAGTTGTATACGGATCAAAGCTTCCACAAAGATCACATATACGTTACATGCACATCTCGTGAAGAATAAAACTTTCGGCCAGAACAAAAAAAATCGGATTGGATCTCAGTCAGGCAAAATTCGATCCAGTTGCTCGCTTAGGAGCTAGCTTATAAGTACACAGAGCTAGGCTACATGGCTTAGGGTGAATTAAACAAAGAAGAGGAAGTTTATGTTGCCAAGCATCATGTATCCAGTCGCATCCATCGCGGCCGCTTTGTCTCCTCCACACCAATTACGGCACCTTCATGGTCAAATCACATCGCAAACTACATCTTCTTCGACATAGCTTCACCAAATCGGTTTTGGCATTGCAGGCTTCGTGTAACTATCGTCTATTTCATCACTGATGCACTGACTGCCCGCCTCCTGTCCGCCGACCTCGACTACACGTCCGTGTATTGACTCTATTTCCACCACACGACTCACCATTGTGTCAACTCGTGTCTGCCGCACACCTCTGTCTACCATGCGACTCGCCGTAGTGTTGACTCAGTGTCCACTACGCGACTCACCGATGTGTAAACTTTGTCTGATGCCCGACTTTTTCTGACCACGTTGAATCTACACTTGGTGGCTGCACACGACTCGTCACCATGTCAAGTTCGTCTGTCGCATCGACTACCAATAAAACTAAGTATTCCTCCTCTAAGAGTCAATAACTATTTACTCTCGCCGTACCTGACACTCGGGGGTTGCGCACTAATCTTACATGTCATCGACTTCGTGGTTAACGCCTCACACACGACTGCCCGAATAGCTAACTCTGCCTAGCGTCGAATTTTTAAAAACTCCAACCCAGTTGCAGCTCAAGTGACAGATTGGCAAGACACAAAGACGAAGGAAATCAGGCTAATAAAAAGGCCTCGCGTATGGTGGCGACGCGCCAAGTTCAATCACAACTAACAACTAAGTCGCAAATGCAATATTTTTCTTAAGTGACAAGTATTTCATAATTCTTTATATTTTCTACAGTTACAAAGACGTCGACTACACCAAGCGACTTTATCGAGCCTCCAACGAAGTCGATAAACAACAAAGCTGACGCGTTGCCTGAGTTGAGAAATTCCTCAAGTGTTGCCTCGCTTGACGCTACGAAAGGATGAGCCTATGCTCGGCCATAAGTTGACGCACATAGTCTTAGGCTACTCCCATACGGAGCATTGGTCGCGCACCCGACAGAGCTGGTCACGCATTCTTATCGTGCACCCAACAGCGCTAGTCGCGCACCCTATAGAAATGACCACGATGATTCGTCCGCAGTGTCGACTCCTTCCAACTGAGCACCACACAACTCCACCGCGTCTACTCCATCTGCAACATTGACTCCTTCCTGCTAAGCGCCGCATGACTCTGCCACGTCGACCCTGACTGCAGCGTCAACTCCTTCTGCCTAAACACCGCACAACTCCACTGCATCGACTCCGACTGTAGCATCAACTCTTGGCTCCTTACGTGCAAAACGCTGACTCGATGTACTTCCGAGTGAATGGTTTCTCCTTGCATGATTGTCGAATATGACCGCGTGATATTTGACCCGAGTTCTACTCTAGTCTATGACTCGACTAGACACTTGGGGGCTACTTCCATAGGGAGGATCGTGCACTCAATATTAATGTATACATCGACTGCATCCGCACTGTCGATTGACAATCATTTAAAGTCCACACCATTGACTAACGGTTATCTGAAACTACAAGTAAACGTTGACCAGATAAACTTTCAGGTCAATCTTCTTATAAGGTTGTCGACTGACAACTACATGACCTTAAGTATCTTCCCAAGTATACGACTCGACCAGACACTCGGTGGCTATTCCCATAAGGAGCACTAGTCGGACACCCTATATTTTTTCCATTCTGTCAACTACATCCATAGTGTCATCTCATTACTTTCAATAGTCAGAGTACTTGGTGGCTGCATCTCATATCAATGTCGAGTCCAAAGATAACATCTTCTCAACTGTCCGGATCGCATCCATTGCGAGAACATATTTGGATGTTGCGTCTGCGAAGCAAAGATAAAACCTACAGATTTAATCTACTGGCCTAGCAACCGTATCCGCTGCGCTCTACCAGATAGATACCATGCCTACGGCATGAAGAAAATCCCGATGTATGCGTTTGGTATACACTTATCGGCTAGAGTTTGACTTAGTAAGACCTCTGCGGCATAAGTCGAATTACCCTAGCCCATACCAGGTTCGAGTCCGGGGATTCGAGTCTGATAGGTAGCATTGTTTTTGCCAAGAAAAATTAACTGATCCCGATCCATCGAGAGAACCAGACACGTTTATCAGCATCCTTATGGATACTAAGAAATTACGGTATACAAATTGCTAACCCAATGTACTTTCGGGTCCATACTTAGACTTATGATACTATCGACATCGACCATGCACTCGAGACTTCAAAGTCTTCACCTAAATCTTTGATTCGACTGGATACTCGGGGGCTACTGACATAGGTATGCCTAACATGCGCCTGCCTCTAGCCTGCCTAGCTCGGTCCAACTGAGGGCCCACATGATGATCTGCTGAGGTCTACGAAGCTAGAACTGTTCGGTTGATATGAAGCCCATGAAGTTACCGACTTCAGACGTGTCAAATAAGAAGAAACTCCTAAACTAGGAAAGCATAGAGATAGAATCCAACTTATAACCATACCCGACACACAATCCATAGCATATGCTAGATCCAATGTGCGCATCTATAATTATCTCAGCGACTTATAATTTTCATCATCAACCAAGAACAGACAAGCAGTAATATGATTTTCCCTCTTAGGGCCTAAACCTAACTGGATAAATCCTGCCTCTTATTTGTCTGCCAACCGACCAAATCACTAGCGCCTATTACCTTTTCAAAAATTCAAATCCATCAATTATGGACATTGCCATGGAGACCCACGATCACGGTGTGTCATAGGATTTTTCTCCTGTGTTTAAAGCGCCACCCATGGCAAGACGTCTCGCCCTGATCCTAGTGTGTCGCAATCAGTCGACATAAATCATGCACATCGGTTTCCCAATAAGACACCGGGTCGTCATCGATCAAAACATGGTGGGTGGCGTTACGAACTCCGGACAAAAGCAGTAATTAATTAAGTATGTATGGATCATTCGTATCGTACTCCATGTCAATAGCGCGCAGTGCAAACTTGGGTTTAATCAATCACTAAAACGTTAAGGATTCGTTTGGTAGCTTAGTATTTCATAAATCGACGTATTCTAAAACCAAAATATTTTAGCGTCTAGCAAACTAATACCATAGTTTTTCTCCTTTCTCAGTTTTAGAAAAAAGTGGGTCTTTTCTCTTTCTCAAATACTTAAAAAATACCACGTTTTTTAGGATACTTCAGTTTTAAAACCACGGTATTTATTGGATCCAAACACCTAAAGTATTCGATATTTAAGTATTTTCAGAAACTAAAGTATTCTCTAAATGGGCCTAAACTTCATAGTATTACATGTTACTAGATGGACATGCGTGCTTCGTCACGTCACCTACAGTCTATTTGGCAAAGTGTGGTAGGTATATTGTACTCACCGCTAGTTATACTTTTTTGTTTGTGTTACCATAAATTAAATATATGAGCATGTGCGGTGTTAAGTGTTTTAATCAGTAGACAAATGTGTCATTTATGTGTTAGACATGTCTCAAACTGATAGATCTGACCTTAGACGCAAGAAGCGGCCTCTTATTTCATATTAAATCTCATAAGCAATATAGAGGTACCAATGTTTCTTTAAGTAAACAAAAAGATACATCGAGCAAACTTCAAACAAAAATATATCGAGCAATAGACCAAGTTCAGTACCACAAGAAACTGACATGTTACATGATCAAGATAAAAACTAATGACATCAAAACAAGATAACTTATGAAGATCACACGATATCCTTGTTCGACTGTCTCAAAATCGATGTTTGTAACTATTTGGATTGCAGAGATCCAAGGAAAGACACAACTTTTTATTCAATAATTATAAGTGGCTGGATTATTAAATGATTGGTTTAGTCAATATAGAAAATCGTATTACATATATACTAATTCTATGCAGGAGTTATACTTGATATATTCCAAATTATTCACTGGTTCAATAAAATTTAGAAGAGAAGATATTGCTGGAAGTTGCCATGAATCTTTACATAAAAGTAAGATCTAATATGTAATCAAGTTCGATAATTTATGTACATCAAAATAAAATTAGAAGTTATGACATTTCTTTTGGACTCACTTAGTCGATGAAACCCGCTTGTTCATTAATCATAGAGCATGCTCCAAGTCAAGAACACTGAAATTTTTATTAACTCATATAGAAATTGTAGAACGACGTAGAATATGTATCAATTTACACAAGCATCTCATGTATTCTCGAAATATGCAAATATATTGAAAAATCAAATTCAGTTCAGAGCCTAAGAGGGGCCAAAATCAACTTATTCTACTTTGTTTCAGGAATACATAAATTTTAGTTGTTGAAGTGACATGAAACACGGTTGTTTCTCGCAAGGCGCAACCATTTCTCGCCATGTTAGCGCTCCACACTTTTCATTCAATGATTTTTCCATTCGGTTACTATAGATTCTGGGTTCTGACGAATCTCTCTGTGCCGCGTCATCACATGCCTCGCGGGGTTTCTCCTTTTCAATTCCTTTTTTTTCTGCCATTCGTCCCTAATTTGTCCAGTCAAAGTAGTAAGGATGATGCGACATATTCGCATAATCCCACATAGGAGCGTCTCTACCCGCGCTGCCCCCTCTCTCTCACCCTCGTCGTCCCACGTGCTCACCTCCTCCTTATCTTCCTCACCACCGAAAAAGCATGGCAGCAAACGGGTACGCGAGCTCGGGGCCGATGTTGAATCGGTACTGGCAGATTCAAGGCGGGGAAGCAGAGGCGGACGACGCTGGATGCGGGAGCTAGACGAGATGCAGTGGCCTCGTGAGTGGAGGGACGGCGGGAGCGGATGTGAGAGGGAGATGTCGAGAGCGAAGGGGGCCTCTCCTTTTTAATTTCTTCTTTCTGCCACCCGTCCTTAATTTTTTCAGTCAAAGTAGTGAGGATGATGCGACATCTTCGCGTAGTCCCGCATAGGAGGGTCTCTACCCGCGCCACATCCTCTATCTCACCCCTACTGTCCCACACACTCACCTCCTCCTTATCTTCCTCAACAACCCCAAAGCGTGGCGGCGGACGGGTGCGCGAGGTCAGGGGTGATGTTGAATCGGTAATTGAATAGTTCAAGGCGGGAAAGCAGAGGTGACCGACGCTAGATGCAGGATCTGGACGGGAGACGATGGCCTTGTGCATGGAGGGGGCAGAGGGAGCAGAGGTGATAAGGAGACCTCGGGAGCGGAGGGACAGCACAGGTTGCTGGGGGAGACGGAGGAGGGGAAGGGATGGACGGGAGATCGAGACTCGGGGGCTCGTGTGGAGGGGAGCATGATCGGAGATGGGGGTGGAGGCGGGGACAAGAGGGATCAGCTCGTAAGACTTCGGTCAACACCTGAAACTGCACGGTTGAGATGCAAATTAGACGGAAGATGATCTCATATGGCTCGCTTTTGCTCAGGCTTAAACTATAGTATAATATAATATCTTCTTTTTCCCCATATTTTTAAGGCCATTGAGTGGCAATGTTTGACCAAATCCCCAGCTCACCAAACACCACACTGACAGACAGGCGGAGCCCACAAGACATCCAGACTCCCGTTTCATCGCCGCATCAACCGCACTCGTCAGTAGCCGCCGAGCAGAGGAGCAGAACTGACGAGTGGCCGGCAGGGAGGTCGTGCCGCGTGGGGCGTGCGCCGAGAGTATGCAGCGTCTACTTCCTGCATAGGAGTACTATAAACGGGAAATTCTCCCTGCCTCGCCACCCGAGTTCCACTTCACATCCCAACAGAAACACAAGACCGACCTCTCAGTCTCAGGTTCGCACGGTCAAAAAAGGCGCCGCCCCCTACCGGGCGAGGAGATCGATCGAGCAAGCATGGAGGCCAAGTACGCGGAGCTGCGGCGCGCAGTGGAGGAGACGGCGGCGGTGGACGGGCACGCGCACAACCTCGTCGCCGCGGACTCCTCCTTCCCCTTCCTCCGCTGCTTCTCCGAGGCTGAAGGCGACGCGCTCGCCTTCGCGCCCCACTCCCTCTCCTTCAAGGTACGACAATCGCGAACTCCACTCTGCTTGCTTATCCGCTCCCCAGGGCGCCGGCGGCTTTGACGGCGCCCCTCGCGTGGGTGACTTGCAAAATTTAGCTATCAGTCGTCGCTGTAGTAGTGAAGACTGGAGTGCGTGATAGATTGTGTCGGCCATGGAGTTGGGGCATCCTACTCCTATTTTGTGCTCCAGGATTTTGTTTTAGACTAATGAATTATTACGAGTTTTTTGTGAATGGAACAAAATATCCCAGGTTATTATGATTCCGTCCTGTGTAGTAGTACTAGTGGGATGGAGTAATTCCGAACGGCGGCCACAGCTGGTGGTTTTGGACGGCACTGATGAAAAGGAGTCTATGACACCATCTTCATCCGTCCGTTACTAATGACTGGCGGTATCAGCAGAATATGCGGATGAACACGTTCGTCTTTTTCTTTAACCACCAGCTATATGCCTGCTTGTGCGGTGGTGGTGCCGTGCAGTGGACCTTTTGCCCTGCAGCAAGGTCCATTCCAGGGATGGGCTGGGGCCTGGGGGAGGCGAGTGTAATTTTAATGGCACGCTGCTAGGCCCATGGGGAGGTGCTGGGGTTAACTGGCATGGTTCTTCCTTTTCAACTTATATCATGTGATGTGGGCCATATTTGGTGGTCAGTGCTCTGTCTGTCTTTTGAGGCACTTGCAGCTTTCTGTGGTTCAAAATGCTCTTACATTCTTCGTTTCTTGAATGGGAATTAATGTCCTTCTTCTTCTGTCTAACAATACGAGTGTTTTTCCACTTGCTTATTCCATGGTTACTTTACTGCATGGTATCCAAAGGGTAGAGCATCTCATGACATCCTTGCAATGTCACGATTGCAGAGAAGCCTCAAGGACATTGCTGAGTTGTACAAATGTGAAGCCTCGCTTGAGAAGGTGGAGGAGTTCAGAAAGGCCCAGGGGCTGTCATCTATCACTTCAAAATGCTTCCAAGCTGCCAATATATCCGCCATCCTCATGGATGATGGCATACAGTTTGATAGAATGCTTGAGCTGGAGTCCCACAAGGATTTTGTTCCCACGGTTGGCAGAGTTCTGAGAATCGAGTGGCTGGCGGAAACTATCATCAATGATGTGAGTGCGCTTTTCTGTATTGTTTGTTGATTCTAATAAATGGTAAATGACATCTGTAAATCTTTTATGCACAAAATAGTCATCCACATTTTGTTTTCTTTCAAAATGTTAATTGACCTACATGACATTTGGAGCCTCAGATAACAGATCAATAACCGTAGTTGGCTCAGACATCAGTATGTCAATGTATTTTCAGTGCCTCTGTTAGCTTGGAGACAGATTTCATCGAGTGGTCGTTGGCTCAGACACAACAGAAAGGAGTGTCCACGCTCATCCTCCTAGCTGCCTGACTGATCTGGAAGACACACAATGCATGTGTCTTCAACAGCAGCCGCCTGGTAGTGCAATGCCAAGTCCATCTGATTATGTCTAAGGCTAGTTTTTTTTTTTGAATATCTGAGGCTAGGGTTTGGTGTGAGGACGGGACGCTTTGCTGCTGAGAGCTCTTCTGCCTCCTTAGGGGCATGTCCTCGTGTGGCATGCTGCGTGTTCACCTTCTCTAAGGCTAGGGCTTATTTTCATTCTATCAATGTGTGGATACGCTTTTTGTTGTTCTCTCGAAAAAAAGTACATCTGTTAACTTGTCTAAATATTTTCAAGTAAACCTTCATAATTAAATATTGACAAAACTAATTGCTACTTTCAGGATTCGTTCAGTGGATCAAGCTGGACGTTGGATTCATTCAGTGAAACTTTTCTGTCAAAACTCAAATCATATCCTCCAGAGTTTCTGTTGACAGATTGGACGAATTTTGGTTTGTTATCTGCATGGGTATCCTTAACTAATTTATTACAGTTGCCACTACAATTGTTGGCCTGAAAAGCATAGCCGCATACAGAAGTGGCTTACATATTGATCCATGCGTTAGTAAGACAGACGCAGAGGATGGTCTTCGTAAGGAGCTAGCAGGTAAACATATTTTATTCTGTGGGGTGGGAGAAATGTCTAAATAGATAAAACATGTTACCACTTATGATTGTAAGATCAATTTTATGCTTATCCTCCATACTTTTCAGGTCAAAAACCTTTCCGGATTACAAATAAGAGCTTGATCGACTATCTATTTACTTGCAGTCTTGAAATTGCAGTGTTGTTTCACTTACCAATGCAGATTCACACAGGGTAATGGCTACATTTTACATTTTTTTGGAGTAATTTTTTGTTAGGTCAATTTCAGCATGTCTCCTACATAATTTCAGCTTTGGAGATAAAGACCTAGACTTACGAAAATGCAACCCTCTGCATATGCGTTGTGTTCTTGAGGATGAAAGATTCGCTAATTGCCAACTAGTTCTTTTACATGCTTCTTATCCATTTTCCAAAGAAGCATCCTATCTTGCATCTGTTTACTCCCAGGTTGGAGTCTTATCTTTATACAATTATTTTTCCATTATGTTTAATTTATGTTAACCAACATAAACAAACCAAAAACAGGTCTATCTTGATTTTGGTTTGGCAATCCCAAAACTTAGTGTTCAAGGAATGACATCATCACTTAAAGAGCTTCTGGAGCTAGCTCCCATAAAGAAGGTACCATGTCTGTCTTCTGAAGAATTATTTCTGTAAAAGCTGGAGATTCGTATTCGTTATTGGGAAAACACATTTTGCTTCGTGTTAGAAGGTGCAGAAGATCTGAACTAAATATTATTCTTCCATAACTATATGTTAGGTTATTTTCGATCTTTTTTAAGATGATATCCGGTTTGAGAACCTCTCTTTCCTATTTTGCTCTTATGATGCATCTAATTTTACTTGTGTTAGTCTTGTGTGTAATAATTACTGTTAAGTTTCCTTTGTAATAATTCACTTTGCAAGTATCTTGAGGCAGGTTACATTGTCACTTATGTATGTTCATTCTCATTTCTTTTGTAACTTCTGGCGATACTACGTCAATGATATTTTTATTTGTTAATTATTTGCAGGTCATGTTTAGTACAGATGGATATGCTTTTCCAGAGACATACTATCTAGGTAAAATCATCTGTCTTACATACTTTAGAAGATGATTAAAGACCATTATATGTCAGTATGAACGTTAGATATCTTTCAGAAATCAAAACAAACTTTTGCATCAATAATAAATAGAAGAATAGAAAGTTTTGGTCCTTCTTGTACATATATATGCTCATTAAAATTTGTAGTGCATACAGTGAAAGTTACCCCAAAGCACAGAGCGCTTCCAGAGTGTGCATGTAGTTATACAATGAAAGTTACCCCAAAGCACAGAGAGCTTCCAGAGTGTGCATGTAGTTATTGATTTTATGCGATAATTTATAGCTTGTGCTGATTCACAGGTGCAAGAAGGGCACGCGATGTTGTTTACCGTGTCCTTTCAGCTGCATGTGAAGATGGTGATCTTTGCATTCAGGAAGCAATCGATGCAGTTGAGAACATCTTTAGGAGAAATGCATTGGATCTGTACAAGTTGAACGTTGCCAAGGGGTCAGTCCATCATAAAACTACGATAACTGACACTAGGATACCAACATCTTGTGTTGAGCGAGATGTGCTCTTTGTTCGGATTGTCTGGAATGATGCTTCAGGTCAACATAGATGCCGTGTAAGCACATCTTTCCAAGCACATGCTGCATTGTTAACATGATGTACTATGCAGACCCAATAGTTAGCATGAACAAATTTGAAGATTGCCTACAAGCTGTTCCATTCCAATAGATGGTCAATGTAATACTTGTGAAACTACTAAATAATTGCATGGTGTAGGATGTGCATGCTTGTGACTTTGTGTAGACGATCATCTTACCTACCCGAGCAATCTTATAATTGCTAATATCATAACAAATGTTGAGAAAATAGAACTTCACTTTCAGGTTGTGCCAGCTGGAAGATTTTATGAGATTGCAAAGAATAAGGGTGTTGGCCTGACTTTTGCATCAATGGGGATGACTTCCTTTTGTGATGGCCCAGCTGATGGGACAAACCTTACTGGCGTAGGCGAGATCAGGCTGATGCCAGATATGTCAACAATTTTGAGGCTCCCATGGTAAACTTGATTCATTTAATGTCTTGTCAGTACTTATTTCTATTGAGCCATCCATTGCAACTTCGCTTATCTTTCACTATTTTGTCTTTGGACTTGGAATCTTGTTTCTCTCACGCACATCCACCCACACCCAAATCATATGCATATTAACTTTATTTTTTGTGTATATTCAACAAAGAATATCATGATGGTTCTATTAGTAATTACTTATTGTTGTCATTATCGAAAAAAAATACTTGGTATTGTATTATTAAATAGATATCTGGTTCCTGAGTCCTGACAACCTTAGAAGTTAAAGAAATCTTACAATCACACAACTAGTATTCTATTTGAATAGTTTCTTGTTTGTGGACAATAGATTCTGCCAACTTATTAAGGCACCATTAAAGTAATGGTAATTCACTCCTTTTGCAAGGTCAAGACGTGAGGAAATGGTGATGGCTGACATGCAAATAAGGCCAGGAGAAGCCTGGCAATACTGTCCTAGATATGCTTTAAGAAAAGTCACAAAAGTTCTGCTGGATGAATTCAATGTGGTAAGAATAAACCCATCATTTTTCCTACATAACTTTGTGAAGACCATTTACCGTCTTGTCAGTTCCTTAGGTGCATTTATTTTCGTATTCGTGCTTTGTTGTTTGTTCCCTGTAGACAATGAAGGCAGGTTTCGAGAATGAATTTTATCTCCGGAGAAAATTAGTAAGGTACTTTTCCCCGAGGAGCCCGACTCTGAGTACGATATATCCTGTTAAAGGCTGTGTGTTATTTATGTGACCAAATTTACAAAAAAACTGTGACAGTGAGGGACATGAGAGTTGGGTTCCATACGATAAGAGCAGTTACTGCTCAACTTCATCTTTTGATGGTGCCTCATCTATACTACAAGAAGTATATTCTTCTCTTAAAGAAGCAGACATTGTGGTAGAGCAGGTACGAAGTGTATTTACCGCCAAAAAACATGCCAAGACTTGTGGTGTTTGATATCAAATTCTTTACCTTTTGATTATATGTCATGATTTAGTGATTGATTGTTTTTCTGTGTTTACATCTACTTTCTCTCCAAAATAAAATAAAATAAAAGCTGCATGCTGAATCTGGAAAAGGGCAGTTCGAGGTAGCCTTGAAGTATGTGCTGTGCACTCTTGCAGCTGACAATCTGATATATGCTCGTGAGATTATTAAATCAGTTGCTCGAAAGCATGAGTTGATAGCAACGTTCCTTCCAAAGTAAGTTCATGCATCAACATGTAATATTCAACTTCCATGTCGTTTCAATTTTCTATTATCTGCATACAAGTCATCCTATTGGAAAGTGGAGTCCAACACCTTTCTTCAACACTTTGTGATCATAAGTGAAACAACTGTAAAGGGGAGTTAATTCTCTTAGCACATCAAACAATATCTATCTACACTTTGTTTTTTGTCAGTAGCATGTTGTTAAGTATGAATACTATTGTGTATACTGTTTTGTGTTATCAGGAGATTATAACTCGCTACGCAGTGTTGCCAGGCAACATTATTGGCTTTAAAACAGTTACATTTTATTTAAAACATAATCGAAACGAGCTACCCCAATGTTTTACTCTGACACTATATGTAAATGTTGGGTTTTTACCAATACCAAACCACCAATTACGTATGAGTTTGAAAAAACGTCAATCATGTGAAACTTACCTTTCTAGTACCTGATGCTTTGTTCTGCTGGACACAGACCTGACCTGAATGATATTGGATCTGGTTCCCATGTGCATCTGAGTTTATGGAAGAATGATCAGAATGTTTTTATGGGATCAAATGAATACAATTACCATGGAATGTCAAATGTTGGAGAACAGTTCCTTGCTGGAGTATATCATCATCTTCCATCAATCTTGGCATTTACAGCTCCTCACCCTAACAGGTAATATCTTCCAGCAAAGTAAGAATGCATCTTAATTGATAGCTAAATTTGGTACTCCGTATTTGTTTCTTGATTAAGCTTCTTGTTGCTTACAGGATGTCAATGTATTTGTATCCTAAACTTATGATTTACATAAAAATGTCGAACACTGAAGTACCCATCTTAATGATCCTTGGCTTCTCTGTATGTAGCTATGATCGGATCCAGCCAAACACATGGAGTGGAGCCTATCTATGCTGGGGGAAAGAGAATCGGGAGGCTCCATTGAGAACCGCATGCCCACCTGGTGTGCCCCTCGATATGGTCAGTAACTTTGAAATTAAATCGTTTGATGGGTGCGCAAATCCGCACTTGGGACTTGCTGCTATTGTTGCTGCAGGGATTGATGGACTGAGGAGAGGCCTTAAGTTGCCTGAACCAATTGGTATGATTTTTTAACTGCTTATATTTTTGTCGTTCTCTCGGAGAATTACTGATATTTGGCCTGCTACTATGTTGTCTGAAAATGCTCCTGGAAAGAGCATGTTATGTTTTTTTTCCGAGAAAACGCAAAGGACCTTTGCGCTTTATTTCATTGAACAGGTAGAGCAGTTTTACATCCTCCTAGGAGGCCTTTTTACAAGCAGGGATACATGTAAATTAGTGAACATCCCAGGTGGTCGGGAGCACAACGCGAAGCCCACGCGCGCCGGCTCGAGCCTAGAGCCTTCCCTCTTTTTTTTTGAAACAATCACCGGGGGAGAGGATCCCCACCTGATTATATTACTCCAGAAGATCAACAACAGGTTTCATGAGCGTTATGAAGAGAGGTGAAGTGAAGAGAGGTGAAGTCGTGAAGAGAGAGGTAGTCACGCCACAAGCCGGCGTGACTTTTTTGAGCCAAATCCCTACAACGATGCGACCATAGAGTGATGTCATAGAGTGGTGTCGTTCACAGTTTTGGAAATAGTTACATAAGAGGATTGATCAACGTTTCTAAACACCATACTGTTTCTAGCATCCCAAATTTTCCAAAGAATGACGAGAGTGATAGAGGGCCAAACAGAGGAGTGAAGCTAAGCAGGAACCGGAGTAGTCCACAAGTCGGAGAAGTCCTTGAAGGCCGGTAGAACATTGATTTTATTCCATATCTCCTGCGCGTGAGGGCAGATGAAGAAGAGGTGATCTCTACTTTCCATGGTGTGGCCGCACCTAGGACAAGTCGCATAGCCAATTGTAGTCTTTTTTGTGCAGATTCTCCCGCGTGTTGACGTGTTGAGTCTATCCAGGGAGAGAAGCCAACCGAAGATCTTCACCTTTTGGGGGACGAAGGACTTCCATAGACTCCCATACGTAGACCAGGTGGTGGCTCTGGAGCTGAGTCGAGAGGGCAGCATAAGCACTCTTAGTAGAGAAGCTGGAACCGTCGAGCTTCGATGATCAGTCGTACCTGAAAGCTACACATCCTGCAACAAGACACGAAGAGACAAGAGCTCGCTAGCAGCGGCCGAGGTTAGCCTGTTAGGAATGTCAGATTCGATCTCACCCTGCAGAACCGTTGAAACTAATATATGTGGTTTAGTATGGTGTGAGAAGATGGCAGGGAAGGCAGTAGCTAAGGGCTCAGGAAGGAGCCACCTATCGAACAAAAAAAAGTACTTTGGGGCGTGGATTGAGGGTCTTTCTCCCTCGAAGACGCACGCGTTTCTGTGTTTCCAGATCATCCAAGGGATGAGAGATGTGGTGGCGAGCCCTTTGCGCATCTCCTCGGGAGTGTTGGGCTTGGCTTGCAGCCACCAGTCCATGATCGATGGCTCTTGGTCGGGCGGTCTGGCTATCATCCGGAGCCAGGCAAGCATCTCGTGCCAGGCTTGGCGGGCGATTGGGCAACCAAGGAGTAGGTGTCGGATCGTCTCAGGAGCCTGGTCACAAAGCGGGCATCTGAGATGGTGCTAGAGTCCACGGTGCGCCAGGCGCTCAATCGTCCAACATCGATCCAGGTAGGCCAGCCAGTGGAAGAATTTCACCTTAGGCGGCGCCCAGCTCTTCCAGATCAGCTTCCAGGAGTAACAAATGTTGATTCGTGGAAGGTGGCAAGGTAGCAGGAGCGTGCTGAGTAGGTTCCATCCAGTGTCCCCTTCCACTGGAGCTGATCTTGGGCATCCGTGAGTGTTGTGCCTTGCAAGATTCTCCAGAGTTGGATGTATTGTCCGATCTCGTGTAAACCAATTGTGCCATGAATGTCCCAAGCCCAGCTGTTGGCGTGCAGTCCTTGTGCCACCATTCTGATTTTGCGCCTTCACTTGGGTATGCATTTGTACAAGTCCGGTGCGATCTTGCTGATCGACTCACCGTTGATCCAATGATCCTCCTAGAACAGCGCTTTGCGCTTTGAGGCCGTTGCTGACCATCATGGTGGTGGAGACATGGAACAACGCACGTTCTTCCGAGGAGAACTGCAGGTCCATACCACTCTAGGCCCAGTTGTCGTCGGTGCTGGAAAGCCAGAGCCATCGTAGTCTGAGCGCTAGGCCTTGCCGTTCGATGTAGGGTACGCCGAGGCCACCAAGAGAGGTGGGGTGGCTGACTCGACTCCAATTGACGTGGCAGTGGCCGCCGTTGGTATTTCTATGCTTGGCTCAAAGGAACCCATGTTAGATGCTAGTGATCCGCTTGAGCGTTTTCTTCGAGGGCTCGTAGGCGATCAGCTGGTGGACAGGGATGGCGCTGAGGACGGATTTGATCATGGCAAGGCGTCCTGCTCAGAGGATGGATTTGATCATGGCAAGGCATCCTACTCGCTGCATCAGCCCTGCTTTCCATGTAGGGAGCCTGCTCGCGATCCCGTCGACGAGCATGTTAGGCAAACCGAATATGCCCTAATACCTGCCATCACTAGTGCTGGATTTTGTTATTACTCAGGCCATTATGGTTAGGATTTCTGGGATCGTTTCCATGTATACTTGTGTAATCTGCCTATAAATACAAGATACCAAAGCCTATAAATACAAGATACCAAAGCCTATAAATACAAGATACCAAAGACCCACGATTGTGTGGTCAATTCTCCCATTCTCTCTCTCTACCATGGTATCAGCCAAATGATTCTCTGCTTCCTCCATCACCTACCGCCGCTGCCCTAGGGTTGCGCGCACCCCCTCCCCTTCTCCCTCGGCCGCCGCCGCCCCACTCCACCCCCACGCCACCCTATGGGCTTCGGCTACCACCATCCAGAACATCAAAAGCTTGATCCCTATCACCCTCGATCTCAAAGCCTCCAACTACACCAAGTGGTGGAACTTGCTCACCATCGTTGTCACGCAATTCGCCCTCGCGGACCACCTCAACATGCCAATCCCCTCGGTCGATGAGGAGTTGCTGCGGATGGACTCCATGGTCCTCCGATGGCTATACGACTCCATCACCCCCGACATCACTGACATGACCACCGCCTTCGCCAAATAACAGGCCCGCACGGGCTACCTCGGGCAGAAGTTCCGAAACATCAAGCAAGGGGATAAGAGCATCACCGCCTACTGCCTCGAGCAAAAGATGGCCACCGATGCCCTCGCCGACGTCAACGCGCCGGTCTCCGACGACACCCTAGTGTGGAACACCATCAAGGGTCTCAATGACCACTACAAGGACATTGGGAACCTTGCTCCTCTCCTCACGCCATCCCCTTCCTTCCTTCAATTTCACAACATGCTTCTTCTACAGGAACTCAAGCCCTCCCCACGGTCAAGCTCGTCATCGCCCGCGGTCTTCTACACCACCCCTCCTGCTGGGGGTCCTCGCGGTCCTGCGCCTCCACCGCAGCCCTACGCCACACGCCCTGGCTTCGGCGCCATCGTGCCCTATGGCGCTCCCACCGGCAACGGTTCGGGTCACTACCGTGGGAAGAAGAAGCAGCGGCAGACCGCCCCGTCATCCCCAGCGTACAACACCCCTAGACCGGTGCCATCCACATGTACCCGATGATGGGCCAAGGCGGCCCCCACGCCGGCCTCCTTGGGCCACAGCCTCCGCCCCACCCCCACCTCACCGCCTCGCCCTCCTGCCCAGGGCTACGTGGCCATTCCCACCCCGTTGCCCGCCCCTCCATCGCCCATGGCATACACCTACACCGGCTACCCCAACTACGGCGCCCCCGCGACACCGACTTGGGATCCATCCACCCTCGCGAGCTACTTCAACACCATGAGTCTGCAAGCTCCCTCAGAGTGGATCATGGACACTGGAGGCTCTGCTCACATGTCCTCAGACGCCGGTAACCTAAAGTCCCTTTCTTCTAATCCTCCACATAAACATATTATGGTCGGAGATGGTTCCTCTATTCCTACATCTCACTATGGCCATACATCTCTCCATGCTTCATCTCGTCGTCTTACTCTTTGTGATGTCCTTGTTACTCCATGCATAGTTAAAAATCTGATTTATGTTCGTTAGTTTACTCATGGCAACCTATGATTTGTTGAGTTTGACCCTTGGGGTTTTTCTGTGAAGGACCTTAGGATGGGAGCCATGATTCTCAGGTGCAGTAGCTCGGGTGACCTCTACCCGACCACCTCCTTGCGCATGCACTCACCGCCACAGCAACAACAACAACCCAGATTTCCAAAGTTTGAGGGCAAGGAAGACCCGCTTATCTGGCTGAATCGTTTCGAGCATTTTTTTGGGGGACAACGCATGGATGAAGCATTCAAAGTTTGGCTGGCGGCCTATCATATGGTGAGCGTAGCTCAAGAGTGGTATATGCATCTGGAGCGCGATGAGGGTATGCCATCATGGCCTAGGTTTAAAGAATGTTGTAACCTACGCTTTGGGCCACCAATCCGGAGCAATCCTCTTGGCGAGGTTGCAAGGATGTGGAAATCCGGCATAGTGACCCAATACGCGGAGAAATTATGTCCCTGCTTGCTCACAATGACCCCTTGTCGACAAAGCAGCAGGTTCAACTATTTACGTCAGGTCTCTGACTTGCTCCGAGTGGATGTTGAGATGCAAAAGCCACTGGACCTTCAAGTCGCCATGAGTCTGGCACACTCATATGAACAGCGGGCTGCTATCATAGCAGCAGCCTCTAACGAGAAGTCATCCACGGCCATCGGACAACAGCAAGGTATGTCATTGAATCATATGTCCTTGAATCGCACTGTTCCAGTTGGTGAAGAACAGACGATCCGAAGACTGACAGCCACAGAGATGGCAGAGAGAAGGGAAAAGGGATTGTGCTTCAACTGTGACGAAAAATCCTCTACCTTGAAGTGATTCATGACGTCGAGGAGGAAGATCCACCATGAATTACAGCTCGAGGACGAGTTGTGTCTGAATGAGGGGAGTTGTGTTGTGGCGTCAGTAGTATAGGTCAATTACTGCGTAAATTACGTAGTAG
This sequence comes from Avena eriantha, assembly GCA_910589775.1. Taxonomy (NCBI): domain Eukaryota; kingdom Viridiplantae; phylum Streptophyta; class Magnoliopsida; order Poales; family Poaceae; genus Avena; species Avena eriantha. The sequence goes on along the minus strand of OU342744.1, from coordinate 179,342,330 downwards.
TCTATCCGTACAAGTTATTTTGTGTCATAGTCAAATAAGAGTCCTAGTTGAATACTACTGCTAGTCCTAGTCCTCCTATAAGAGGATGTGTATCCCGTGTCTTTTGGTCAAGCAATATACAAAAGTATCTCTCTACCTTATATGCTCCCCCGATCCAATCTACTTATCTAATCTCCCAATCCCTTGCTTCTTGTCGCCTCAACCACGGCACCTACCCGACACCGCCAGCCATGGCCTCCGGTGAACTATCCATACAACCTCTGAAGTAAACGACACAACGCTACATGCCAACAACCAAGCAAATTAGCGGCTGTGCTATGCCTAATGCTCAAGTCTGGACAAAATACAATGCAAGACTCCTTCCATGCTGCCCTGATGGGATTCAAGTGTTGTTACACAGTAGAAAAGAATGGAACAAAAGTTCAAAAACTGAAGTCCAACTGGAAGTGGGCTCGTATGAATACAAAACAGTTAATTTTTTTATACCTTATACTAAACAAGAAACCAAATATTGTTGGACTTGTGTAGATTAACATACAACATAAATAAGAAACAGCCAGTATCTATCTTCTATATATAAGGAGTAAAAAAAAGAAGTTACAGTTTTGTTATCCCAAACTAAATGGAGAATGGGGCAGTAACCTAGTGGTTGGGTTGCAGTTGGCACATCCCAGCGACCAGAGTTCGATCCTTATCAAGGATGAATTTTCGGAATTCTCACGCTGACCTGCTTCTACTATATCAAAAAAGTGTCTAGTTAGTCTTAGCACTGTTTCATTTTTTGAAAACTAAATGATCTTAAGGTTAGCTAGCATGTAAACTTTAAACTTTGTACAGTCCTAATATTTTTTTGATAAAGGGCGCTTTTATTAACTGCCAATGTTTACATCAAGACGATACAAATCAATCAAAGAAGGCCAACTTTGTACAGTTGTAATATCTAACAAACAAATTTTTGATAAAATTCTTACAGTAGGCCCGTTGAGTAAAGAGGAGGGAAGATAAATAGTTTGTCTTCCTTCAAAAGCTTACCAAGTGTTCAGATGAGCGATGACGATAGGATTCAGTTTCTGAAACAGTTTCTGAAATCAAACGCTATCAAATCAAGGTCAGAAATAACTTGAAATAAAGTGTAGAAATATTCACAAACCGTCTTTGGAGCCTCTCAGATAACTCTTATGTCAGCTTCCTAACATTTTCCTGTCAAGCTAGGGCAGGAACAATGACTCACATGTCAACCTTCATGAAGCTCTGGACGACAAAAAACCGAGACGTACCAACATAGAAATAGTTGGTCTACAACCAAGGTATATATTGCTCAATTATAGAAAGTCAAACAATCAACAACCGAAAGATTGAGTGGATTGCTTAAAAGAGCAGCCTCAATCCAGCAGGACATCTGGTGAGGCAGCTGATTGCTTCAGCGAGTGCAGGTGCAGCAGTAGGAGACGAGCCTGCTCCACGCGGCTGAATTCCTCTTGATCATATTCCTTCTCTTCCCAGCAGCGGTCGTGTCTCTGACAGTTATGTCACGGAGTCTCGTCCATGCGGCCGAGTGTAGCCAGCCCACATGACGACCTCCTTGCGCATCTCGCCCAATTGCATCATCAACCTCAGAAAATCGGCCTCCTAGAAGGGTAATTCAGCGCCAGAGGCTTGGAATCGAGAAGAAGAAGTCGCAGCCTCGCTGCATGGCAAGGTCGGGAATCCGCCTCGGCCATCTCCATGTCGCCGCCGGGGTACCCAGGCCACAGCATCCTCCTCAACCGAGCCGCTGATGCTAGGGCTCGGGACATAGCTCGTGCTCGCCGCGCCTGCGCAGCTCCGTGTCTGCCTCCGTGCTCACCCCGCTCGGCGGCTGGAAGGCCCGGATCTCGGTGGAGGTCACTAAAAGGTGCAGTTTTACCATAATTCCTAGAGTGGCCAACCGAAAGGATTAATAAATAAACATCTATTCAGTATATATCTAGGAAAATATGTTTGCGCAATCAAAACTGAAACAGAGCAGGTATTATCAGCTGTCCTCGTAATAATACCTGAAACTCAGTTCATCTATCAGTCATGAATCACTCAAACAAATACTTTGCAATAACATGACATGCGCATCTTATGTTTATTGCTCCACAAATCCATTAGCAACAGTAGCTGCAACGGAAAGAAGAGCAGGAGCAGATATCCCATCATAGTCCAGCTACACCTGGTTTTATATGTCTGGATTTGTATTCTTTTCTATTGACTAGCTTTTGGTTTCCTCTCGAAGAGTGTCTTATGTCATAATGTGTCTTATTGTCTCTTGCAGAATCAAATCCTGCAGATTATGCTTCAAAACTCAAAAGGCTGCCACAGGACTTGCTGGAATCTGTAGAATCACTGGCTGCAGACAAAACTTTGCATGAACTAATCGGTGATAGGCTTATCACAGCCATTATTGCTGTACGAAAGGTCAGTTCTTAAGTCATGTCCTTCATAGTATTATAAAACTCACGCGTGCCTGACTTTTCTGCCATGTTTGATTTTTTTTCAGGCTGAGATTGATCACTACTCGAAGAATCCAGGGGCATTTGACGATCTCATTCACCGTTACTAATATGAAATGCTTGTTTCAGGACCACCTTTTTTTCTGAGTGTTCCATTAAGTCATGGCTAGATCTTTTCAGGACCAATTTTCTGCCATGTTTGATGTTGTCCCGGTGTTTAATCTCATGACTGAACTTGCTGTTCTCAGTGTGTTTTCAGATAATAATAAAGTCTCCAAAGATACGATATCTGGCACTCAGCAAATTCTTTCCCTGGCAGAAAATCCTAACAGAAAAAAACAAAACTATAACTCTTTTTTGTCTCCTGTTATCTGTGGACATGTATTGTAATAAACAAAAATGACATGAACTCGGGTAAATAACAAAGGTTATGTCTGCCCTTTTTGAGAATCCTTCTTTCCGAAAAATAATCTACTTCCTCGGTCTCAGAATAGATGTCGCAAATTTGTTCAATTTTAGATGTATCTAGACTATTTAGTGTCTATCTCCGTTTCAAAATAGATGTCGTAAATTTGTCTAAATTTGAATGGATCTTAGTCTAGATACACCTAAAATTAGGTAAACTTGCGACATCTATTTTGAGACCGCGGGAGTAGATAATTTACTTACTCTATTGAAAAAATCCAAAAAGTTTATTCCATCAACGAACACGGTGGAAGATGTTGAGAACCTCACAGCTGCTAAGGGCTCGGCAGAGTAACATATTGGAATCAAACGTAGGAACAAGAATCTGATATCAATTTGTTGTACTAGGATTAAGTCAAATAATGCTTCCATTTTCACTATCATGTGAACTCCTGGCTAGAAAACGTTGGCCTCTTCGGTGTCCGTGGCTGAGTGCTGAGAAAGGTTCTCGTGTCATCCAGGTGCCCGTCAAGGGCTACTGTATCTTGTTTGCTGAGAAAGAGTAAAATCCACCAACCGTACCTGAATTTGCCCGGTCATCGATCTTAGATATACGGATTTACCGTCACTAAATACGATTGCTGTCTCATTACAGCAATGTATTTGTCGACATGGCACTGAGTGGACCCGTCTATCAGCCCCTTAAGCACTCAAAAGCTATTTTTGAAAGCGGGTGCACCTTTTATTTTGGGCATTGCTGAGCGCTGCATAAAAGACGCGTGGCGCGCGGCTCCAACTGTCACAGACTCTTCAACACGCCCTTTTCCCCTTCCACTGTTTCTCTGCCGTCAGAGCGCACCGCTTCGCCGTCCCACCATGCCCACGCCACCGTCGGGATGCCACCACGCCGGTCGATCTCGGGGTAGCACGGCGTCCGCACGCGTCCCACCGGTAAACTACTACACCGAGATCCACAACGGCGACGAGCCCATCGGCCGCAGCACATTCGAGCCGCGCACGAGGCAGCGCGCGTACGACGCGGTAGCGTGGCGGCTCAGGCACCCGCACGCCTCGATGAACTTCCACGACGTGTGTATGCGCGAGCAAGACGTGGTGCTCGCGCTACCGCCGCGCATCATCACCTAGGAGGAGTGTGCCCGGCAACGCGCCCTAGAGCGCCGCCTTCTCATCGCCAAGTGGTACGAGTGCGCCCGGATCGAGTGGGCGCAGCGGTTCCCGGAGGACGTCGCCGCCGAGAGGCAGTACTACGCCAACCAGAGGCAGTTTGTTTTTCTGCACTGGTTTATTCATTTTCTGCACTATTTTGTTTATTTTCTGCACAATCTATTTCGTGTACTATGTAATATATGCACTATGTATAAATATATGTATTAGAGTTTATTTCCTGTTCTATAAAAAAATTAGCCTATTTTCTATATCTTAAGGAGGTGCTACTTCTGTGCAAATTGTGTTCGAGGCGCTGTATTTAGCGTACCTGCTAGGGGGAACTTTATTATATGTTGATCCAAATTTTATAAAGTAAAGGCCAACTTCTAACGGAGCGGAGCCTCGTCGGATCGTTGATGACCTAGGTTACCACCGCTATATAAACCTTTTGTAAGCCGCCAGTTGGAATAAGTTAAAAATACTTTGTAGAATTTGGATCAACATATAACAAACTCCACCTTGAGACAAAATTCCTTTTTGTAGCATCAACAGTAATCATCTCTCTGAACAAACAAAGAAAACACTTTCGGCACCAACAACCACTCAGGCTAAGCAGCTATACCAACTAAGCTTGAGCATAGTTCAAACTTAGCAACAGGAACATGCTTTGTCATCATATCAGCAGGATTATCATGAGCGTTATCTTGCATACCTTTAGCGTACCTTGTGCAACAACATCACGAACATAATGGTACTTGATATCAATATGCTTTGTTCTCTCATGGAACATATGATCCTTAGTAAGGTAAATATTACTTTGACTGTCACAGAACAGGTTAATGCAAGAATCATCCTGACAAAGCTCAGCATACAAACCTTTCAACCAAGCAGACTCTTTGCAAGCTTCAGCAACAGTCATATATTCTACTTCGGTTGTAGATAGAGCAACAACTGGTTGCAGCGTTGCCTTCCAACTCACGACACATCCACCTACCGTGAACACATAACATGTGAGGGACCTCCTCTTATCCAAGTCGGCAGCAAAATCTGAATCCACATAGCCTGCGAGTCCCCTGTCAGTCTTACCAAACTTCAAGCAAGCGTTGGATGTGCCACGGAGGTACCTGAAAATCCACTGAACAACTTTACAATGTTCTTTATCAGGATTAGCTATGTAACGACTCACCAAACTCATAGCATAGGATAAATCAGGGCGAGAACAAACCATGGCATATATCAAGGAACCAACATCACTAGAATAAGGAACTCGAGATATGTACTCAATATCTTCATCAGAACTAGGACATTGCAATGCTGAAAATTTAAAGTGAGGAGCAAAAGGAGTACTAACTGACTTTGCATCATGCATATTAAAATGTTCAAGAACTTTCTCAACGTAACTTTGCTGACTAAGAAACAACAACCTAGATTTTCTGTCCCGTTTAATTTCCATACCTAGGATTTTCTTAGCAGCACCAAGATCTTTCATCTCAAATTCACTACTTAGGTGTGCCTTCAAAGTAGTGATTTCTTTCATGCTCTTGGCAGCAATTAACATACATCGACACATAACAGCAAGTATATAGATGATCCATCAACAAACTTAATATAAACACAGCTATCAAATTGAGACCTCTTAAAACCTTGTGAGATCATAAATGAATCAAACCTTTTGTACCACTGTCTTGGAGATTGCTTCAAACCATAAAGCGACCTCTTCAATTTGCACACAAAATCCTCTTTTCCAGGAACTATGAACCCTTCAGGTTGGTCCATGTAAATCTCCTCCTCCAGTTCACCATGCAGAAAAGCAGTCTTTACATCTAGCTGCTCAAGCTCAAGATCATGCATAGCAACAATACCAAAGAAAGTACGAATAGAGCTATGCTTCACAATCGGAGACAAAACATCATTATAGTCAATACCTGGAATCTGGCTAAAACTTTTTGCTACTAACCTTGCCTTAAACCTTGGAGGCTCATTAGGAGACAAACCTTCCTTTCTCTTGTATATCCACTTACAGCAGACAGCCTTCTTCTGTTTAGGCAAGCGCACAACTTCCCATGTGCCATTCTCATCAAGCGATTGCATCTTTTCTTGCATAGCAGAAACCCACTTCTCGCGGTCAACGGATGCAACAGCCTCATTGTATGTAGCAGGTTCAGTATCATGCTCCACCTGTTCAGCACAACTCAAAGCATAATGAGCAAGATTACACTCTTCAATCAAACGACGAGGTGGAACTATGTTACGCCTTGGTCTATCAGCAGCAATAGATTCCTGTGGCTGCTGCAAAACAGTAGGTGAGTGCTGAACAATATTATCATCAATATTTTCCTCATGAGTATCATCAATGCCAACATTATTATTATCAACAGATTTCTATAGGTGCTCTACCTGCACACGAACTCCCTCCTCTCCAATAGCAACATGAGAGGGATCTGATGGCATGCTGTCATGATACATAACGGATTCATTGAAAACAACATTCCTACTCAACAAAATCTTTTTAGTTTCAGGATTCCATAGTTTATATGCCTTAACTCCTAAACCATAACCAAGGAATATGCACTTGACAACTCTAGGCTCTAACTTTCCATTATCAACATGAGCATAAGCAGTGCAACCAAAAACTCTCAACTATGAATAATTAGCAGGCGAACCTGACCATACCTCAATGGGAGTTTTCTTCTCAAGTGGAATAGAAGATGACCTATTGATGAGGTAACACAATGTGTTGGCTGCTTCAGCCCAGAAACATCTATGCATACCTGTATGGGATAACATACAGCGAGCCCTCGAGATGATGGTTTTGTTCATGCGCTCAGCCACGCCATTCTGCTGAGGAGTGTAAGGGATGGTGTGGTGCCTGATCATACCATCATTACTGCAAAACTCATCAAACTCATTAGAACAGAATTCCATACCATTGTCAGTACGTAGTACCTCTACCTTCTTTTCAGTTTGCTTTTCTATCATAATTTTCCACTTCTTAAAAACATCAAAAACATCAGATTTATGTTTCAGAAAATAAGGCCACACATTTCTTGAGTATTCATCAATAATAGTAAGCATGTAATTAGCACCACCAATAGATGTCTTACAGAAAGGCCCACATACATCAACATGCACATAATCTAAAATGCCTTTGGTGGTATGAACGGAAGCATTGAACTTAACTCTTTTGTGCTTACCAAAAACGCAGTGCTCACAGAACTCAAACTTACCCAAGTTGCAACCATCAATCAGCTCTCTCTTAACCAACTCTGCCATGCCATGTTCGCTCATATGCCCAAGACACATATGTCATAGATTTTTTACCACAATCATCAGAATCATTAGAAGTAACAGCACCAACAATACCAGGAAAAGTGCTACCTCTAAGAACACATAACTTAGCAGAATTCATATCACCTATCATGTGAATAAGAGAGCCTTTCGATACCTTTAACAACCTACGCCCACCGGCGTACTTGTATCCATCAACGTCCATGGTACTCAGGGAGATCAGATTTCTGGCCATGCTTGGTATGTGCTTCACCTCATTCAACGTTCACGTCACGCCATCATGTGTCTTGATCTTAACAGATCCAACTTCGACAATATGGCATGGGTTGTCATTCCCCACACGTACAAAATCTCCAGTTCGCATAGACTCATATGAACTGAACCAATCTTTGTTACAACAAATATGAAACGAACATGCAATATCAAGTATCCATTCATCATCGCGAGAAGCACAAGCAGCAAAAACGGCTAAACATTCACTGTCAGAATTATCACCAGAAACAACAGCAGCCTTACCATTACCTTGATCCTTATCTTTCGGTTGGTAAGTTCCGTTCCTTTTCTCCTTATTCTGCAGCTTCCAACAATCATCAATAACATGATTAGATTTCTTACAATACCTGCAGAACTTGTCCTTTCCCTTGGACTTCGAACGACTTCTGCCGTCTTTGCTCTTATCTCGGTTGCCATGGTTGTTAAATCTCTGCTCGGTCCTGCCACGAACCTGCAGAGCTTCAGCCTAAGAAGATGCCCCATCTTCCTGCACCATAGATTTCATCTTTTCCCTCTGTTTGAGGGCATCTTGCACTTCATCAAGGGTTATCTTATCACGGCTCAACAACATTATATCACGAAAGTGAGTATAAGAACTAGGCAGCGAGCATAAGAGTAATAGAGCTAGATCCTCATCATCATATTTTACTTCCATAGATTGCAAATCAGAAATAATCTCTCTGAAAAGAGATAAGTGATTCAGTACCGATCCACCTTCTTGCAATCTATGCGAGAACAACTTCATCTTCACATGCATCTTACTGGTTAGATCCTTTGACATGTAGATCGATTCCAGTTTCCCCCAAAGGGCAACAACAGATTTCTCTGTCAAGACTTCTTGCAAAATATTATTGGATAGATGAAGTTGAATCATAGACAAAGCCTTACGGTCCTTCCGCTTCTATTCGTCAGACCAGATCTTAGCATCCTTTTCCCCGAATCCATCCAGCGCATCATCCAGATCTGAAGTTTGGGCAAGAATCGCCCGCATCTTCACCTACCACAAGCAGAATATTATGGAGTAGTCCAGCTGCGGTAGGTCGAACTTCAATGACGACATGTTGCAAAGCCTAGATTAGAACCTGGGACTCTGATACCACTTGTTAGCTTTACGACAATCAAATAACGAAGAACGAAAATAAAATCGCAGCAAAGGGGACACAGATTTAACGTGGAAAACCCTCTGCAACAAAGAGAGGGGAAAACCACGGGCGCCAGCCAGCGAAACTTCACTATAACGGAGAGTGTTTACACAACGCCAGGGATTTCACAGATGCAACTTATCCTAGCCGGTGGCTTAAAAGAGGTATATATATCGACCCAAGCCTCCGGCGACGGGCCTCGCTCCGCTCCGTCAGAAGTTGGCATTTACTTTGTAGAATTTGGATCAACATATAACAACCTTTGCTGGTGATTTTTTTATCGTTCTTCGTCATTTGATTGCCGCAAAGCTAACAAACTTTTGCTACTTTTAGCGCGCCGAATATAGCACTTCCGGTGGAGAAGAAGCCAGCACTGCACGCACTGTACCGAATTTTAGGGCGCTGAGCGATAGCGCGACTGATGGAGCTGCTCTAACAAGCAAGGCTACAAAAATATTATATATGAATCTGATTGTGAGGTGCTGTTTAGTTGTGGAAGAAGAGGACGTCGGAGAGGTTCTTGATAGCACATATCATCGGCGGGGTAGAAGAGCTGTGTTTTTCTGTCAAGTTTTTTGATTTTCAGTTTGTTGGGCGCACAGCTAATGTCATGGCACATGAGTGTGCACATTACGTGTGTGATTTATGCAACAGAGTCAGTTTCGCTAGATGTAATTCCAGATTTTCTTTCTTAGTCATGGCCTTCATACTAACTGTACAAACTTGGTTTTGAATTAATAAAGTGTGTGGTTTTGTTAAAAAAGACAGCTGACGCCTAGCATTTGATTTGTTTTTATCAGAGCATCTCTACCGGACCGCTTAAAAGTCCCGAAATCTAAAAATAAACGCTAGCTTGCGGTTTCGATCGTAAAAAGTAGCCAGACCAGACATCGCAAACGGGGTCGGCCCTTAATTTTTTTTAAGAGGGCCATCAAAAACACCTCCTGCCCCAAGGCCTTTGTAACACCCTAGAATCGGCCCTATGAAAGTTTTAGCCCTTTCCGCCAAACCCGCATAGAAACGATTCAAGAACGCCCACCAGGCACTTTCGTGCGGGTGGATAACGAAGTAATACCATTACACAACAGTCCTCGATGGGACCCACAGAACATATATATATACAACATGACTCCAAGAGTCAAGAATACAGATATACAGTACAAAGATCCAAATCACCTTGAAAACGATACAGCGTCCGAGTACGGACAAGATGCAAATTGGGCTAAGAGCCCTGAAGAATAACCAATGGCGTCCATAACCCTGCCCAGGCCAAGCCGGAAGGGTAACCCTGCTAACGACGTCGATCTCAAACCTGCTAAAACAAAAGGGGTGCCGACAAAGGGCAAAGGAAAAAGAGGAGCATCAGTACAGAGGCCAGTACACGGCGAGGCCAGAATTCAGCGGCTCTCGCCTACATAGGTATGGTGGACTGAAGCGGCAGCGCAGCAGCACTAAACAACCTATAGAGACTTTGTGAAACTGGCGGCTATTAGAGAGGGATAAGAAAGACCTATTCGGATCCAACCTGAGACTACGCCAAACATACCCATCCTGGTATTTCCCCCTCGAGACCAAACGAGGAAGTCAGACCGAGGAACTCACACGGTTAGCAATTTTACTCATTCCGTTTTACTTGCAGCACTTACTATTCAGATATAGATAGCATGAGTCGTTCTGAAGCATAAGTAGTGGGTCGTTTTAATTACCATTCCGTTGTAGTTGGAACATTTACTAGTCAGATATAATTGTCCTGAGGAATCCCAAACCCAGCAGTTGTTGACACTTTTATCACATTCCATTGGAGTTGCAATACTTACTAGGCAGGTATATCAGAACACGATACGACCAAGATCCACCAATTGTTGGCATTTTTAATATCCATTCGGTTATAATTGAGCTGATTACTAGTCACATATTAAGTCAAATTTATAACACTACTTTAGTTATGCTTGTCTATGATTGAGATACTGTGCTCCAAGTCGTCCATAACCGCGGACACGGCTTTCAGAAAGTTTTACCCTGCAGGGGTGCACAAATAGCAACACACACTCGATCAACCTCGGAAAAACCAACTCAAAACCCAACGAGGCTTTCACGACAAAGCAATCACAGGATTGATAAAATATTTCAGGGGGGCACCCCACTAAGCTACCCGCAACGAAGTTGGCCGGCTCCGAGACGGACCCAGGGTTTGTGACAATGGCTGTAAACGACTGGGAACCCGAAAGTGTGACTGGGCTTGTCGATACCGTGAAAACATTCCACGTTCCAAAATAGTACATGTGTTCCACGCACAATCTTAAATAAAGCAGTAAAGCATCGCATAAGTACAGGAGAGTAATAAAGCCCCAAACTACTCGTGGCTCCAAGAAATAGAAATGAATCAAGCTCTGGCTCAGGGGGGTCCACGGCCTCCCGGATGTGGATAGTGCGAAAAATCAAGGAACAGGTATCAAGTACTCGGGGTCCTACGGGACACAAGTGAGCATGGAAGAACCAAATAACATCTATTGCCCACCGATGCCTCTGCATTAGTTATATCTAGCAATTTAATAGTTGTTTTTAAAGTCATGACCATCTCCACCAATAAATGTCTACCAGCATTCCAACAACTGTGGTACTTGACAACACGAGATCGCACATGAGCAAGCAACTACGACTCGCAAGGCCAGCTATCTACCAAACACAGGTAATTGGAGGTGTCCAAGTCAATGCACGGGATGTAACTGGTACGGAACACCAAAGCATCGCGACACGGATAACAATAGATCAACAGGAGGAAGTAAAGACTATAAATGCAAAATAGGTAGAAGGGGGAGAGATGCTCGCCTGGGAAACACTGCCGAAGGTTCATATCCGGAGAACTTGTCGACACTCGCATCCACTCATCGGCCTAATCCGCGAAGAAGCAAACACTAGAAGAAACACCGGATGCAATATTTAATACTACGGCAGAAGATCAGGCATGCTTATGATATGATGCATGGCATGGCACAGATGCGGTGCAACTAGGCAATATTAAGCGGAACCGGGGTCCCGACAATTAATTAAGCGGTTCAAGTTATTTAGAACCCCTGTAATTTAAATGTTGTCTTAACAAGGCAGATCATGGTATCGGGCTACATAAATTTAAATGAAGTCCGGAATAAGACTAGAATAGCCCGCATACAGACTCCATATTTAATTATTAGGTGAGTCGACTAAATACCCCCAAACCACATGATGTGGTGCGAATATAAACCATTTAATACGCAACAAGTGATAATGTCATATTATAAAAATAATGGGGGTCTCGGATAGGGAATCACATTAGGGTTCGGCGAACTTGGGCTCCGAGGGGTTCGGGGTCGGTCTCGGGGTTCGACGGGGGAACGGTTCGACGGGATCTATCTCGGACAACGGAAGGAGAGCTTGGCGTTCCGGGAAGAAGGACTTGGCGTCGGGGCGCATCGGATTTGCCCTGGTCGGTGTCGATCTTGTCATCGCGAAGATCTTGTCGGGTCCGTGTATCGGGATGAAGAACTTGGCGTTCCAAAGGAGATATTGCGGTTCTGGTGGAGATCTTGACGCTCCGGGCCGAAAATCCTCGGCTTCGGTTCCATGTCGACGGTCTTGGTGTCTGGGGATCTCGACAAACTTGGCGTCTGGTACTCGGATGTCGGTGCGGGAAGGAGCTCTTGCCGATGGTCTCCGGGTTCAGCGGATTTGATCTCATGTGGACGACCTAGGGGTTCCAGCTTCTTACGTTGGCACCGGTACAGGGAAGTCTCCGCATCGAAGATCTTGGCAGGCCCTGATCTAGTCGGTCTACACGGACAACACTAATCCGCAGCAGCCCAACTTGGTCAGGAAACACCGTGACACTGGATCAAAATGCCCATGAGCTAGGATCCGAGAGACACCTGCAGGAGACCCAAGAATAAAATATAGAGGGCATGGTAGCAGCTGTCGAGCACGGGAAGAGAAAAACCAACGCCCGGGGAGACGGCAACCGACGGAGGAAGGCACCACGGGGCCGGGCTTGTGCGTCCTGGGACGGGCCGATGGTGGCCTTGGAGGCATAGGATGCCGGCGGCGGAGGAAGGCAGGGAGGCGGAGGCGACATCGAGGGGAGGTCGAGGTGGGCTCCACGGCGGAGGACCCGGCAGGCGGCAGAGAGGTCCCGCGAGGAGAGGCGCCCGCGGCTGGCTCGAACTCGGGCTAGGGACGCTGCTCACAGACGGGGACGACGAGGAGGAGGTGGCCGCGGGAGGCGCAGGCGGTCGGCGGGGTCTCGGCGAGGCGCGCGAGGGGGCTGCAGGAAGGGTCGAGGAGGCGTGCGCAGGGCCTCACGCGGGCGGGCCTGGCGACGATGGGGCGCGGACGAGGGGGACAGAGGCGATGGCGGGGAGGGCCGGCGAGGTGGGGGCCCGAGGTGGTGCGGCTGTTTGGGGTGGCCGCTGGCGGGCACGGAGAGGCTCGGTGGCGGGAAACAGTGGGCCGGTGGTGGCGGAGCTTGGCGACCTTGGGGAGAAGGGCTCGGGGACGCGGCGAGCGGCGATGCGCAGGTCGCCGGCAAGGCGAACGGTAGCGCTCTGGGATGATGCAAGGGAAGCCGAGGCCGGTGGAGCATTAGCTCGGGGCGGCGGGGTCGTGCGTCGATGGGAGGCAGGGACGAAGCAGGCGGCGACGTGGGTCGAGCAAGGGAGGAGAGGACGACGCGGGGGTTGATGGGAGGCGATAAGGTCGAGGCCGGCTGTCGGTGTCCAGGGGTGGGCCAGGGTGTGGGAGAGCGGGCCGGCCTGGCGTGTCGGTCGGCCAGGTGGGCGTTGGCGGGAAAACGAGAGGAGGGGAGAGAGATGTGGCGGCGGACAGGAGGGAAAAGGTGGGGAGGTGGTAGGCGGGTGTTGGGGCAGGTGTGGTGGCTGTGTGAGGGAAGAGAGATGAGGTGGAGGGGGTTCGGTGAGGTGGAGGGAGGGGATTGGTCAGGGTGAGGTGGAGGGAGGCTGGGTAGGATAGGATTGGGTAGATTAGGGATTAGACAGGCTGGTTTTGGGTAATTTTGGGGGTGGCCGGCTGGGTCGGAGCGGCCTGGTTTGGCTGCCCCCTAAAAATAAAATAAATATTTTATTATTTAAAACGGGGCTTTTGAAATCCGTTTGTAGACGAAACAAAATATTCCGGAGACCCGGGTTTTAATTTGAATAAAGACGGGAATATTTAGAAAACAAAACTAGGCGTTTCTAAAATAGTTTTAGACAAATCCATGCATGATGATGACGATGCTCAAATGCAATGTGGCATGATGACATGAGCATGTGGTCATGATGATGCAATGCACAAAGACACAGCGATTTTCTAGTAGTGATTTTAGCGGGATGCCACAATTCGACACCAATAACAATGGATCTCGCCCTCGAGATCCGCCTCATGGTACAGAAAGGAAGCCGATAACCTGAATCTTCTCGCTTCGTGTAGATCCTCGCGACACCGCTAACAAGATTGTTGCTCCATCTTGAAATCGGTGACACCACCAACAAGGGGTCGTGGTCCATGATCGTCGAGAACACTCTAGAAAACAAAGGACGAAGGTAAAGGTATCCACAAATAAAGCCACCTCTAACTTCGATAGAAAAAGAACCGATGCATTCTCATCCACTTCAACGTACACAAGCAAATAGAATGAGTAGTCGGCATGGGGGCCAATCCATCACGCACCCAAACTATTACTCCGCACAATCAGTAGAAAAGCGTGCAACCATTCTCGGAATCAGACTGAAGATCTCGACAATCGAGGTTCGGAACAAAGGGGTGATGCGGCTCTGCATCGGATCTGGCGTAGAGGATGTCATCACGTCGGAAAACACCGGAAGGCAAAACAAGGAACAAAGAGAAGTCCAACAGATGAAGGATTCCTCGGATAGCACGAAGACCGGATGTAGAAGCACCATTACCAAAGAAGGAAGCGAAACCCTGAAGGTACAACGGAAACCCAACCACGAGAAATCCTGGACTCGAAGAAAAGATAAGAGAGCAGATTCAAAACACGCTGAGGTAAGAGGAGAATAGTAGAGGGGTAAGGAGTAAAACAGACCTAATGAGATCTATCCAACCGATTTTGCAAAATAGTTTTGACACTCTACTTCGGCCGTTAGCTAGGTTATCCTACAGACTGGACTTGTGGGGTATCGCAACTGCTGAGCTCTGATACCACTCTGTAACACCCTAGAATCGGCCCTATGCAAGTTTTAGCCCTTTCCGCCAAACCCACATAGAAACGATTCAAGGACGCCCACCGGGCACTTTCATGTGGGTGGATAACGAAGTAATACCATTACACAACAGTCCTCGATGGGACCCACAGAACATATATATATATATATATATATATATATATATAACACGACTCCAAGAGTCAAGAATACAGATATATAGTACAAAGATCCAAATCACCTTGAAAACGATACAGCGTCCGAGTATGGACAAAATGCAAATTGGGCTAAGAGCCCTAAATAATAACCAATGGCGTCCATAACCCTGCCCAGGCCAAGCCGGAAGGGTAACCCTGCTAACGACGTTGATCTCAAACCTGCTAAAACAAAAGGGGTGCTGACAAAGGGCAAAGGAAAAAGAGGAGCGTTAGTACTGAGGCCAGTACACGGCGAGGCTAGAATTCAGCGGCTCTCGCCTACATAGGTATGGTGGATTGAAGCGGTAGCACAGCAGCACTAAACAACCTATAGAGACTTTGTGAAACTGGCGGCTATTAGAGAGGGATAAGAAAGACCTATTCGGATCCAACCTGAGACTACGCCAAACATACCCATCCTGGTATTTCCCCCTCGAGACCAAACGAGGAAGTCCGACCGAGGAACTCACACGGTTGGCAATTTTACTCATTCCGTTTTAGTTGCAGCACTTACTATTCAGATATAGATAGCATGAGTCGTTCTGAAGCATAAGTAGTAGGCCGTTTTAATTACCATTCCGTTGTAGTTGGAACATTTACTAGTCAGATATAATTGTCCTGAGGAATCCCAAACCCAGCAGTTGTTGACACTTTTATCACATTCCATTGGAGTTGCAATACTTACTAGGCAGGTATATCAGAACACGATACGACCAAGATCCACCAGTTGTTGGCATTTTTAATATCCATTCGGTTATAATTGAGCTGATTACTAGTCACATATTAAGTCAAATTTATAACACTACTTTAGTTATGCTTGTCTATGATTGAGATACTGTGCTCCAAGTCGTCCATAACCGCGGACACGGCTTTTAGAAAGTTTTACCCTGCAGGGGTGCACAAATAGCAACACACACTCGATCAACCTCGGAAAAACCAACTCAAAACCCAACGAGGCTTTCACGACAAAGCAATCACAGGATTGATAAAATATTTCAGGGGGGCACCCCACTAAGCTACCCGCAACGAAGTTGGCCGGCTCCGAGACGGACCCAGGGTTTGTGACAATGGCTGTAAACGACTGGGAACCCGAAAGTGTGACTGGGCTTGTCGATACCGTGAAAACATTCCACGTTCCAAAATAGTACATGTGCTCCACGCACAATCTTAAATAAAGCAGTAAAGCATCGCATAAGTACAGGAGAGTAATAAAGCCCCAAACTACTTTTGGCCCCAAGAAATAGAAATGAATCAAGCTCTGGCTCAGGGGGGTCCACGGCCTCCTGGATGTGGATAGTGCGAAAAATCAGTGAACAGGTATCAAGTACTCGGGGTCCTCTGGGACACAAGTGAGCGTGGAAGAACCAAATAACATCTATTGTGCACTGATGCCTCTGCATTAGTTATATCTAGCAATTTAATAGTTGTTTTTAAAGTCATGACCATCTCCACCAATAAATATCTACCAGCATTCCAACAACTATGGTACTTGACAACACGAGATCGCACATGAGCAAGCAACTACGACTCGCAAGGCCAGCTATCTACCAAACACAGGTAATAGGAGGTGTCCAAGGCAATATAGAGGCTGCATGGGATGTAACTGGTACGGAACACCAAAGCATCGCGACACGGATAGCAATAGATCAACAGGAGGAAGTAAAGACTATAAATGCAAAATAGGTAGAAGGGGGAGAGATGCTCGCCTGGGAAACACTGCCGAAGGTTCATATCCGGAGAACTTGTCGACACTCGCATGCACTCATCGGCCTAATCCACGAAGAAGCAAACACTAGAAGAAACACCGGATGCAATATTTAATACTACGGCAGAAGATCCAGCATGCTTATGATATGATGCATGGCATGGCACAGATGCGGTGCAACTAGGCAATATTAAGCGGAACCGGGGTCCCGACAATTAATTAAGCGGTTCAAGTTATTTAGAACCCCTGTAATTTAAATGTTGTCTTAACAAGGCAGATCATGGTATCGGGCTACATAAATTTAAATGAAGTCCGGAATAAGACTAGAATAGCCCGCATACAGACTCCATATTTAATTATTAGGTGAGTCGACTAAATACCCCCAAACCACATGATGTGATGCGAATATAAACCATTTAATACGCAACAAGTGATAATGTCATATTATAAAAATAATGGGGGTCTCGGATAGGGAATCACATTAGGGTTCGGCGAACTTGGGCTCCGAGGGGTTCGGGGTCGGTCTCAGGGTTCGACGGGGGAACGGTTCGACGGGATCTGTCTCGGACAACGGAAGGAGAGCTTGGCGTTCCGGGAAGAAGGACTTGGCGTCGGGGCGCATCGGATTTGCCCTGGTCGGTGTCGATCTTGTCATCGCGAAGATCTTGTCGGGTCCGTGTATCGGGATGAAGAACTTGGCGTTCCAAAGGAGATATTGCGGTTCTGGTGGAGATCTTGACGCTCCGGGCCGAAAATCCTCGGCTTCGGTTCCATGTCGACGGTCTTGGTGTCTGGGGATCTCGACAAACTTGGCGTCTGGTACTCGGATGTCGGTGCGGGAAGGAGCTCTTGCCGATGGTCTCCGGGTTCAGCGGATTTGATCTCATGTGGACGACCTAGGGGTTCCAGCTTCTTACGTTGGCACCGGTACAGGGAAGTCTCCGCATCGAAGATCTTGGCAGGCCTTGATCTAGTCGGTCTACACGGACAACACTAATCCGCAGCAGCCCAACTTGGTCAGGAAACACCGTGACACTGGATCAAAATGCCCATGAGCTAGGATCCGAGAGACACCTGCAGGAGACCCAAGAATAAAATATAGAGGGCATGGTAGCAGCTGTCGAGCACGGGAAGAGAAAAACCAACGCCCGGGGAGACGGCAACCGACGGAGGAAGGCACCACGGGGCCAGGCTTGTGCGTCCTAGGACGGGCCGATGGTGGCCTTGGAGGCATAGGATGCCGGCGGCGGAGGAAGGCAGGGAGGCGGAGGCGACATCGAGGGGAGGTCGAGGTGGGCTCCACGGCGGAGGACCCGGCAGGCGGCAGAGAGGTCCCACGAGGAGAGGCGCCCGCGGCTGGCTCGAGCTCGGGCTAGGGACGCTGCTCACAGACGGGGACGACGAGGAGGAGGTGGCCGCGGGAGGCGCAGGCGGTCGGCGGGGTCTCGGCGAGGCGCGCGAGGGGCCTGCAGGGAGGGTCGAGGAGGCGTGCGCAGGGCCTCACGCGGGCGGGCCTGGCGACGATGGGGCGCGGACGAGGGGGACAGAGGCGATGGCGGGGAGGGCCAGCGAGGTGGGGGCCCGCGGTAGCGTGGCTGTTCGGGGTGGCCGTTGGCGGGCACGGAGAGGCTCGGTGGCGGGAAACAGAGGGCCGGTGGTGGCGGAGCTTGGCGACCTCAGGGAGAGGGGCTCGGGGACGCGGCAAGCGGCGATGCGCAGGTCGCCGGCGAGGCGAACAGCAGCGCTCTGGGAAGATGCGAGGGAAGCCGAGGCCGGCGGAGCATCGGCTCGAGGCGGCGGGGTCGTGCGCTGATGGGAGGCGGGGACGAAGCAGGCGGCGACGTGGGTCGAGCAAGGGAGGAGAGGACGACGCGGGGGTTGATGGGAGGCGATAAGGTCGAGGCCAGCTATCGGTGTCCAGGGGTGGGCCAGGGTGTGGGAGAGTGGGCCAGCCTGGCGTGTCGGTCGACCAGGTGGGCGTTGGGCGGGAAAACGAGAGGAGGGGAGAGAGATGTGGCGGCGGACAGGAGGGAAAAGGTGGGGAGGTGGCAGGCGGTTGTTGGGGCAGGTGTGGTGGCTGTGTGAGGGAAGAGAGATGAGGTGGAGGGGGTTCGGTGAGGTGGAGGGAGGGGATTGGTCAGGGTGAGGTGGAGGGAGGCTGGGTAGGATAGGATTGGGTAGATTAGGGATTAGACAGGCTGGTTTTGGGTAATTTTGGGGATGGTCGGAGCGGCCTGGTTTGGCTGCCCCCTAAAAATAAAATAAATATTTTATTATTTAAAACGGGGCTTTTGAAATCCGTTTGTAGACGAAACAAAATATTCCGGAGACCCGGGTTTTAATTTGAATAAAGAAGAGAATATTTAGAAAACAAAACTAGGCGTTTCTAAAATAGTTTTAGACAAATCCATGCATGATGATGACGATGCTCAAATGCAATGTGGCATGATGACATGAGCATGTGGTCATGATGATGCAATGCACAAAAACACAGCGATTTTCTAGTAGTGATTTTAGCGGGATGCCACAGCCTTAGATTCAAGGTTTTCGACTTCGAACTGAGGCCGACCTGACGGTTCCCCATATATCACTAGAAACCCTGGCGGGGGAGGGGGACATTTGAACCAGCGCCGAACTCGTTCCCCTCCTCCCACCACCAACCGCCGCTGCCGCGCTCGGCCGCCGATTCCTCCCACGAAGAAGCCCTCCGGTGCCCGCCGGTGCCCGCCCCTACCGTTTCCCACACGCGGTAGGCCAGAGGTCGCCGCGCGACGGAGATCCCGCTCGCCAATTCAGACAGGGGCCATGGAACAAGATACCATCTGATGAACTCTCCATTGATTTAGATACATAGCTTCATACATAGATAAAATGAAGGCCTAAAGGTAATCCTAATCGACTATGCCACTTTCGCTAGCGTTATTGCCATCTTCGTAATCGACGCCATCCTCCGCGTCGCTGTCCTCCTCCTCCGTGTCAGAATCGATGTCAACGATCCCGGCGGCCTCCGCCATCCTCATGAATTCTTCATGGCGCGCCCCTTCGATGGTGTAGATCGTACGTCCGGGCACTTCCTACAAGCGCCCCCTCCCTTCAGGGATGCACAGATCTGGGTGGAGCTGCCGCTGGTGAGCACCACACAGCCAAAGCTCCACCTTCCTCTCCTTCTTGAACCGTTTCGGCCAGTACGCGCTCGTGGGCGAGTACCGGGCCATTGCCCACTTTCGCTCTGGCAGTTGGTGGCGACGCTCCTTGGTCTGCATCGTCAATTCATTGCCGCGCAAGAGCGGTGCCATGGGAACACCGGCGTAGCTGAGCTCGAAGCCGGTCGGAAGCCTCATGTGTGCGACGCGAGGATGTTGTAGTGAGCGAACTTCACGACCTCGTAGATATTGAGATTAGGTGCCTCCATGGCGGCGGGATAGGGAAGAGAGACTGGGGGTGGGATGAACTCCCGGTCGCGAGCATATATACACGGAGAAGACGAGGCAACTTCGGGAATCAAAAGAGAATATTCTCTTTTAAGATCATGAATAAGGTTTATGTATCGCTCCAGCCCGAGTGTGCGGAAATAACAGTTTTCTCGATCTGTATACCTCTTTTAAGGATCCGCTAGATATGGTCTTAAAAACGAAGCCATTTTTCTAGCCTTTTTTTAGGGAACACCATGCTTTATTAATTCATAGCAGTGGTACAATCAGCCAATAAGCTATGACTAAGAAACTCCGGGTAACCATCTACCCAAACTGCATCTACAGCACTCTCACATGCATAGCGTGCACACTCATAAGCTACCTTATTAGCTGTTCTACCGACAAAACTAAAATAAAAAACTCAAAAGAAGAGATAAGCTCATCTATCTCACAAAACATGGGAGCTAAGAGAGAGCGCTGGCTGTTCCTCCCTCTCCATAGATTCACCAGTTCTGCGCAATCTGACTCACACGTGACTCATACAAAACCATGTTGTTTTGCAAAAGCAACAACATCTCTAAAGGCCAGAGCTTCAACAGATAGGGGTTCCGAGATGCCATGATAAATGTGACACCAAGCCGCCCTAAAAAACCCGGCATCCCTCGCAACACCTCCACCTCCTGCAATGCCCTGCTCTTCTCTGACTGCACCATCACAGTTCAGCTTAATCACATCTTGCCGTGGGCCATGCCAGGTACACGGTGGTTGGTTAGATCCCACCTTGGGCATCTTCATCTCTAGATAACCGATTCTCTCAGCAATAGACTCCGCTGTTTTGATAGGGTCATATCCTTTATCATCATGAGTCCAACGATTCCTCGAGTCCCAAATTGCTGACATTATCGATATCATTCTCTCCCTCTCCCCTTGACGGAACATAGCATCACATAAGATGTCCATCGCCCAAGTATCAGGGTGCAGGTTCAGTAACTTCAAGTGCAAGATATCGCCAGCTTCTATCCAGAATTTTTTTGCATGCCCGCAATCCATCATTGCATGATATAAAGTTTCTGATGTTGTTTTACATACCAAGCAAGTACTATCTACTCTGACATACCGCCTGGTGAGAGTTGCGTAGTCGGGCACAATGCCTTTCAAAACCCTCCACCAAAAAACTCATACTATTGGTAAAACATCCAACTTCCAAAGTCTTCTCTATTTTTCATCATTTTGCATACTAGAATGGCCAACTCCACTAGTGATCGCTACCTCTCTACTCTCCTTTGCTGACAGAAGATCACGGTAGGCCGATCTAACTGAATAAACCCTAGTTTTCTCGTAGTGCCATGCTAGCCAATCTTCTCCTTCACTCCTCCTAAGAGGGATCTGCAATATCGCTCGGGCATCCGGGGCTATAAATATTTCTTGTATATTCTCAGTCCGCCATTGATGCTGACCGGGATAAATGAGCTCATTGACTATCACCACATATGTATCAATTAACCTGCCCATTGGATGGCTAGAAGCCAACCCAGGGATCCATCGATCACACCATATAGACACAACAGACCCATCACCAATCCATTTTAATAATCCCAGCTCAAGGGAATGCCTTCCTGCAAGGATTGCTCTCCAGGTTTTTCATGTCGTCCTCGCTGGATTAACTGACATAAAGCCACTACTCGGATAGTATCTGCTGCTAAGAACTCGAGCACATAGAGACTGAGGCTGAGTGAGTAACCTCTGTAGCATCCCATCTGTCTAACATCTGTAATGCTACATGGTCTAATAATAAAATGCTACTTCCTACATATAATTGTTGCATCATAATTATATCATGCTCATGTCATCATGCCACCTTGCATTTGAGCATCATATAAAACCTTTTTATTTTGGATCTTGTCTCATATGCATTTATCAATTGTATTTGGTTCTTAATAAATTGTATTTGGTTCTTGATAAATGCTTGATGCCCAAGTTGAGTTGGGGGCATATCTTTTATTTAACTTCACCACCTTTCTTTTTCACCACCCCATAATTCCACCATCCAACTATATGTGAGCTTTGTTTTTGTTTTGGGTTTACCTCTAGCTCATGTGGGTTGGGATGGATCCACTTATAATTCCACATGCTCCCATATATGCATCGTGTTGATTTTCACATTATTGATATGTGGAGAGCCACATGGCCACCTTTGCATGCTATCTGGGTATTTTCCTTGTCTAGCCTCCATATGGGTTGTTTTGGAATATTTGATCATGTATGAATATAATTATGGCTATATACTTGCCTAGTGGAACACACACACTAGCAATTCCATTATATTCATCCATGCTTATTTCTTCCACTCTTGGACATATGGGTTTAATCCAAGCCATGTACCCATTCCTTGTGCATATATCTTCTGTGTGGTACCATTGTTCCATGTCACCTGATACATGATCCCCACATCCCCATCTTACTCTAGTTCTTCTATTTGATGTTTTTAATCAACCTTTCCAACCTTTGTGCTTGGGTTTTATTCAAAATTGAGTGCATGTGACTAGATGGAGCCATGTGAGATTGTCTTTGTTTTCAAAAATATAATGTGGCCTATTTAGAGATCATGCATGGCCCATGCAAGGCCTCTCTCTTCTTCTTCTAACTTGGTTTCTTTTGAATAATTGGGTGGAGTTTGTTTGAAACCAATTGAAACACATGAACCAAATAATTACTTCCTTTTTTTCACTTGTCTTCCACCTTGCCACTCTTTTAGTGGTTTTCTCTTTGTCAAGTATACATGGGATATATTTTGTTTTCACAACATATTACCATGTGCATGAGGTATGTAAGATCATCTCCTCCCACCTGTCTCTCTTTCGTTCCTTTGGTTTTTCCCTTTGTTGGAAATTCCAACTCTCTTTGATGTTCCATATCAACTCCTAAACCCAAACTATCCTAACCTAAGCACAAGCTCTAAACTAAACTCTCTTTAAACCTAGCTATTTTTCCTTTTCTCTCTCTTTATCTAGCTAAACCCTAGCTCAAGCCCTAAACTAAGATCTCCTAAACCCTAGCTACAGCCTCTCCCCATTCCATCCCTCCTACCCTAATCGCCACTCCACCAGGCCGAGCCACCCTAGGCCAGCACCACCTGGCTCTGCCCTAACTGGTCGGGGCTAGACCAAACCCAGCCCGAGCCAATCAAGTCGAACACCCCCTGCCGGTCTAACCTAGCCGAGCCATCCTCCTCTCCCGTTTCTCTCTTCCTTGCTGCCAAGCGTACCCTACCGATCCACACCTGCTCCTTCCTCTGGTTCCAGCCGCTGCTCGAGCCCTGGCCCAACCGAGCCGTGCCAGCACGTGAGAAGAGGGAGAAGAGAAGGTGTCCACCACCGCCTTTCCACCCGAGCCACCCATGTGCCTCTCTCCTTCCTCTGTCCTTATCTACCCCCCTCCTCTGCCTTGTAGCCTCAGATCTCCCCCAGGGCTCTGCCCATCGCCGCCCTCACCACCAAGATCACCACCTGCCGCTACCCCTCTCTCTTCCATCTCTGATCGGACACCGTCGTCATCAGCTCGCCACCGTAGCTAGGAGGAGGCGGGTGTGGAGTTGAGGTGCCAAGGAGATCCCCAGGAGGCTGCCTGTTCCCGTCGTCGAGGAGGAGAAGGACCGGAGCCGGAGACCACCGCGGCGCCCGAAGAAAAATCCTAGACCGCCGGCGTCAGCATCGTCGTCGTCTGCCTGCGCCCCGACCCGATCTGTCACCACCAGTACACCCGCGGTGAGCCGACGCACCCCCCTGAAATCCTCCCCCCGCTCTTCGCTTCCTGTATACACCAATCGTTTCGTCGAGCAACCTCTGTGCACGTTTGCTCGCGTTCGTCTACCCGCCATACTGTCGCAGAACATTATCCTCGCCGCGCAGCAGATCCTAGCAACTAGCCCAGCTAGCCTCAGAGGTAGCCGCCGCCGCGCACGTGCGCCGCGTCGCAAGTTCGATCCCCCGCCGCGCCTGTTTTCCCCGATGTCCGTCAGTTTCGTCAGAAACGGGGAAGAACAACAGTAGGCAGCTGGCCCTTTTGCGGATACCCCCTTGACCGTTTTGTTTCATCCACCCGCAGTCCTTCCCAGGCCCACATGTCATGTGCTGTGGCATTTTTATAAAAAGGCACCCAGACTTTCCTGCGCCTCAACCCGCACTCCCCGTCTGTGCCACGTGGTTGCGCCCTGTTCGCGCGCCCATGTGTGGCCCTGCGAACCGCCGGTCCCACCTGTCAATCGCTCTGGCTGAATACACCCTCGGTGAGAAAAGCCCCACGTAGCCGCTGCGTCCCACCTGCTGCTGAGTCAGCGCTGGGTCCATCTGTCAGCGTCTGCGGCTAGGTTCCCCTCTGTACAAAAATTCCCCGTTTCTTTTCTGTTTAATAAAAACATTTTAGATTTTTATTATATGATTCAAATCCAGAATTGAATAACTTTTAATTGACTTATCCAAATAAAACAAATAATATATGTTTTTGAATTAGAAAAATGGGAGGATTTTTAATATGCCATTCAAAATAATGTTTGGCTATTTTAAATTTTCGAAATTGTTTAATTGCAATAAAAATGCCTTTTCTTAATTAATTAATAACTTTAATTCTATAACTCCAAATTTGACAAATAATATGTCTAAATCGATCAGCGCGACGAGCCCGTTCCATTTATGCATTCCATGTTCTGAATTGGAGCATGCATCATATCAATATTAAAAATCAGAACTGTTTATGGTAATAAAACTTGACCAAATAATTAATAAAATGAGTTGTTCTTGTCCCCACACCTCACCCTTGCCATGCTACATTATTGCCATGTAAATTGTGCATCATTCATCATGGCATGCTTGTTGCTTGTCGCATTCTATTCATACGCTTGTGCACTTTATTTATGTTGGCCCTTGTTTGTTTGTTTTTTCTTTCGAATAGACGCCGAGCAGGGGAATTATCAAGAATCCCAGGAGTACTACCTAGATCCATCTCTCGCTTCAACTGAGCTGCTAGGCAAGCACTACCACATGCTTGCATACATATAGTACCTATTGCTTCTATCTTATTCTTGCATCATAGAGTCGCGATTGCATTAAACTGAATCCCAAATATTGCATGGCCTTTACTTTTAAACCCCACCGAAGCTTGTTGCTCCATCCTATGAGCCATTACTACAGGAGTTGCTTGAGCCTTGCGAGTCGTAGAACTGCGTGTGTAGGGTTTGTGAGTGTCTGATGGTTAACGAGGTACCTAAATAACTTAACCTGAGTAGTAATGGGATAACTAATGAAATAGGCACCGGTGGGCAATACCCGTTATTTGGTTTTTCATGCTCACTTGTGTCCCGTAGGACCCCAAGTACTTGATACCTGTTCCTTGACTATTTGCACTATCCACATATGGGAGACTCTATGAATCCCCCTTTGCTTGAGCTTGATTTGTACTTTATTTCTTGGGGCCACAAAGTAGTTTGGGGCTTTATTACTATCTTGTACTTATGCCATGATTTACCGCTTTATTTATGATTGTGTGTGGAGCACCTGTACGGTTTAGGATTGGCGGAGTGTTTTCGCGGTATCGACAAGTCCAGTCACACTTTCGGGTCCCAGTCGTTTACAGCCATTGGCGCAAACCTTGGGTCCGTCTCGAAGCCGGCCAACTTCGTTGCGGGTAGCTTAATGGGGTGGCCCCCTGAAATGATTTATGAATCCTATGATTGCTTTGTCGTGAAGGCCTTGTTGGGTTTTGATTTGGTTTTTCCGAGGTCGATCATGTGTGTGTTGCTATTTGTGCACCCCTGCAGGGTAAATCTTTCTAAAAGTCGTGTCTGTGGTTATGGACGACTTGGAGCATAGTTTCTCAATCATAGACAAGCATAACTAAAGTACCGTCTTTAATTTGACTAAATATCTGACTAGTAATTAGAGCAATATTCATGGAATGATTAATAAAACTGCCAACGGATGGGTTGTTCGTCCGCTTTCTCATTGGTAAGCGAGAAGGAGGATGGATCTGTTAATTGTACTGTTATAACTGTTTTTCTAATTAACGGACATCCGTCTATCATTGGTTAGGCGTATGGTTAGCGAGTATCTATAGACTTGTTAGTTATTATCTTTTGCTGCAATTGCGTCACCCTAGGTATATGTCCCCTTTAGAGGCATAAAGACTTGCTGAGTACCCCTAGGGTCTCACACGATAAATTGTTTGATTCATATGAATAGGCGTATTCGCAAGATGGATACTGGGTGGAGGAGACAGATGATGTTGGCAACGATCACTCGGTGTAGAGATTCCGGGATGGGGATCCGTGAGATCTGTGGGCGGGTGTGTTTATTTATGTGGCATCTTATGCCGATTTGCTTCTTGTCTGTACTCGGATCTTGTTTCCCGCTTCCGCTTGATACTCTGTTGATTGATGTATGAGGAGTTATCCTACACTATTATATCTATCTAGGATATTTGGATCTTGCCGTATGGCGTTGCAATATTTCTATTTCTTTTAGATGATATGGCTCTGAGAACTGTTGCAAGGTAGCTTGCATAGATACTCACTTGTGTATGTATTTGATCTCTTCGCCTGTTGCCTACGCCGCTCGCTCTTGTTCCGATGTTCTTGGAAGTGGTTAGGGCGGTCGACAGGCCTACACGTGGGTGGCCCTGGGCCTCCGCTGTAAAACCCTTAACCACTTTTGGTTCATCCAGGCTTGAACTTAGAGCATAGGGTCCGAGGTTGTTACAATTGGTATCAGAGCCATCCCGCCCTTCAGGGTCTCAGCCAAATGGTCGTTGTCAGTCTAGAAAATATTTTGGTAGTTATGTATACTAGGAAAAAACAAAACGTGAGAGTAGGACTGCTTCCACTTTTCTTCTTACCCACCCACCCACCCTTTTCTGGTAAGAAAGTGTAATGTTTTCAATCCTCTTCTAAAATTCAAACTAGGATTCACGTGTTCTGGGTTCCGTAGTACCATAGGTTGTGTGAGTGTGCGTGTGTGTGTGTGTGTGTAATTCCTTGTCTATCTGTTGCATCCAACTTGTTATCGCTATCTACCTTTTGGTTATCAACTGTTGGTACATTCCATACCGACAGGCTTTTCTAAACCGACGCGATCTATCTTACTCTTTGTTATCCGACGCTATCTTGTTACGGGTGTTTGTTTTCCATAGTTGCTAATCTTTAGGTTAATCTTAAGAAGGAAGGGGGTTGGGATATGTGTTTTACTTATTCATGTGCGGAGTAATGATTTGAGTGCGGGATGGAGTCGCGACCATACCACTACTTTTATCATTCGCTCTTGTATATCGAATTGGTAGAGTTACTAATCTTGATTTGTTAAGTGTTTTTGTGCCTATAGTGGTATTTTAATGCCGAAATTTGCGGAAAAAATTTCTTTGATAGCTTCGCGTACCACACTCCTTGTTCAGTCGTGTGCGATATGCTTACTATCTTCTAGGTGCTTTGAACTTTGTTGATATCTTAATATCATCTTAGTGATTTGTATCCTTTAATCTTGGTTAATTCCATTTTGGTACTATTTTGGATTATTATTATTCTCCATTATCGTACTAACTTGAGTTTTATATCAATCACAGGATGGCACCACCACGCCGTACTGAGGAGGACATACCACCTGAACTAGGGGCTGCGTTGGCAAGTATTGCAAATGCCTTGGGAACAATGCATCAAAACCAGCAATGCTTTGAAGAAAGTGTTAGGAGGAATGAGTTTGTTCCGCTACCTCCACCTCCCAAGCGAGGAGACATCAAGGGCTTTCTGAAGTTTAACCCGCGCCACTTTGAGGTGTTTGATCAGCCACTGGATGCTGATGATTGGCTTCGTGAGATGTCAAGGTTGTTGATGACTGCTGATGTTCCGGAGCAAGAATGGGTAAAATG
Source organism: Avena eriantha (assembly GCA_910589775.1). Classification (NCBI taxonomy): domain Eukaryota; kingdom Viridiplantae; phylum Streptophyta; class Magnoliopsida; order Poales; family Poaceae; genus Avena; species Avena eriantha. The sequence continues at coordinate 179,314,164 of OU342744.1, read as the reverse complement.
TGCCACCCACCTTCTGAAGGGAGACGCAGCTCTATGGTGGGAGAATTACCTGAAGGCAAACCACTCTGGTTTTCAGCCTAGTTGGGAGCAGTTCACTAGGGCTTTCAAAGAGCAATACCTGTCAGAAATTGTCATGGAAAGGATGAAGGAAGTGTTTCTCAACCTTAAGCAGGGCAATGACAATGTAAATACCTATATCAGAAACTTCATGAATCTTTCTCGGTATGGTGGCGATGAGATCTCTGATCACAAGAAGAAGCAAAAGAGGTTCAGGCAAGGGCTCAATGCATCTATCAAATATGCAATCACTCATGCAAGGCCGTGGTCTTTTTTGGAACTCCAACATACAGCTCTACAGGAAGAAGCCAGTAGGCAAGTGTTCGAGGAGTCCAAGAAACACAGCCGTGGCGTAGCAAGCTCTTCAGCTATGACAGCTCCTTCTAAGCACCACGTGTGGGTTCCTAATACTGCACCGTCGCTTCCGGCTTCACCAAGAACTCCAAGCTACGCAGCAAGGCCACCAAACTCCTTCACCGCTGCTCCTAGGGGCTACAACCACAACTACCCTGGAGCGTCTGGCTGAGTCCCTGGCTACACTGCTCCACGTCCACCTAGTGCTTGTTACACTTGTGGGAACACTGGGCATCAACACTAGAGTTGTCCCATGAACAACAAAGCTCTTCCACCACCACCTCCAAGACCTGTAGCAAGTTCTTCTATGGTTCGTGCACCTCCACCTCGGGCTCTCAACATCAACACCAAGCCCGGGTCCACTGTTGCTCGTGCCAACTGTGTCAACGTCGCTCAAGCTAAACATGCACCTGGAGTTGTGATGGGTACGCTTCCTGTTAACTCAGTCCCTGCACGAGTTTTATTTGATTCTGGTGCATCGCATTCTTTTGTCTCTACAAGTTTTGCTGATGAGAATGGGTTACCTATGGATCCTCTCCCTAAACGTTTAATGGTTCTCTCGCCCGGAGCAACAATGGCATCTTCCAAAATCAGCCATGGCAATCAAATTGAGATTGGTGGTTCTTCGTTCCCGGTTTCCTTAATTATTCTGGGTAATTCTGACATTGATATTATCTTGGGCATGGATTGGTTAACAGCGAATGCAGCTATGATTGATTATGCTGAACGCTCGGTTTCTCTGAAAATTCCTGAAGGCCATATAGTCTATTCTCCAAGTCTGACTCCTGCAATTCAGCTTTTCTCTTTGGCGGCTCGGAATGATGATGCTATGGATGCTATTCAAAGTGTTCCAGTGGTCTGTGAGTTCCCAGATGTTTTTCCCGAAGAGTTACCAGGTATGCCTCCTGACCGAGAGGTTGAGTTTGTGATTGAGCTTGAACCTGGAACCGCTCCTATCTCCAAGCGGCCTTATAAAATGGGTCCTGCTGAGTTGCCTGAACTCAAACTTCAGCTTGATGAACAAGAGAAGTTGGGTTTCATTCAGCACAGCACTTCTTCTTGGGGTAGCCCAACCATCTTTGTAAAGAAGCGAGACCGCACTGATAAACTTTGTGTTGACTATCGGGCTCTCAATGCAAAAACCATCAAGAATAAATATCCCCTTCCGCGGATTAATGATCTCTTCGATCAGCTAGCTGGAGCTGTGGTATTCTCTAAGCTTGACTTGAGAAGTGGATATCATCAAATCAAGATTCGCAAGGAAGATGTTCCCAAAACAGGTTTCACCACCCGCTATGGCCTGTATGAGTACACGGTCATGTCTTTCGGTCTCACCAACGCACCTGCCACCTTCTCGAGGCTTATGAACTCGGTTTTCATGGAGTATCTTGATAAGTTCGTCGTGGTCTATCTGGACGATATTCTAGTCTATTCTAAGTCAAAGGAAGAACATGAAGAACACCTTCGGTGTGTCCTAAACAAGCTTCGTGAGAACCGCCTGTATGCAAAGTTCTCCGAGTGTGAGTTCTGACTGCCTGAAGTCACCTATCTAGGTCATGTCATCTCTGCTAAGGGCATTGCCGTGAACCCAGAAACTGTTCGGACCATTGTTGAGTGGCTTCCACCCAAAAATGTCAAAGAAGTCAGGAGTTTCCTTGGTTTGGCTAGTTACCGTCGTCGCTTCGTTCAGAACTTCTCGAAGATTGCGAAGCCTCTTACCGATCACCTCAAGAAAGGCAAGAAATACCTTTGGCCTCCTACATGTCAAGCTAGCTTTGAAACACTCAAAGAGAAGCTCACTTCCACACCAGTCTTGATTCCTCCAGATACATCAAAGCCTTTCCAGATATCCTGTGACGCCTCCTTGCAAGGATTTGGTGCGGTCCTTATGCAAGAAAAACAAGTTGTTGCTTATCCTCTCGATAGTTGAAGACGCATGAGATCAACTATCCTACACATGACCTCGAACTCGCAGCAGTTGTCTTTGCTTTCAAAGTATGAGGCACTACTTTCTTGGCAACCGTTGTGAGATCTTTTCTGATCACAAGAGTCTGAAGTATATATTCACACAACCTGATCTCAACCTTCGTCAGAGGAGGTGGATTTAAGCAATTAATGATTTCGATCTGACCATCAACTACACTCCTGGTAAAGCTAATGTGATGGTCGATGCTCTCAGCCGAAAAGCTTATGTCAACAATCTCATGGTGGAAGAACAACAACCTCTCTTATGCGAGGAATTCCGCCAGCTCAACCTTGAAATTGTGGATCAAGGGTATCTTCTGAATCTTCTGGCAACCCCTCTCTTGGAAGAAAAAGTTCGCTCCATTCAACTTGGTGATCCTTACACTAAAAACATCATCTCCAAGATTCAGCTTCCGAAGTATGAACCTTTCCACCTTGACGACCAAGGCACTCTATTCTTTAAGCACCGTATGTTCGTTCCGAAGTATCCAGGTTTGAGAGAGCAAGTTCTTAAAGAAGCTCATGATTCTGTTCTTTCTATCCACCCTGGCAGCACTAAGATGTACATGGATCTGAAAACACAATATTGGTGGCCTGGATTGCAACGATATTGTGCCAAGTATGTCTCGGAGTGTGATGTCTGCCGCAGAGTTAAAGCTGTCCATCAGAAACCTTCCGGTCTTCTATAGCCATTGAAGCCTCCGGAATGGAAATGGGAGAAAGTAGAGATGGACTTCATAACTGGGTTTCCAAGGTCGCAGAAAGGCAACAATGCAATCTTTGTTTTCATCGACAGCTTTCTAAAGTGGCTCACTTCTTCCCCATCAAGGAAACAATTTCAGCAATTCAGTTGGCTGAGCTCTATATCAACAAAATTGTCTGTCTGTATGGGGTTCCTCTTGAGATCAGTTCAGACCGTGGAAGCATCTTCACTTCCAAGTTCTGGGGAAGTTTCCAAAATGCTTTGGGAACAAAGTTGAACTTCAGCACTACCTATCACCCTCAGTCGCAAGGACAAGTTGAAAGGATCAATCAGATTCTGGAAGATATGCTCCGTGCTTGCGTCATCTCCTTCGGCATGAAGTGGGAAGAATGCCTTCCTTATGCAGAGTTCTCTTACAACAATAGCTTCCAGAAGAGTCTAAAGATGGCACCATTTGAGGTTCTCTATGGCCGCAAATGCAGAACTCCGATTGGTTGGTCGGGCGCAGGTGAAAGAACATTGTTTGGCCCCGACATTGTAACTCAAGCGGAGGAGAAGGTTCACATCATTCTTGAAAACCTGAAGGTTGCTCAAAGTCGCCAGAAGAGCAACTATGACAAAAAGCACACAGACATGGAGTATGTCCCTGGTGATCTCGTTTACCTTCGTGTCACTCCCATGAGAGGCACGCACCGGTTTGGTATCAAAGGAAAGTTGGCTCCTAGATACATCGGTCCTTTCAAAGTTCGTGGAAGAAGAGGAGAAGTTGCTTATGCTCTTGAGCTCCCTGAAAAACTCAAGGTCCATGATGTTTTCCATATCTCTCAACTCAAGAGGTGCTTCAAGGATCCCGGCAGGACCGTGGACCATGAGCTCATCAATCTCCAAGAAGATCTGTCTTATCAAGAACACCCCACAAAAATCCTAGAAGTCACAGAAAGAAAGACTCGCAACAAGTCTATCAAGTTCTGCAAGGTGCAGTGGTCGCACCATTCCGTTGATGAAGCCACTTGGGAACGCGAGGATGAGCTCCGTGCCAAGTATCCTACCCTCTTCGTGTCTTGTTCTTCCTAGAATCTCGGGGCGAGATTCCTGTTTAGTGGGGGAGAGTTGTAGCATCCCATCTGTCTAACATCTGTAATGCTACATGGTCTAATAATAAAATGCTACTTCCTACATATAATTGTTGCATCATAATTATATCATGCTCATGTCATCATGCCACCTTGCATTTGAGCATCATATAAAACCTTTTTCTTGTGGATCTTATCTCATATGCATTTATCAATTGTATTTGGTTCTTAATAAATTGTATTCGGTTCTTGATAAATGCTTGATGCCCAAGTTGAGTTGGGGGCATATCTTTTATTTAACTCCACCACCTTTCTTTGTCACCACCCCATAATTCCACCATCCAACTATATGTGAGCTTTGTTTTTGTTTTGGGTTTACCTCTAGCTCATGTGGGTTGGGATAGATCCACTTATAATTCCACATGCTCCCATATATGCATCGTGTTGATTTTCACATTATTGATATGTGGAGAGCCACATGGCCACCTTTGCATGCTATCTGGGTATTTTCCTTGTCTAGCCTCCATATGGGTTGTTTCGGAATATTTGATCATGTATGAATATAATTATGGCTATATACTTGCCTAGTGGAACACACACACTAGCACTTCCATTATATTCATCCATGCTTATTTCTTCCACTCTTGGACATATGGGTTTAATCCAAGCCATGTACCCATTCCTTGTGCATATATCTTCTGTGTGGTACCATTGTTCCATGTCACCTGATACATGATCCCCACATCCCCATCTTACTTTAGTTCTTCTATTTGATGTTTTTAATCAACCTTTCCAACCTTTGTGCTTGGGTTTTATTCAAAATTGAGTGCATGTGACTAGATGGAGCCATGTGAGATTGTCTTTGTTTTCACAAATATAATGTGGCCTATTTAGAGATCATGCATGGCCCATGCAAGGCCTCTCTCTTGTTCTTCTAACTTGGTTTCTTTTGAATAACTGGGTGGAGTTTGTTTGAAACCAATTGAAACACATCAACCAAATAATTACTTCCTTTTTTCACTTGTCTTCCACCTTGCCACTCTTTTAGTGGTTTTCTCTTTGTCAAGTATACATGGGATATATTTTGTTTTCACAAAATATTACCATGTGCATGAGGTATGTAAGATCATCTCCTCCCACCTCTCTCTCTTTTGTTCCTTTGGTTTTTCCCTTTGTTGGAAATTCCAACTCTCTTTGATGTTCCATATCAACTCCTAAACCCAAACTATCCTAACCTAAGCACAAGCTCTAAACTAAACTCTCTTTAAACCTAGCTATTTTTCCTTTTCTCTCTCTTTATCTAGCTAAACCCTAGCTCAAGCCCTAAACTAAGATCTCCTAAACCCTAGCTACACCCTCTCCCCATTCCATCCCTCCTACCCTAATCGCCACTCCACCAGCCCGAGCCACCCTAGGCCAGCACCACCTGGCTCTGCCCTAACTGGTCGGGGCTAGACCAAACCCAACCCGAGCCAATCGGGCCGAACACCCCCTGCCGGTCTAACCTAGCCGAGCCATCCTCCTCTCCCGTTTCTCTCTTCCTCATTGCCAAGCGTACCCTACCGATCCACACCTGCTCCTTCCTCTGGTTCCAGCCGCTGCTCGAGCCCTGGCCCAACCGAGTCGTGCCAGCACCTGAGAAGAGGGAGAAGAGAAGGTGGGCACCACCACCTTTCCACCCAAGCCACCCATGTGCCTCTCTCCTTCCTCTGTCCTTATCTACCCCCCCCCCCCCTCCTCTGCCTTGTAGCCTCAGATCTCCCCCAGGGCTCTGCCCATCGCTGCCCTCACCACCAGCCGCTACCCCTCTCTCTTCCATCTCTGATCGGACACCGTCGTCATCAGCTCGCCACCGTAGCTAGGAGGAGGCGGGTGTGGAGTTGAGGTGCCAAGGAGATCCCCAGGAGGCTGCCTGTTCCCGTCGTCGAGGAGGAGAAGGACCGGAGCCGAAGACCACCACCGCGCCCGAAGAATAACCCTACACCGTCGGGCGTCAGCGTCGTCGTCGTCTGCTTGCGCCCCGACCCGATCCGTCACCACCAGTACACCCGCGGTGAGCCGACGCACCCCCCTGAAATCCTCCCCCCGCTCTTCGCTTCCTGTATACACCAATCGTTTCATCGAGCAACCTCTGTGCACGTTTGCTCGCGTTCGTCTACCCGCCATACTGTCGCAGAACATTATCCTCGCCGCGCAGCAGATCCTAGCAACTAGCCCAGCTAGCCTCAGAGGTAGCCGCCGCCGCGCACGTGCGCCGCGTCGCAAGTTCGATCCCCCGCCGCGCCTGTTTTCCCCGATGTCCGTCAGTTTCGTCAGAAACGGGGAAGAACAACAGTAGGCAGCTGGCCCTTTTGCGGATACCCCCTTGACCGTTTTGTTTCATCCACCCGCAGTCCTTCCCAGGCCCACATGTCATGTGCTGTGGCATTTTTATAAAAAGGCACCCAGACTTTCCTGCGCCTCAACCCGCACTCCCCGTCTGTGCCACGTGGTTGCGCCCTGTTCGCGCGCCCATGTGTGGCCCTGCGAACCGCCGGTCCCACCTGTCAATCGCTCTGGCTGAATACACCCTCGGTGAGAAAAGCCCCGCGTAGCCGCTGCGTCCCACCTGCTGCTGAGTCAGCGCTGGGTCCATCTGTCAGCGTCTGCGGCTAGGTTCCCCTCTGTACAAAAATTCCCCGTTTCTTTTCTGTTTAATAAAAACATTTTAGATTTTTATTATATGATTCAAATCCAGAATTGAATAACTTTTAATTGACTTATCCAAATAAAACAAATAATATATGTTTTTGAATTAGAAAAATGGGAGGATTTCAAATATTCCATTCAAAATAATGTTTGGCTATTTTAAATTTTCAAAATTGTTTAATTGCAATAAAAATACCTTTTCTTAATTAATTAATAACTTTAATTCTATAACTCCAAATTTGACAAATAATATGTCTAAATCGATCAGCGCGACGAGCCCGTTCCATTTATGCATTCCATGTTCTGAATTGGAGCATGCATCATATCAATATTAAAAATCAGAACTGTTTATGGTAATAAAACTTTACCAGATAATTAATAAAATGAGTTGTTCTTGTCCCCACACCTCACCCTTGCCATGCTACATTATTGCCATGTAAATTGTGCATCATTCATCATGGCATGCTTGTTGCTTGTCGCAATCTATTCATATGCTTGTGCACTTTATTTATGTTGGCCCTTGTTTGTTTGGTTTTTCTTTCGAATAGACGCCAAGCAGGGGAATTATCAAGAATCCCAGGAGTACTACTCAGATCCATCTCTCACTTCAACTGAGCTGCCAGGCAAGCACTACCACATGCTTGCATACATATAGTACCTATTGCTTCTATCTTATTCTTGCATCATAGAGTCGCGATTGCATTAAACTGAATCCCAAGTATTGCATGGCCTTTACTTTTAAACCCCACCGAAGCTTGTTCCTCCATCCTATGAGCCATTACTACAGGAGTTGCTTGAGCCTTGTGAGTCGTAGAATTGCATGTGTAGGGTTTGTGAGTGTCTGATGGTTAACGAGGTACCTAAACAACTTAACCTGAGTAGTAATGGGATAACTAATGAAATAGGCACTGGTGGGCAATATCCATTATTTGGTTTTTCGTGCTCACTTGTGTCCCGTAGGACCCCGAGTACTTGATACCTGTTCCTTGACTATTCGTACTATCCACATACGGGAGACTCTATCTATCCCCCTTTGCTTGAGCTTGATTTGTACTTTATTTCTTGGGGCCACAAAGTAGTTTGGGGCTTTATTACTATCTTGTACTTATGCCATGATTTACCGCTTTATTTATGATTGTGCGTGGAGCACCTGTACGGTTTAGGATTGGCGGAGTGTTTTCGCGGTATCAACAAGCCTAGTCACACTTTCGGGTTCCCAGTCGTTTATAGTCATTGGCGCAAACCTTGGGTCTGTCTCGGAGCTGGCCAACTTCGTTGCGGGTAGCTTAATGGGGTGGCCCCCTGAAATGATTTATGAATCCTTTGATTGCTTTGTCGTGAAGGCCTCGTTGGGTTTTGATTTCAATTTTCCGAGGTCGATCGTGTGTGTGTGTTGCTATTTGTGCACCCCTGCAGGGTAAATCTTTTTGAAAGCCGTGTCCGCGGTTATGGATGACTTGGAGCACAGTTTCTCGATCATAGACAAGCATAACTAAAGTACCGTATTTAATTTGACTAAATATCTGACTATTAATTAGAGCAATATTCATGGAATGATTAATAAAACTGCCAACGGATGGGTTGTTCGTCCGCTTTCTCGTTGGTAAGCGAGAAGGAGGATGGATCTGTTACTTATACTGTTATAACTATTGTTTCTAATTAACGGACATCCGTCTATCATTGGTTAGGTGGATGGTTAGCGAGTATCTATAGACTTGTTAGTTATTATATTTTAATGCAATTGCGTCACCCAGGTATATGTCCCCTTTAGAGGCATAAATACTTGCTGAGTACCCCTAGGGTCTCAAACGAGAAATTGTTTGATTCAGATGAACAGGCGTATTCGCAAGATGGATACTGGGTGGAGGAGACACATGATGTTGGCAACGATCACTCGGTGTAGAGATTCCAGGGATGGGGATCCGTGAGATCTATGGGCGGGATGTGTTTATTTATGTGGCATCTTATGTCGATTTGCTTCTTGTCCGTACTCGGATCTTGTTTCCCGCTTCCACTTGATACTCTGTTGATTGATGTATGAGGAGTTATCCTACACTATTATATCTATCTAGGATATTTGGATCTTGCCGTATGGCGTTGCAATATTTCTATTTCTTTTAGATGGTATGGCTCTGAGAACTGTTGTAAAGTAGCTTGCATACATACTCACTTGTGTATGTATTTGATCTCTTCGCCTGTTGCCTACGCCGCTCGCTCTTGTTCCAATGTTCTTGGAAGTGGTTAGGGCGGTCGACGGGCCTACACGTGGGTGGCCCTGGGCCTCCGCTGTAAAACCCTTAACCACTTTTGGTTCATCCAGGCTTGAACTTAGAGCGTAGGGTCCGAGGTTGTTACAACCTCCATCCTTGCTTCCCGAGTAAAGCCAGATTGAAAAGTTCAATATCTCGAAAACCCATCCCATCGCAGCTCTTCGGTCTTGCTAGTTTTTCACATGAAAGCCAATGCATTGCTTTCTTATCAATCATTCCACTCCACCAGAAACGAGTAATGAGGGAAACAATTTTCTGGCAAGTACCCCTTACAGCTGAAAGCAACTCATACTGAAAGTGGGAATATCCTGGAGCACTGCCTTAATCATCACATCCTTTCCCGCCTAAGACATTAATTTATCCCATCCAGTGATTTTACTCCTTATGCGATCAGAAATATACTCAAAATCTTCATTTGTGAGATTGCCAACAGCTGTAGGTAAACCCAAGTACTTCTCATTAAAAGCTTCCACCATTATATCTAGCTCATGTTTCACCAATTCTCGTGTTTCATCTAGAAATCCAGAGCTGAATAAAACGGAACTTTTCTCTCTATTTACCATATGACTTGAAGCCTCATTATACATTTGGAGGATAGTATTTACAAACGCTGCCCCCAGAGTATATTCATCAATGAAAATGAGCGAGTCATCAGCAAATAGAAGATGCATAATCCATGGTGCTCGATTACACACCTGGATACCTCGATCAACAAACCCCCCTGCATAATTATTTAGGAGAGCTGACAGTCCTTCTGCACACATTAGAAATAGGTAGGGAGAAACTAGATCTCCCTGCCTTATACCACGAGTAGGAATGAAATGTGGCAGAAATTCACCATTAACCTGGACTGAAAATCTGACAAACAAGACACACTTCATAATAAGATTTACCAAATGATCCGGGAAGCCCAATTTGCGCATCATTGCCTCCAGGAAGGGCCATATCACCCTGTCATATGCCTTCATCATATCCAATTTCATAGCGCAAACACCTTTTTTGCTTTCTTTCTCCTCCTCATTGTATGGATATACTCGAAAGCAACCAAAGCATTATCTGTAATCAATCGCCCCGGAACAAAAGCACTCTGCTCCTTACTGATTGTTTCCTCTAATACCGGCATTAATCTCAGAGAGATTGCTGATGAGCCACAAGTATAGGGGGTGTATTGCAATATTTTCGATAAGAGTGTCGAACCCAAGGAGGAGCAGAAGGTGTTGATGAGTGGTATGGATCAAGAACTCTTTGCAAATACTTAGAAAACGGATTTTTAGCGGTTTTTGATAATACAAGTTAATAAAGTACGAGTAAATAAAAGACAATAAGAATAAATGCAGCAAGTGGCCCAATCCTTTCTTTAGCAAAGGACAAGCCGGTTGTATTACTTAAGATGACCAAATGTTCTCGAGGACACACGGGAATATCGTCAAGTGTTTTCGTTTCATATAGTTGATTAATCTTCTTTAGCTTGCTAAGTGTTGTGTGGGTGAACCTGTGCTAATGTACCGACCTTCCTAGGACTAATACATACTTGTGATTATACCCCTTGCAAGCATCCGCAAGTACAAGAAAGTAATTAAGATAGACATCTAACCACAGCTTTAAACTCTAAGACCCTGACATCGCTTGTGCAAAGGTTTCCTAACGGGGGTTCGGGTTTCTAACACTCCGGCAACCCCTACGATTAGTAGCCAAATACACAATGCATTCCCCTAGGCCCATATAGGTGAAGTGTCATGTAGTCGACGTTCACATGACACCACTAGAAGAAGTACACCACAACTTAATTAACAAACCATTGAATCTTTCTCAACACAATTCCACTACTAACAACATGACTTCTCCCATGTCCTCAAGAACTAAATGAACTACTCACAAGACATCATATGGATCATGATCAGAGATGAAATAAGGATGTGTAACAATCTGAACATAAACAATAATTCAATGTTTCACTCAATAGCATCAACTACAAAGAGTAATCAACACCAGGAAAGTTTCCCCTAAGAACTATGCAAGATTCAACCCAATTGTTACAGCGGTATGATGGTGGTGATGATGGTGCTGATGAAGATGATGGTGGTGATGATGATCCTGATGAAGTCCGGCTTGATGGTGGTGTTGATGGCGACAATCTCCCCTCTCCGGGAAGGAATTCCCCCAGCAGAATTCTGTCTACCAGAGAGATCTTTCTCTCTCGGTGTTTTCCGCCCCGTAGAGGCGGCGGAATCTTTCTGTGGTCGCCTCCCAAGTCTTAGGGTTTCGAGAGGATAATATACGCCAGAGGGGAGAGCCAGGAGTGGACCAAGACGGCCACACCACCTGGTGGCACGGCCTGGGGTGGCCCGCACCAGGGGGTGGTGTGGGCCCCCTGTGGCCCATCTCCACTCCCCCTTCTGGTAATCTTCGTCTTCTGGAAAAATAGGATTTTCCATGTATTTTCCCAGATTTTCCGATCTTCGCGAATTTCCCCTCCAAACAGCACCTTTTCCACCAAAATCCTGACTACAGCGGTCCATGCTCCAAAAGTCATCAACCATGCAAAAACAGATGAAATAACATAAGTATCATCTCTTAATATGAAATATATCAATGAATAATAGTAAATTATGATATAGAATAGTGATGCAAAATGGACGTATCAACTCCCCCCAAGCTTAGACTTCGCTTGTCCCCAAGCAAAACTGAGCCCAATAAACATGACCTCAGGTTTATGGAGTGAAGAGTCGATAAAAGAATACGGACAAGAAGCATCACATTCCTCAATACATAAATCATAATAGAAGACAACTCACTATTATATAACTTAACTTGCAATAGGTAAATGAAACACAATAAAGATGCATAAAGTAAATCATAATTGGTAATGGAAAACTTAGCTCTTGGTCAAAGAATAGTTGACAATTTGCATGAGTTCACAAATAACTGGTTTTCAAAGATAGCTCTCAAAGTAATACTCACTAAGATAAGAGCAAAACGCAAGACAAGGAACATAAGAAACATGATTGAATAAATCATCATATGAATGAATGAAACACAACAACTCAAAATACTTGTTGAGATAGAAGGGAATAGGTTTACTGACTCAACTAAAAAGTAAAAGAAAGGCCCTTCACAGAGGGAAGCAGGGATTTCAAGTTTCATAAAGAGCTTCCAACAATTATGATACTTATTAGCTTTCAGCTCTCATTGCCCCTATCATAGGCATCTTTAGGTGATTAAGGTTAAAGTGACACAACTAAGAGGATATGCTTGGCAAGTTATAAATTGAGGTCTCATGCCCCTTACTTACAAAGACCGAACCTCACGCTACTCAACTTCAGTCACGAGTAAGCTCTTGTCATTGTAAGTACATATGTATCATAGAGAACCGCCAACGGGGTACCCCTTGCACATGATACAGGAGTTATCCCATAATCAAAATGACAAGGCAAGCAGACAATGAGCATCTCAGCGATCTTTTTATTTGCTATTTGCATAGGTTTTTATTGAGGATGCTTCATAGAATGCTCATTATGGTTATGCTGCAAGTTTCCACCATGATTAGGCATGGCTTAGGCTAGCGGCCCAGGCGTTTCTCTAACACACATATAAACTCCATGATCTTACAAGTTCCCCTTTTATTTCACACCGGCAGGATCCATAACCAAAAGAACATGATATCAACTAGGTACAAAGTACCAATGCAATGTTGAAAGCGTTCCCCATGATACATGGTTCTGCTAACCTCAACTTATAAAGAGCAAGCATATACGCAATAAAGATGGACACAATGGTTCAAGTTTATTAAGTGCGAGAAAAGTAAAGTGTGCCATCAAGTTCGTGAGAGCTTTAATCACTAATTTTAACATAACAAGTTTAATTTGGAAGGTAGATAAAAACATGAATTTACCTGGAATAGCAATAATGCTAATAGGTAGGTATGATGGACACAAATGGCATAGGTTTTGGTTTAAGGATTGGATGCACGAGAAGAATTCCCTCTCAGTACAGGTTTTTGGCTAGCAAGGCTGGGTAGCAAGTATAAGAGTTGAAGGAAACAAACAAACATACAGGTGATAAAAACAAACATGCAATCTTCCTTGGAAGCACAAAAGATCTTAACTAGAGAATACTAAGCTTATGAGCAAATCAAGAAAGAAAGATGATGAAATTATATTTCTTTAAGAGTACTTTTTATCTTTTTCATTCAATTCTCAAAAATAGTGTTGCTACTGACCAAGCTAGGTTTGCCAAAACCAACTAAATTAACTCAATAATCCCAAAGTGATACCAATACTAACAATAAGATCAATCATATAGTAGCAATTGAAAACTAAAATAAGATATGCAAAACAGTAAATGATGGAACTTCTCATTAATATTCCATAACAGCAAATCACACCAACGGATACATATCTAACGAGAGAGGGGACACTTCCACAATGCAAACCATCCTACATAAAAACTTATCTATTCATGATATGACTCTACTAAAAAGGTAAAAAGATATAAGATAGTGATGTGATACCGCGACACTCCCCCAAGCTTGGAACAAACCAAGGGGATGCCAAAACCTGATGACGAATTACTCCTTTGGTGGTGGTGGTATTCTTTCGATGAGCTTTTTGATTAATTTCCCCAAGTCCTCAATATCGAAGGTGACAGTCAAATTAGCTCCGAGTTTTGCTCAATGCGACTCATGATCATGTCGGGTTGCGAATTCTAGCTCTTGCGATTCTTTCCCCACTCTACCTCCTTGAAGTCTTGTTTTCCTGCATGGCTAGAACGAGGCAAATCCAAATTGGAGGGTAGTTTCTCCTTGGAAATATTCTGGTATTGATGCTCATGGATAAGAGTATGGAAAGGATTCTTAGTGCATGGAGGAAGTGACCGTGGAGCCAAATAGTGACGCGGAGGCTTCCCTCTAGTTGACATTTGTGCAGTCCTTTTGACCTTGGCAGGGTTCGCCAACACTCCAATGCTTGCAATGGTAGTGCCGGTTGATGACCCACAAGTATAGGGGGTGTATCGCAATATTTTTGATAAGTAAGAGTGTCGAACCCAACGAGGAGCAGAAGGTGCTGGCTAGTGGTATGGATCAGGAATTCTCTGCAAATACTTAGCAAACGGATTTTTAGGGTTTTTCGATAAAGCAAGTAAACAAAGTGCGAGTAAATAAAAGACAGTAGGAATAAATGCAGCAAGTGGCCCAATCCTTTATGCAGCAAAGGACAAGCCGGTTGTATTACTTAAGATGACCAAACGTTCTCGAGGACACGTGGGAAGACTGTCAAGTGCTTTCGCTTCATATAGTTGATTAATCTTCTTTAGCTTGCTAAGTGTTGTGTGGGTGAACCTGTGCTAATGTACCGACCTTCCTAGGACTAATACATACTTGTGATTATACCCCTTGCAAACATCCGTAAGTACAAGAAAGTAATTAAGGTAGAAACCTAACTGTAGCTTTAAACTCTAAGACCCTTACGTCCCTTGTGCAATGGTTTCCTAACGGGGGTTCAGGTTTCTGTCACTCCGGCAACCCCTACGATTAGTAGTCGAATACACAATGCATTCCCCTAGGCCCATATAGGTGAAGTGTCATGTAGTCGATGTTCACATGACACCACTAGAAGAAGTACACCACAACTTAAATAACAAACTATTGAATCTTTCTCAACACAATTCCACTACTAACAACATGACTTCTCCCATGTCCTCAAGAACAAAACGAACGACTCACAAGACATCATATGGATCATGATCAGAGATGTAATAATGATGTATAACAATCTGAACATAAACAATAATTCAATGGTTCACTCAATAGCATCAACTACATACAGCCATCAACACTGGGAAAGTTTCCCCTATGAACTATGCAAGATTCAACCCAATTGTTACAGCAATATGGAGATGGTGATGATGGTGCTGATGGTGATGATGGTGGTGATGATGATGATGATACCGATGAAGTCTAGCTTAATGGTGGTGTTGATGGCGACGATATCCCCTCTCCGGGAAGGAATTCCCCCGGTAGAAATCTGTCTGTCGGAGAGATCTTTCTCTCTCGGTGTTTTTCGCCCCGCAGAAGCGGCGGAATCTTTCTGTGGTTGCTCCCCGAGTCTTAGGGTTTCGGGAGGATGATATACGCTAGAGGGGAGAGCCTGGAGTGGGCCAGGGCGACCACACCACCTGCTGGCGCGACCTAGGGCTGCCCGCACCAGGGGGTGGTGTGGGCCCCCTGTGGCCCATCTCCAACCCCCCTTCTGGCTTCCTTCATCTTCTGAAAAATAGGATTTTCCGTATATTTTCCCGGATTTTCTGATCTTTGCGAATTTTGCCTCCAAACAGCACCTTTTCCATCAGAATCCTGACTGCAGCGGTCCATGCTCCAAAAGTCATCAACCATGCAAAAACAGATGAAATAACATAAGTATCACCTCTCAATACAAAATATATCAATGAATAATAGTGAATTATGACATAGAATAGTGATGCAAAATGGACGTATCAACTCCCCCCAAGCTTAGACTTCGCTTGTCCCCAAGCGAAACTGAGCTCAATAAACATGGCCTCGGGTTTATGGAGTGAAGATTCGATAAAAGAATACGGACAAGAAGCATCACATTCATCAAATACATAGATCATAATAGAAGACAACTCACTATTATATAACTCAACTTGCAATGAGTAAAGGAAACACAATAAAGATACATGAAGTAAATCATAATTGGTAATGGCAAACTTAGCTCTTGGTTGAAGAATAGTTGATAATTTGCTGGAGTTCACAAATAACTGGTTTTCAATGATAGCTTTCAAAGTAGTAAACATCACGATAAGAGCAAAGTGCAAAACAAGGAACATAAGAAACATGATTGAATAAATCATCATATGAATGAATGAAACACAACAACTCAAAATACTTGCTGAGATAGAAGGGAGTAGGTTTACTGACTCAACTACAAAGTAAAAGAAAGGCCCTTCGCAGAGGGAAGCAGGGATTGCAAGTCTCATAAAGAGCTCCAAAAAATTATGATACTTACTAGCTTTCAGCTATCATTGCCCCTATCATAGGCATCTTTAGGTGATTAAGGTTAAAGTGATCAAATATGAGGATATGCATTGACAAGTTGTAAATTGAGAATCTCATGTCCCTTGAATACGAGGGCCGCTCCTCATGCTACTCAAGTTTAGTCACCGGTAAGTTCTTGTCATCGTAAGCATATGTGTATCATAGAGAACCGCCAATGGGGGTACCCCTTGCCCGATGATACAGAAGAATCCCCATATCAAAGTGACAAGGCAAGCAGACAACAAGCATCTCAGCAATCTTCTTATTTACCATGGGAATATGGTGCTTTTTTTCTCTCTTTCCTCTTTTCATAATATCTATTTTTTCTTTTCTTTTTTTCTCAATCTCTATCTCTTTTTTTTATAAGAAGAATGCTTCATAGATACTCGTTATGGTTACGCTGCAGGTTTCCACCATGTCAGCATGGATTAGACCAGCGGCCTAGGCGTTTCTCTAACACACATGCATAACTCCGTGGACTTACAAGCTCCCCTTTCATTTCACACCGACGACATCCATAGACAAAACAACATGATATCAACTTGGTACTAAGTACTAGTGCAATGTTGAAAGCGTTCCCCATGACAGCATAGTTCTGCTAATTCACAACTTACAAAGCGCAAGCATATACGCAACATAGGTGAGCACAATGGTTCAAGTTTATCAAATGCAAGAAAGTAAAGTGTGGCATCAAGTTCGTGAGAGCTTTAATCACTAATTTTCACATAACAGGTTTAATTTGGGAGGTAGACAAAACAATAATTTACTTGGAATAGCAATAATGCTACTAGTTAGGTATGGTGGACACAAATGGCAAAGGTTTTGGTTTAAAGGAGTGGATGCACGAGAATAATTCCCTCTCAGTACAGGTTTTTGGCTAGCAAGGCTGGGCAACAAGTACAAGAGTTGAAGGAAACAAACAAACATACAATGATAAAGACAAACATGCAATCTTCCTTGGAAGCACAAAAGATCTTAACTAGAGAATACTAGACTTATGAGCAAATCAAGAAAGAAAGATGATGAAATAATTTTTCTTTAGAGTACTTTTATATTTTCTTTCAACTCTCAAAAATAGTGTTGCTACTGACCGAGCCAGGTTTGCCAAAACCAACTAAATTAACTCAATGATCCCGAAGTGATACCAATACTAACAACAAGATCAATCATATAACCACGAATTGAAAACTAGTATAAGCTATGCAAAAGAGTGAATGATAGAACTTCTCATTAATATTCCATAACGGCAACTCACACTAAGGGATACATATCTAACTAGAGAGGGGCACTTCCATAATGCAAACCATCCTACATAATAACTTCTCTATTCATGATATGACTCTAGTAAAAGGTAAAAGGATAGAAGATAGTGATATGATACCGCGGCACTCCCCCAAGCTTGGAACAAACCAAGGGGATGCCAAACCTGATGATGAATTACTCCTTTGGTGGTGGTGGTAATATTTTCTTAGTTGACGTGAGGAAATCTTCCAGCATCTTGCGAAGCCTATTATTCTCCCATTGAAGCATGTCCACCTTCCTCCTCAAGTCTCGGTATTTATCGCAGAACTCCTTAGTGACTCGTAGGGCTTCCGTTGATGCAGGGCAAGAGACTAAAGGTACCAGCCCCTGCTTGGGGTCTTGGAGATCTTCCTCCATAGGTTCCATTCCTTTATCCTTGGCAGACACCATGGTGCTTCTAAACTTTGAAAGATAGTTCCTGGCAGAAATAGATCGAAACAAAAACACGACGAAAACATGATATACGAACCTCGGGGGATTCGAGGATTATATATTATGAAGTTTCATGATGAAAGGAAGGTACTGGGAGAAAAAGAGTCGGAGGCGGAGTCCGGGGTGGACTCACCACCTGGTGGCGCGGCCAGGGGAGGGCCCGCCCCACAAGGTGGTGTGAGCCACCCTGGCACCGTTTCCATCCCTTTTTCGCTTCGTAGCTTTCCTTATTGACTGAAAACTGCAAAAATATAGTTGGATTGTATTTTCGCGGAACTTTTCTTACCGGAACTGTTACCTATTTGAAAACGGACTCTGCAGGTCTCTGAATTTGGTATTTAGTGGGTTCTTCCAGAGTCACCACTTGAATAATCATCAGTATCTTCATATTCATACACTTATTACTTGAGTCATAAAACCTTTCTCTTCCGTATTACACCATTATCTCCACTTCCTGGAAATTTCTTTCACACAAAACTTCACACAATTCTCATTAGCAACATTAGTATAAGTGAAGTGGTAAAACCTTTTGAGTCCAACTTCAACTAAAACCATCAAAACATAAGCAACTGTAGCAACTCCTTCCGAAAACCCAAAAAGAATTCAAAAAGGAAATCGAATAAAGAAGCAAATGCAAGATTGGCAAAATCTGTCAAAGCAGACCAGCAGGTAAAGATCAATTTTTTTGGAAAATATTCTGTTGCTCAAATCAAAAAGTGCAAAACTAACGAAAGTTAAATAAAAACCTGGGGCATAAGCACAAAAAATTACAGCTCAATCCGACATACAGAGATCTCTCACAAATTTTTATGGTGAAGCACAAAAATCTGTTTCGGGACAGCAACTTTCCCAAATATTACTTCTCTCTCATTAGAGGTTGATCTTGACACAAAAACCAAACAAAGGATAAGGAGAGGTTATTACCGAAGAAATAACTTCCAAAACTCAAAGAAACAAAAAACAAACTGAAAACAAAAACAAATTGGGTTGTCTCCCAAAAAGCTCTTTCTTTATAGCCATTAAGATGGGCATAATAATTTTGAAGATACTCACTCAGGAATATGAATTGAAGTGAAAGAGAGCATTAAGAAGCAAAAACACACACACATTTAAGTCTAACCCATTTCCTATGCAAGGGAATTTTGTAAACAAACAAGTTGTTGAAACCAGAGTCTACTTGCATAAGAAGGCAAAAGAAGTGCAACATAAACTTTCAGCATAAAATGAGGAAACTTGATATTATTGAGATGCACAAAAACACTTTTCCCTCTCTCATAGTAACTTTCAGTATCATGCATAAACTTAACAATATAACTATCACAAGGACCATCGTGACAATGATCACTTATTCTAACAGAAAACACCGGAATACTAGCTCTCATAACACTACTATTTGAAACAATATTACAGGTATCCTTACAAAAGATAGTGTGTCCCTCTTTTTCATATTTAGTAACAAAATCTTTCACATTTTCTATTATAGGTTCATCAACCATTTGTTTATCAGGTTCAACCGCTTTATTCATACTTTCATCTACCATACTAGCCATCATAGAATGTTCCCTTATCTTCATTGGGAAAGGCATTTTCTCAATGTAAAGTTTAGGTAAAACATGATTAGCAGTATAAACTTCAATATTTCTTGCAGGAACACTCTTAGCAATATATTTATAAGGTTCATGATACTTATTCCACTTATTTTTAGGCACTTCAATGTAGGAAGCAAAAGCCTTAAAATAAGAAGCAATAGCTTGAGAGTCTAGACTATAAGAATTTTTAATATTTTGAAAGTCATCAGTTCCCATAAAAGATTCAATGCATTCGTAATCATAGTTTATACCTGACTTTCTACCTTTGTCATTCTCCCAAGCTTCAGCATTGTCTTGAATATGGTCCAGAAGATTCCATTTAGCTTCTTCTTCCATGCGAGTGAATGATCCAGCACAAGAAGCATCCAATAAATCTTTGTCATGTAGAGGGAGCCTTGCATAAAAGTTATTGATAATAATATTGTTGGGGAGCTCATGAATGGGACATTTGAGCATTAGTAACTTCAATCTCCCCCAAGCTTGAGTTGTACTCTCTCCATCAAGATGCCAAAAGTTGTATATTTGATTCCGATCTTTATGAATCTCACTAGGAGGATAAAATTTTGAATAAAAGAGAGGCACTATTTCCTCCCATTCTAGAGCTTGACCATTCTTCAGCAGCTTATACCATTCCTCAGCTCTTCCTTTCAGTGATAATGAGAATAACCTATTCTTAACTTGATTTGTAGTAATACCTGCACACTTGAACAACCCGCATAATTCGTGTATAAAGAGTAAATGATCACCAGGATGGACTGTTCCATCCCCAACATAGTAGTTATCCATAACACGATCAATAATTCTTGTAGGTATTTTAAAAACATCATTCTCAGCAGGTGGTGGTTTATGTACTACCTTAGCAATGGTAGTAGCATTACCAAATAAGAAACTCAGTGAATTATCCATAACAAAAATAAAGCAACTAGCAGAAGTAAACAATACTCACAGTAGAAGTTTCCTTTACCAGTTCCACTCTCCAATAACGCTTCACTCCCCGAACGTTCTCGAGGACACGTGGGAAGACTGTCAAGTGCTTTCGCTTCATATAGTTGATTAATCTTCTTTAGCTTGCTAAGTGTTGTGTGGGTGAACCTGTGCTAATGTATCGACCTTCCTAGGACTAATACATACTTGTGATTATACCCCTTGCAAACATCCGTAAGTACAAGAAAGTAATTAAGGTAGAAACCTAACTGTAGCTTTAAACTCTAAGACCCTTACGTCCCTTGTGCAATGGTTTCCTAACGGGGGTTCAGGTTTCTGTCACTCCGGCAACCCCTACGATTAGTAGTCGAATACACAATGCATTCCCCTAGGCCCATATAGGTGAAGTGTCATGTAGTCGACGTTCACATGACACCACTAGAAGAAGTACACCACAACTTAAATAACAAACTATTGAATCTTTCTCAACACAATTCCACTACTAACAACATGACTTCTCCGATGTCCTCAAGAACAAAACGAACTACTCACAAGACATCAGATGGACCATGATCAGAGATGGAATAATGATGTGTAACAATCTGAACATAAACAATAATTCAATGGTTCACTCAAAGCATCAACTACAAAGAGTAATCAACACCGAGAAAGTTTCCCCTATGAACTATGCAAGATTCAACCCAATTATTACAGCAATATGGAGATGGTGATGATGGTGCTGATGGTGATGATGGTGGTGATGATGATGATGATCCCAATGAAGTCCAGCTTGATGGTGGTGTTGATGGCGACGATCTCCCCTCTTCGGGAAGGAATTTCCCCGGCAGAAATCTGTCTATCGGAGAGATCTTTCTCTCTCGGTGTTTTTCGCCCCGCAGAGGCGGCGGAATCTTTTTATGGTTGCTCCCCGAGTCTTAGGGTTTTGGGAGGATGATATACGCCAGAGGGGAGAGCCTGGAGTGGGCCAGGGCGGCCACACCACCTGCTGGCGCGACCTAGGGCTGCTCGCGCTAGGGGGTGGTGTGGGCTCCCTGTGGCCCATCTCCAGCCCCCTTTCTGGCTTCCTTCGTCTTCTGGAAAAATAGGATTTTCCGTATATTTTCCCAGATTTTTTGATCTTCGTGAATTTTGCCTCCAAACAGCACCTTTTCCATCACAATCCTGACTGCAGCGGTCCATGCTCCAAAAGTCATCAACCATGCAAAAACAGATGAAATAACATAAGTATCACCTCTCAATACGAAATATATCAATGAATATAGTGAATTATGACATAGAATAGTGATGCAAAATGGACGTATCACCGGTGTGCGGATGTTGGCTTTGCTTTGCCTCCTCTTCATCTTCACTCTTGATCTCCTCCTCTTGCCTGGGGTCTTGGAGATCTTCCTCCATAGGCTCCTTTCCTTTATCCTTGGCGGAGACCATTGTGCTTCTAGACTTTCAAGAATAGTTCCTGGCAGAAATAGATCGAAATGAAAACACGATGAGAACACAATATATGAACCTTGGGGGATCTGGGGGGATTATATATTACGGAGTTTTACAACAAAAGGAAGGTATTGGGAGAAAACGGGTCGGAGACGGAGTCCGGGGCAGCCACACCACCTGGTGGCGCGGCCAGGGGTGGGCTCGCGCCACAGGGTGGTGTGAGCCACCCAGGCTCCGTTTTCGTCCCTCTTTCGCTTCGTAGCTTTCCTTGTTGGATAAAAACTGCAAAAATATAACTGGACAGATTTTTTGCGAAACTTTTCTTTCTAGAACTGTTACCTATTTGAAAACGGACTCTTCAGGTCTCTGAACTTGGTCTTTGATAGATTATTCCGGAGTCACCACTTGAATAGCATCAATATCTTCATCTTTATACACATATTTCTTGAGTCATGAAACCTGTCACTTTCTTATTACACCATTTTCTCCACTAACCTGGAAATTTCTTTCACATAAAACTTCACACAATTCTCATTAGCAACATTAGTATAAGCGATGTAATAAACCTTTTAAGTTCAATTTCAACTGAAATCCACCAAAACATAAGCTACTGAAATCACTCCTTCTGAAAACCCAAAAGAATTCAAAAAGGAAATCGATTTAAGAGGCAAATACAGAAGTGGCAAAAATCTGTCAAAACAGACCAGCAGGTAAAGATCATTTTTTCGAAAATCTTCTGTTGCTCAAATCAAAACATGCAAAACTAACGAAAGTTAAATAACAACCTGGGGCAGAAGCGCAAAAAATTACAGCTCATACTAACATACAGAAATCTCTCACGAATTTTTAAGGTGAAGCACAAAAATCTGTTTCGGGACAGCAACTCCCCGAAATATTACTTCTCTCTCATTAGGGGTTGATCTTGACACAAAAACCAAACAAAAAGTATAATGAGAGGTTATTACCGAAATAAAAACTTCCAATACTCAACTAAACGAAAACAAACTGAAAGCACAAATATATTGGGTTGTCTCCCAAAAAGCTCTTTCTTTATAGCCATTAAGATGGGCATGATAATTTTAATGATGCTCACATAAGAATATGAACTGAAGAAAAAGACAACATCAAGAAGCAAAAACACTCATGTTTAAGTCTAACCCACTTCCTATGCAAGGGAATTCTATAAGCAAATAAGTTGTTGAAACCAAAGGCTACTAGCATAGGAAGGAAAAACAAGTGCAACATAAAGACTTTAAGCATAAAACGAGGAAACTTAATATTATTAAGATGCAAAAGAACACTTTTCCCTCTCTCATAATAACCTCCAATATCATGCATAAACTTAACAATATAACTATCACAAGGACCATCATAGCAATGATCACTTATTCTAACAGAAAACACCGGAATACTAGTTCTTATAACACTACTTTGTGAAACAATTTTAGAAGTATCCTTACAAAGGATAGTGTGTCCCTCTTCTACATATTTAGTGACAAAGTCTTTCACATTTGCTATTATAGGTTCATCATCCATTTGTTTATCAGGTTCAACAACTTTATTTGTACTTTCATTAACCATACTAGCTATCATAGAATGTTCCTTTATCTTAACTGGGAAAGGCATTTTCTCAATATAAGGTTCAGGTAAAACATGATTAGCAGTATAAACTTCAGTATTTCTTGCAGGAACACTACTAACAATGTCTTTATAAGGTGCATGATACTTATTCCACTTCTTTTTTGGAATTTTAATATAGGAAGCAAAAGCCTTAAAATAGGTTGCAATGGCTTGAGAGTCTAGACCATAAGCATTTTTAATATTTTGAAAGTCATCAGTTTCCATAAAAGATTCAATGCATTCATAATCATAATTTATACCTGACTTTCTTCCTTTTTCATTCTCCCATGCTTCATCATTGTCTTGAATACGGTCTAGAAGATCTCATTCAGCTCCTTCTTCCATGCATGTAAATGATCTAGCACAAGAAGCATCCAATAAATCCTTATCATGAAGAGAAAGACTTGCATAAAAGTTACTGATAATAATATTGTTGGGGAGCTCATGAATGGGACATTTGAGCATTAATAACTTCAATCTCCCCCAAGCTTCATTTGTACTCTCTCCATCAAGAGGCCAAAAGTTGTATATTTGATTCCGATCTTTATGAATCTCACTAGGAGGATAAAACTTCGAATAAAAGAGAGGCACTATTTCCTCCCATTCAAGAGCTTGACCATTCTTCAATAGCTTGTACCATTCTTCAGCTCTTCCTTTTAGTGATAATGAGAATAACTTCTTCTTGACTTGATCTGTTGTAATACCTACACACTTGAACAAGCCGCATAATTCGTGTATAAAAAGCAAATGATCACCGGGATGGACAGTTCCATCTCCAACATAGTAGTTATCCATAACACGATCAATAATTCTTGTAGGTATTTTGAAAGTATCATTCTCAGCAGGTGGTGGTTCATATACTACCTTAGCAGTGGTAGTAGCATCACGAACTAAGAAACTCAGCAAATTATCCATATTGAAAATAAAGTAACTAACAGAAATAAAGAATACTCACAGTAGAAGTTTCCTTTACCAGTTCCACTCTCCAATAGCGCTTCACTCCCCAGCAACGGCGCCAGAAAATAGTCTTGATGACCCACAAGTATAGGGAGTGTATCGTAGTATTTTCGATAAGTAAGAGTGTCGAACCCAACGAGGAGCAGAAAGTGTTGATGAGGTATGGATCAGGAATTCTCTGCAAATACTTAGCAAACGGATTTTTAGGGGGTTTTGATAATGCAAGTAAATAAAGTACGAGTAAATAAAAGATAATAAGAATAAATGTAGCAAGTGGCCCAATCCTTTCTTTAGCAAAGGACAAGCCAGTTGTGTTACTTAAGATGACCAAACGTTCTCGAGGACACACGGGAATATCGTTAAGTGCTTTCGCTTCATATAGTTGATTAATGTTCTTTAGCTTGCTAAGTGTTGTGTGGGTGAACCTGTGCTAATGTACCGACCTTCCTAGGACTAATACATACTTGTGATTATACCCCTTGCAAGCATCCACAAGTACAAGAAAGTAATTAAGATAGACATCTAACCACAGCTTTAAACTCTAAGACCCTGACATCCCTTGTGCAAAGGGTTTCTAACGGGGGTTCAGGTTTCTGACACTCCGGAAACCCCTACGATTAGTAGCCAAATACACAATGCATTCCCCTAGGACCATATAGGTGAAGTGTCATGTAGTCGACGTTCACATGACACCACTAGAAGAAGTACACCACAACTTAATTAACAAACAATTGAATCTTTCTCAACACAATTCCACTACTAACAACATGACTTCTCCCATGTCCTCAAGAACTAAATGAACTACTCACAAGACATCATATGGATCATGATCAGAGATGAAATAAGGATGTGTAACAATCTGAACATAAACAATAATTCAATGGTTCACTCAATAGCATCAACTACAAAGAGTAATCAACACCGGGAAAGTTTCTCCTAAGAACTATGCAAGATTCAACCCAATTGTTACAGCGGTATGATGGTGGTGATGATGGTGCTGATGAAGATGATGGTGGTGATGATGATCCTGATGAAGTCCGGCTTGATGGTGGTGTTGATGGCGACAATCTCCCCTCTCCGGGAAGGAATTCCTCCAGCAGAATTCTGTCTGCCAGAGAGATCTTTCTCTCTCGGTGTTTTTCGCCCCGTAGAGGCGGTGGAATCTTTCTGTGGTCGCCTCCCAAGTCTTAGGGTTTCGGGAGGATAATATACGCCAGAGGGGAGAGCCAGGAGTGGACCAGGACGGCCACACCACCTGGTGGCGCGGCCTGGGGTGGCCCGCGCCAGGGGGTGGTGTGGGCCCCCTGTGGCCCATCTCCACTCCCCCTTCTGGTAACCTTCGTCTTCTGAAAAAATAGGATTTTCCATGTATTTTCCCAGATTTTTCGATCTTCGCGAATTTCCCCTCCAAACAGCACCTTTTCCATCAAAATCCTAACTACAGCGGTCCATGCTCCAAAAGTCATCAACCATGCAAAAACAGATGAAATAACATAAGTATCATCTCTTGATATGAAATATATCAATGAATAACAGTAAATTATGATACAGAATAGTGATGCAAAATGGACGTATCAATCGCCTTTGTACATATCTTGTAAATCACCGTACACAAGGATATTGGCCGATATTGCTCGATCAACTGGGGATTTCGAACTTTCAGAATTAATACAATTGATGTGTCATTAAGTTCACTCAGAAGCTCTCCCCCACTCAGGAATTCCAACACCGCCGACACCACAATTGTTTTCATAGTTTCCCAAAGGCGCTAGAAGAATCCTGCAGTAAGACCATCTACCCCAGGAGCCTTGGACGGATGCATCTGAAACAAAGTGAATTTAATCTCCTCCTCCGTAAATGGTTTATCCAAAGACGTCATCATCTCATCTGTAACACATTCTTTGACATAATGCAATAATGCCTCCATGTTTGGTGCCCCTTGAGATGTGTACAGTTGTTGATAAAAAGTTTGAACTTCCTCATGTATTTCCCCCTCCCCCACACATAAAGAATCATCCTCTCTTTTAGGAGAAAATTTTCGGTTAGTCCTTTTCCTCCTAGCATCCTGAGCATGGAAATAAGCTGAGTTTTTATCCCCTGCCTTTAACCACTAAACCCGAGACCGCTGCTTAATCCAGATTTCCTCTTGATCAAGGACTTTATTAATTTCTGCCATCACGTCCCTTTTCGCTTTACCAGGACCTGTACCCATGGACCCCAGCTTGAGCCGGTCCAAATCCTTGCGGAGCTTGGATAACTTATTCTTGAAATTACTAAAAGTTTTGTCACCCCATTTATCCAGTCACTTTTGCATATTCCGTAGTGTACTCATCACACCCTTCAAACCGCGACTGACAGCATTCTCTGCCCAAAGTTTTTCAACAGTTTGATCATACTCAGTATGCGTTTGCCACACATTCTCATACCTAAAGGCCCTCTTTCCCTTACCACCAACAGAATGATCCTTTCTTGTCATGTGGATAAGGATGGCACAATGGTCATACTCCACCATGCTTAAATGTTGGGCTCTTGACACTATAAAATTCTCATAAAGAGCATCATTACCAAAGCCACGATCTAGCCTTTTCTTTACATTCGATCCCTCCGGCTGCCTATTATCCCATATAAAAGGTAAACCAGACCAGCCAAGATCCATCAGATTGTAATCTTCTATACATTCCTGAAACGCCCTCATCTGAGGTTCAGGGCGATCTGAGCCACTGAAGTGCTCACTTGCGAACATTGTTTCATTGTAGTCGCCAGCACACAACCATGGGTAATTCAGCGAATGAGCTAGCCGCTTTAGAAGTGTCCAACTCAGATATCTATTTTCCTTTCTGGGCTCACCATAAAAGCCCGTGAAACGCCAGGTTTTCTCATCATCCCTTGTCGACTTGATGAGGACGTCAATGTGGTTTAAATTAAAGCTTTTCAGTTCCACTTCCACATCCGTCTTCCAAACCCAATGCCACCACTGAGCCCATCACTATCCACTGCAAAACTCCCTCCAAAGCCCAGAGAGTCGCCAGTTTTTCTACTCTTTTACCTCCAATTTTTGTTTCCATCACAAAGAGAAGAGTGGGCGCTTCCCGCTTTACAACATTGTGGAGTTCTCTAACTGTCAGATGGTTCCCAAGCCCCGAAGGATATAACATATGCAATTCATTGGTCTGATGAAACAGATTGCATTGCTTCATCATCCCTAGTGCCCTTAGATCTCTTTGTCGGGACACTAACGCCAGAAACTTTACTTGGAGAGTTAACTAAAGCATTCCTTTTCTGCCCCAGTGAATCATCTTCAAACATCGCTACATCATTAGGGACTTTGATCACAAGGAGAACCAAATGCAGCGGTGGATTAGGAGTTTCCCTCCTCTTGTACACTTTCGTATCCAAATCACGAGCACCTCCCATAGCCCTAAATTTGAAACTCGAACCCACATTTTCCCCCTGACTAGTAGAGGGATCATACAGGTGGTTTGGGGCACTCCCAGTACCCTTAACAGCTCCATCATGCTATACATGAGAGTCATCCTCATGTAATTGAGGATACTTCTTAGTATCAACCCTGTATTTTGCTTGCTGCCATTGTGATTCCTGTTTCCACGGCTCCAGAAAACATGAGAAACAGAAGTACGGAAAACGCTCATATTTTATTGGGTACCAGTCTACCATTTTCCTCTTCTTTGATTCGATCGGGAAACCCCTCATTAGGGGTTCCTCTAGATCAATCCAGACCCTAGCCCTTAGACTCTGTCCCCAACCAGAACTAGAGCCATTGCCATGAATATCGAGGCTGATGAACTCCCCCACCTGGCATGCAATAGATTTTCCATGCACTTCGTTCATCCAGTTGAAGGGAAGATCATCGCATCTGAACCATATCGGAAGCCTCTTGAATTTGATCTCCGATGGTTTCATGCTCATATCAAAGTCATCTAGAACAACTGCATGTTTTGAAACTGTCTAGGGTGCTCCTTCCCAGATACGCTTCCGATCTCTCTCAAAATCCATACTTGCTAAGAAGACATTGTCACCCTTAGCACTAAAAGTCAGACCCCGAGGATTGCCCCATTGCGGCCGCAGAGCACTATCAATCGTCTGAATATGGAACTTTTTGCCTGACACTATCTTACCCACCACCGCAAACTTCACCGGAGCCTCTCCATCCTCCTTCTCATCCTCCATTACCAAGATTTTCTTCTCCTTGGCAGTGAGCCCCAGCTTGGCTAGCTTTGTCGTCACCCCAAAGGTCACCTCATCCCCACCACCATCTGCCCCCAGACTCGCATCAGCCTCTGGCTGCGTCTCCGCCATAGCAGGACACGCGAGAAGTGATCCAAGATGTGGTGTAGATCTCCCCATAGCGCCGTACAGGATCCGATCGCCTCCCGATCGCCTCACGCGCCGCCAGAGCCCCTAAACCATAAGAAAACGGTTCGGGATTTTTTCTATTTCCTCGAAACAGGCATACGCCTAGCTATATAAATATAGCAACCATTTGAGACCGCTGCTGGGCCAGACAGCACAACACCCAAAATAAAATAAAAGAAAAAGAAAAGAAAGCAAAGCCGAAGACAGTGGCTTGAAGAAAACGAGGACGACCCGCAACCGTAGCGTCCTCCATCTAAGTACCACCACAAGCCTAGCACTACGAAGCGCCGCGCACCAAGCAACACCTCCAAGAAGGAAAGCGACGACGACGACGTTGCTGCCCGGACAGGTCCTAGGGTTTCCCCCGGTACGCTCTGGGAGGTGGGGAAGAGGTACACCTGACGCCCTTCAGGAAGGACGGTGGCACCCACAGGTGTCACCGCATCGGTGTCAAGATGACAAGGATTTCTCCCAACCCCTCAAAATAACCACACTCCCAGACGCTATCGCAGTGCTCCAACCATGCTCACCGCCCGCCAATGCCCGCCACCACGGTCTTGAAGCCGCCCCCGCCGTCGCACCGTGATCCACGAAGCAAGGCCGGTAGGACAGAAAGGAGGAAGCTACAGCGGGGTTGGCGGAACCACAATGCGTGGGAGGGAACAACCTCCACCACCAGAAGGTCGTAGCCGACCGGATACAGACACAGGGCAAACCAGGCCCTCCTGGCCCGGCCGAGCCCCCCAGGGCCTGTGAAGCCCCGTCGTCGCACTGCAACAAGGGAACCATCGTCCACGCCAACCCCACACTAGCCCCTACTTAGCCGTCCACCAGGGGATCAACTGCCACCATTGATCCCTGCCGCCAAGTAGCAGCACCATCACCACCGCGTTCACCCAGGACTCCCGGACCACCATCGGTCTGAGAAGCACCACCTGGGCCCGCAAGAGCGCGAAGGGACGAGCGGGATGAACACAACATCTCCGTGCTGCCCACCAGACCCCTCGAGCACGGATGTCGGGTGACCACCAGATCCAGGCCCGCCTGGCCTAGATCCGGTATCCCGGCCGTCGTGCAGCCCGGGGGAGGCGCCTACCACCCGCTGGTGACCAAGGGTCTCGGACGGGGCCCGCCTAGCCCAGATCGGGCCCGGCAAGGGCCACCGCCGAGAGCACCTGCAGCACCTCCGTCGCCCTCCATGCCGAGCAGCCCGCCGCCACCCCATGACTCATCCCTGCACGCCAAACGAACGTAGCCGACACGGCTCTGCCAGGCCGGGAAGGCGAGGAGCAGCTCGAGATGCGAGCACCTACAGTACCATTGGCGTCGACATTAGCTCGGCTGAGGCCCGCATGGCCCAGATCGAGGCCCGCCTGGCCCAGATTGGGGCCAGCCTAGCCAAGGACGGGGCCTGCCTGGCCTAGATCTGAGCCCGCCTGGCCCAAACCTGGGCCTCGCCACCGCAAAGGGCCAGCACCCACCCGCGCACGCTCACCTCCGACCGAGCTCACCGCCGTCACGCCCCTACACGAGCGGGCCAAGGGCACCGCGCGCCAGGAGGGCCGCCGACGCCGCCGCCTCCAAAGGCCGCGACCAGGAACGCCACCCCACCGCCTCTAGCTGCGGGATCTGCCCGACCGCGGCTCGCCGGCCACGCCGCGCCGAGTACCACCGAACCCGCCTACCACACACCGCCGCCAGTCGCCGCCACCCCGCGTGGCCCTCCTGGCGTCCGGGGAAAGAAGGGCCCTCCGCCGGCACCGCCTGGGCTTTGCCCGACGGCCCGCGCCGACAACAGCGGGGAGGGGGACGGAGGCAGAAGGCCGGGCGGTTGGGCTAGGGTTGCGTCGCCCCGGTCGCCCGCGGGGGACGACGCGGAGCGTTTTTCGGCTTTTTTCTATTTGACAATGACTGACCCGTGATCCATTTTTCTAGCCTTGTTCGGCCATCCCAAGCTGCAGTGTGAGCGGCCGTGGGACCCTGTTTGACAAAATGGGCCAGCCATGCTGCGCGAAATGATCGTCCTCTCCCCTTCCTAGGTAAGGCCCAGGCCTACTTTCAGCCTAGTATCAAATCGCGTTGTGTCTCTCTCAAGTCTCAACCCACACGCGGCGGCAGGACTTGGCCAGCAATGGAGGCGCGGCAACGCGGGGCGCCAGCAGGGGCGGCGTCGAAGGCGCTTTGGGGGCACGAGCACCTCCCGCTTCTGGCGCGCGCGCGGTCCAAGGACTCGGTGGAGTACATCCTGCAGGCGCTCTGGCGCACCCGCCGCACCGGCCTCGACGCCGCCGACCGAGCCGTCGTCCGCGACATCCTCCAGATCTCCACCGACTCGGAGCTCGACCCCGTACGTACCTCCCCGCTCTCTGCCGCTTCCCCTTCCGCGCCGCTGCTCGCACCAAGCTGCGGCGGTCCGGATTCCCCGGCTCCATCTGCTGATGCTCCTCTCGCTCGCAGCTGTTGGTGTGCCTCAGGATACTGATCCGCAGGTGTGTCCACGAAGACATAGCAAAGGACGACATCGCGAAGCTTTTTCCTCAGGAGGTTTCGCCCGAGCTGCAAAGGTTGCTCAAGCTGCTTCTGCAGAAGTTCCAGCCGGAGTGGCGAGATGACACCTTAAAGGATCAGGTACTGGAGCAGCAACGTATGGCTGGCTTAATTTTTTATCCGAAAACTATGTAATTGGTCTAATGCTAGTTATCATAAATTAATCTAAGTACTAGAAGATTTCTGTAGTCTCTTAGTTTCACAAGTATCAGTCGAGCAGTTCAGTATTTCGGCCAATGGTTAGCATTTTTCTTAGTTTTACTTTTTGTTAGTGTTTGTGTAGTGATGTCAACATAAATTCTCCTTATTATCTGAAGGATTTGTGTCTCAAGTTCACCGCAACGTGTTGTTTTGTAGGCATCTGCGACAAATTTGGAAACAACTAAAGGCGATTTGAGTACAAATCAAGACGTATCAGAGCAACCAGCTATTACAGAGGTAGTTAAAAACAATTGGTAGCATGTGCTTTTGCACAAATACCTTTCAGTTTTGCTGGAAATAGTGGACAAGTGATATGCTTATCATCCTCTTGAATGTAAGAGAAGCATTCATTGATTGGTTTTGGAAGATTTCTATTTGGATTATCTTTTCATTACTTTTTGGGTACAATGAGAGATATCTTTGATGAAAGACTAACCATGTGGATCATCATCTTCCCTGCAGCTTCAGTGTGGTACATCATCAGCAAAGGTGTCGTCTGAATCTGGAGAGAGAGAAGGGAAGCTCCATTTAGCTAAGGATTCTTTAGACAAAATGCTGAAGGATATATACCCAATCATGGGTCAAGCGTCAAATGCTGTGAGTAATGATTCTTCATACGTATGCAGAGAGTTGACTGATTTCCTTTCCCTTTTGCAATCCACATTTTTACAGTGTTACTAATTTCAGATATTTCTCATTATTTTTTGCAGCGTAATGCCAATGGGTATGAAGAAGTAGCAAAAGGCACTTAGAAAATTATTATTTGTATATTTGTTTAGATCTAAGGAGATTTTAGCAGCAAAGGACCTGAGAAATGTATAATGGTGGATGTGTTACGTTTTATGTTTGAGGCACAGGTGTAAGCTGAAGAATGTGTTTACATAGATGTTTAGCTTAGGTGACTCTCACTGGTAGTATCGGTGATGCTTTATCTTTGCACAGATGAGGGAGATATCCCTCTTCACATCTCTGCGTTAGGGTAGCCACAACGTGTAGCCAAATATAGGTCCGTCTTTGCTTTTTTTGTTTAGTAGTAACTCCCTATGTTGCGGAGGTGGTTACAAATTAGAGAAAATTAGGAACTGGAGCAAAAGTTTTATGTTGAGGTACAGGTGTAAGCTGAAGAATGCATTTACATAGATGTTTAGCTTAGGTGACTCTCCCTGGTAGTGTCAATGCTACTTGATCTTTACAAAGATGAGGGAGATGTCCCTCCTCACATCTCTGAGTTAGTCACAACATGTAGCCAAATGTAGTTTCACATTTCCTTTTTAGCTTTTGAAACTACTCCCTCTATTTCAAAATATACGATGTTTTAGCTTTGTAAAAGGAGTGTATCTAGACACCTTTTAATTTATAGGTTCATGTAGTTTTAGAGTGAACCTACGCACTAAAAGGAGTCTAGATACACTCCTTTTATAAAATTAAAACATCTTATATTTCGAAACGGAGGGAGTAGTACCCTACGTTTGCAGAGGTGGTTCTAAAATGGAGAAAATTGGGAAACGGAGCTTAGAACTAGTTTCTATATTGTGAGGGTAGTTCCATATTTACTTTCTGTGTTGTTTTAACCAGATGGTACCCACTTTATAAATACTAGGAAACAAGCCCGTGCGTTGCTACGGAAAAGAAAAAATCTACTCATTCGAGCTATAGACAAAACAGTAATGGTTGATATAAAATAACTGTCCAACATATTGAAAACTATATAAAGTCTAGACATCACAACGGTACTGATACCTTCTCTGTATGGTGAAAGACACAAATATCATGCAGATAATCAGAAAGTTTGGATGTATCTGATTAGAAAACAACATGTAGCTTTTGAAAAATAAAAAAAATCAAATTTGTTAGGCTATATGGTGTAATAATAATAAAAATATGTAAATTAATTCACCTGTAAAATCAATGTGAACTGTGTGCCGTACTGTATGGACTCTTTGGTGTTGCTTGAGGCCACTGCAACTTGCTTTCTTCTCTCCGAAAAATAGATAATTGAGTCCGAGTTACACATGTACTAATGTACAGAGGTGATGTTTTCTTGATTTTGTTATATGTTGATCCAAATTCTACAAAGTAGAGGCCAACTTCTGACGGAGCGGAGCGAGGCCTGTCGCCGGAGGCTTGGGCCCATTCGCCTGCTGATTATTCACAGTTGAGAGTTTTTGGTTGCACAGCTTATGCTCACGTTGATAATGGAAAGTTAGAGCCTAGAGCTGTTAAGTGCATATTCCTTGGTTATGGTTCAGGAGTTAAGGCATATAAACTATGGAATCCTGAAACTAAAAGGATTTTGTTGAGTAGGAATGTTGTTTTCAATGAATCCGTTATGTATCATGACAGCTTGCCATCAGATCCCTCTCCTGTTGCTATTGGAGAGGAGGGAGTTCGTGTGCAGGTGGAGCACCTGCAGAAAACTGTTGATAATAATGTTGTTGATGATACTCATGAGGAAAATATTGATGATAATGTTGTTCAGCACTCACCTACTGTTTTGCAGCAGCCAAAGGAATCTATTGCTGCTGATAGACCGAGACGTAACATAGTTCCACCTCGTCGTTTAATTGAAGAGTGTAATCTTGCTCATTATGCTTTGAGTTGTGCTGAACATGTGGAGCATGATACTGAACCTGCTACATACAATGAGGCTATTGCATCCGTTGACCGCGAGAAGTGGGTTTCTGCTATGCAAGAAGAGATGCAATCGCTTGATAAGAATGGCACATGGGAAGTTGTGCGCTTGCCTAAACAGAAGAAGGTTGTCCGCTGTAAGTGGATATACAAGAGAAAGGAATGTTTGTCTCCTAATGAGCCTCCAAGGTTTAAGGCAAGGTTAGTAGCAAAAGGTTTTAGCCAGATTCCAGGTATTGACTATAATGATGTTTTCTCTCCGGTTGTGAAACATAGCTCTATTCGTACTTTCTTTGGTATTGTTGCTATGCATGATCTTGAGCTTGAGCAGCTAGATGTAAAGACTGCTTTTCTGCATGGTGAACTAGAGGAGGAGATTTACATGGACCAACCTAAAGGGTTCATAGTTCCTGGAAAAGAGGATTTTGTGTACAAATTGAAGAGATCGCTTTATGGTTTGAAGCAATCTCCAAGACAGTGGTATAAAAGGTTTGATTCATTTATGATCTCACAAGGTTTTAAGAGATCTCAGTTTGATAGCTGTGTTTATATAAAGTTTGTTAATGGGTCACGTATTTACTTGCTGTTATATGTTGATGATATGTTAATTGCTGCCAAGAGCATGAAAGAAATCACTACTTTGAAGGCACACCTAAGTAGTGAATTTGAGATGAAAGTCTTGGTGCTGCTAAGAAAATCCTAGG
This sequence comes from Avena eriantha, assembly GCA_910589775.1. NCBI lineage: Eukaryota > Viridiplantae > Streptophyta > Magnoliopsida > Poales > Poaceae > Avena > Avena eriantha. Next base: position 179,279,267 of record OU342744.1, on the reverse strand, counting down.
TATGGAAATTAAACGAGACAGAAAATCTAGGTTGTTGTTTCTTAGTCAGCAAAGTTACGTTGAGAAAGTTCTTCAACGTTTTAATATGCATGATGCAAAGTCAGTTAGTACTCCTGTTGCTCCTCACTTTAAATTGTTAGCATTGCAATATCCTAGTTCTGATAAAGATATTGAGTACATGTCTCGAGTTCCTTATTCAAGTGATGTTGGTTCCTTGATGTATGCCATGGTTTGTTCTCGCCCTGATTTATCATATGCTATGAGTTTGGTGAGTCGTTACATGGCTAATCCTGGTAAAGAACATTGGAAAGTTGTTTAGTGGATTTTCAGGTACCTTCGTGGCACATCCAACGCTTGCTTGAAGTTTGGCAAGACTGATGAGGGACTCGCAGACTATGTGGATTCAGATTTTACTGCCGACTTGGATAAGAGGAGGTCCCTCACAGGTTATGTGTTCACGGTAGGTGGATGTGCCATGAGTTGGAAGGCAACGCTGCAACCAGTTATTGCTTTATCTACAACCGAAGCAGAATATATGGCTGTTGCTGAAGCTTGCAAAGAGTCTGTTTGGTTGAAATGTTTGTATGCTGAGCTTTGTCAGGATGATTCTTGCATTAACCTGTTCTGTGACAGTCAAAGTGCTATTTACCTTACTAAGGATCAGATGTTCCATGAGAGAACAAAGCACATTGATATCAAGTACCATTATGTTCGTGATGTTGTTGCACAATGTACACTGAAGGTATGCAAGATAAGCACTCATGATAATCCTGCTGATATGATGACAAAGCATGTTCATGTTGCTAAGTTTGAGCTATGCTCAAGCTTAATTGGTATAACTGATTAGACCAAGTGGCTATTGGCGCTGAAAGTGTTTTCTTTATTTATTCAGGGAGATGATTACCGTTGATGCTACAAGAAGGAATTTGTCTCAAGGTGGAGTTTGTTATATGTTGATCCAAATTCTACAAAATAGAGGCCAACTTCAGACTCCGCTCCGCATCGGCCCGCCCCCCGCGGTACGGATCGTTGATGACCTAGGTTACCACCGCTATATATACTTCTTGTAAGCCGCCGGCTGGGATAAGTTGCATCTGTAAAATCCCCGGCGTTGTGTAAACACTCTCGGTTATAGTGAAGTTTCGCTGGCTGGCGCACGTGGTTTTTCAGTTCTCTTTGTTGGAGAGGGTTTTCCACGTTAAATATGTGTCCCCTTGCTGTGATTTTGTTTTCGTTCTTCGTTATTTACTTGTCGCAAATCTAACAGATTTAACGATAGGAGTCCGACCAAGATGATTAAGTTCTTCATGAATTTAACATATGAGAATACACGCTGCCAGCCTAGCACACCTCCTCCACTCCTCCGTTACCAATGGTAAATCGAATTCAGTAATTCACATGAAAAAAGATGCTGTACGCAGGGTGGTTGGAACTTGCAACCTGGAGAGATTAAAAACTGGGGAATAAGAGGATAGGTTTTTAAGAGCACCACAGATCCTCCTGGTTATTATTCAGACGAGAGTTACAAGTGTCGTGGCTGGACGACTTCCTCCGCCCCATCTCGCTCGAGTTCAACGTGTACCCTCTCTTCTGGCCACACCTAAGAGCGCCGCAGCATCCAGCGTCGGCTCTCGGACCGGGTGATTTTCAGAGATAAAAGGAGAGAGAGATGCTGCAGTGGAGGAGCCGTCGCCGACCGTCCCCATATCTTGTCCTCGTCTACACTGCACTCTGGAACAGCGCCGTCGTATGCCCTTACTGCAGTAGCACGTAGATCAGCAGCACGTAGATCAGCACCCAAGAGAGCACGCTGGCCGAAAAACAGGCGCTGACGTAGAGGGATAGAATGCCCCACGACACGCAGGCTACTTGGCGGAAAATGTTGATGCCGGGCTCGCCGGGAAACAAAAGGCGACGAAGCTGAGCGCGGGGGAAGCTGCTTCGCGGGTCTGGGCGCCGGGAGGCCAGGCTGGGCGGTGGCATGCTTGGATACGGATTCAGAGGGGATAAGTTTTATTTGCATAAAGAGAGAAAACGAACAACGTCAGGTTTGTTTATCAAAACTGTGCAATGACTTGAGGGTGGTATGGGTGTGTAATTACTCCAAACTGCCAGGGGTAAAATCGTCTAAAAAAGCGGAACCCGTAAGAAACACTTCGTACTTTATTATTAGGTATAGATATAGATCTGGAACTACTGGTGGACCTTTTGCTATATTTCACATCATATTCAAATTCACCTTTGTGTCAGATTTGGCAACGTTGTGGCTGCCCTTAGCAACTTGTGTTTTAACGAGAAATTGTGTCGCTTTGTTCTTTTGCCTTTCGAAAAGGGAGAAAACTGGGAAATGGAGCTTAGAACTAGTTTCCTGCATTGTGAGGGTAGTTCCATATTTACTTTCTGTGTTGTTTTAACCCGATGGTATCCACTTTATAAATATTTGGAACCACAGGTGGACCTTTTGCTATATTTCACGACAAAGCCGCATTCATCTTTGTGTCAGATTTGACAACGGCAATGATGTGGCTGCTCTTAGCAACTTGTGGTTTAACGAGAAATTGTGTCACTATGTTTTTATGCCTTTCAGAAATGGAGAAAACTGGGAAATCGGAGCTTAGAACTATTTCCCTACATTGTGAGGGTAGTTTCATATTTACTTTCTGTGTTGTTTCAACCCGGTGGTACCCACTTTATAAATATTTGGAACCACTAGTGAACCTTTTGCTATATTTCACACCAAAGCCAAATTCTGTGGCTGCCCTTAGCAACTTGTGTTTTAACGAGAAATTGTGTCGCTATGTTCTTCTGCCTGCCTTTCAGTCTGCATCATCAGAGTTGATGGCAACAAGCAAGTGTACCGACAGGCTGTTAAATAAGTCAGGATGTAAATTGAAGCGGCGTCCACTGGTCCCTCGTACGCCGCCCACAAAAATGAGCCCAAATGGCATATGTGGCCTACCACTTAACTTATATGGCGTATGTGGCAAACCCACGAAGCCTGCGAAAGACCACCACGCACCCCATCTCCCCCGACTGCCCAACGCCATGCCCTAGGACTTAGGGTGCCGCCGCCACCAACGTCGCTAGTCGCATCTCCCACACACACACGTGTTCGGCCTATCTCGCCGCCTCCTCCACGCTGCCGTCAACCTTCCGCCGCCTGCCGCCATCCTCAACCTTCCGTCGCCTCCCACGCAAAGATGATTTCAACATTCTTGAATGGTGGGCCCTTCACTCTTCACAGTACCCTGTCCTTTCTCGCATAGCTCGTGATGTTCTTGTTGTGCCTGCTTCAGGTGCCATCTGAATCGGCTTTTAGTACCGGACACCGGGTCATAAGTGATTACAGAAGTAGGTTAAACAGTAGCACCATCGAAGCCTTGATCTGCCTACAGGATTGGTTCAAACATTTTGAGTCACTTGCTGATATTGCTGATGATACAGATCTGTGAGGAGGTATGTTCTCTTTATGTTCTGTTGTGGAATTTCTGAAACTTGCAAGTACCTAATTTTCTGATGGTTGCCGGTTTGGAATATTCGTCTATGTTCATGTTTCCTAGATTGTCAATTTATTTTAATGCACCATACTTACTTTCAGTGAGAGATGATGATCCTTATAATTGAACTATATATCATTTTCTCCCATGGTATGTAATCCCCAAATTAATTTTGTTTGTTCATTACTGCAGGCTACATGTCGATGAGTCTATTGAAAGAGAATTATGTTCATGATGCTCCTTCGATATACTTGTTTGCTGCTGCAGGCTACATATTTATGAGCTTATTAGAAAAGAGTTTTGTTCAATCTGCTCTTCCAATTGTACATTCATGTCAGATGTTGATGAACTGAATTTCTGAAAGTTGCAAGTACCTTATTTCCTTGTTATGGAATTTCTGAAAGCTGCAAGAACCTGATGGTTGCCCGTTTGGAAATATGTCTTTGCTTAGGTTTCTGGGAATACCAGTCTGTTCGAATTTATGATACTGCTACCAGTTCTTAAGTGATTATATGTATATGCTTCTCTTTTTATGTTCACGAACCTGTATCCCAGTTCTAATTTGAATTCTTGTCTTCTGGGATGATGGCAGACCCCGGTTTTAATTTGAAAAATCTTTGTAATTTAATGTTATGTATTCTGTTGTGTATCCCTGTCATGATTTAGTGTGATTATTCTGCTATGTAAACTCTATCGTACATAAAATGAATCATCAGAAGTAGAGCAGGAGGTGCCGTCGCTGTATAGCAGCCCGGATGTGGACATGCGGTAACCACCAAACCTGCATAAACCCCACCAAATTAGTTGTGGCTGCCAAAAAGTCCTATATATATTTATGTGGCAGAAGTGGACGTGACCACATCGTCCAGCAATCTGTCCATTTACATCCTGATAAATAACCCTATCTGCTGTTAAATAACCCTATTGGGAGTACTGAATAACTACGGCCACTAGCCTCAACAATTCTCCATCGGACAAAAAAGACAACCGACACTTTCTTAAAGCATTTTATTAATATCTCAACTTTTAAAGCATACATCATGGCGATATCTTCATATCAGATAATCTGGCACAAGCAGGACTATTTGTAACACTGATATGGTTACAGAAAAAAGTTCGGACTAGCAACACAACTCAAACATAGTTCCGTGACAAGGCCTAAATGAAAATTGGAGAAAGTAAGCTCCAGTGGCTTATTATTTCTGAACTATCATGGAGGCGTAAGGACCATCATGCTCGTGTTATAGACACAGCAACATACTTCTTTCACATTTTGGATCTTGAATTTTGTATTTTGATGCGGTGCCAAGATGTATTGAGGATTCCTCTGAGGTTCCATATGTCCTCCACTTTTTCGGGTTGAATATTCGCGGCTGAGTCCACCTGTTGTCCACCAGATGCATTTTCAGACTTAGTTACTTGAGCAACAACAGGAGAATACTGGATCCAGTACTGAATTTCACTTACCGCCTTAGCTACTATCTCGGCATTTGTTGGTACGTCCAACGTAGCCTCAAAGAGAACCCATGCCCACTTGTCACTTTGAGGTCCGTCAGAGATGTATGGCACACTGCTTTTCTGATATCTATGAGCCTCAACCCATGTTTTCCCTCCATCAACAGATATATCTACTCTCTCAATGCCACGACCACCACCTGAGACTGCATATCCAGCAATTCTAGCCTGCATCGAACAAGTACACCAGTGTGTACATCTCATCAAAATTTACTGACGCTACCTACGGAAAATGCAGTCTCAGCATACACATCCCTTTCTATAATGGAAGTGATACTAACCTTTCCTTCCTTGATAACATCCACATCCTCCAGGGTGCAAATAGCAGACTGCATGGTCGATCCAAAAACAAGTGAAGATAATAAGATACCCAAAAACTTAACTCATCTTCATTAACACATAAGCTAAAGAAAGTTTAGGAGAATTAAGTGCTTCAATGCCTAATAGGTGCATCTGCAGTAAACAAATAACCTAAAAAACAGAACAAACTCGTCGTAAATTAACTTTTACAGGTATACTAGCTCCACTAATCAGAAAAGGACGCATCTAAGACCGGACCCAGCATTCTGTTGCACAATTTTAGAGCCTAATCAAAAGATTCTTAAATCCAAGGTGGGCACCAAGATGACATTCTGAGCAGATGTTTTAATTTCAGACCTTCCAATTGCCAATCACGCAGGCAAAACGATTAATTTAAAATAAAATGGTTAATACTTGCTAGAAGAGTTCAGTAGAAAACCGCATCAATCTTTGTGTTTTAATATTCAATAATATATCAGTATTCTATAAATAACCTTTTCTCGAAAATTCAGCACAAAGATTAATGCGGATTTCTACTGATGAGAATGTCATCTTAATATCCGCAACAAATAATTTCAAATCCACTGCCAGCTGCAAATTCTGTAGTAAATCAGAAGTGCGAGCCAATATGGTGGTGCATGGTTTCAAATATTCTCGTTACTGTAAATTGTGAAGATAAATTGCAAAAAGAAAAAACAGAACTTGAAAGTGAAAATGTTTTGTAGTGCTAATGTGAACAACTGGGCAATGACATGATATAGTGCATGTCTTAGTATTGTTGAGGACTAACCCTAAATAATACTAGTACAAGGTAAGGAAAATGAACCCACCCAGAATAAGGCATGATATGTGTCATCCTATGTTACCAATCTAACCCAAGTGTGATTGATTCAAAAGAAAAGATTAACATGGAAGAATTACTAGTACAGTATATACCTGTACAGGAAAATCCATTTGTGGTCTTCTAGTCGACCAATCAATATTGTCCCAGTCTACGGTAGGTGGAAACATCTTGTAATCTTTTTGCATAAAAAAACCCTGGTTGAGAGCAGAGATCAGTATTTATTCCCAGAGTACATGATGAAGAGATACTGCATTTAAATGTTCAGCAAACCTGGCATTCTTCCTTGATTACGCTGATGCTGTCCAGCCATTTTACAGAACGTGCGCCTATGACACCAGGTACGACAACACGGAGTGGGTATCCATGGTCACGGTTGATGATCTATTCATGGTAAATCGCAATGGGTAAAGTACTGTATCTACCAACATTGGAACCATGACAGCAGGAAATGTAGCAAAAGAACAAGGTTGCATCTAAACCTGACGAAAGAATTATTGACAAGTAAATATTTCATACTCACAATCTGGTGTAGCAGTGCTAAACAGCTACAGTACCACACTCTGGAGTCAATGCAAAATAAGGTTATGGTGGATATTTATGTTCAGTAAAAGATGCTTCAGGTGTTGTTTGTGCACTCATCATTCTGCATTAGGCAGTAAACCCCTATATAAACGTAATAAATTATTGTGTTTGAGAAAATGCCATATACATTGTTATGATGTCATACTATGCAGTACTATCACTCTGTTTCATCAAAATCAGCTTCAAAGAAACATATGCATTACGGAATAATGAAGTACTAACAGAAAATACAGTAGCATCACATAAAGAAGAGAGAAAGAAGCGAAAACTAGGATAGAAGCGATCAGAAAAAAGAATTTAAAAATAGTCTAAACACCATAAGGAACGTTATATCCATTCAGTTTTCAACTGTTAACGGAAAAAAAATGCTTAGTCACCTCTCCGTTCATTTCATATGCAAGCAAGACATCAGCATCAGGATCTGTAGCCTGCTTTAATGGAATTGATGCCTTATAGGGACCACCTTTCTCCTCCTGAAATACGAACACCTCGAGATTAGTGAGGTAGGCTAAAAGGATTGCTGCCGGTTGATGGAAACAGGGATACTCACTTTACACCTGTCAACACTGACAAACTCAACGTGTTTGCCTCCTAAAGCTGTGACTGAACTGAGTTTAGGTATTCCAACTAGTTCAAGGACATCAGATAGTTTTGCTCCTCCCCAAGTTGCTGAAATAGTACAAAGGATAAAACTATTGTAGAGCAAAAAAGTTAAAAGAGAACAAAAATTTAGCCTCTTTATACAATATAAAATTAGGTGAAGGCAAATCAGCTCCATTTGGTACTTTATGTGTCATATAATAATCAAGTAGGATATTGTTCTTAATTCAATAGATGAAACAAAGGTAAACAGAAATGGTCTATAAAATTAAGCTTTCAGATTTTTCTAGAACGAATAAGCTTTCAGACTTGAAGCAGAAATCTAATTATACCGCTAGTGAAAAGGCTAGCTATAAGCCTATACTTGTAAACTTCCTCCACTTGTACGATTGGTATCCTTACAGTTCATCTAGTATGCTAAATATATTAATCCAGTAATATTATCAGCATGCCTAGATCTCAAAATGCAAATTCTTCTGGGTGTTCTTATTTACTAACATGGGTACATCAGATTGCATTTCTATAATCTTGAGATAAAATAAACCATTACATTCTGGACATGAAATTTACAATAATTCGCGACTTACCATTTCCAAGAGCAGATACGTCCCATCCAACACCTCTCACTTTCCGTACCTTACTCATTGCAGTCCTCTTATTGCCTGCACACTGTTATATATGTACTCTAAATAACTATTGGCTAGTGCACTCATACTTAAGCCACTATAAGATATTAGAAAGATTGAAGGAAAATAGAAGGCACTTGTCACAAACCTGCAACGTTGCAGTGACATTGTACTTTGGAAGCAGTCTGAATGTAAAGTTTATGTTGATTATCTAATCAAAGATAAGAAATATTTGAAGGTGCATGATAAGAGGCTAAGATGTACATTACCTAATGTCGGCCATGGATAGCTGAATATGCTTGTTCACAAGGCCATTGATGGAAACACTGTATCTGTCAAACAGGTTATATGAAAACATAAGGGCTGGTCCTTAATTTGAAGGGTTTGCAGTAACAACAATATATGGGTATCTATAATTCTTTCTAAAAATGAAAACCTTGAGATATCATCGATTTTTGGAATTGGTCCATGATTCCTCTTGTAGAAGAAATCTACTGGGGTGATATAAGATGAAACCAACGCAGAGCGATGAGGCTCAGCATTAAATGGCTCCTGCATAACAATCTCATTGGGTCACTGCCATAATATTCAAGAAACATATAGTATGAAAAGGTAAACAAACTCCTCCATTTCTTATTCTTTCCTAAGAATCAGATAGTACTCCTGTGCAATGGCTAACATACAGAGTGCCGCAGTGGGGGCGTTGCAACAACCTTGCTCCCAAAATTTTCCCAAAAACATGGATAATCAGTAATCCTTCATTTACCATGTTTTATCTCTTCGGTGTTAAGGTGTAGTCCATGCTGCACATAGAACTAAATTATTATAGAGCATCGAAGTTGAATGAAGATAGTCATGTTCCAACTTCCAAATGAACAGCCAGTGGACTAAACTTCCCAAGTAAATCATGTCGCTCTATTCATGTAACTTTTGAGAAATTCGGGATCAGCTCTTGCTAAATGCCCCTCTACAACAGGACCAGGCTGGCAGCGATCCTTGTAACAGAATCGAGCATAGAACAAGAAGCACATCGCCGGAATCCTAAACGTGTCTGCCTTTTGTCAGAACTGGGACGGGGGAACCTGGTCGCACGCCCTAGAATCATCTGCTCCCCACCCTCACCTCACTAAAATTCCGGTCCTAAGGCCTAAGCGCGCATGCTCAGTTTATTGCTCACGGCGCATATCGGCGGTCGGGTGGCATAAACAGCGACGCCCTCGATCCCCCGACGCGGCGGTGGAGCCCCGCAAATGAATCGATCAGACCAGGGCCGGAATCCGCAACATGCCAAACCCACACCACGCGACCGAACAGCCTGAGCAGATACGAACTGATGGAGGGGCGAACCTTGGAGTTGATCCTGAGGTCGGGGTGCCGCGGCGGCTCCTCCGCGTAGTCCGACGGCGCCGTGAGCCCCGGCATCTCTCTTTCTCCTCTCGCGCTTCCCCTTCGTCTGGTCACTGGCTGCTGTCTGTTTGTTTTCTCTGGCACGCACACGCGCACCCGGGGCGTTTTGTTGCGTAAACAAAATTCGGGAGACGACGACACCGAGAGAGAGGAAGGAGATCAGGAGGAGAGACGGCTTGGTGGTGGGCGTGCGATGCGATGAGTGGCCACTTGCGACGCGAGGCCGCCACTCCCGAGCCTAACATTTCATTGTGACGTGACACGCGGGGCCCTCTCGGCTGTGGAAACAGGGGGTGGCCCCTGGTTTTATTTCGTTAGAACAAAAACCACACTGTTTAGCTCCGTGATTACATCGTCGATGGCTTTGCTTCGTTTCCAAGACGATGCTTAGCGACTAGCGAGCCAGCATTTGTTTTACTGGTCGCTTGTTAGTGGGAGTATAAAGCTCTTGTTCCCAAAGAAAAGAGAATCTGGTGGGAGTACAAGCGATCGCCAGAAGAGAGAAAAACCAGACATGGCCAACCATCATCGAATGTTATGGGCGTTTTGATAAAGTCATGAGCTTCAAAAGTGCAGTCATGTTGATGCGGTTCATGAACAGAGAACATGCTGAGAAGATTTTCTCCTCTCTCTTAAAAACAATCCTTTTTTTTAATCATCCATATCATCTAGACAAGGCAATACATAAACTATACGATGCATTATCACTTGCAGGTATCTCTAGCAATTAATGAAAATTGATTAACTCTAGTAGAAAATTATATCGCTAAGAGAAATATGTGGTACAATAGAGAAAATCGTCCCTCTCATTTTATAAGGACCTTAGCTAAGGGAAGACAACATTCTCTTTCTTCGAATCACCGTCGATCGGAGGAGCGAGCACGGCTAGATGAGGAGAGGCGGTGCGCTGACGAGCGACGTCGGCAGGATGAAGAGAATCGTCGAATCGAAGTTCTGCGCAACACAGAGAGATTGGCCAGAGAGAGAGAGCGTTGCTCGAGCGCAGACGGAAGGAGGAAGAATCGCGCAATGCGAACACAGATCGATGGGCGCACATACAAGAGATGCAAGGTGGTTCAAGTGCTTTCACTGCTTCAAATCATCATGATACCAGGGCCTCCACTATTGTTCCAGTGGTTGCGAGGCAAGAGGAGGTGGCTCCTTCGATTCCAACAAGTTCTGCGGATCCGGTAAGCGCTCAACCTTCGCAGCAGTATGATGCAATTATCAGTCAAAATCCCTTTGCTTCTAGGTCAGTTGCGAATGTGAGTCTAGTGCCGATGGGGTCCTCTGTACCTCCATCGGTTCCAGTTAATGAAGGTGCTAGACAAAATGTGGAGAGGGAAGTGGTTGATATTGATAATATCATATGTGAGAATTGTGGGGGAGAACACCAAATTGATGTCTGTCAAACTAGGAATCCCTGGGATTATATTGCTCCTTTCTTTGGCTGCTCCGATTTTGATCAAGGATTCTACTCCATTCATGCGATTGAGACTGATGTGCAACCAATGGAACTGCTGAACTATGCTCACATCATTGTAGAGAAAGGGGAAGTGAACTGCAGAGACGTTGAACATGAGTTGTATGTGTGGACTGACTTTGTGAATATCAAGCGGAGATTCTTTGTAAAAGCTGTCTCAACCTCTGAATTCAGAACTAGATTCCCCAATGCTAGATGTATTGATGAACTGTCTCACTTTGGTCGTTTTTATATGAAGACAATGCCTGAAGCTTTAATCAAACTGCAGAAATGGACTGGTGACATTGAACCATTTGCATTTATGGAGGAAGCATGGTTCAGGATTAAAGGGATTCCTCTGAAATTCATAAACAGATCAACAGCCTTTCATGTTGCTAGTTTGGTTGGTAAACCTTTGATGCTGGATAAAAATTTCCTGAGGAACTATGCTTATATCAGAGTCAAGATTGGTTGTCAAGATGTGTCTCTCGTGCCCAACTCAAGAATTGGAGAAATCAAAAAGGGATTCTATGAATTCCAGTACACCAGAGAATTGTTTGACCCAAATATTGCACCTGTAGATCAAGCTGCACAAGCTGTTGTTACTGATGTGATTGGGGAGCAACAGGGGACCCCTAAAGACAAAGAACCATTAATCAGTCTAACAATGTGGGGAATGCAGGAGAGGGTACTGTTGGTGCTACTCCTTCCAGAAATGATGATAACAGAAATAATTGTGGTCGTCGGGCTGGGATTCTTTCTGAAATCAGTACGCAAGCTGACAAAGGCAAGAATATAGTTTTTGAGGAGGATTTTTCTTCTGGTTCCTTTTCTTTTGAGGCTAGAATGGCACCTTTTATGGGTGCAGCTGGGCAAGGTAGAAGTCAGCATGGTGATACTAACGTTGATGGTGGGCAGCAAAGACCTGTCTTATATCAAAATCTCTCTGAAGTTCACCATGATGTTATCTCTTCACTGGCTCTGGAGAATATTCCTACTGATGGTGAGCAAGAAGTGCAGGATGATGATCCTAGTTTTACTGCCTTTGTTAACAGCCTAGCTAAATCCAATAGTGACAAAGTGTTTGAAATCAGAAAACAGTACAAGAATCTATTATATCCCATCTTTGAGGATATGGAGGGCAATGATGATGAGGAGATTGACAGGAATTCAGCTATGGATGTTGATAATAGTGAAGAGCTTGTAGACTATGGTGATAGTGATGCAGGGTCAGATTCTGGGGCTCATATGGATAGTGGAGTTATCTCTGGTGCCATTTTAGGTCTTGCTGCTCCAGTTCTCTCTCAGGAGCATAGAGTTGTGGTGATTCCTATTAATGGTTCTCAACCTGAAGTTGATTCTACTCAGGAGGAGCTGGAAGATAATATGGCTATTCCTGAAGATGTCCCTCCCAGAGCAAGTTCAAGATTGGATGCACAACCAGAAGCTCATATGAGGGTGGATCAAAGAGCAGGTAATCAAGCTGCTACCAGAAATTTGCAAGGTACCAATCTCACCTCATCTAATTCTTTTGCTGTTTTAGATGCTGATGATGTTTTTAGTAGAGCCCTTGAGATGGGGGTTGATCCATGTTCTTTTGATTTGGAGAAAGTTAATCTCATGCAAGACTTGGAAATTACTAGGCATAATCTAGCCAATAAACATAAAATTGTTTCTGATAATGATCATGTTCAAAATAAACAATTTGTTCTACTAGAGTTTTTTGAGATGGATGAAGATTTGGAAGGTTTTACTCCTGTCATTTCCAAGAAAAGCAGGAGAAAAGGTAAATCTGCATGCAAGCTTAGTTTTGGAAAAGTACAATCCCAATCTGGTACTTGTTCTAGAGGAGCACAAAATCAATCTAGTGTTGCCTCGGTGAAGGTAAACAATGACCACCCTTTGAGTGGCATTGTTACTGGAACCAGAGTGAGGAAGAAGAACCCAAAATTCCAATGATTGGAGCCAGTTTAAATTGCAGAGGTGTGGGTAAGAAGGGCATGAGTGTGTTTTTGACTGATCTGATCAAAGATCAATGCTTGGATTTTGTGGGTCTACAGGAAACTATAAAGAAAGATTACTCTCTAGTTTTTTTAGGAGAATCGATCCTTTGAATCGATTTTCTTGGATATGGATTGCTTCTGTGGGCATATCTGGTGGAATCCTAGGTGGCTTCAGTAATGAGAGATTTGGGATCTATAACTCAGCTACAGGGAGATTCTATGTGAAAGTTGATTTGTTTGACATAAAGATCCAAACTTATTGGAGTTTGGTCATTGTTTATGGGGCTGCTTAGGAAAAAGATAAGGAAGAGTTTCTGATTGAATTAGGAGATATTTATAGGAACCAACAACTAACTTTGTTGGTTGGTGGGGACTTCAATATTCTCAGAGTTTCTATAGAGAAAAACAGAGGTGGTAAGCTTAGCAAGTGGTCTGATATTTTCAACTCCATTATAAATACTTGTGAGTTGAGAGAAATTCACATGTTTGGAGGCAGCTACACTTGGTCTAACAACCATGTTGTGCCCACTTTGGAGAAGCTTGATAGATCCTTGATGAATAGTGAGTGGGAGATGCTTTTTCCCTTGACAACTTTTCACAAATTAACTAGAGTTGTTTCTGATCATAACACCATTGTTTTAGATACTATGGAAGGTGTAGAGAGAAGAAACAGAGAATTCAAATTCGACAAGAGATGGCTGAAAGAGGAAACTTTCCTTTTGAGAGTTCCCAGAGTTTGGGCTCAGCCTGTCAGATCCAAAAATAGGTTGGATCTGGTGCAAAAAAAACTGAAGAGTGTGAAGAAAGATCTAAAAGGATGGGGTGCCAATTTAAGAGGTCAGTCCATTCAAAAAAAGAAAAAGATGCTGGAGGAGCTAACAGAGCTAGAAAACTTAGAAGAAGATGGCTTGTTGACTTCTGAACAATTAAAAAGAAAAAGTCACATTCAAGAGGAGGTTCTAGAAATTTTTGCTGAGGAAGAAGCTTATTGGCAACAATGCTCCAGTGAGAAATGGCTGCTACAGGGAGACAACAATACTCAGTATTTCCATAGAATTGCCAATGGTAGAAAGAGGAAGAGCTCTATTTTTTCCTTGAAAAGTGAGCTTGGTTTGATTCAGGGGACCTCAGCCTTAGTAAAACATGCCACAGATATTACAAAAATTTATTTGGTCCGGTTAGTGCCACCAATGTTACATTATCCAATGATGTCTAGTCTGATAGTGAGAGATTGTCTGATGAAGATAGAGATGAGATGGACAGTGCTTTCACTGAAGCATAAATCAAAAATGTGATTAATACGATGGAAAAAAATAAGGCACCTGGTCCGGATGGCATTCCTGTTGAATTCTTCCATACATGTTGGGAAGTGATCAAGGGGGACATCATGGAGGTGTTTAATGATTTCTACAATCATAAAATTGAGCTAGCCAGCATCAATTATGGAGTGATTATTCTGATCCCAAAGGGTGAAGATGCAGATAGAATCCAAAAGTTCAGACCCATCTCTTTTACTGCAGGTTTTGTTCAAAATCTTCACCAAAGCTCTTACAATCAGGGCTGAATCTGTTATGCACAAACTGATTGATGTTTGTCAGAATGCTTTCATAAAGGGAAGACATATTGTTGATGGAGTTACACTACTTCATGAGGTGCTGAGGGAATCCATAGTTAAAAAGCAGCAATGTGTGGTTTTAAAAATTGATTTTGGGAGAGCTTATGACAAGGTGAATTGGGAATTTGTATTTGATTGTTGTAGATAGCAAGGGTGCAGTGATAGATGGCTGAAATGGATCAGACAAGTTGTCTCACATGGTACTTTAAGTGTGAGAGTTAATGACACTATAGGGCCCTACTTCTGCATCCACAAAGGTGTAAGACAAGGTAATCCTTTTGCTCCCTTTATGTTCAACATGGCTGCTAACAGCCTGGCTAAAATGACGACTTCTGCTTTACAATATGGCTTATTCATTGGACTGGTGGACTGAAGGAGCTAGAAACTTGAAAATTCTGCTATATATGTGTTCGACATAATTTTTACCAGAATTAAGCTAGGTCTCTCATGACAAGCTATGTATATGCATCTATGGAGCGGGTCATTTCGATGGATCAGCCCAAGTGTATATGCATGAAGCTAGTATATCCATCAAAGTGCATGCATGTCACGTTCAAAACCACCAACATCGTGCATTAGGGCATGAGCAAGTCATGAAAGAAAAGCAAAGGCTACTAATCATATTTTAATAAATTATACTAGAGTTATTTTGCAGGGATTCATCGTAGGCGTATGTACACGTACGGCCCGGCCGGCCGCGCGGGGCGTACGGTTTGGTTCTACCGGATCGATCGTGTGTAACAAGTTTTCTTTGGGCTAGCTGGTGTCAATCCATTTGAAGCGATAAGCACAGAGGCAGCTATCCCGTCGATCCCGCGCGAAACAAACACCAAAGAATCGCTCCTCATCGTGATCCATCCGGCGGTTCCCGGCTATAAAAGAAGTCCCGGCCGAGGGAAGCAGTGGCCGGGAGCTGGAGCCTGGAGGCGCACACACCCGGAGACTCACGCAGCCTCCTGGAGAGGCAGACGCCCAGCTCTCTCTCTCTCTCAGGAGGAAGTGCACGCGCCCGGAGGCAGACCTCTCTTTCACCTCGAGGCACTCATCACATCCATCGACTCTCAGTTCCCATACACGCACACAGCTAGCCATCCATCCAATCTCCATGCACCCATCCATCAGCATTCAAATTAATCTTAAATACTCCACGCACGTACACGTATTGGTGAAGAGAAAGGAGGCCACATGGAGGACAAGCCAATGGTCAGGAATGGTGAGAATTGTTAAACGTAGTGTAGTCAGACTGTTGTCCGTGTACGTGTTGTATACATGTCCGCTCCTGTTTGTATGCATATCCGACTCTACCATGTAAACTTGTACTAGCTGGTTAAATATATCTATATATATATATATATATACATGACCGGTCGGCCAGCTGCCAGCTATGGTACGACGATCTCATCAAGAATTTTACATGGTATCAGAGCAACGCTTCTTCTACATCACATCTAGATTGCCATGAGCCTCGGAGCTTCCTCATCCTCTTCCATGGCGCCGTCCGGATCACTTGGCGAGTCCGTCTCGGAGAAGCTGACGGGAGAAAACTTCATGATCTGGAAGACTCGGGTGATGCCGGCGATCAGGGGCGCACAGTTGGCCGGTTACCTTGACGGAAGTATCAAGGCGGCGGAGGTGGAGCTCACCACCAAGGATGCCAGCGGGAAGGAGGAGAAGATTCCCAATCCTGCTTATGCACTTTGGATCTCGCAAGATCAGACAGTGCTCGGTTATCTCCTCAGGAATATGACGAGGGAAATTCTGGTCCAATTCGCTGGGCTAGATAGCGCGGCTGAAGTGTGGACATCGGTGACAGAGATGTTCTCCGCAGTGTCACAGAGTCGCGTTGTGCAACTCCGCATAGCGTTGGCTAAAACGCAAAAGGAGAATATGTCCGAGAAGGCTTACTTCGGACGGATAAAGGCCCTTGCCGGTGAGATGGCAAACGCTGGGCACAAATTGGATGAGGCAGATACTATCTCCTACATCCTAGCTGGTCAAGATGATCGGTATGACGGCTTTGTAGCATCAATCAACAAGTTGCTGAAAACTGCAACAAAAGTCACGGTTAGTGACTTATATTCCATGTTCCTCCCGTATGAAGCCCGTCTGGAAGGAAGAGTACTTGGCAATGGTGGGAACTTTGGCAATAATCTCTCAGCTAATGCCGCGTCGCGAGGTGGTTACGGGAACCTGTAACACTCTCAAATCGGCCCTATGCAAGTTTTAGCCCTTTCCGCCAAACCCGTATAGAAACGATTCAAGGACGCCCGCTAGGCACTTTCGTGCGGGTGGAAAACAAAGTAATACCATTACACAACAGTCCTCGATGGGACCCACAGAACAGATAAATATATAACAGCGACTCATCGAGTCAAGAATACAGATATACAATACAAAGATCTAAATCACCTTGAAAACGATAGAGCGTCCGACTACGGACAAGATGCAAATGGGGCTAAGAGCCCTGAAGAATAACCAATGGCGTCCATAACCCTTCCCAGGCCAAGCCAGAAGGGTAACCCTGCTAACGACGTCGATCTCAAACCTGCTAAAACAAAAGGGGTGCCGACAAAGGCCAAAGGAAAAAGAGGAGCGTCAGTACTGAGGCCAGTACACGGCGAGGCTAGAATTCGGCGGCTCTCGCCTACATAGGTATGATGGACTGAAGCGGCATCGAAGCATGCACTAAACAACCTATAGAGACTCGATTCATCTGTCGGCTACTAGAGAGGGATAAGAGAGACCTATTCGGATCCAACCTGATACTAACACCAATCATACCCATCCTGGTATTCCCCCTCGAGACCAATGAGGAAGTCAAACCGAGGAACTCATACAGTTGGCAGTTTTACTCATTCCGTTATAGTTGCAGCACTTACTAATCAGATATTGATAGCATGAGTCATCCTGAAGCATAAGTAGTGGGCAGTTTTAATCACCATTCCGTTGTAGTTGGAACATTTACTAGTCAGATATAATTGTCCTGAGGAATCCCAAAACCCAGCAGTTGTTGGCACTTTTATCACATTCCATTGGAGTTGCAATACTTACTAGGCAGGTATATCAGAACACGATACGACCAAGATCCACCAGTTGTTGGCATTTTAATATTCATTCCGTGATAGTTGAATCTGATTACTAGTCATATATTAAGTCAAGTTTATAGCGCTACTTTAGTTATGCTTGTCTATGATCGAGATACTGTGCTCCAAGTCGTCCATAACCACAGACACGGCTTTTAGAAAGTTTTACCCTGCAGGGGTGCATAAATAGCAACACACACTCGATCAACCTCGGAAAAACCAACTCAAAACCCAACGAGGCATTCACGACAAAGCGATCACAGGATTCATAAAATATTTCAGGGGGCCACCCAACTAAGCTACCCGCAACAAAGTTGGCTGGCTCCGAGACGGACCCAGGGTTTGTGACAATGGTTGTAAACGACCGGGAACCCGAAAGTGTGACTGGGCTTGTCGATACCGCGAAAACATTCCATGATCCAAAACAGTACAGGTGCTCCACGCACAATCTTAAATAAAGCAGTAAAGCATGATATAAGTACAGGATAGTAATAAAGCCCCAAACTACTTTGTGGCCCCAAGAAATAAAAAAGGAATCAAGCTTTGGCTAAGGGGGATTCATAGAGTCTCCCGTATGTGGATAGTGCGAATAGTCAAGGAACAGGTATCAAGTACTCGGGGTCCTACGGGACACAAGTGAGCGTGGAAGAACCAAATAACATCTATTGCCCACCGATGCCTCTGCATTAGTTATATCTAGCAATTTAATAGTTGTGTTTAAAGTCATGATCATCTCCAGCATAAACATCTGCCAGCATACCAACAACTGTGGTACTCGACAACACGAGATCACACCTGAGCAAGCAACTACGACTCACAAGGCCAGCTATCTACCAAACAGCAGGTATTAGGAGGTGTCCATGGCAATATAGAGGCTGCACGGGATATAAATGGTGCACAGAAACTAAAGCATCGCGACACGGATAGCAATAGATCAACAGGAGGAAATAAAGACTATAAATGCAAAATAGGTAGAAGGGGGAGAGATGCTCGCCTGGGAAACATTGCCGAAGGTTCATATCAGGAGAACTTGTCGATACTCGCATCAACTCATCGGCCTAATCCGCGAAGAAGCAAACACTAGAAGAAACACCGGATGCAATATTTAATACTACGGCAGAAGGTCTGGCATGCTTATGATATGATGCATGGCATGGCACAGATGCGATGCAACTAGGCAATATTAAGCGGAACCGGGGTCCCGACAATTAATTAATAGGTTCATGTTGTTTAGAACCCCCGCAATTTAAATGTTGTATTAACAGGGCGAAACATGGCATCGGTTCGCTACACCAATTTAAATGGAGTCCGGAATAAGACAAAGATATCCCGCATAAACACTCCATATTTCGTTATGAGGTGAATCGGCATAATGCCCCCAAACCACAGACAGATATGCATGCATGAACAATTTAATATGCGATAGTTGATAATGTCATATTATAAAAATAGGGGCTTAGGGTCACACATCTGGGTTCGGAAGATCTTGGATTCCGGGGTTCGACAGGGAGCGGTTCGATGGGATCGGTCTCGGACAACGGAAGGAGAGCTTGGCGTTCCGGGAAGAAGGACTTGGCCTTCCGAGATGAAGCGCTTGTCGTTTCGTGTGGCGATCTTGGCGGTCATCGGGTTCGAGAAGAAGACCTTGGCGTTCGGCGTCCTTCGGTTTCATGATGTAGAACTTGTCGATTCCGTATCGGCGTACTTGACGTCTTCGGGTCCGGGAAGGAGGTCATGGGGCCGGGGTCTCGATCATCGACTCTGGGGAGAAGGTCTTGGGGTGCCGTGAAGTAGATCTCGGCGTCTTCGGGCACGAGAAGGCGATCTTGGGGCTCCGGCTTTATTGGTCAGCGAGAGCTTGTATAGGTACCGGCGGCCTTCATGTGGTACCGTGTTCGCTCTTCCAGGGTGTTGATGTCAGCCACCGAGAAGATCTTGCTGCCCCGGAATGGCGTTGCGATTTCTCACAAACACCAATAGAGCAGAACTTGGCAGGGATCACTATCTCCAGAGCATCACCATATTCACAGACCAAATTAGGGTATCATCACCGAGCACGATACCTCATCATTTCCTTATTACACCCACATCCTCTTATATCGCCAATACATACTCTGGTATAAACCAACATATCCGCAGGAGGTAGCGCACGGCGGGGCATCTGCGGGAGGCCGAGGACGAGAAGGCCAGAACTCACACGGTTGTGGCGGCCAAATACAAAGGAGGCCGCACGCTGGGCCTCACAGAGACACGGACGACGCGGCAAGAAGGGGAGCAGGCCCAAGGCGGCACCAACGCATGGAGACGGGCCCGCGGCGGAGTCACTGGCGACGCTGTGACGCGGGGTCTGGGGTGAGGTCGACGGTGGCGACCTCACCGGGTGGAAGCAGGGGAAGCGAGGGGGTCGGCGGTAGGCGCTGCAGAGCGAAAGACGACGAGGAGGCTCGGCGACGGCGGGCATGGGCCGGAGGTGGCGGCCGAGGCTCGGGTCGAGGACGGCGGCGCACGGGGCTTGCCAGGGAGGGAGCCCGCGAGGCGGCGGCGGAGGGAGCCCGCGAGGCGGCGGCGGAGCGAGCCCGCGAGGCGGCGGCGGAGCGAGCCTGGCGGTGGGGAAGAGAGGCGCGGGGAGGGAGAGGCGGCAGAGGGGAGGGAGTGCCTGGCGGTAGCGTTGCTGTGGTTGGTTGGGGTCGAACGGGAGGAAGAGATGGAGGGGGCGACGCGGGGTTGGAGACGGGGAGAAGAGACTGCAGGTGGGGACGGCTGGGGCAACATGCGCGGGGTGGCCGGCTGAGCGTGCGCATGGCCAGGTGGAACGTGGCTGGGAGTTGGTGGGGTGGAGGGGAGTGGGGCCAGGGGGCTGAGGTGGCAGGACGGGGTTGGCTGGGGTGATGTGGAGGGTGGAGGTAGGTGGCGGCTGGGTGGGGATCCCGAGGCTATCGGGGTGGGGCTGGCGAGGTGGGTGGGAGCGTGCGAGAGGCGGGGCTGGGGCGAGCGGGAATACGCGGTCGGCGCAGGGTGGGGATTGGTGCGGGAGGGAGAGAAAAAGATGGTGGGGACAGGCGCGTGGGTGGATAGGGTAGGGGCGAGGGTGAGCCAGATTTGTTTGGGTAGGACTAGGATTAGATAGGGTTTTTTATCTGGAGGTGGCCGGCTAGGCTTTCGGGCCCGGCTGGCTGCCTCCCAAAAATAATGTAATTATTTATTTATTATTTAAAAGACTTTTGTAAATAGTTTTTTTTAGACAAACAAAATATCCGGGAGAGACCGGGGTTTGATTTGAATAAAGACGGGGGAATATTTTAGAAAACAAATATGGGCTTTTAGAAAATAGTTTTAGACAAATAAATGCGTGATGACATGATGATGCTCAAATGCAATGTGCCATGATGACATGAGCATGCGGTCATGATGATGCAATGCACAAAAACAACGTGATTTTCTAGTAGTGGTTTTTGCGGGATGCCACAGAACCGAGGAGGCGGCAGTGGTTTTGGACAGCGAGGTCGCGGTGGCGACGGGCGTGGAGGCAACAATGGTGGTGGCCGAGGGTCACAACACTATGGTGATGGGGGTGGTTATTATCCCCAGAACAACAATGGTGGAGGAGGCTACCCCATGGCGGCCATAACCAGCAACGCCAAGGAGGGGGAGGACGTGGTCAAGGAGGTGGAGCACCTGGTGTGACTTGTCAGATCTGTGGCAAAGAAGGACATTCGGCGTTTCGCTGTTGGAAGCGCTTCAACAAAAATTTCCAACCTCAAACTGAGAAGTCTACGGGTGTGGCAATAAGCTCCTATGGCATAGACATAAATGGTATGGTGATACAGGGGCAACAAATCATGTTACAGGAGAACTCGACAAGTTGACTGTGAGGGAACGCTACCATGGTCAAGATCAAGTTCACAATGCTAATGGTTCAGGTATGGGTATACATCACATTGGTCACTCCTTACATCATACCCCTAATCATGATCTTCGTCTTAATAATATCCTTCATGTGCCTCAAGCCACCAAAAGTCTTCTCTCTATACATCAACTTACAAAAGATAATAATGCTTTTGCTGAATATTGGCCTAATCACTTCTTTATTAAGGATCAGGGCACGAGGAAAATGCTTCTGGAAGGTAGATGCATGGATGGCCTTTATCCACTACCTCCTTCATCTTGGTCATCCGGAAAACAAGCTCTTGGTGTTCAGTCTTCGTCTTATTGGCATAGGCGTTTAGGGCATCCTTCGTCAATAGTGGTTCAACAAATTATTCAAGATAATGATATTCAGTTTAGTCAGTCAAATAAAGAGTCAGTGTGTGATGCCTGTCAAAAGGCTAAAAGTCATCAGTTACCCTATCCCAAGTCATCAAGTGTATCTTCTTTTCCTTTAGAACTTGTGTTTTTTGATGTATGGGGTCCTGCTCCAGCTTCAGTTGGTCGAAATAAATACTATGTTAATTTTATTGATGATTATAGCAAGTATACTTGGATATATTTGTTGAAAAATAAATCTAATGTGTTTCAAAGGTTACATGACTTTCAACATCATGTAGAAAGACTTTTTGATAAAAAGATTCTCGCTCTTCAAACTGACTGGGGGGTGAGTATCTAAAACTCAACTCTTTTTTTCAAAAAGTTGGGATTTCTCACCATGTTTCATGTCTCCATGCTCATCAGCAGAATGGCTCTGCTGAACGCAAACATAGGCATATTGTCGAGGTTGGGTTGTCTCTTCTCACTCATGCATCCATGCCTCCTAAGTTCTGGGTTGAAGCGTTCTCTACGGCGGTTTATTTAATTAATCGTCTTCCTAGCAAAGTTATTGCTTCTCAGTCTCCACTTGAGCGCTTGTTTAAAACCAAACATGATTATTCATTCTTACGTATATTTGGATGTGCGGTCTAGCCCAATCTTCGTCCTTATAACGCTCGTAAACTCGAGTTTCGCTCTAAGCAATGTGCCTTTCTTGGTTATAGTAGTCTTCATAAAGGCTATAAGTGTCTCGATATTTTCACTGGTCGCGTGTATATCTCGCGTGACGTTGTGTTTGATGAATCAGTTTTTCCCTTTGCCAATCTTCATCCTAATGCTGGCGCACAATTACGTGCTGAAATTTCGCTTCTCTCACCAGATCTTCATTTACCTATGATTGGGGATCATGATTTAGGAGCTAATGTTGATGCTAATCCTGCTAATTATTTGCCTACTGAGTCTGTTGTACAGGAATCAGGTGATTTTTTGGCTAATAGTGATTTTGAAACAAGTGAGTCTCACGGAGGATCTGCACCAGATCGTGTCGTACGTACCGAGCCTCCTGTCGGTGGTCACGTGGTGTCCTCTGGATCATCTGTGGCTTTGTCTGGGTCAACAAACGTGGTGGCCCCCACGACAGGGACTGCTCGGACACCAGGTCCTGACGCGCGTACACTGAGAGGTGATGAGGTGATATCGCGACGTGACGCGGTGACGCAGGATGCTGCGATTTCCACGCCGTCACGAGAATTGTCTGCGGCTGCTTCCTCACAAATAGCTGCAACGGGGTCATCTGACAGTTCTAGATCAGATGCCTCGAGTTCTGGATCTTCTGTGGCTGCTGCTGACCTGGTTGCTCCTGTTATTGAAGGTCCGATTACTCATTCTCAGCGAGGCATTTTTCAACCCAAGATTGTTACCGATGGCACTATTAGGTATGACAAAGTCCGGTTTGCAAATTTTTTTGCTGTTGGGGAACCAACTAATCTGTATGAAGCTTTGAGTGCACCTAGCTGGAAACAGGCTATGGATGAAGAATTTTCTGCCCTTATGCACAATGAAACTTGGCGTCTAGTTCCTCCGGCTCATGGGCGCAATATTATTGATTGCAAGTGGGTATACAAAGTAAAAAGGAAGGTTGATGGTACTGTTGATCGGTATAAGGCTCGTCTAGTTGCTAAGGGTTTTAAGCAACGCTATGGCATTGATTATGAGGACACGTTCAATCCTGTGGTCAAGGCTGCCACTATTCGCTTGGTACTTGCTTTGGCCGTTTCTCGAAATTGACGGCTGCGACAACTAGATGTGAAGAACGCATTCTTACATGGTGTTCTAGAAGAAGAGGTCTATATGCGACAACCTCCTGGCTATGAGGATCGGAGTCGTATGGGACATGTTTGCAAGCTTGAAAAGACCCTCTATGGTTTGAAACAGGCTCCTCGTGCTTGGTATGCACGGTTGAGTTCTAAGTTACATGCTCTTGGTTTTTCGGCTTCAAAAGCTGACATCTCGCTCTTTTTCTACAACAAAGGGAGAGTGTCTATCTATATGCTTATCTATGTTGATGACATTGTTGTAGTCAGCTCCTCTGGTCCAGCTGTTGATGCTTTACTTCATGATCTTGGTATGTCCTTTGCTCTAAAGGATCTAGGAGAGTTACACTACTTCCTTGGACTAGAGGTACATAAGGTTTCAGACGGAATAATTCTCTCTCAGCAAAAATGTGCACATGATTTGCTCTCTCGTGTCAACATGCAGTCATGCAAGGTCGTAGATACTCCTTTGTCAGTATCATAAAAATTATCTATAGTTAGTGGAGATGCTTTGAGTAGTGATGATTCTACTCGGTACAGGAGTATAGTTGGAGCATTGCAATATCTTTCTCTTACAAGACCTGACATAGCTTTTCGGTTAATAAGGTCTGTCAATTTTTGCATGCGCCAACTACGCTTCATTGGACAGCGGTAAAAAGGATCTTGAGATATCTAAGAGGAACTGTCTCTGTTGGCCTGCGGCTGAGTAAGTCTGATTCTATTCTTGTGAGTGCATTCTCTGATACTGACTGGGCAAGATGTCCAGATGATAGGCGATCTACTGGTGGATTTGCTGTATTTTTGGGATCAAACTTGATCTCATGGTGCGCTAGAAAGCAACCCACGGTCTCCCGGTCTAGTACAGAAGCAAAATATAAATCACTGGCAAATGCAACTGCAGAAATTATTTGGGTACAGTCTTTGCTAACAGAGTTGGGTGTACCACAGTCACGAGCTGCGTGTTTATGGTGTGACAATATTGGAGCTACGTATCTCTCGGCGAATCCGGTGTTTCATGCAAGGACAAAGCACATTGAAGTGGATTATCACTTTGTACGTGAGAGGGTGGCTCAGAAACTGTTGGATATACGTTTTATACCATCAAGAGATCAACTAGCGGACGGATTCACTAAATCTCTTTTTACTAGACAGTTAGAGATGTTTAGACGCAATCTTAACTTAGATAAGTTATGACTGAGGAGGAGTGTTAAACATAGTGTATTCGGACTGTTGTCCGTGTACGTGTTGTACACATGTCCGCTCCTGTTTGTATGCATATCCGACTCTACCTTGTAAACTTGTACTAGCTGGTTAATATATATATACGTGACCGGTCGGCCCGCTATAGTACGACGATCTCATCAAGAATTTTACAAGAATTACTATTGACTCTCTCTCTCTTTCTCTCTTTTTCTCTACATGCATCCCAAACGGTGAGCCCATGGAGCCGGCCATCAGCACTGCCGGCGCGCAGCCTGGCTGGCGCTATCTACGCGTCCATCGACGCCAAGATGGCGCCCTCTTCACTACTGCAAGTCGCCCCGACAATGATGATCCCGTGGCCGTCGGCATACAGCCTGGTGACATCGCCACCAGGGCGAGACATGCCGAAGGAACGGCAAGAGCGATAGCGCTACCGACGTCCTCTCCACGACGCCCAAGATGACGATGTCGGGGCTGCCGGCGTGCAGCCCCGCATCCTCTCCATGATGCCCAAGACGACAGTGTCGGGGCTGCCGGCGTGCAGCCCAGTGCCCTCTCCACAACACCCAAGACGGCGATGTCGGGGCTACCGGCGTGCAGCCCGACCTCCTCTCCACCTCCCACTAACGTCCGCAAGATGGCGGTGCCTGGGCTGCCGGCCTGCAGCCCAGCGCTCACTCCACTTCACCTGAGCGGCGTCGAGGATCCCGAAGTGCAGCCCGCCAAGACGACGACCTCAAAAGAAAAGGGTTGTCGCCTTCTTCATCTTGACGGTGCCATCTCCATCCCGGCGAGCCGTGCCGAAGTTGGTGGTGTCGGGGTGCCGGTGTGCAGCCCCGACCCTCTTTGCACTTCACCCGAGCGGTGCCGATGGCATCAAGGGCTGCCGGCGTGCAGCCCAGCGTCCTCTCCACCCACGACACCCAAGGCGGCGGCATAGGGGCTGCCAGCGTGCAGCCCGACGCCCTTTTCACGACGCCGAAGGCAACCGCGTCGGGGCTACCGGCGTGCAAGCCAGTGCCATCTCCACCTACACAAGCCATAGGCGACGGCGTCGGGACTGCCGGCGTGCAGCCCAGAGAGCCACCTCCGTGAATATTGTGTGGCTGTAGGCGACGGCGTTGGGGTTGCGGATGTGCAGCTCGGTCTCATCTTCAATGAGGACGACGGGCGTCTGAAGACGGTGGGTGCCGGCGCGCAGCCCGGTCGTCATCTTCACCTTCAGAACCGTGCCAAGAAGACGATGCCAACGCTGTCCATGTGTAGCTCGCTACCAGTCTACCACCTTCACCACAAACAACACCACCACCCGTGTGGCTGGGAGCGTAGCTCCTAATTGTGCCCAACGAGTATATATGCCTGATACGTGTACATACGTGCATGCACTTCAGATGCATGGACGACCGTGCAAACACATCCATGCTAGCTATCTAGCAAAATGGAACCAAGCACGTGATCGGTGTCGGCGTGCTGCCGGGAGCGGGCTGTCTCTGACTGAAGACGATGGCACAGGTGTCTAACTCATGCGTGGCCCTACGACGACGTCCGGGCTGCCAACACGAGGAGCGGCGCCACCCAAGACGACGGTGACAACGGAGACAAGGCCGTTTCCATCTCCGCGAGCCGTAGACGACGGCATCCGGGCTTCTAGCGTGCAGCTGGGCGCCACCACCATCTCGATCAATGCTAGCTGTGACGAAGGAGGTGGCGGGGCTGCGCCATCTCCACTCTGGCGAAAGGCGCCGAAGGTGGCGGCGTCGGGGCTGCCGGTGTGCAGCCCGGTGTCCCTCTGTGCCATCTTCATCACCACAAGCCGCGCCCAAGACGACGGCCTCAAAGGCGTGTGGCGACCGGCGCGAGAGTGGTGCCATATCCACCTCTACGACCCATAAGCGATGGCGTCGAGGCAGCCGGCGCGCAACGGCGCCATCTCCACTCACCGCGCCCTCTCCACATCAAAGAGATTGTGATCTCGGCGAGCCACTCTGAAGACAAGCGACGCGTGCTGCCGACGTGCTGCTCGGCGCCATATCCATCTCCGTGAGCCGTAGGTGAGGGCACCGGGGCTGCCGGTGTGCAGCTCGGGCGCCACAACCAATTCCACGAGTGACGAGGGACCGCGGATGCCGCTGAGCAGCCTGGTTGCCATACGCACAAAGATGACGGTGCCGGGTGGAACGGTGATGAAGGTATGCAGCCGGCGGCATCTTCACTCCCAATGGTGCCGAAGACCGCAGCGTCGGGGTCTTTCCTCTCCACGGACGTGAACCGTGCCCACCACGACAGAGTTGGGATGCTGCCAGCGTACCGTCTGCCGATGCGTAACCTGGTGCGACGATGAGGTAGAGGCTTCGCTGGCATCGCCTCCATAAACCATGAAGACGCTGGAGTGGCATCGACATGCCGGCACCGGCTAGCGCGGGGCGTGAGCTGGTCGTGCTTATCGCTGGCATCTCGTGCCCTGCAGTCGTTCTTGGCGTCCCGTGGCGTACGGACCTGGAGGCCAGACGTATATCAAGACATGAAGCTCATCCCATGCTGGAGCATCACGTGAGATGGAGTGAGTGCATTATTCTGAGCGCGTACGTGAAGACGGAGGGAGTTCAGCTCGTGGAGATCATCGATCCTCGATGGCAAGTTCACGTCGTTGCATGGTGGCAGGCTTCCAAGCCGTCGCCGCGCTTGTTAGCTACATACGAGTGCGTACATGTCCTGGTGCATGCCTAAGACGTGTATGTCAAGCTAGCTAAGCTTGGCAGACCAGCAACTCAGAGGACCAGTGGGTGGCTATTGCAGCTGCACAACATTGCTGCGCCTCTGATACTACTTCTCCACGAGCCCGTGAGACGGCATCCTCGGTCACACCAACGCCGTGAACTCGGCGTTGGGCTGAGACCGAGGCGCTGACCACACTTGCTGCGTCACCGACTTACACGTGTGTCGGTTTCACATCGACGCCGATCTCCACCGACACTTACTTCTGCGAGGCATACCCCTTGCGCACCCCGACGAGGCTGCTGGTCGTTGAGAAGTCCTAGTTAAGCGGACACATGCTACTTCAACTCCAACTACCACAACGCCGTCAAGACCGACGAGACACGACGGCGAGGGCGGGCGTGGCCAGAGCAAAGGCCACGCTACTCGCGGCGTATGTACCGATGAGGACACGGGCTCTGCCGCCGCCCACACACACCACCACCACATCATGCATGGAGAACGCGAAGCGAAGACGACGACACGACCACACGGCTTAATCAGAGGTGTCTCGCGGCGTAACCTGCGGGAGTAATTAACCGGGTGCCTTCCGAGGCCCCGGGAACCAGGAGATCGCAATTGCCACAGTCAGCCTGGCCTCGCAAGCAGGCCATAGAGCACATGTATTTTGGGATATTGTACTTTGTTTCTCCAAGGGAGATTAATGAAATACGACTTCCCTATCTTTTTCTTGTGTACTATGGTACACTGGCACGCCCGTATTTCCTTTTCTTTACCCGGCGCATGAGAAAAACACGCTACCATGTTCTTCCCCAATACTCTCTAGACATTTTTCTCGTGTCAAACAATATGTTTGAAACCATGTCAGGCTTGAAAATCAATTTTGAAAAAAGTGAGATTTTGATGATATCTGCTGATGATGATAAAGCAGAGATGTATGCTAACTTGTTCAATTGCCAGCAAGGTTTTTGGCCTATTAAATATTTAGGTGCTCCTGTTTGTTCAAGAAGAATTACTGCAGCAGAGATGGGGTTTTTGAAGGAGAAGTTGACCAAGAAACTAGGAGGTTGGATGGGTGGTGCTATGTCTATTGGTGGTAGAGTGATAAAAATTAATGCCAGTCTTACTGGTGTGATAGTGTACCCTATGTCTATGTGCATTATGCACAAGGCCATCATTGATAATATAACTAAACCAATCAGATCCTTCTTTTGGGCTGGCAATGCTGATAAAAGAAAATATCATATGGTGAAATGGAAATACATCTGTAGACCCAGGGAGAAAGGTGGATTGTGGGTAAAAGATCTGACTAGGTTCAATCTGAGTCTTATGTGTAAATGGTGGTGGAAATTGGAGAGTGGGGAGGGTCCTTAGCAAGATTTTATGGGAAAGAAATATCTTGATAACAAAGGGATCTATGATGCTAAACACAGGCCTGGTGACTCTGCATTCTGGTCAGATATGCTGCATGTAAGAGACCTGTATGTTTGTGGCAGAAGGATGACTGTTGGTAATGGCAAAAGAACTAGTTTCTGGGGGGATGCATGGTGTTGGCATGGTCCTCTGAAGGATAAATTTCCTAAACCTTTTGACTTGTGCAATGAGCATCATATTTCAGTGGCAGATGCAGCCAGAGTAGGTTGGAGATTCACTTTTAGAAGATTGTTGCCAGCTGATTTACAAGAGCAGATGCAGGGCATTGTAAGCTTACTGGTTAACATTAATCTTTTTGAGATGGAGGACAGACCCTTTTGGAAATGGTCTAAAAATGGAATCTTCACTATTAAATCTATGTACAAGTTTCTATGCAACTCTGGACTAGACAGATCTTTCAGACATCTGTGGAAAGCTAAGATACCCCTAAAGATTAAAATCTGGTTCTGGTTAATTTGGCACCATGCCATTGCTACTAAGGATAATATGATTAAAATACAATGGGTTGGTAGTCCCAGATGTCAGTTTTGTGATGAGCTTGAAACTATTCACCACCTCTTCTTTCTCTGTCCTACAGTTAAGTTTATGTGGAGTGCTGTTGCTAAATCCATTGGAGCTCTGGACAGACCAGCCTCCTTTTCCCAGGTCTTCTGGTGGATTCCTAGACATTCACAAGTTTCCAGAAATGTCCAGATTGCTGGGGTGGTGGCCATATGTTGGGCCATTTGGAAAATGCCTAATAGAGCTTGATTTAATGGAAAACTAATCCATTCCCCTGTTGAACTAATTTGTTATTATACTGTATTCATGAACTATTGGGCAGGTGCTCATTCTTCTGAGGGTCAAGATTCCCTTCACACAGGTGCTCTTCATTTGATGGATCTAGCTACTAGAGGGATGGGAGATACTGTCCTAGGTGCCTCCACTGGAGGGTCTTCGACAAGGTTGATTACTGATGAGAGATCTCTTGCTGCGGATAAGGATTGTGATACAACAAGAAGGAAATGAATGGTGTCTACCGCGCTAATGCTAGAAGAGATGGTAGAAATTATGGCCGTGAGTGACCCTGGGAGTGGCTCAAGACGGTGCAGACTTTTGGACAAAAATTTGTTAGTTATTCGTGTTGCTAGCAGTAGGTGGCTTTTCCTTCTGTAGTTAGTTCTGAACCACTCATGTAGGGGTTTGTGTTTGCTTTTGTTGTGGAAGTTTGCTAAGAGGATCGTCAGAAACCTGCTACTATGTATTCCGTTATTCTGACGAGTAATGGAATTTGGCCCCCTACGGAAGGGTTGCATGGAAAAAACATTCTCTTTCTTCGATCTCTCTTCACCAACTAAGCAAAAAATCCGATGTGGCCACTCTAAGAAAAAGCTCACGTTGTTCATGCCCTTAGGATGTACTGTAGCAACAGGAGCTTTGATCCTTCACGCTGCTGAAGATACCGAGGACATTTTCTTCTAAACTTCACTTCACCTAGCATGCTCTAGAGTAGTAAAATGTGTTTGGGAGAAAAATTAGCTTCATCTCCAAATTTGTGGGAGAGTGTTGTAAAATGTCTGGAATGCCGTTTATTATTCTTTGCTTTTTTTTCCTTTTTGCATTGATCTGGAAGGTAGGTCCTAACACGTGTCTATACTTTTTACTCCTACCTTTAGAATAGAAACGAGATTGCTATGAAGACCGAACAAAATGGGACGGCGGCGAGCTGCTGCTTAAGGCCGACATCGAGCTACTAGTACACTCTAATTAGCAAGAAAAATTAGATTCCTCCTCATGAAGGTGAGCGGTGAGGTCCTGGTGCAGACGCGACATCTCCTGGTACAGGCAGGCAGCGAGATTTACCAGCGGAACAGACAACGGCGAGCGGCAAGAACAGTCAACGGTGGGCAGCAAACAGATGATCGAGTCGGATTGCTTGCAGCGTCAGGTCGGCCCAAGGACAAGAATCAATCAGGGTTCACAGAGGAGGAAGATAGGGGTCACGGCTGGAGGGGAGGACGGAGAGTAGTCTCTAGATAAGAAGGCGGTGACTCCTGCTGTAGGCAAGCGACGGGATTTACCGGGATACCGATTGGCAGCTCCTGCTGTAGGCAAGCGGTGGCCGGAAAATAGATGACTGCATCGGTTGTTCTTGTGGCGCCGGGTCAACTCAAGGAAGGGAATCGACCAGAGGTAGTAGTAGAGGAGGAAGTGTTGGGTCCGCAGCATAGAAACAAAAAATTTCCTACGATGAGAACTATACGCCAAGATCTATCTACTAGATACAGAGCAACGGGTGGACATACATCCATGGAGAACTTACCCTCGAAGACAACGAGTTTTGTTAACGAGTAGGAACTCGTGGTTGATGTAGTCGTACGCTTGCCGATCTCAAGATCGTGTGAAAGTCCGACAGGTCCAGCAGCTCCAGCACCATCAAGTCCAGCACCGCAAAGTAGCGGTGCATCCGTGATCGCACACACGTTCGGTCCACCGAACAACCTCCGCCTCCTCGCTCCAGCGATGCAGCGGAAGCAGAAACTCCTTTCCAGATAAATCCACCAGGAACATGTATCTCGCTAATCCGAGACCATGGGGAATAACTAGAGGGAGAAGAGAACCTTCACGAGGAGGTGGTGCAAGATGAGAGGAGGGAGTGGAGGGCCTTTTATAGGGAGAGGGGGCGTAGCCCCTCACCATGGCCGGCGGCCAAGGGAGGTGCCCCCACCTCTTCCACATTCATGTGGGTGGAGCTCCCACTCACATAATTAGGCACCCACTCAAAATTCCACTCACCTCCATTAAATTTCCACCAAATTTAATGCAAGTTCTCATTAAATAAAACACTTTTATTTATTTTATTCAGAATTTTTTTCAATTACATTAATTAACAAACATTCACATAAAACCCCCTGCAATATTTCAATATCACATGCAGAACCAGTTTCTGCAATTTCACCCGAAACGATTCCGGTTTCCATCGAAATGATTCCAGCGCTTTCTTAAATCTTTATCTGAAACATATTTGCTCCAAATGGTGTCGGTATCCCTTAAGTGTGTCACCCCACGGTTCGTGAATAATGTAGACATGATCGAGACCCCTCTCCGATCAATAATCAGCAACGGGACCTGGAGATCCGTACTGACTCCCACATATTCAACGATGACTCTTGTGATCATGTGAACCTTTAACGTCGTAACTAAATCCCTTTGTCTCGCGATATATTATATGTCCGAGATTCGATCATCGGTATCCAAATACCTAGTTTGATCTCGTTACCGACATGCACTCTTTTCTCGTTCCCGTGATATAACATTCTAGTGATCACATCACTTGCTTGCAAGCTATTTCAATGTGATATCACTGAGAGGGCCCAGACTATATCTATCCGTCATCGGGATGGACAAATCCCACTCTTGATCCATGAGCCTCAACATAACACCTTCGTAGCACTGAACCCACCTTTATAGTCACCCTATTATGGTGTGATGTTTGATGTTATCAAGATACTCTTCCGGTGTTAGCAATTAACATGATCTCATGGTCTAAGGACTAAGATTACTTCGTATGATGTTATAGCAATATAAACATAATGACTCTGATCGTAATGCTATACTTCGGATGAATGTTCATCACATCATTCCACTAATGTTGTGACCTCGTTATTAACGACATCCAATGTCCATGATTAGGAAACCTTGATCATCTTGTTAATCAATGAGCTAGTCTATAAGAGAGGCATAACTAGGAACCTTTTGTTTGTTTATTAAACACACATGTATTAACGTTTCCAAATTAATACAATTATAGCATGCAAAATAAACATTTATCATAAACAAGGAATAAGATAATAACCACTTTATTATTGCCTCTCGGGCATATTCCCTTCAGTCTCCCACTTGCACTAGAGTCAATAATCTAGTTTGAAAAACTTTGCGTATGGAACACCTATGGCTTTCTGGTGTTGCATATACGCGATTGCTAGTGGTTAACATAATCTCCGGCTCTGACAGTTTCAGTTCCGTGTGTATTTGCATGTTTTTGCGTCTCTACGCATCACTCATTCTCAAATGAGATGGCATTGTATAAATTTGGTCCTTTGGTAGACCTTTAGTTCGTTCGGGTTAAAATATGTTGATACTATTGTCACACAACATATCTTCATAGTATTAGCCCACTTTGAACCACACCTAGTTTGATAACAAACTACTTAACACAAATGCCCTCCTATGCTGCTACTATAGCAGTCATATATTTAGCCTTTTGTTGTAGTATCCGTCACAATGTCTCAACTTTGGAACTCATCCAAATCCATCATGGAACATCCTTTCCATTACATTGTGCCACCCATAGTCTAAATTGAGATAAATTTAATTTGTATCTTGTGACAAAATTAGTATCAATGTAACACTTTACAATGAACTACCTTTAACTATTTGTCACTTATACATTATATATTCTTAGTTCTTCCAAAAGCTCATAAGAATATCTTTACTATTGTACAATGATCATCTTATGAATCATTCTGGTATATGCTCATAACATTTAGAGCGTAGGACATTATGGATATATACATATCATGGTATAATCGATCAAAATCTTCATGTGATTTTACTCACCAAGTGTTGAAACACTTGAATTTTGATACAATCCTTTCCATGCAGCAAGAGCCTTTCTTGTTGTTTCTATATTGAACCCTTTCAATATCTCATATATGTATGTCTGGCACAACCATATTAGCGCCTTAATCTATCCATATAGATATTGATGCCTAATATTCTGGGTTTTCCCAAGTCTTTCATCGAAATCTTATTTTAATGAAATCCTTAACTTGTGTCAATTCAAGATACATCATTTTAAATCAACAATATGTCCTCTACATAATGTATTAGAAATATGTCTCAGCGCTCCCACTTAATTTCTTGCAAACGCAAGCATCTTCATCATCTCCGATGAATTTAAACTCTTTTAATAGTTTCAACATGGTGAAGATTCCAACTCCGCTATGCTTACTTCAACTATTGAAGTTTACATGCCCTTTTAGCACCCTTTGAATTAACAAAACCCTTCGGACCATGTCATGTACATGTCCTAGGTTACCGTTCTATTAGAAGAACCTTGTTTTGTTTATTCAACTACCATATACCAAATTATATGTAGTGGTTGCTACATTAATCCGTTAAGACTACATATCGCTATGAAAGATCAAATATTTTCATAGTCAACTCCTTGAACATTGTCGTAAACTTCTTTCCGATATGTCAACTATTTTATAGATGTTAAACATCCATGTCTTATTTCTTTATAGATCCAAACACGACCGATAGGCTTCACGCCTTTTTGGAGGGTCTTCCAAGTTCAGAAACTTGATTCTCGTGTATGGATACTATCATGGATTCTATGACTTCTAGTAATTTTATGGAGTCAGGGCCCATCATCACTTCTTTGCATGCAGTCGGTTCATCATTGTTAAAACAATAACGACTTCTGTTTCAAATCTTACTATTTGATTCTTACCGACCCACATGGTTCAGTAAGAACTCTAATCTCCAAGATTACACCCTTTGTAATCACGGGAGCCATGAGCATTGTGGCCGCCACTGGGACACTTTCCGGCGCTGCACTACTCAGCACATATAGCTAAGGTTCAACAACCTTATCAAAGTTCTATTGTCCTCCCACATAACTTTTCACGAAAAATTCCTTCTCAAGAAACTTGACGTTCCAAGCGACAAACTCTTTTGTCCTCGGTGTTATGGAGGAATTCCCAACAAATTCTTTGGGATAACCTACAAAGACGTGCTTATCCGACTTTGGTTGTAAACATTCTACTTATGCATAGCATACCAAAATTTAAGAAAAGACAATTCGGGTTTTATCCCAAAC
Organism: Avena eriantha; assembly: GCA_910589775.1. Taxonomy (NCBI): domain Eukaryota; kingdom Viridiplantae; phylum Streptophyta; class Magnoliopsida; order Poales; family Poaceae; genus Avena; species Avena eriantha. The sequence continues at coordinate 179,244,459 of OU342744.1, read as the reverse complement.
CATAACTCATATGGTGTCATTTCAACGGATCACGATGGTGCTCTTTTCAGTGTAAAAGCGGCAATCTCTAAAGCTTTAATCTTTAAAACATAATGGCAATTTTATAAATGACACCTTTGATCTTACCATGTCAAACAAGGTTTGATTTGATCTCTCGAACATACCATACTCCTGTGGTTTATCGGGAAATGCAAATTAATGGAATAATTCCTGAAATCTTAGGTGTTTTGCTAAACCTGTAACTCAAATATCTTCCTTTATGATCAAATCATAAACTCTTTTATTTCTTGTTACAATGATTTTTCACTTCATCTTGAAAGTCTTTGAACATTTTTCAAATGTTTCATACTTCTTCCTTATTAAGTAAATATATAAATATATTCACTCAAATTTCCGGAGAAAGCATATGAAGCAAAAAGATCCATCGCATATGGCTACACATAATGGACTATATACATCAATATGCATAATATCCAATAAGTTAGTCATCCGTTCCTCTTTGGCCTATGGACAGAGTTTCCATTATCTTGAGGGAAGTTTCACAAGCATCAATTGATCAAAATCAAAAGACTCCAAAAATCCATCAAGATGGAGTTTCTTCATGTTTACTTTCCATTATAATTCAAACAGCGATGTCTCTTCATAAGTGATCTTCCAATCATTTGTCTTACGACATTTTAGCAATAATATTTATGGATGTGATTTCTCCAACTAGACTAAAAGTTCATCCATCCTTTATGGAATACGGTAATTATTTGAACAACCATTGTTCTCGTAGTACCGAAACAAAATAACAATTATTAAAACAAATCTTGAAGGCTAGGTTTGACGACAACGAAAAACACAATAACACTTTATTTGTTTTCGACGAACATCATCACTTATTCTTTTGCTAGTTACTTAGGCCGTTGCAGTTCATGAATTGTGTTGTTCTGTATGACACTTCACACCAACCAATTCGGTATCCAATACCTCAGAACCACATTGTTTAACAACCAAGGAATACAACCATAACATGTACATCTTCTATATACCTAAGTTGGACATCTCCAACCTTTTCTTTTCTGCCAAATATTTTATAGACTCTCTTTCAACAATTCCTTTTCTTTTAAAAGAATCTATCAACATCAATAGTGGTGACATTCACATGACACATAGTACAAAGCGTATATAGTCAAATACTAATACCTTTGGACTTGCACTTTGAAGTGGATCACCATCATCAAATGTTTGGTGTTCTTTCCAAAATCCATTCTTTAGTAATCTATTAGTGTAGTAACCATTTTACTTACATCTTCTATTCATCCTTATCATGACAACTTTCATGATCAAGCTATTATAGCCTATAAGGAAGAATCGCGAGTATAATGTTAGTTCTCAACACCTTTTGGGAGATCCAGATGCCTAGCATCTCCATCCTTCACAAATTCTCATACAATATGAGAACATGTATTTTGCTAAATTATACTCTATCATAATGCAACCAAAAACATTGTTTCAGATATCACAATATCTTCCACACATGATGGTTCCTGAAACAATTCTTTCAGCTCCTAGATAACCTTGATATTAAATTTTTTTTTGAATATCAATAATCATGGAGGCAAACATGATACTTTAGATACTAACATTGGAATTCTTACTCTCTGTTTAATACTACTTATTAAACTTCATGGAGTGAATAGAGTTTGCTGAAAGTTTGCAATAGGACTTATAAACTTTAAATTGATATTCAAAACAATACGATACCAGTTCGTAAAGTAAATATCCAGAATTCTATAGTTCTATTATCTCAAATAAAACTAAGTATAAGGGAGTGAATAGATGCCAATGACTACAACAAATTATGCAAATTCACTTCAATTTAGTTTATGACAAATAGAGTTCGACTAATCCAAATCAGAAATGAACTCCCACTCAAAAACGACATCCCTCGTGCCTTTTTGGTGATTACATGAACCAAATCCACTACACCAAGTCCGATCATCACGTGAGTCGGTGTAGCTTCAAAGGCGAGCATCAATATGGTCATCACATCAACTATATGACTCATGCTTAACCTTTCGGTCCGTGTTCCGAGGCCATGTCTGTACATGCTAGGCTCGCCAAGTAAGAATCTTAGTATTCGCGTGTGTAAAACTATCTTACACCCGTTGTATGAAAGCGTAGAGTTGAGTACACCCGATCATCACGTGATGTCTCGAAACACGATCCATAAAACGGTGCATACTTAAGGAAGAACACATTTTATCTTGATATTTAAATGAGGGATCATCTTATAATGCTACTAGAAGCGCCAAACTAGCAATATAAGATGCAAACATCTAATGTGTAAAGTGACATGATATGGTCCATGCATTTGATCTCTATCATTTGCATCGTGGTATGATCTCTATCATTCCTTTGTGTGTAAGGCTAAGGTGTATGGAACTTACACGTTAAGTGTGTTGTAAGAGTATCTACCATACATCTACTTACAACAATACCATATCAAGACACTAGCCCATCAACGATCTAAACTAGATGCCTCTAATTTATCAATTGCAAATTTTACGTGGCTTAGGGCTTTCGGAGATAGAAGCGGTCTCACCTACGAACATGAACCACAACGAGGATAACCAAGTTATTAGCAACACGTTGTAAATCAGATATTGACTATAGTAGGAGAGACAGACACCCGCCAGCCACTTATGCAAAACTAGTTGCATGTCAGTCGTGGAAGCGGTCTCATGTACGATGACATGTAAGGTTGGTCCGGGCCGCTTCATCCCACTATGCCACCAATATCCAAAGTACATAGAAGATGCAATAACATGATCATCATCGCCCACATATAAACATATGTGTACTACCCGTGCAAAGCACCTACACATAGATCAGGCTCTGATACCACTGTTGGGACCGCAGCATAGAAAACAAAAAAATTCCTACGATGAGAACTATACGCCAAGATCTATCTACTAGATACAGAGCAACGGGTGGACATACATCCATGGAGAACTTACCCTCGAAGACAACGAGTTTTGTTAACGAGTAGGAACTCGTGGTTGATGTAGTCGTACGCTTGCCGATCTCAAGATCGTGTGGAAGTCCGACAGGTCCAGCAGCTCCAGCACCATCAGTTCTAGCACCATCAAGTCCAGCACCGCAAAGTAGCGGTGCATCCGTGATCGCACACACGTTCGGTCCACCGAACAACCTCCGCCTCCTCGCTCCAGCGATGCAGCGGAAGCAGCAACTCCTTTCCAGATAAAGCCACCGGGAACATGTATCTCGCTAATCCGAGACCATGGGGAATAACTAGAGGGAGAAGAGAACCTTCACGAGGAGGTGGTGCAAGATGAGAGGAGGGAGTGGAGGGCCTTTTATAGGGAGAGGGGGCGCAGACCCTCACCATGGCCGGCGGCCAAGGGAGGTGCCCCCACCTCTTCCACATTCATGTGGGTGGAGCTCCCACTCACATAATTAGCCACCCACTCAAAATTCCACTCACCTCCATTAAATTTCCACCAAATTTAATGCAAGTTCTCATTAAATAAAACACTTTTATTTATTTTATTCAGATTTTTTGTCAATTACATTAATTAACAAACATCCACATAAAACCCCTTGCAACATTTCAATATCACATGCAGAACCAGTTTCTGCAATTTCACCCGAAACGATTCCGGTTTCCATCGAAATGATTCCAGCGCTTTCTTAAATCTTTATCTGAAACATATTTGCTCCAAATGGTGTCGGTATCCCTTAAGTGTGTCACCCTACGGTTCGTGAATAATGTAGACATGATCGAGACCCCTCTCCGATCAATAATCAGCAGCGGGACCTGGAGATCCGTACTGACTCCCACATATTCAACGATGACTCTTGTGATCGTGTGAACCTTTAACGTCGTAACTAAATCCCTTTGTCTCGCGATATATTACATGTCCGAGATTCGATCATCGGTATCCAAATACTTAGTATGATCTCGTTACCGACATGCACTCTTTTCTCGTTCCCGTGATATAACATTCTAGTGATCACATCACTTGCTTGCAAGCTATTTCAATGTGATATTACCGAGAGGGCCCAGAGTATATCTATCTGTCATTGGGATGGACAAATCCCACTCTTGATCCATGAGCCTCAACATAACACCTTCGTAGCACTGAACCCACCTTTATAGTCACCCTGTTACGGTGTGACGTTTGATGTTATCAAGATACTCTTCCGATGTTAGCAATTAACATGATCTCATGGTCTAAGGACTAAGATTACTTTGTATGATGTTGTAGCAATATAAACATAATGAATCTGATCGTAGTGCTATACTTCGGATGAATGTTCATCACATCATTCCACCTATGTTGTGACCTCGCTATTAATGACATCCAATGTTCATGATTAGGAAACCTTGATCATCTTGTTAATCAATGAGCTAGTCTATAAGAGAGGCATAACTAGGAACCTTTTGTTTGTTTATTAAACACACATGTATTAACGTTTCCAAATTAATACAATTATAGCATGCAAAATAAACATTTATCATAAACAAGGAATAAGATAATAACCACTTTATTATTGCCTCTCGGGCATATTCCCTTCAGGAAGGCGGACGGTCGCCGGAGATGTAGTCGCCATAGGTTGGCAAGAGAGATGAATCGACAAACACATGGGAGTACCGGTTCGGGGTGGGCTGACTAGGTAGTGGCATTGGTGGGTAATTTAATAGCTAGGGAGGTGAAATGGAGCAGATGAAGTTCCTATTTCTCTACTCCGCGAAAATACACTGCGGAATGTCACAGCTTCACTCCAGGTGATAGCCGGAGTTTGGGTGTTTGGGGCAGCTTCACTTGCTCCACCCGCTGATTGGTGGAGTGGAGTTGTCCCAAACACACCCATAGTGTCGCCTACCGCGTAGATGTGTCGGTGCTTCATGTTAGGCCGGTCAAGATAAGCTTCTCTTCCTACGATTTTTCGTTTCTGTTACTTTATTTTTTTTATTTGGAAATGTTTAGATGACAAAACATTCAGAACCTGAAATAAACTATGATATCAAAAATTATTCAGATCAGAAAATGCTCAAAATTTAAAATGTTTAGACTTTATAAAAAGGGAAAAAAGAAATAAAATAAAATAAAAAAGAAAGCCGACAAAAGAGAAGTTGGAAGATCAAGGATGCCGCCTAGAGAGGAGTGAATAGACGTTTTAAAATGTTTATGGTTAAGGCTTAAACAAGTGTGGAATAAAACTAGCGTTTAACTTGTCGAGCATGAAAAGTATAAACACTAGGGTTCATCTATGTGCACCAACAACTTACAGTAAGCAATACAAACAATAAGAGCTAGCTCGGGTAAATAAATAACCTAGGGATGCGGAGACAAGGATTTATCCTGAAGTTTCTTCCTTTTGAGGAAAAGTATATCTCCGTTGGAGGGGTGGGCATACTAAGAGCACCAACTCCACAAGAGGCCTCATCCTATTCTTCCGAGCACCCGATCCACTATGAGACACTTGAAGACGATCATCAGACCCGTACAAGTTTGGAACAATCTTTAGAACTTAATTGGAGACTCCCAAGAAATCACCAGAAAGGCATCTAGGTTGAGAAATCTCCACAACTTAATTGGATGCCCCAAAGAATCACCACCAAGGCCACTACATCGTCTAGGATTTCAAGGACCCAGAGTAATAAGCTTATTTTAATTTCACCAACCGATTCTCCCTAGAGAACTCAAATTGTTGCACCTAAGGTGATGGCAAGAACACAAGTGCTCAAGTCCTTCTCTCCCCGATTCCACCAAAGCTATAAAAGCTATTGGAGAAATAAGAGAGAAATAACATAAGAGAAAAACCACAAAAATCTCCAAGATCTAGATCCGAAGATGTTCCCCTCACTTAGAGGAGAGATGGATTTGTAGATCTAGATCTTCGCTTCTAAATCTCCAAAAAAAGATTCAAGAAGTATGGGAGTGATTGAGAGGAATTGCAAGATCTTGAGAGAAAAAATAATGGAGGAGAGAGAGAATGCAAGCCATGTCCCAGGAAAGGAGAAAGGGGGCCTTTTATATAGGGAGGGGCAAAACGGGACAATTCTAGCCGTTGGCAGGCATCCTGGGTGCGTGGACTAGTCGACCCAGGACAAACCACTCTGGCCGGCCGGACCATGGGTTGGACCAGTCCGGACAACAACATGGTAGTAGCACAACACGCGGGAGGAGTGGGTTGGCCTAGTTAGGACCGACCGGTTGGCCAGTCAGCGAAGGAGAGCAGCTGATCACACAGGAAAGATGAGATGGACCAGTCCTGGCAGCCAATTTAGGTAGGAGGCCGAGGCACGGGTGAGATGGGCCGACCCACCCAGACCACTCCGATTGGGTAGGTCGAATGGGTTACTACGATCCTGATTACCACCAGATCTAGTCTGGACCACTCCGGGCATCCTTCCCTTTTTCTTTTTTTCTAGAAAATGATAAAACAAAATTGACAACAACTTGAGCTACCAAACTCAGATTAGGGTGAAACCAATTTTGTTGGAAAGATAGCGACGTGTAGTATCCAACAAATATGATGTCAAGCATGTAAAAGAGAAAATATTGGATACCACCAAGGAATAAAATATCAAGTAGGAAGAGGTGAGAAACTCCCAAGGGTGAAGAACCGGTAAAACCTCCAATATCAAAAACACAATAAGGTATTCATCCAAAATCCGTTTTTGATGAAGTAGAGTGTGTTATGAAGATAACCACTAGCTCTAAAACCTCACATGGATAAGATCCAAACAATAACCAAGAAATATGATGTCAAACATGCAAAGGTTTGAGCTCTATTTGTATGATATGATCAAGTTACTCACTCGAGAGATCCTCTTGATAGTATGGCTATCTATCATATAACATGGTCTCCCAACTGACAACATCATATCCTTAAAATAAAAAACCTATCAAGATAATACATTTGGCTTGATCATTCCACTTGAGCTAGATGATAAAGATCGTGGCCGCTACAAGATGGAATGCCTTTCTTGATTGAGCTTGCTCGCGCTTGTTTCATGAGGACATGCGAGTTGCCCCCTTACTCCTTGATGTCTACGCACTTCTATTCTTGTAGACAGTTGTTGGGCCTCCAAGTGCAGAGGTTTGTAGAACAGCAGCAAGTTTTCCCTTAAGTGGATCACCCAAGGTTTATCGAACTCAGGGAGGAAGTGGTCAAAGTTATCCCCTCTCAACAACCCTGCAATCAAGATACAAGAAGTCTCTTGTGTCCCCAACACACCCAATACACTTTTCAGGTGTATAGGTGCACTAGTTCGGCGAAGAGATAGTGAAATACAAGTGGTATAGATAATTATAAGTAGTAAGGGTGCTAGAAAATAGCTTGATGGCGTGGAAGAGAGTAAAGGAAAACTGAAATAAAGATGGAAGCAAGCAAACATGTAATAGATCTAGTTGCAAACGGTGTTTCAATGCTTAGAAACAAGGCCTACGGATCATACTTTCACTAGTGAACACTCTCATATAAATATATTCTTTTTATGATACTACTCTTAACTACTCTCTAGTTGTACACTCTAATCGATGGTAGGGCTATAACAGCACACCTCAAAGTTTGCTTTCCACATCTAGATAACCCCACACTATCACCTTGAGCACTAGATGGTTCGAACAAACACCACAATTTCATAAAGACATCCAACTCCAAATATAACTCATAACAAGTATTTGTAATCTCTAGCCTAAGTGCCACCATGGTGTGCACACTGTCAACTTCACACACATGGGGAGAGCAGAGATCTATTAAAGCACTTGAGTAGCAAGGTAGATCTACTTGATTACAAAGCTCGTGATCACAATATGATCATGCATAGAGAGAGAGATGAACACATAGCTACCGGTAGAACCCTTAGCCTCGATAGAGAACTACTCCCTCATCATCATGGGAATCAGCAATGGTGATGGAGATGGTGGTGGAGATCGATGGAGATGGCTCCGGGGGCACTTCCCTGTCCCGGCAGGGTGCCGGAACAGAGACTTTCTGTCCCCCGAATCTCCCCTTCGATGGCGGCGGCGCTGCAGAACTTTTCGTGGCTCGAGGCTTGATGGTTTAGGGTTTCTATATCGGGACGAATATATAGGCAAAGGGGCGAGGTCGGTGGCCAGCCAGGGGGGCCACACCATGCCCTGGCGCGACCTAGGGGGACCCGCACCTAGGGGTGGTTTGGCCACCCTGTGGCCCCCCTTCGTCTCTCCTTCTGGCTCCGTGAATCATCTGGGAAAATAACTACTTTGGCTTTTGTCCGGTCCAATTCCGAGAATATTCATTTTCTGACTTTCTGGAACCAAAAATAGCAGGAAATAGGTAGTTGGCACCGTGGCATCTTGTTAATAGGTTAGTCCAAGAAAGTCTATGAAAAATACTTCAAAGTTGGAACAAAACATAAGAAAGTAGATAAAAACCAAGCATAGAAGATCAAAAATTATAGATACGTTACAACGTATCAACATCCCCAAGCTTAACTCCTGCTTGTCCTTGAGTAGGTAAGTGATAAAAAGAAAGAATAATTTTTTAGGTGACATGCACCATCATAAACTTGATCAAATTATTTGTAAAACATTCATAGTTGGGATCATAGTACTTTAACATAACATGAAAGATAAAGTTCTAACAATAAGACAAAGCAACTATGTTGCAACATGAAAAGGCGCAAACAAAAGATTCATGAATAACAATGCTTTGCAAGACGTTTTTTTGTTTCACATAAAGAAAACATAGCATAGTAGCATTCAACTTGTCCCTCATAGAGTAGCAAACATAAATGCATAGGACACCTTCAAAGTTCATAAGGGTGACTAGATACAAATAGTTTAAAACAAGCAATATCAAAGTTATGCATCAATCAACAAGTTTTGGGACAATGCACATAGAACTAAGAATGGCCACTATGCTCTCAAAGTAGGTGCATAAAGATAGAAGGTGGAGACTCAACATAAAAGTAAAAAAAAGGCCTTCATAGAAGGAAGTAGGGATTCAAGTTTCATAAAGAGCTTCCAAAAATTATGGTACATAATAGCTTTCAGCTCTCATTGCCCCTATCATAAGCATATTGAAGTGATTAAGGTTAAAGTGAACAAACTATGGAGTATATGCTTGACGAAGTATAAGTTGGAAATATCATGTCCCTTGAATACGAGGGCCGCTCCTCATGCTACTCAAGTTTAGTCACCGGTAAGTTCTTGTCATAGTAAGTACAGGTGTATCATAGAGAACCGCCAACGGGTTACCCCTTGCCCGATGATACGGAAGAATCCCCATATCAAAATGACAAGGCAAGCAGACAACGAGTATCTCAGCAATCTTCTTATTTATCATGGGAAAATGGTACTTTTTTCTCTCTTTCCTCTTTTCTCATATCTCTTTTTTTTCTTTTTTCTCAATATTTGACTCTTTTTTTATAAGAAGAATGCTTCATAGACAGCTCATTATGGTTACGCTGCAGGTTTCCACCATGATTAGGCATGGATTAGACCAATGGCTCAGGCGTTTCTCTAACACACATACATAACTCCATGGACTTACAAGCTCCCCTTTTATTTCACACCGACGACATCCATAGACAAAAGAGCATGATATCAACTAGGTACAAAGTACAAGTGCAATGTTGAAAGCGTTCCCCATGACAGCATGGTTCTGCTAATTCCCAACAAATAAGTGCAAGCATATACAACATAGACGACACAATGGTTCAAGTTTATTAAGGGCAAGAAAAGTAAAGTGTGCCATCAAGTTCATGAGAGCTTTAATCACTAGTTTTCTTATAACAAGTTTAATTCGGAAGGTAGATAAAAACATGAATATACTTGGAATAGCATATGCTAGTAGGTAGGTATGGTGGACTCTTTTGGAATAACTTGGTTTTAGGAGTTGTATGCATGAGTGGAACTCATACTTGGTTACGGAGGCTAACAAAAGACTGGGAGCGACAAACTAAGAGAGCAATAATGGCCATAATCATGCAGAGCGACAAAACATCATTGATCAAAGCATAAAGTGATACTACAAATTGAAAACTAAAGGATCATAAAGGCTATGGTGACTTGGGATAGTCATAACATGGTGTGATCATGTGCCAAGTCAATCCAAATAAAGCATCAAAGAAGAATACAACAATACTATGTTTTAATATGCTAAAACAACGCATGATCCTTCCAAGGCACATTAGGCAATCTCAATTGTTTATAACAATTCATGCTACATCAAAGAATACTAAGCATAAATCTAAAACAATATCAAGCATGGCATGACAAAGCATGAGCCACAGTCAAAAACAAGCTCTCTTTACCACTTAAGCATGAACTTTCCTACTCTTTTTCCAATCCAAACCAAACTATTTGAAAACCAATGCATGAAAGAGGGGTGTCCAACCAATTTATTCAAGCAAACTAAGCAAATCAAGCAAATGAAAACCAAAAATGAAAACTAAGACGCTCCAAGAACAACACAATTGTGCATGAAACAATGAAAATGAAGCGTTTGGAAGAAACCCGAGTTTTTTATTGATGAAGAAGGGGGTACCTTGGGCATCCCCAAGCTTTGACGCTTGTACTTCTTGGATATTTCTTGGGGTGACACGTGTGGCATCCCTAAGCTTGAGCTTTAGTCCATTTTTCATCTCATTACATCATTCTCTCCATACACCTGGAATTTTTCCTTCATACAAAACTTCACACAATCTTTATTAGCAACATTAGTATACTCAAGATACTAAGTCTTTGGGTTCAGTTTCAACACCAATAAAACTTCCATTAAAACACAAGCTACTGAAGCACTTCCCTCAAAAAGCTAAATTCCCCAAAGAGAACCCAAAAAGAAACCAACAAGAAGCAAATGCAAATAATGGCCAGCCAGGGGGCCCACACCATGCCCTGGCGTGGCCTAGGGGACCCGCGCCTAGGGGTGGTTTGGCCACCCTGTGGCCCCCCTTCGTCTCTCCTTCTGGATCCGTGAATCTTCCGGTAAAATAACGACTTTGGCTTGTCCAGTCCAATTCCGAGAATATTCATTTTCTGACTTTCTGGAACCAAAAATAGCAGAAAACAGGCAACTGGCACTGTGGCATCTTGTTAATAGGTTAGTCCAAGAAAGTCTATGAAAAGTACTCCAAAGTTGGAACAAAACATAAGAAAGTAGATAAAAACCAAGCATGAAACATCAAAAATTATAGATACGTTAGCAACGTACCACTCCTATGTAAGAGACTCTTCTTTAGGCATGTCTTCACATATCCATGATCACCATAAAATTTTCTCGAGATGGCCCATCTTGCACTTACTCTTCATATCTTCTTTGGCGATGGTCCACTCGAATCCAGTCTTTGAATTTTGTCTTGATCATTCTTGTAACTTCTTCTCTATGACCAATCTTCTGATCACACCTTGAATAACTCCTCGGCCATAGCTTATTATTATTCTTTCAATCTTGAATCCAACATATGATTCAAGCGATGCCAGTGGACAACTACTACAAGTGTAACTCAATATAACCATTAGTCTATAAAAATTATCATTAATTACCAAAACTATACATGGGGATGCATATTCTCTTTAAATAAAAGAAACAAAAAGGAAAACAAAAGAAAACAGAAGAACCAAAATCCAAAGGTTCTAGAATGTTCCCAAAACTGCAAAAAACCAGAATCGCCCGATTAGTAATCGATAAGCATGGATGGGATACACGTTGAGTCCCTAATGGATGCAACGGGTATATACATGAATACTGTTCTCTTGTCTCGAGAAAAAAAAGAGTTTTGCTCCCCCCTAAAATTCTCAAATTAAAAAACTTGCTCAAGGGTCACTAGAAAAAATGATTTTTTGGCGAGAAAGTAGAATCTCCATGAACAACTCCTTGCTCATCCTACCGCCTCCAAAAATCATATCCGGTATATGCTGCATTCTCAGAAAAGTAGTCGGTGTAGAGCATGGTATGCCCCTCCATCCTCTGTTGCGGCTTGCATTTCCTTCTTTCAAGCTTGGAATCGCCGGACTTTAGACTAGCCTTGTCCTGCTCAAAGATTTGCAACCATCAAAGACAAGAAAGGAGAGACAAGTGCTCCTAAACATTTGCGTCAGTGGCATCATCCTCCGCCATCAACTGATGGATCATCATCTCATCCTCATTGTCCATGTCTACGGTGAACATCGTCAATTAACCGAGTGGCGATGACTAGAAAGGCAAGAACTATGAAAAATGGCGTACCAAAGCAAACAGCCAAACACCTTGCGTGCAAGATGGGCGTGCGGAGTGGCCACCTCGATCGAGCGTCGATGGCGAGATGGCTAGGAGGTGAGGGGAAAGTGTTGCGGATGTAGATGCAGCCGATCTACTGACATGGCGGCGGCAATTTCGGGCGGTGTGGATGGAAAGTGTGTTTGAGAAGAGGGCGAATGGGCGGTAGATGGGCTGCGATGCAAATCAAGACCTTGTCTCACTCACAGACCTAGTCCGTGTCTCGTTCAGGTCCAACCCAACCGACATACCTACTCCCGCTCTTAAGTGTGTGACCCCATAGGCTCATGGCGACTTGGAGACGGTTGGAGTCCGACCCGCAATCGATCAATCGGTAGCATCTCCTAGCAGAACGTGCCAACTCCCAAGTGCTATAGAGTTATGCTGACATACCTTCCAGTGTGACTTAGGTTTGAATCTCTTTTGCATCACGATATACCTTGTCAAGACATAGACGAATAATCATCATTCCTTTAATAGCTCAACTCTCTTCTCAATCCGTGGTATGTGATTCATCTAACTAACTCTTAGTCGATTGCCTCGGTTAACACTTAACCAAGTCACGCATGGCCATGCTTCCGAATCATATCACATGAGAGGGCCTAAAGAATATCTCTCTAGTTGGAGGGGGAAATCCCATCATAGTTATCCACATCACACATTTTGATTCTTAGTCAACCCGAATTCTGCATTTATAACTACCATGTTACGGAGAAACTTTGTCGGTTGATCCATAACTCGTATTGTGCGACAACCTTGGGTCTAAGGATTACATTGATTGAGACCTAAAAATGACGACTTGCTCATTGTATAGTATCTTAATATGGATCGGTCCGACTCGCTAAACTCTTTATACGAGTCTGTGTAAGTCGGATTAACATCATTATGCCCATGACAAGTGGAACCTAGTCACCAGCCGACTTTCACATTAGTCTAAGTTGTGTGTCCAACACAACTTGAATGGCCAATAACATCTAGTATGAACAACATGAATATATAGTTCCACAACTGAATCATATATTTAATGATACATATCAGATGTTCATATCAGGACAACTTAATAAATTTATGAATACATTGGGAATTACATCTTTATGATTGCCTCTAGGGCATATTCCCAACATCGTCGGCGTATTGCAACATCGACAAACCACCTTCATAAAGTTCAGGAATTAAACCCTTAACGAAGCCTTGTTCATTAGCCCCATAATCATAGTTGCTAGAACATCTACAAAAATAAACAAAATTGCTGATAAATAGTCGCCTTGTCTAAGCCATTCTCTAGTCTTAAAATATGTGCCAGCTAACTCATTAACCATTATATTCATATTCCCTCCCATTAGCACTTTCTTAGTCCACTCAACAAACAAAGGGGGAAACCCTTCATTTCCAAAACATAAAACATAAACTCCGATTAATTTTATCGTAAGCTTTCTCAAAATCAACTTTAAAAAGAATCCTAGATTTTTTCTGATGAATATAATGACCAGTCTCGTGAAGAAGCACCACACCATCTAGGATAAACCCGCCTTCTATAAAGGCAGACTGAATCTTAGAAACAACTTCATCCGCTACAAGGATGACTATTATTCAAAACTTTGGTGAAGATTTTGAAGAGAACATTTAAAAGACAAATGGGTCTATACATTTGAATTCTATCGGCACCTTGTCCTTTGGCAATCAAAATAATTGTCCCATAGTTAAATCTAGCAATACTAAGTTTTCCTTCATGAAAATGAGAAAATATTTTGAGAATATCATCAGCAACCAGGTCCCAAAAGTTTTGGTAGAATTCTATGGGGAAACCATTCAGGCTTGAAGCTTATTTTTCATAGAAAATACAACATCCTTGATCTCTTGGAGAGAAAAGGCGGCAATTATTTTTTGTTGTGACTCTAGAGAAAGAACATAATCCACTGGAATAGAGAGAGAAACATGTAACAAATCTACAGGGTCAAACATGTCCTTCTAGAAATTAGTAGCAAATTTCAACAAATTGTCATCACCTTGAATAATACCCTTATCCTGAATAAATCTAAAATCTTGTTACTCCTTTTTCAACCACTAGCCTTAGCCATGAAATATTTTGTATTCCTATCTCCTTTCCTAACCTCTGCTCTCTAGCCAGTTGTCTCCACTTGATTTCCTCCTCTTTCAGGATAGCATTAAGTTGAGACCGTGAAGAGTTTCTCAAGTCATAGTCAGCAGCTGATAACCCAGCTAGCTCACTGTTAATATCAATCAAATCCAATTGAGCAGAAATACTTTTCCTATCTTTTCTATGCTTACCTTCTATATTTAGATCCTAGCCTTTGAGAGCTTTCCTCAGTTTTTTCATCCGACACTGCCAAAAGATAATAGATTACTTTGAACACAAGCAACTAAGGGAGATAGTAAACACGATGCGAGAGACACATAGTGCAATTACAACACACCGTTGATTGTATCTTTATCAAATGTACCCCTTGTCCTCGCGACTTGTATTTTTGTCAGTGCTTTACCTGTGAGTAATGTGTGCGAGTTTTTTTTTAAGAAAGAAGTATATATTAATATCACAGAGATACTAATTATACTTAGCCTGTGCAACAACACATGCCTTAGCAGCCTTACGGACGCACAGAAGTTAGGAAAAAAAAGAAGAATTTAAAAAAAATCCCACTATAGAGAACGATTCCTCAAAACAACGACAATAACATCACCAGTAGTCTAACCACTTCAACAACAACGCCTTAAAAAAACAGTGCAGAAGTATTATCGTCGCCTGATCAAAAATCATAGGTTTTCATCCTAAAAAATTCTCGCTAGCAAAACCTTCAACAAGGCCATTTTCAGACACAACCAATTGAGGTCAGATCTTTGATTTTCACGCTGTAAGGTAAGCCTGGGAACTCCTCCTGTGTTGCCGCCCCCATAAACGGTCGCTGCTACGAGTCACAGATCACACAGCCAGTTTCTCGTCGCCACAAGGACTCAAATCATCATCGTTGCCCTCATGTTCCAGCTTTTCAGACATTCTCACATCCGACTTCACCATGGATCGTCGAAGACATGACACATGATGGTAACAAACAACAGAGCTTCCCAACGCTTCCGCTGAACGGCCAGGAAAAATATGAGTACGCACGACCGAATACCTTCCGATCTAGCAATCTCTAGGCATGATATGCACATGGGAGTTCGTCGGCAGAGTCTTCCAGAACTCACCTCTCCAGGCCAGATCAACGAGGGCATGCAACAATCAGATCTTCGTCTTCGTGTTGAAGGAACCCTAGGACTGCCACCATTATTCGGGCTGAACCAGCAGTCGCCACACCGTCGGCCAGCTTCCAGCGAGCGGAACGAGCGGGG
Organism: Avena eriantha; assembly: GCA_910589775.1. NCBI lineage: Eukaryota > Viridiplantae > Streptophyta > Magnoliopsida > Poales > Poaceae > Avena > Avena eriantha. The sequence goes on along the minus strand of OU342744.1, from coordinate 179,228,847 downwards.
CAACCTTCGGCCCTTTCTAGCCCATGGTCGAACCTAGAGATTGGGCCGAAGCCGGGATGCAACATCGCCGCAGGGCAGCCGCCGCCTCCAGGATCGCACCAGATCCCTATCTGCTCCTCCATGCCTCCCATCCGAGCCGCCAGCTTGCGTCGCCGCCCGTAGCCTGGAACCACCGGCGAAGCCCCAAGGTGTCTACCCCCGCGCGAAGGAGATCGGCGGAGGTCGCGTAAACCGCGCGCCTTCGGTGACCAACGTGTGGCCGCCACCGCTGACCGGCGGCGGCAACAGCCGGAGGAAGAGGGTCCGGCATCGGCTTCTAGGGTTTGGAGGAGGACGCCCCGGAGTCGCCTCGCGCGAGCGACCGGGGGCAATGTGAATTAGCAAAATGCAATAGAACGGTTGTTTTTTAGTCTTTATTTGTAAATGGACCTCTTGAAATTGTTGTCCGAAATTATTTTTGAATTTCCCTAAAGCAGAATCGAATGCACTAGATATATACACTCCCGACTTCTTATCCTATTTACAGTGTCGACAAACGTGAGCATCGACTGATTTATCGCGAACTCGAGCAAGGTGAGCAATGCTCTCTGCCAAAACCATGTCAACAAATAATGAATCCGTGAGAATGCACAGGGCTGCCGCCCGCTGAAGAATGTACTAGCGACCAAAAAGCAGAGCTCCTCTGCTCCTCTGATCATTTGACGAACTTCTGCACGCCTTCGAAGAAATCCAGCATGTAGTCCTCGAGGTCCTCGAGGCTGTACTTGATGTGCCTCGACGCCGAGTGCCGGCCGCTGCCGGACGACGACCCCGTATGCGGCCTCGGCCGCGCGAGGAACGACCGGTACGCCGGGATCAGCCGCTCCGACACGGCGATCCGGAGCTCCTCCCGGAGCTGCGGGTCGATCACCTTCCACGACGTCTGGTTCCGGTACAGCTCCTCGAACGCCGCGTTGAAGCTCCTCGCCTTGTCCTTGACCGTCGGCCCCGCGCTGCCGCCGTCGTCCCTGAGGCAGGACAGCACCGCGATCCACGACGCCCGGAGGTAGCCTGTCTCGTACTGCCGGATCTGGCCGCGGTGGCGGCGGATCCAGTCATCGCCGAGGAGCTCACGGACCGGGGAGTCCATCACCTTCTGCACGATGTAGTAGAGGTTGTTCATGAGGAATATGTGCTTCAGGCCGGCGTCGTCGTACAGGCACGACTTCTCGTCCATCTTGCGCAGCAGCCGGTTCATCAGCTCGCGCATGCACCGCCCGGACGGCGTTGAGGTCGCGCCGCCACCGTCGTTGGCAGCTTCGCCGCCGTCGAAGGAGCGGATGGCGTCGGCAAGGACAATGTCCAGCGTGCCGCGGCAGTCGGCGAGGAGGCCGCAGTAGTTGAGCACGTAACGGGTCATGGGGTGGATCTCTCCGCCGTGCACGGGCCTCCGCGACGACTCGCCCTGGATGACGCCCCCGAACTCCTCGATCGTGCGGCGCACGGTGCAGCCCAGTCGCGCGGATACGGAGGAGACCTCGGCGGCGAAGAGCTCGCGCGCGTCTCCGGCGAAGAGGGCCTCGAGCTCCGGCGCGACGTCGGCGAGCGCCTCGTACATGCCGATCGTGCGGAAGAGCTTCTCCGTGGCGCGCGCCGACATGGCGACGGCGTCCGCGAAGCCGAGCAGCTGCAGGACGCAGCCCCTGGAGACGTCGGCGAAGCACTCGTGGCCGAGCTCCTCGTCCGAGGCGAAGACCTCGTCGCAGAGCTGCCGCTCGCCGGCGAGGAGGGTCCTGACCACGGCCCTGACGGCGTGGTTCCACCGCCGCATCTTCTGGTCGAGGACCGCCCACTCCATCCTCAGCACCTCCTCGATGGCGACGGGCTCGGCGGCGCCCGTCAGGTGCGCCACGGCCTCCGCGAGCGCGTCCCGGCGGACGGCGACGTAGATCTGCGCGAGCTCCGGGCCGTACCCTGCGCGCAGCATGCGGTCCGCGACGCCGCGGACGGAGGCAGCCGCGCGCGGGGAGAGGCGCGGCGACGGCGACGCGTCGGGCGTCATGGCCGCGTCGTCAACGAGCTCGTCCGAGAAGGATCGTGAGAGGCGGCGCGAGGAGGAAGAGGAGCAGAGCAGCGCGCGCGCCTCCTCCTCGAGCCGCGGCATGGCGGCCTGCACGGCTTCGGCGGCGCGGGAGGCGAGGCTGCCCTGCAGCGCCGCGGCGGCGATGGCGTCGTCGACGGCGTACAGGTAGTCGGTCATGCCGGAGGACGAGGAGGAGGAGTTGCACCGGCGGATGATGTCCTCGGCGGCCGCGAACGCCTCTTCCTCGTCGTCGTCCTCCCTCTCATCGCACGCCTCCCCGTCCACTTCACCCGCAGCCGGAGGAGGGGACATGGGGAGCACGCCCGTGTCGTAGATAGACAGCACGCGCATCATGTCATCGGCGGCGCTCTTGGACACGGCCATCCTCTTCGCTATGTCCGTGGGCGGCGACGATGCGCTCGCGCTGGCCATGGTCGTCTCAGCAAACGCGATCGTCTCGGGGTCGTCTTGTCTCGCGGGAACAGCAAGAAAGCTCGTTCGCTTCTTGGGTGGTGGTAGCGTGGGAAGACCCGGTGAAAGTATTCGTCGCCACCTACCCAGCCCGTGTGGTGCGGTTTGATCGTTTTGTAACGTTGACGCGCGAGGGGCGAAGCAACCAAGCGACGCAAACACGGTCTCGGTCACGGGCGCCGTGTTGGGCAATTCCTAGATTATTTTCGCCGCGGTTTTTGGAACGCCACAGAATATTCAGAGGTGCGATTTTATACTTGTCCTTGACTCCTTGACAGATAAATGTGACATTTTTCTAACCGTTTTAATAATAGATGAACGTCTGTTTCGGTTGAAGAGTACTTTGGACGGTCGACCCCCGGTCGTGTTCATGGAAAGGTCGTCCTTGATGAGCGTGGAGAAGTCGTGTGGTAGTTGTATTCAGTAGCCTGTTCAGGCATTGAGGTCTTAATGGAGAACATTCGGTATGAACAACTGAACATCATGTGTGAAGTTAGGGCCAAGTCAGTCTAGATTTTCCGGTAGCTGCATGGACAATGTGTTCCTGCATGGACACGGTATATGCTCGAATTACAGAGAAAACAATGCAATAACATCTTTGGAGTATATGCTTCTAGAACACTGTTGTTCTCGCCGATGCAACTACGCAAATTAATTTATGTGGTCTTTGTCCCTGTGTCGCCTCTTGCACGGGGCGACCAGGGACTCCCCATCCTCCCCACCCCAGCCCCCCTCCCGCCGCTGCCTACGAGCGCCGCCGGGCGTGACGTGTGCGGTGTCGGCGGCGGCGGCCTCTCCTCTTCCCACGCGCACGGATTTCTGGCTCAGGAGGGAAAATTCGGCGGCAATGCCCCGAGGCTAGTGACGGTTTCGACGACTGCGCGGCTTCCCGGGGTGGATGGCATCTTGGTGGTGCGGTCCCTTGGAGGCGGAGCGCTACCGTGTGCAGGTGGCGGAACTCGCTCGGCCCATATCTGGCATGTTTGAGCCCGATCTAGGTCCAGCGGTTGCCCATGTAGTCTTGTGGTGGCGCTACCTGGAGGTGCGGGTTGGAGGGGACGACGGGTGCAGGGTGGCGGTGCTCAGCCGGCCTGCTGCAACATGGCGGCGGGAGCTTCATGAGCCAAATCCGGGCCCAGCCTGGCTCGTCGGGCCATGTTTGCCCCTGTTGTCGCGTCTGGTCAGCCTCGGCGAAAGCGGTGGAGGTAGTTCCCTCCCGCGCGGCTGCGGCGCTGCCTCTCTGATACTTGTTGTTCTCCGTCTTTCGTCCTCTAGGTCCCATATTGATTCACAGTGACGTCAAGATCGTCGTGGCGCGTCTGGTGTGCGACGATAATGGGTGGAAGACTAGAAGCGCTCAGGGTAGTTGTTTTTTGGGGGTCTGGAGAAATTCCTATCAGTCTTTCGACACCGGCACCGACGGGGTGACGCCTGTTGGTTGTCGCTATTCATTCTTGAAGGACGTCGGGTGTACCCCTTTCCTACTCACCTCCGCGTACGGGGAAACCCTAGGTCAGGTCCGGGCAACAGCATCGTCATCGTTGTTTTTTTCTTGAAGGTGTTGCTTGATACACGATGTTTCAAAGCTCTAGATGCGTGGTGGGACATCTTTGAAGGGTCCACGTTTGAGAGTCATCTTCGTTTTGTCGATCTGACATTGTTGTCATTATTTCCTCTTTTGTTTCTCTATTTTCTCTTTTGTGCTTGGCTGTAACTCTCCTACGAAACGAACAAAGTTAACAGAATAAATTGTTTCTCGACTGCAAATTGGATGGTAAATTTGTGCACACCTCTGAAGAACACAAACCTTGACAGAAACACGTCGCAGTTCTCCTCTAGCTTCTCCAATTGCTTGTCAGATAGTCACCCCAAGATATCCTCCGTGCCCGTGGACCGTACTAAACGTCTACTGTGTTATTTTGGAGATGCTTAATGTCTACTCCTTGTTTGGAGAGAAGTCAGTGGTCAGCGGTCGCTAAGCCTAGGACAAGTACTTCTCTTGTTTTGGCCCCCGATAAAATTAGGCATTGGGCCCACGACTTGCCAAAAAAGTCAAGGATAAAGACCTCTTCTGATCTTTTATACTCCCTTTATCTCAAAATAGATATAGTAGATTTATCAAAATTTCGATAAATCTAGACACTATTAGACCTCTTCTGATCTTTCATACTCTCTTCGTCTTAAAAGTTAAAATAGATGTCGTGGATTGTTGTCTAGATTTATCCAAATTTTAACAAAGCCAACACATATATTTTTAGAGCGGAGGGAGTAGTACTCCTACTAAATGGTACACAATATATCTTTATCGTCATTATCTTATCGCTAATATATCTTTATCGTCAAGTCCACATTTACATAAATGTACTTGATTCCCACAATCCGATCAACATGCAAGAAAAAATAGTAAGAGACAAGCATTCCTATCTCATGAACCATATACGGTTTTACACTGGTTCATTCCGAATTTCTGATGTACTCCATCTGTCCAGGAATAACTGACGTGTGTTTGTATAAATTGGAATGTATCTATACATTAAAATGTGTCTTGATACATTCGAATCTAAACAAATTCAAGTCAGTTATTTCTAGACGGAGGTAGTATAAGATGTGATGCCGATTTGGTGGACATGGTTCACGTGGACTCTTATCAACTGTAAAACCGGATAGAGTACTAAATAAAAACCAAAATATTGTGTAAATCATGCGTCATAAGGAATGTATACATGTATGTGTTAGATTATTAGGTAATTTTTCCATGAGATTAATTACCGAAATCAACATTATGTAAGCACTAGCAGATCTAAACATATGCAGCCAAACAACCACATCTAGTAGATCTGAAAATCTAGCAAGAACTAGTGCATGCAAAGAGAAGAATAGCACGTACATGTTGATCGGAAAGGCCATCACCGCAGCAGTACTATGGTCGTTGTTGTTGTCGCCCATGGTGCTGATGAGATCGTCGGTTACCGAAGAAGAACACACGAATGGAGGTGAGCAGTCGCGCCGAGACGCTCCCCAAAAACCTTATCGCCCGTCTCTTGGTGCAGGATCTCAACGGACAGGGTTTCAGAGGCCTGCTCTCCCGGACAGCCGTGCACGCAGCCGCCGGGATGGGGAAGCCTAGAGAGCAGTGCAGCAAGAGGAACACATAGCGAGAGAGACTAAGAAAAGAACTGGATCCATCTAGATCTGTCTGTTTGTCGCTCTATAGCCTGGGAGGTGAGCCAACGTCAAACATGCACACGAATGTTGACACGTACCCAACAACTGGTGCACAAAGCAAAAAATTTAGTCTTCCACAAAACGAGTTTCTAACTCGAACTCGATTCACGAAACGTGACGCGCGTGCGGGCGAGGTGGGCGGCGAAGGAGGAGGAGTGCGCGTGGACTCCTCCTCTTCTCACTCACTTAGTGGGAGTGAAACAGCTCACCTTATAAGCTGGTCCAACTCTCTCCCAACTAGCAATGTGGGACTAAACTTTGTCTCTCACAGAGCTTCCAAACTGCCATAGTAGATGGCCTTAAGATTTTAGGATTTAGTAGACTAGATGGGCTGTCTACATGGGCCGCAGCCCATATAAATCTAACAATCCCCTACCAGATCTCAGAGGCACATCATATGACATATTAGTTCCAATCGTTGTTTAATATATCTATAGTTTAGTGGAGACTGTTAAGTTGAACTTTCACCTGGACAAAGAGATACGCTTACTACAACTGAACAATGGACTATGTCTTGAATTGCCAGCCTTGCGCAGCAAGTTTCACGCAATGCCGTTACCGGTACTTGGCTGCCATAGGCTACCCCTCGGGTGGAGCTTATAAGTCACACTCCTCGGCCTTTCATGATATTCCTAGAGATTCCCCCAAATCTCATACACTGTGACCAGCGGTGTAGCTCATATATGTGTGTTCTTTCAAGATCGCTTTGTAGGACAGCGTCTTTGCTCCCAATGAGACATATAGAACATATTAAGATATAATCAACCTTCCTTAGAGAATATTATGAGAGAATTGCATCTGCAGCGGAGTGGGAGTATTAAAAGTTTCTCTCAACGCAGTTGTTTTGCTTTGTTTTTTCAGGTCCTAATTCACGGGATCTCCGATCACATAGATTGGGTTACCCTTTTGACAACTCACGTGGGTCTTAAACCCATCTTCCTCGATGCATTTTCTATCAAGTTTCTTGATAGTCCTTTCGTAAAAGGATCTGCCAGATTCTTAGCCGTTTAGACATAATCTAAGGTTATAACTCCGAAGTTTCTCAGCTTTCTAATAGACTTCAGTCTTCTCTTGACATGTCTTGAACTCTTCATATTGTCCTTAGAACTGTTCACTTTGACTATCACAGTTTGGTTGTCACAGTTCATAAAGATTGTCGGTATTGGTTTTTCAACCATAGGCAAATCTGTTAAGAGTTCACGAAGTCATTCTGCTTCGACAGTCGCAGTATCTAATGTTGTGAGTTATCCTTCCATAGTTGACCTCGTTAAGATGGTCTGCTTGCAAGACTTCCATGAAATAGCGCCACCACCAAGAGTGAATATATATCCACTTGTGGCCTTTATCTCATCAGCATCTGATATCCAGTTTGAATCACTATACCCTTCAAGTAGTCTTGGATACCCGGTATAATGAATTCCATAGCTCACGGTTCCCTTTAGATAGCGCATTATTCTCTCAAGAGCATGCCAATGATCATCTCCCGGGTTGGCCACAAACCGGCTAAGTTTGCTCATAGCAAACAAGATATCAGGCCTCGTAGCGCAAGCTAAATACATAAGTGAGCCAATTATCGGAGAGTATCTCAATTGATCTCTAGCTGCCTTTTGATTCTTCCGAAGTAAAACACTAGGATCATAAGGTGTAGGAGAGGATTTGCAATCATCATATCCAAATCTACTCAACACTTTCTCCACATAATGTGATTGCACAAGTGTAATCCCATTATTCTCATCTCTCAGTAGCTTAATGTTTAGGATAACATCAGCTTTTTCAAGATCCTTCATCTCAAAACATTGAGACAAGAAGGTTTTGACCTCATTAATTACTTTAAGACTTGTCCCAAAAATTAATATGTCATCAACATACAGACATAGGACAACTCCCTCACCCCCACCATGGCGATAGTATACACATTTGTCAGCTTCATTTACAATAAAGCCCATAGATGTTAAAGTTCTTTCAAACTTCTCATACCATTGCTTGGGAGCTTGTTTGAGGCCATACAAAGATTTCTTCAATTTACACACCTTTCTTTCTTGATCTTCTAGTACAAAACCATCAGGCTATTCCATGGAAATTTCTTCATCCAACTCTCCATTTAGGAAAGCCGTCTTAACGTCCATTTGATGAACGAGAAGGTCATGCGAAGCAGCCAGTGACAGTAGTACTCGAATTGTGGTCAATCTAGCCACAGGTGAGTAAGTATCAAAGAAATCTTCACCTTCCTTTTGGGTATAGCCTTTTGCCACAAGCCGAGCTTTGTACTTTTCAATAGTACCATTAGCCCTAAGCTTATTTTTAAATGCCCATTTACATCCTACAGGTTTGCACCCATATGGACGTTCAGATATCTCCCACGTTCCATTAGCCAAGATGGAATCCATCTCGCTTTGAACCGCTTCCTTCTAGTAGTCTGCATCCGGAGATGCAAAAGCTTCTGAAATGGTAGTGGGAGTGTCATCCACTAGGTACACAATGAAATCGTTACCAAAAGACCTTGCGGTCCTTTGTCTCTTACTCCTTGTGGGAGCTTCACTGTCATCCTCATCTGAATCTGAACTCTCATCATCTGATTTTTCATCAGTCTCCATGGGATTTTCAGGTTCAGAAACTGGATCATATTCCTTATTAGATATGCTAGGCATATCTCTCATAGGAAATATATCCTCAAAGAATATAGCATCTCTTGATTCAAAAATGGTACCGACACTCATGTCGTCCATTTCAGATTTCACCACAAGAAATCTGTAAGCAATGCTGTGAGAAGCATAGCCAAGAAAGACACAATCCACAGTTTTCGGTCCAAGCTTACATTTCTTGTTAATTGGCACGTTGACATTTACCAAACAACCCCAAGTTCGTAAGTATGAGAGTGTCAACCTTTTCTTTTTCCATTCTTCAAATGGAGTTATCTATTTATTCTTAGTTGGAACACGGTTTAGGACATGACATGAAGTCAATATACCCCCCCCCACCATTCTTTGGATAAACCGGCAGTGTCTAACATGGCGTTAACCAAATCTGTTAGAGTCCGGTTTTTCCTCTCAACAATCCCATTGGATTGAGGGGAATTGGAAGGTGTCCTCTCATGTATAATGCCATGTTCCGAACAAAATAAATTGAATTCATTAGAAAAGTACTCTCCACCACGATCAGACCGAATTCTTTTGATCTTTCTGTCAAGTTGATTTTCAACTTCTGCCTTATAGATTTTAAAAAAATCTAAAGCCTCGTCTTTAGTTTTCAAGAGATATACATAACAATACCTAGTAGAATCATCAATCAAAGTCATGAAATATTTCTTTCCACTAATTGTCAACACACCATTCATCTCACATAGATTTGAATGTATGAGCTCAAGAGGTGCCAAGTTTCTTTCCACTGTAGGCTTATGAGGCTTGCGAGGATTCTTTGCTTGCACACAAGCATGGCACTTAGAGCCTTTGACAATAGTAAATTTCAGAATTAAACTCATACCAGCAAGCCGCGGCATACAGCCGAAATTAATTTGACAAAGTCATGAATGCCAAACATTAGTTTTATTACTAGTAGTGCAAACATGGTTCACTACATCATCACAGAAGTCTACCAATGAAAAACAGAACATACCTCTGCATTCATAGCCTTTTCCAACAAAGGTTCCATACTTAGATAGTACAACTTTATTGGACTCAAATACCAACTTAAATCCATCTTTCATAAGACGAGAACCACTAACGAGATTCTTCTTGATAGAAGGGACATGTTGCACGTTCTTCGATTGCACGATCTTGCCCGAAGTAAACTTCAGATCTACCATGCCAGCACCAAGAACAGTAGCATGTAACTCATTCTCCATCATGATTGAGGAATCTCGAGCCTGATAAGAGGTGAACATGGAAATGTCAGCACACACATGAACATTGGCACCCGTATCAACCCACCATTCCGTGGGTTGAAATACTGAAAGAACAGTAGGAAATAAATTACCGTACCCAGAACTTGAAGTTCCTGCATCAGTATTGCCAATGACCATGTTGACAGATTTAGAACTCTGTCCAGCCTGACCCTTTTTGCCTTTCTTCTGTGGACAACGATGAGCCTAGTGGCCAATCTCGCCACACACCCAGCAAGGTTCTTTCTTTTCCTTGTTCTACCCCTTCTTCTTCTTAAAGTTGGTAGTCTGGTAGACTTTGTTATTTCCTTTGGACTTGTGAGCATTTTTCTGCACCATATTGGTAGCAAAATGTCTCTCGGTTCCACTAGTGTGTTTGTATTTTGCCCTCGCCTTCTCTTCAACATCTAGAGAACCAATAAGGTACTCAACAGAGAGCTCATGCCTCTGATGTTTTAGAGAAGTGGCAAAGTTCCTCCATGAAGGGGGAAGCTTAGCGACAATGCATCTCGCGACAAACTTGTCCGGAAGCACACACTTGAGGAGTTCGAGTTCCTTTGCCATGATTTGTTGCTCATGAGCCGTTCTATTACAGATCGGTTTTCAACCATCTCGTAGTCATTGAACTGCTCCATAACATACAGTTCACCACCGGCATCGGCAGCACCGAACTTAGCGTCTAGCGCATCCCACCGTTCCTTGGCATCACGGATATGCAAATATGCATCAACCAACTTGTCTCCAAGCATATTGAGTACGGAGCCCACGAAAAGTATAGTGGCCTCCCTAAACGCTCTCTCTTCCTTGAGAGTAAGCGGACCTGTAGGAGTATCATCTGCAACTTTTTCTATGCCCATAGCAGTGAGCCACAAGAGGATTTTTCCTTGCCATCTCTTAAAATTAGCACCCGTAAAAGGGATCGGTTTCAACGAAGCAGCAAAGGCAGATGGTGAAAATTGCCTAAATAAATAAGGTTTTTGGATTGTTGGATTATTAGGCAATTTCCCCATGAGATTAATTACCCAAATCAACATTATGTAAGCACTAGCAGATCTAAACACATGCAGCCAAATAACCACATCTAGTAGATCTGAAAATCTAACAAGAACTAGTGCATACAAAGAGAAGAATATCACGTACAAGTTGACCGGAAAGGTCATCACTGCAGTAGCACCATGGTCATTGTTGTTGTCGTCCATGATACTGATGAGGTCGTCGGTTGCCGAAAAAGAACACACGAATGGAGGCGAGCAGTCGTGCTGAGACGCTCCCCAAAAACTTTATCGCCCGTCTCCCGTTGCAGGATCTCAACGGACAGAGTTTTAGAGGCCTGCTCTCCCGGACAGCCGTGCACGTAGCCGCCGGAATGGGGAAGCCTAGAGAGCAGCGCATCAAGAGGAACACATAGCGAGAGAGACTGAGAAAAGAACTGGATCCATCTAGATCTGTCTGTCTCTCGCTCTATAGCCTGGGAGGTGAGCCGACCAAGTCGACACGCGTCAAACATGCACACGAATGTTGACACGTACCTAACAGCTGGTGCACCAAGAAAAAATTTAGTCTTCCACAAAACGAGTTTCTAACTCGAACTCGATTCACGAAACGCGACGCGCGTGCGGGCGAGGCGGGCGGCTAAGGAGGAAGAGTGCGCGTGGACTCCTTCTCTTGTCACTCATTTAGTGGGAGTGAAACAGCTCACCTTATAAGCTGGTCCAACTCTCTCCCAACTAGCAATGTGGGACTAAACTTTGTCTCCCACAGAACTCCTAAGCTGCCATAGTAGATGAGTCTTGAGATTTCAGGATTTATTAGACTAGATGGACTGCTTACATGGCCGTAGCCCATATAAATCTAACAGTATGTACATGTTAATTTTGAAACTAAAATATATAAGTGTATAACTTGTGCGAGAAAGGCAAAGTGTCTAGGTAAAAGTACAAAACCTGTGTTTTACTCCGCAGAAAAATTACAAAGTTCAATTTGTTTGTAGGCCACGATTGTATTTTTCATGAAAATTTGCACAAACAAGTATCAAGGTAATATGTAAGTTCGTAATTTTTTCCATAAGATTTTGAAATATGATTTTTGAGAATATTTGATAATCAGGTCTACCTAGACCCAATGTTCTCCTGGGTATTCTCGGTAGAACATGTCCTTTCTTTAACAATCAGCTACGCATGTTCAGCAGCTAATCACTTTCTTTGGCAGTTTAATCTCGCGGAAGTGACAAGTGACCCCGAACAAAGCCTAAGTGGGGGGAAATAGTCCATTACACGTCACCTCATTCTATTCTACTAATGGGTAAGACGTCTGCTGGAGAATAGCACGAAAGCATCATGTCGCCACCTCCCACCAAACTCGAGCATATTGTTCTAGCGGATCATGAAAATTACGAATATATGCATATTTTCTTGGCAATTCATGGTTTGCTATATTTGGACATCCCATTCATATTTTATCTATACTGTCTCCGTCACCTTTATAGTATCAAAATGGGATATGTGATGTTGTGTTTTCTTTGGCCTTGTTCCATCATAGAGAAGGAGGAGATGTTAATGCTTTGTGTAGCTGTGTTGGGTGTCACGGAGGTTGTTGCATATGGGGGAATGCAGCGTAGAGAGAAGAACCAATAAACAGTCTGAAACAGGTGCAGAATTTTTTTTTGAACCAGGAGAGCCTTTCATTACAACAAGACGGTGGAGCTACACATTTTCACGCAGGACCCTAAAATAAAATAAAAGAGAACCAGGTCCAAACGTCTTACAAAGAGCACCCTAGAAGAATACAGAGAAAAGCAATCGGGTCCTCCTTCCATCTCGCCTCTGCAACTGGATGGCCTCGTGATGGAGGTTGAAAGAACGCCGAACTCCGCCGGCGATGTTGATGCCTCGATTTGGCCAGGATAACCGGCTGGCTGTCTGCCTTCGATTTGGATCTGCATAAAAGATTGGCTTCACTTCTCCTGAAAAGCCCTTCGCCGTTGCCTCTCGAAGCAACCTCCCAATCCGTCGCAACCATTGCGCCCAGGAGGAGAGGAGACGCCGAAGAACAACAACTATGAGCTTTCAGGATTCGTCGATGCTACGTCAAGAAACCGAGCTCTCTCCTCAGAGCTCCTGCCCGAGATGAGGAGAGGGAGCCATAGAAGATGCAGTAGCAACAAATCCAACAAACACCTACCCCGGATTTGGGCCATCTCAGAGAAAGATGGGACTAGCCGTAGCTTTGCCTATCCCCCTCGCCTCCACGGCCGGCCGAGATAAGCTTCACCACACTGCAAACCATGTCGCTTCGCTTCTTCCCCTCGCAACCATGGCCGTCCAGAAGAAGGTCCACCTCATGGCCCCACTGAATCTCGAAGAGGCCACCCACTACGCCTTTATTAATGGATGCGGTGCTCCTTTCTACACCCCTCTGCTCCAGCCGTCAGAGAAGAGCAGCAGCAGCAGCAAGGAACCCTACTGAGCCCAGGATCTGGCGACCAAGATCCGCAGCTCCGCATCCGCTACCAGGCAAAGAGCCCACATCCGGCACATGGCCGCAACACCTACTAGACCTATCTACTCAGGCATGCCTCCCTACCCATCTCCGGCCGGCTATTCCGGCGGGGAGGACCTTGTTACATATAGCACGTTGTTGTAGCCACCATAACATGTGCAGATGGAGTACGGATTCTGATGTTCTCTTTCGTGAGACTTGTTGAACCGATCAAGTCAGTTTTGGAAAGTGGACTTATATTAGGATTCGGAGAAAAATCTTACTACTACTAGCTTTTAAAATATATACTCAGTAAGGCCTTTCACAATGGGTTGAGGGGAGAGCTTGGTTTCTTGGCGTAGCATCGACGAATCGTGTTCGTGGCAGCGCCTGCAGTGCACCGCTGCCTGGTATCCAAGCTAGCTTCACGCCTTCACCGGTGCATCAATCAATCTAAGCTCCAAACAGTAAAGAGCAGCAGCGCTGCCACGAACACGGGCGCCAGAAAGGGACATCACCCAGCTAGCTATTTCGTTGGTGGGGATCGACACTTCGGCAACGACTCTGCGCCAGCCCCGGACAACGTGAGCATCTGCAAGGCAGGGTTGCCTCATGAAGCTCCAGCCAGCATGCTCAGCTCCATATCCTATGGGTGCTTGTTCTCCATGCCTCCATCGCCTCAGCTCGAGGAGTACGCACCTTCGGTAGTACGCGCGTCGCATGTGCGGGCCAGTTTCTACGCGCGAGCTACGGGACGGGACAGCCGGGCGCAACGCAATCTAGGCGGTGAGCACCAAGGAGCTCCGGGAGACCGAAATAGGGGTAACAGACAGAAACATGTACCCACAATAGTACAATATTTGCATGCTATCCTCTACTCCCGGTTCGGTTACCTTCACCGTTTGTGCTGCTCGGCATTGAATTTATTACTGGCATTTTGTACACGTGCTCCTTTTACATGCATTTTCCCGGCATCTTCAACAAAAGTTAGCTCTGATAGACGCAGTTCTAGAGGTAATGTGGTTGGTCCAGAAAGACAGGAGCATTTGGACCCTTGTGCCAAAACGCCACACCCCTTGAACCAGGATTAAGATAAATATTTATTATACTCTCTTTGTTCACTGATGTAAGACCTTTTAGCTTTTAAAAAAAATGCATGTAGTCGTAGATATGTTTTATGTTTAGGTTGATCCATTTTCGACAGAATCTAGTCTATTATAAAATATCTACAAGGTCTTCCATTAGTGAACGGAGGGAGTACGTATTTTAATTAATTTTAATAAAATGAGTAGAGCATATCTTTTCCCGTATAAAAAATCACATGTAACATTTTTCTCGCCGAATATGTCAATTTGGACCAAACTAACCCCACACATGCCCATAAAACGCGTCGGTTGACTAGTATAACCGCTCGATCAAATCCCGTAGCATCTGTCGGCCACAAATTACACAAAAGTAGTTAAGGTCCGGAGCCATACCCACAACTCCATCCCCCATTTTCTCCAAGACTAGTTCACGAGCTAGACCTCATGGAGATTTTGTGTACCATCTCGCCGATGCACGTGTGAAGTGTCACGTGGCCCCGCCGAGCTAGTCCCTTGTGACACACACAAATCCCCGGAGCAAGCTCAAGATCCATAAGAGCGACGTCGACCAACACCCAAAAGGCGGAGTCTTTATTTTCAAATGTTCGAGTCATCATGTTTGTTGGATCAAATGCCGATTTGGCGTAGTTTCACATGTACAATGACACCGACTCTTGCCTTCTCCACACATTCTCCGCTCTGATCAGTTACTTTCTTATTTCTCCTTTTCCTTGTTGCTTCATGCTCTTTGTTAGCGACAAGCCGGTCGAAATGCTACAAGGTCCATATACCGTCGTCAATATCGCTTTTCCCGCTTGCAGAATTTTGATGCGGGTGCCCATCCTGACAGAGTTATGTACATGCTCGGGAAGGAGGGGGCAAACTATTTTCTTAATAGGCACCAGTAGTTTTATACGAGGTATGCTGCAACAAATATCCCTTGTGCTTCCCCATTCATCTAGAGATCTCATTCATCTACTCCTACTTGTTTGCATTCACAAAGCCGTCTTGCACTGCAGTACGGTCTACAATGCATCAGAAACTAGTTACTCCCTCCGACCCAAATTAATTGACTCGGATTTGTCTAGATTCGGATGTATCTAGCACTAAAACATGTCTAGATACGTCCGAATCTAGACAAATCCGAGTCAATTAGTTTAGATTGGAGGGAGTATCTTATTGTTTGTATTATTGACTCCCACACCAAGCCTAGCTCTCACACAGGATGTTGATGCCTTGCCATTGCTTCAACCTAGTGGCGGACTCGAAACCATTTGGAAGCATGGGAAAACTACAATTCCATAGGTTTAAAATGCTAAGTTTTGTTTAAAAATGGTATGTCGATATATAAAAGTAAGGCAACATCCATCTGGCAAGCCCGGGCAAGTGCCCATGCTAGAGGGATGTTGAGTCCGCCTATGCTTGGACTCAATCATCGGAGTGACTAGTGAGGTCTTACCAAGAGCATACATCAAACATTAATAGCACCCCATTCCAATGCCATATTACTCTCTAAGGGAAGCCTAGCAAATTTTATTTCTAAGGAACTAATTCCACAAAGTACTAACCATCTTAATTTTCTGTAACTCATATGATCCAAACACATAAGTTGGGCATTGTTTCTTTAATATAGAAGTTGTCATTGTATCGAGACAACTTGGATATATACCTCTATTTTGGGGGCATTCTACAGAAGATCTTTGCCCTAAGTTGGATGGTATACTCACTCGAGTAGTCGTGGATTGCATTTTTCAGTTACCAAAAGAATGAAGGTGGTCCTTCAATGGATAGAGGTCATTTTCTTAGAACCTCTCCAATCCGATAGCTAACGTGTGGGGCTTGATTATGAGGTGTGTGTGGGGCTTGATTATGAGGTATATCTTAAATTTTGTGTGTACTTTTTAATTTTTTAAAACACAAACAAGTAAACAAAACTTTTGTGTGCTCATTTTCGTTATACATTCCAACAAATGAAGCTACCTGATGGTCCTGATGGAAAATAAAGAAGTGCTCTCATTGTCAAAGCCAAAACATTTGGACGGTCTGCATGAAAAAAGGAACATTTGGGCAGTTTGCCTTGTGAATATGTGATGGAAAACGGCCTGGCCTTTGTACCATGTATGGGCCTCCATGATCCAAATACGCGAGTCACGTGGCCCATCAGCCCATGAAGAGCGATAAAGCTCTAGGGTTTCTCGCCTCCTCTTAGACCTCCGCCGCCTCCTCAGCGCATTCTCTGTTCGGAGAGTTCGTGAGAAGGCCAGCTCTCCGTATCCCGTTCCTCCTCCTCTCCGGCCGCACCCCCACCGCCGCCGCCATGGTAAGCGTCGCCCCTCTTCTCTTACGTAAAGTCCTCTGCCCGTGTTTATCTGCCTCTGTCCTCACATCCTTGCCGTTCCATCCGTCGCAGGTGAAGTACTCGAGGGATCCGTCCAACCCGACCAAGTGTAAGATCTCCTCTCCCTCTCTTCGTGCAATGGTTTCGTCTCCTTTTTTCCGTTCGCCTTCTCCGTACGGTGGGTTTTGATACGATGTTTCATGTTTTGTTGCGCAGCGGCCAAGGCCTGTGGCAAGGATCTCAGGGTCCACTTCAAGGTACGTTTCGTGAACCTGCTCTTGGCCATATATTTCGTTTGTGCTGTGCACCTCCTAGTTGATTGGTTGCAGATTCGCTACATGCGATCTTGTTGATTTAGGTTTAGGGAGAGCGCAGAGGGTGTTATAAGTGGGCTGAATTGTGCTAAACCTAAAGAGTAAATGATTTTGTTCTGTTTTTTGTATGGACAGTTCCCACTTTACTTTAGGTATATCGATGCATTGCTCTCTGATGAGCCTTTGTATCATGAGCCGTGTTCAGAGAATCACTGCAATGTCGATAGGACAGCCATTTTTTAGGGCTGTTCTGGTTGTGGAATGTCAAAACCATGTTCCCAGTTTCATCCAAATTCTATGTCTTACTGCAAGTTTTGTTCCTTATTATTTGTCTAATACTGTGTAAGTAGAGCATTGATACCTATGTCACAATATTATTAGGGTCGTGCAAGTTACGTCCTGATGATTAGCATTACTCTGCACTGTTCAAATCTGAGGCCTAGTAATTTTTTTGCACCTTATATTTAAGTCAGGATTAACCGCTTAGCTAATTTCTCTCTCAGATATAACCTGGTTGAACACCCCTTCTATGTATTTTTTGCAAGGATACATTCTTTTTTATGTTGTTGGTGATACCTTGTCATCTTTATGTTTCTGATCTTTATATTTTGTACTTTGAATCAGCATTCATTATGCAGGACATGCCAAATTTTGGTTAACTTCATATATGTGAAATTTTTGTATCTAGTCACTTGGTTGCTGTATAACGTACTCTGTAACATTGAGTAGTAATGTAGGTAAAATGAGTAACTTTTGGTCTTATAGTTGAAATAAAGTGTCCGCGGGTGTGAAATCCTTTTCCAAGTTCTGCGAGTAGTTTATCATACAACCCCTATGACAGTGCAATGATCTTTTGGCAGGTTGTCCTGGAGTAATAATGTTTGTTTTTACTTGATGAATATTTTTTCTCTGGCTAAGTTCCTAATAATCTTTGCAGAACACACGCGAGACAGCGTTTGCCCTTCGCAAGATGCCTTTGAACAAGGCTAAGAGGTACCTTGAGGATGTTTTGGCCCACAAGCAAGCTATTCCCTTCAGGAGGTACTGCAGAGGTGTTGGCCGTACCGCACAAGCAAAGAACCGCCAGCCAAATGGTCAGGGTCGCTGGCCTGCAAAGTCAGCCCAGTTCGTGCTGGATTTGCTGAAGAATGCTGAGAGTAATGCTGAGGTATGCTGCTGCTGCTACTAGTTTTTCCTTCTGAGTATTTTTTTCAGAGGAACCATGCTATCAAGTTTTTTTTGGGGTTACTCAAGATCTGTTGTTTATGTAGGTTAAAGGCTTGGATGTGGACAGCCTCTACATTTCACACATCCAGGTGAACCAAGCCATGAAGCAGAGGCGGCGCACATACCGTGCTCATGGACGCATTAATCGTAAGTTAATCAAGTGTTATTTTGAGATGTCTATGTTGCTTTCATCGGCAAGGGTTGTATCAAGATATGTATTCTGCTTTTATTGGACATCGTACTAATATTTTTTTTATGGCAGCTTACATGTCCAATCCCTGCCACATCGAGCTTATCTTGTCAGAGAAGGAAGAGCCTGTGAAGAAGGAGGTATGTTCTTTTATCCTTCTATATATTTTCTCATTTCATTGGATCATATAACATGGTTGAGCACTGTTTTGGCCACTATTTTCTTGATCTCTGAATCAAAATTCTCACGATTCTCCTTCTATATTGGTTTTTTCATTCACTATATGTTGCAATGTTTATGACAATGCATAAATCCTGTCAGTTTAAGATGTTGTTCTTGTATGGATATTTCTGTAACTGTTTCTCCTAATCCACATTTTCTCTTTTGTAGCCTGACAACGTCGTCGCACAAAGGAAAGCTGTTTAAGCCCATGGGAGTGACCTTATCCATCCAAGAATCCGTCCAAGAGTTGTAGCTTTAGTTCTTTCCAAGTGCCTTTATGTCAATGTTGCCTTTCCAATTGCCTTTAAGTTAATCCAATGTTTGAGTCAGGATTTGTTAAGGTTGATGCGATCCTTGTGATTGCGAATGGTCGTTATATGCTAAAACTGTTTCATATATTTTTGCAGTGCCTATTGGAACTTATAGCTGATTATGCGTGTCTTGTTCGGCTGTTCACTTACAAGTATTCTATGCACTTTTTTATTGCTTATTGCCCAGCTTTTCACTTCGTATATCTATATACAAGTTGGTTCATTCTGACCAAGGGGTTGGTGATTATTATCTCTACCCAGTTGTATGCAGTTTGTTGTTGATTGAGTCGACTTTTCTTCTTGACATGTGATTTGAGTCGACTTGGTTCTATGCTGAGCGTTTGCGCTTTGTTTATTTACCTGACCTTACACTCTGTAGGGAAATTTGTCAGTGTACTGTTGAATGGACTTCCCAAATTTCAGATACGAGTTGATTCTTATGCTGAACTTTGCACTATGCTTGAGAAACAATCTGTCTGATGTGAGTTAATTGGATAAAATTATCACAATTATTTTGCGTGTCAGTGCCAGTTACAAGACACAACATTGCAAATCGCACTAGTCTTCATGGAAAATTGCATTTTGGAATTTGCAATAATGCGATGGGCGAACGACGGGAATTGAACCTTCTAACTGGCTTTCGTGCTTTGGTGAGTCGCCTGAGATCTTTTCGATGACCTATGTTGTGTTGAAGGGATATCTATATGATTCGATCGATTGCATTTAATTGCATTTTAACCTAATAGAGCTCACTGGTCAACAAAAATAGCCAAAAATGGAATATGAGACGTCGTAGCAATGGAGCCTTGCTATCTCGTGAGGCGGACCCTATTGCGGGCTAGGGCAAAAGATTACATTCCGTGGACGGGTGTACTGTGCGCCGTCGTATCCCACGTATCTCGTGAGGCGGGCTTGTTGCAGGCTAGGGCAAAAGATTACATTTTGCGAACGGGTGTATTGCGTGTCATCGTACCTCGTGTCGCTGGAAGGTGGGCCATGCGCGCGACATGGGCTCGTCGTCAGCCTAGGCGGGTTTGACCATGCACCCTGCGTGACAACGCTCCGCACTCGCCGAGAGCCGACGTGGCGCCTTGAGCCTAGGCTAGCCATGGACTCTCGCGGGCATGGGCCTGCCGAGAGCCTACATGGCGTTGTGAGCCTGTACCGGACACGTCTTCTCGCAGCCATGGCACCCAACGGTAGACGACGTGGTGGGCGTAGACTCTCGCGGGCATGGGCCCGCCGAGAGCCTACGTGGCGCTGTGAGCCTGTACCGGACACGTCTTCTCGCAGCCATGGCACCCAACGGTAGACGACGTGGTGGCCGTACGCCCATACCAGCCGTGATTCTCGCGGATATGGGGCTCGACGGGAGACGATGTGGGTACATAAACCCATAATGTCCGCGATTTCTCGCGGTCGTAGGCCCGACTGGGAACCGACGTGGAGTCATAAGCCTGTGGATTTACATAGACGTAGGACTGTCTGTCAGCGTAGATGATAGACGACGCAGGTTGTCACGGTGAGATCGTATAGTGAAATTTGTTAATAGCCGGCGTGATGCCCTAGAACCTATCCGGCTGCGAGTTCTCGCGGCGGAAGCGTAGCTGCCAGCGTAGGCTTGCTTAGGCGGGTGAAAGCTTTCCTCTCACGCCATCTTGCCCTCTTATTCGGTTATAAAACACGCCACAGTATCTCTCTCATTCGCAAAGCCTTAGGTCTACTTTCTCTCTTTCGCTATTTACCGTAGGTTTCTCCGGGTTTCACCCTTTTTTTGCGGGTACGCCAGCGGTGGGAAGTACTGCATGCTTGTCCTACTCCGTAGTTTCCACGGACGGGTTGTGTGTGTTGCTCTACGTGTCGCCGGTGATCGGCTGAGCGCGATAGGACACTTCTCGGCCTTTCTGCCATGGCTCAGTGCGTTGCACCGTTTCTATCCGCGCTTTCGCGGACCCTGGAGTTGCGCTGAGAAAAGCTCCACGAGCCACGACAGAGGACGGTGTTCAGGCAACAAGAGCTCAGCGGCTGACGCCATAAGACGGTGGGTCGGCGGGAATAGCTCCACGAACCACGCTAAAGAACGAGGTCTCTCGGCGACAAGAGCTATACGGGCGCCGCCATAGTTTCTTCACGGCGGTCAACTTTCGTCTCGGGGCGATAGGATCGATACAGGCGTCGTCACAGTTTCTCCGCGACGGCCGACTTGCCGGGTTTGTGTATCGTAGATGTGTGTTTGTCCTATATTTCTTTCATGTTTGTAGCTTCATTGTGTGCGTGAAAAGGAAATCTGTTGCGACGTTTATACGTTTGTTATTGTTTGTTATTGTTCGCGTTGAATGAAAAGCCGTTCCAATAGTGTTTGCGTTCAGTGTTTGCTTTGCGTGAAATGAAATCTCCTTGTTTTTGTCTTGCATTTCTTACCCGCGTTTAGGTTTTACCTTAGTTGTTCGCGTGGAAACCAGATCTGGTGTGCTACGATGGTGTGTACTCTTGGGTTTATTGTCTACGTGCAAGGAAGAAACTCTATGTTTGTCCTGTATTTTCTTCATATTTTTTGATCATAACTTCAGTGCATGCGTGTAAAGTAAATTTGTTACTATGTGCTTGCGTGTACTGTTCGCTTTGGACGAGATTTTCCCCTGCATCGGCCGTTTGTTTGTTTGTTGTTCGCGTTTAATGAAAAAACCTACATGCGTTTGCGTTTGTTAGTTTAGCCTTTCGTGCTTTACTTACCGTCTATGTCTTTTCTGCATAGAGTCAATCTCTTTTTATGTTGCACGTAATGATAGTTTTAAGTGACTGACTTACCACGCACACCATGCGCGGTAGTCCCTCTGTCTTTCACTACCTTTCATTGCTGTCCTATAAAACAAACTCACTGATAGACAAAAAAATAACGCAGAAAGTACTCAAGCATCTTCTTCCTAATACTATTCGGCCAAATATTTTTACTGTTAGATGGTCCCTCCGCCGCTCCAACGAACCCATGTGGCTGGTCGCCCGTGTGCGGTCTGTCTTTCTCGCATTGTTCCGTAGTCCTCGGTGGTCTATGCCTGAATCAGCGATCCTAAACTGTTTCCTTAGCTTGTAGAGTGAGCTACTGTAGGCGCGCCGACATACCTCGACTTCGACCACATCAAAGATTCTTCCGGTCCACTCTTATTGACTTCGGTAGCAACGATTTTGTGGTTTTGCGAGGGAGCGACCAGTTATGCCGCTGGGATCTGTGGCTAATGAGCATTCGTCTGGGCAGGTAGACTCGGGAGGTCGTCAGCTCGACCTAGCCGAGTTGCACGACGCACTATTGGGTCCTCTCGATCCTATTGATCCTTTACTCACCCTTTCTTATTCTCAAGACATGCTCGATCTCGAGGTCGACGAACCTTCGGTCATCGAAGGTGCGTTCGTTACTCTCGAGTCTATCGATCTTCTGCTGGCTATTGCATACACACATGACATGATCGAGAACGAGATCGAGGAAACTGAGGCTAGCGAAGGTACGTATCTAGGAACCGATCTGTTAGGGGAGAGGTTCGACTTTGAACCCCCGCTTACCGTTGCGTACGTCCAACGCTGGCTCAAGTCCAGCTCAAGTCCAACCGCTGATAGTGTGAACAAGATCTTAGAAATAGTGCATCCTTCGTCGCGTGTTCATCGTGAGGGATACAGGATGCGCGACGGGGGAGAGGAGTTGGAGGACAACAGTGGCACCGACCTTAAAGTTTATTGCTTTACTGTGTTTCTTAGATTTTTTCATATTCCTTTCCAAACATGTATTGTATCTATGTAAGTTAATTTAATTTGTTCTAGGATTCACTTCTTTTTATTTAACAACCTATGCATTGGTTCAGCGTCATACGACGGTTTAGCTGAAGAAATAAAAGTACTTTTCTTTTTTCAGCGAAAGAGCACGTTTTAGGTCAGATGATTTTCTTTGGCTTTCTCATCAGCGTCCTGGAGTAAAGTTATTTTTGTTGATTTATCACGCCATTATTTGCCAGTCATTCTTCGCCAACGTGTATCAGTAATATGTTATCGAACACAACGTTTATATGATAATCGACGCACAACATATACACGGTCACCGACGCAATCAAGAGGGCAATTCGACCATGCCATCAAACGTTTTGCTTGCCATATGCAGCAAGAAAATAACACGCATGAAAAATAGCGATGTGTGTATGTCTCGGTTCATGGAAAAATGACCCCGCAGAGACGTGACATCACGAAGACGACGTAACACGTCCACACGTTGTGCTGACTGAATAGACTAAGTGACGCGCGTATGAAGAGAATTTAGTAACAGGTAGAGACTAGCACAAGCATTGGAATAGCGTTTTAGGACACATGGTTTACTCCATCTTTCTCAGTAGCGTCCTACTTCCAATCTCGTTCTGGGGCTGCAGAGCGCTTATAAGCAAATGTGGTGTGTTTATGTCATTCAGCGTTCTGCCTACCGGCCGCGACCAGGAACAAAGAGAAGTCTAGATTATATATATTTGTAGCAATACTTCTGTACCGAGAGACTGACATCACCGACCCACCTTCCTAGAGCTAGCGTCCATCAACCTTAACATACAAGAGATCAAGTTTAATGAGCGGGTTTAAAAAGTACTTGTACAACAATCACGCTTAACAAATTATCCAACATACTTGTAAAGAGAGGCTGGCATTAGGGACCCAGCAGCCAGACCATATACGGCTGCAACGAACAATGTTGGCAAGGCCAAACAATGGGCGCGCATCTAGGACCAAAATAAACGGCAGCCGCATCGAGCACCGTTGCAAGTTCAAAATGACGGACTCGGCCTGAAAAAACATTCTAACATACACACGTTTCTTTCATAGAGAGATTAACATCTAGGACCCAGCAGGCAGACCTTAAACGGCTGATGCATCGAGCAATGATGACTGTGAAAATAGCCATCTTTCTCCATGTTTAAATCACATTTTTAGTCAAACAAATGACAAAGAATATCTCTAGGCTTGCTAATAATGACTAATTATTTCAAAGATGTGCAATATTTTGTTTTAAATTGTGTTGTGCAGGAAATCATACTTTTAAGGAGAAATCAGGAGCTATTAATGAAGATTATGAGGATGTCTACATGAACAAGCAAGCCTGGGTTGAAACCCGGCCTCTAGAGGGTTTAACGACCAACGGTACGAGCAAGGTCCACCCGCCCCGCTCACCCGTACCATGTGGCAGCAGCTCTGTCAAGTCAATTCCTACAACTTTCTTGAAGGCACCTACATATTTCGAGGTCCCAGCCGCCGCTTAGAGGGCTGCCATTGTTAGATTGCATCACATCACCACCAAAAGAGATCCACCACCATAGTTCATCCTATCCATCCTCCATCCTATCCATAGACATAGCCACTAGCTTGTATTTGAGATCTACTTGTGATTAGGCGACCATTGTAAGAATATTTTATTTCAATCTAAGTATTTTGCACAATGTTTTCTATCCTTGATCTTATTATTATAAGTGAGTATTCCTCATGGGCTGCGGGTTGGGGTGAAACCTTGCAGCGATTTTATGCATCTAAATTTATGGGAGTACTATGTATTGATTGAATAGAGATTTGTATCTTTGTTTCTTTGTCTCTTGTCTCGATCTATGGACTTGTAGGTACCCAAGACCCCAGAGATTGATAAAGGCTTGAGGTGAAATGCTTGGTGAGCGGCGATCTTGTAGGAAACCTAGTGATAGAAAGGGAAGTATGGTCTTCGTTTAGCGATCCATTTGGGAACAACATAAACATCACTTTTTAAGGCTTTGATATGTGTTTTCACTTAATAATTTGTGTAGCCCGGTATTTCGTGGTATAACAGTTGGATCAAAAGACTATTGACATGCATGTGGATCGTAGAGGCTCTAGTATATTAGAATGTGTTGTCCATAAATTTTATCTTTGTTAAATCATTACGCATGAATATTCACATTACTATCTTTATCCCATATGATGTGCAGCTGCAGGTGAATCTTCAACCCTGACCTATCTCCATCCATTGTAACAAACAACATTTTAAAAGTAAACTAGAAAGGCCCGGTAAATGAAGGTAAAATGAACAAACAAATCTTGCAGACGTGTCTCATTTAATTAATATTTAGCATTGTTTCTCAGGGTTCGATTAAACCTAGGTCTACAAGGAAAAAAGCTACTATATTACATTCGTAAATCAAGATCGAAGGTATCAACCCTTTTTCTAGCGAAGTTGCCAGGAAAGCAATTCGCTATCCTAGTGAGGTCACTAGAGACCTTGTTTTTATTTTTATTTTTGTTTGTAGTTTATTTCTTGTTATTAGTTTACTTTTTTATCTATTAAAAACGCTAAAAAACTAGTTAGTTGTCTATTTGTTTCTCTTATTCTTAAAATACCAAAAGGAAAAGAGCCATGGCTCAAAAGAAACTTGGGGTGTATGCTACTCCCACTGATGATTTTATTCGTGCACCTATTACTCAGCCTGCTGTTGATGTAGAAACTTATGAAATTAAGCCTAACCTTATGAGTTTGGTTCAACATAATCAATTTGGAGGCTCATCTACTGAGGACTCAGGTTTACACTTAAATACTTTTACTGAAATTTGCGACATGATGCGTATTAAAAATGTTGACCCCAATGCGATGAAATTACATTTATTTCCTTTCTCTTTAAGAGGAAAGGTTAAGGACTGGTTGTAGCTTTTTTCCTAAAGGCACAATTAAAACTTGGGAGGAATGCACTACTCTTTTTATTACTAATTTTCCCCCTCCAACTAAGACTATGGATGTAAGATCCAACATTGCCAGCTTTAGACAAGAAGACAAGCCACTAGCGCTTGCTTGGGAGAGAATGAAAGAAGCCGTAATGGACTATCCTAGTAATGGGATGGAAGAATGGCTTATACTACATTTATTTTATAATGGTGTTAACCCAATGTATAAGTCTATGCTAGATACCACATCAGGAGGAACTATCATGAGAAAGCAAGTGAATGTTGCAAAACAACTACTTGATGATATGCAAAGCAACCATGCCCAATGTCATGTTGAGAGATCCTCAAAAATGGTGAAATCAATCACCGAGGAACATAATAAAGAGCTTACTATAAAGGTAGATGAGTTACTCAATATTGTAAAGGGTAAGGAAGATACCCAAATTAATGCTATCACTACCGATGCTAATGAAGTAAATTTTATATAGCTCATAATCCGTATAATCCTGCTTGGAAAAGTCAAAACTTTGCCTCAAATTTTCAAAAAATATATTTTAATCCTACAGGTGCTCCACATAATAATAATTTCAATAATCATAGTGGAGTAAATCATGGAAATCTCTCTTTAGAGAATTCTATTAGAACTTTTATGCAAGCTCAACGAGAAAAATAATATGCTTATTAAAATCTCGGAGAACCATGAAAATAGTATTGGCAAATTATGTAACTAGGCCATTGCAATTAGAAAGGATGTGCAGGATCTATAGGAAAGAACCAAGACCGTGGAGGTACAATTGGGCAAGGTAGATGAGAGTCAAGCTCTCATACTTGCAAAATTCGCTAGAAAGCCTGAGCCAAACCCGATAGAAGACCTCAAGATGACGAGGGAAGGATATAAAGATGAGAAGCCTGAAGAACTAGATTATAGCAATGCTCCTGGCAGATTATACCATGGAAGATATACTAAAGATGATCACCGTAAATAATCTAGGTATGGAACAAGGTAACGATGCTACATACCAACAATTTATAAAAGAAGTAGCATCAAAAGTTCGTGAGCTAGAGATGGAATATAAGAAGCTAGCTGATAAACTTCTAGCTAAGCTAGATGATGTTTTTGAGCCCACTGTTAAATTTAAAATAGGAATCAATGAAATAGCTACTCTTTGTGATCTTGGTGCAACCGTTTCAATAATTTCTAAGAGTTTATTTGATAAATTGAACTTAGGGCCATTCACAACTACTGAAATGAGACTACATCTTGCTGATTCTACTTATAAACAAGGTGTTGGGATAAAAGAAAACATAGTTGTTAAAATTAAAGGATGTCCTGCTCTTATTGATCTAGTTATAGTAGACATGCCTGAAGATCCCATATCACCTATAATTTTAGGTAGGCCAATCCTAAGAACCATTAAAGTATTGATTAATTTACATGAAGGCAATGTGTGAATAGGAGTACAGTATAGAGATCCTTTTATATTCCACTTCCCTAGGAAGAAGGTAAGCCTAACGATGATGGTGTAGTCACTTTAAAAGCTAATTACTTTGGAGTGAGAGTTCTGCTTGCAAAGCCTAAATAATCACCATATTGGTCAAGCTAATTGACCTTAACTAGAAGCTCTCCATGGGAGGCAACCCATGTGAAATAAAGTTTTTTTTATCTTGTGTTAGTTTTGTTTTGTTTTATTAGTTTTGTTTGTTTTTAATAAAGAGTCTTCAAGAAGGTCCTTTGAAGAGAGGACAAGAAATTAAGGTAATCCTCACTCTATGTTATTCACTAACACATGGCCTTAAGGTACTGCAGTTTTATAAAGTTTCTTTGTTGTCATTCTTGTGTTATTTTGATGTGCAAATTCATATGAGGTTTTAACTAACTTATCAAGTTTTTGAAGCGTACTAGGTGCTTAATGACCAACATTACGACTGGACCCGGCTATACCGTCCGCCCATACCACATCTCGACACAAAAGGATGCAATCTTTGATTTTTGTCATAGAGTACAGAGTGTTTAATGACCACATGTATGACCGGAGGCCACCCGTACTGTCCGTCCGTGGGTCCGTACCGTATCCCGAGCAAAACATCAAGTTTGAAGCAGATGATCTGAGTCTTTAACAACATGTAGTACGTGTGGGGCCAATGGACCACACGCCCGTACCAAGTGCATCACCTGAAGGATCCGTTGACCCCAAGGTAATACATTCGGTACGGGCGGGCTCCGGTCGTACCACCCGCCCGTACCACCTACTTGTCCGTGATTTTAACCCCAGGAAGAGGTAAACATAAACCTAAAATCACAAATTTCTCTTTCTTCTTCCTCCAAACTCCAAACTACCCATTGGATCTTCAAATCTTCTCGTTCTTTCTTTGATTCCTCGCACCCAATCAGTATAAGATATGTTTCTCCCCCGTCCCCATTTTATCTGCATCAAAACCTTGCTCAATCTTTCACCATTATCAATCTAGACTTAGGTCTTGTTATTGAGCTAACCTTGATTATGAGCATGCTTAGTTTTGTTTTTAGAGGATTTTATTTTGTAAGAAGTGTAGAGGATCGTTTTTTCTATGTTTCTATTGAACAAATTCTTAATTAGCTTTAATTTTCTTTTTAGATGAATACAAGGAGCCATACACGTGTAGTGGCTGCGGAACAAGCCGCGCCACCCGTTGATATGCTAACCCCCAAGTCATTTGGCATCGAGTTCACTGAGGACTTTCAACTCACTTGTTTCAATCGTCTCAAGAACCGAGAAATCAAGTCCACCAAGTGGGCGTGTCCTTATATCCTTAACCAACTTGGTATTCATAGTGATTTTGATTTACTTTGCAACAATGTTGGTTTGCATCACTTTGTCTTTCAGGATGCCACCACATATCGCCGCTTGACGCTTGAGTTTATCAGTACCTTTACGCATACGGTGGGTCAATACTACTGCTCCAAGGAGTATAACCCGGGAATTGATCGCATCACTTTCTGCCTTATGAACTGTGAGTGCACCTTGACACTCGACCAATGGGCTCATCATTTTGGGTTTGCTAACAACACCACCGACATACAGACCACCAGTTTCGTTCTTAATCCCACACCCTTGGAGTACTTTAATTATATGAGAATCCATGGAAACACACCAAAGGGAAATAAAATTGATCATCCCGATGTTCATTATTTGTTCTATGTTATTGCTAATAGTTTGCAGGAACGTGGTGAGTTTACTAGAGTCACTAAAGAGGACATGATAATCCTCACAAAATATGCTATTCCAAATTGTAACTTGATGCCAAATTTGGGCACCCTTCTCGTGTTTTATCTTAATCATCAAGCTCTTCAATCATGTAGTCCCATATGTGGAGGAGTTTTCCCCATTCTTGATGGTGCACTTCATATAAACCTACGTATTATCCAACCATTGGTAGGTGCTCGTCATTTCGGTTTCACTACTCTCAAAGCTTGTGGTATGGTTTCTAAATCAAATGGTAGATACTTCCTTGATATACCTGAGACGATCACTTGATCGTAGCTCCTTTGCCTAATGGTTTATTCTCTATCGAGGACGGATATGTGCGTTTTGATGCGCAGGTTGAAGAAAATCTACCCCAACAAGAAGAACCCGTGGGTGAAGAAGGATAAGATAAAGAAGTAGAACAAGACGGACACAAACAAGAGCAGTAGCCACCAAACTACTACACCACTTATGAAGATATCTATTCCCTCGAAGGAAGCGTTCAGAATATGAGCGACCTCTCCATCAACCTTCAAGATACTACCACCAACCTCTCAACCCAGTTCACCAATTGGAGCAGCCAATGAAACTTGGGAGATTATCCACCACCACTACAATGAGAAAAAAGGGCTTCCAAAAGCTTGAGCTTGGGGATGTGTCCTCCAACATTTATATTTGTGTATTATTGAGGTTATATTCCATATCCATGTGAGCTTTGAAAAACTCATGTTGGTTTGTTCCAACACTTCACTTTTTCTTTTGCCTTTTGTTTTTGTTTTCTTTTGCTTTTTGTTTGTTTGTTTTTCTTTTCTTAGTTTCTTGCTTGGTCGCAGTTTTTTCTATTCTTTAATACCCATTATCCTTTTTTGTGAAAGTGGATTTCACATTGCCTCTTTGCTTCAATATTATTATGAGAGTGATTTGATTTGAGTTTTGAAGGAATACATCCCCATAAGTAATAGAATTGTGAAGTCACCGATGAGAGGTATGTCCTATGTCTCCCACTTTAGAGATTGAAATGTTTGTCCTAGTTAGTTGATTTGTTAAGATGCTATGCTAGTTGGAGTAATTCAAAATAGTTAGAGTAAAGCTTTTTATTTGTATGAGTTATGTAGTTGTGGAAGCTTTTGCTCTCTTATAGTTAACCGAGTCTTTCCTTGGAAATAATATTGCCAAACGAGTACAACAAGAAAAAGTCTCCAATTTATGACTTGTTTGATGAGTGATTGTCTTAAGAGTTTACCTTTGAAGATACTTAACCCCATAGGTATTTTAATAGACTTGATGGCACTCTTGAAGGAGTTGTTTGATTGAAATGAAGTCTAGTGGTAATTGTGATTCAGGCCAAAACTAAACCTTATGGATCAAAATGTGATACTGCTTAAAGTGTATATGTTTTTGATGCACACCTTTGGATGTCAACAACTCCCTTGGCCTACGAACGATCAATACAAGCCCTAATTTCGACCATGAGTTGACGACATGGGTAGCACCTGTTACCGTAATGGGCAAAAGTATTGGTACTCTTTAAAGGCTGTGCAAACCATTGCTAAAATAACCACTCAATTATCCTTATTGAGAATTATCTTTGAAAAATAAAGATCCACACAAAACAGTCTTTGGCATGGTCTCGTTACTACTCTATGAAATTTCTTGAAAGACAATGATTGGAATAGTAGTGTTTTGATAGTATTGATTTACTTATGTGGGCGTCAATGAGACACTTCACTATTATACCACTTAGGACATTATCTCTCTTACTTAAATTTTCTATTATGAAATAATCAAGTGTTCCTGGAAAGCTGAGAGTTAATTAGAGGAACTGAACAATTGTTATATCTCTAGTTGTTTATACTTATATTAAACTCTACTTTGATTGTTTTGAGTTACCAAAGCTTGCATAGTATTCTTGGCACCTCTCTAACTTTGATGAGCTTTTCAAATGGAATAAGTGTTGGATTCATATGACTACCAACTGTAAGTGGATTCATATTCTCGTTATTTTGGTTTAAACGGTGAGTTCTTTATGGTTTTGTTGTTTTCTTGCTCAAGGACAATCAAGGTCTGAGATTTGGGGAAGTTGATGGCTGTGAAAATAGCCATATTTCTCTGTGTTTAAATCACATTTTTAGTCAAACAAATGACCAACAATCTCTCTAGCCTTGCTAATAATGACTAATTATTGCAAATATGTGCAACCCTTTGTTTTAAATTGAGTTGTGTAGGAAATCACACTTTTAAGGCGAAATCAGGAGCTATTAATGGACATTATGAGGGTGTCTACATGGCAAAGTAAGCCAGGGTCGAAACCCGGCCTTTAGAGGGTTTAACGACCAACGGTACGGGCAAGGTCCACCCGTACCATGTGGCAACTGAAGGAAATATGCCCTGAGAGGCAATAATAAAGTTGTTATTATGTATTCCTTGTATATGATAGATGTTTATTTTGCATGCTATAATTGTATTGAAAGGAAACGTCAATACATGTGTGTTTAATAAACAAAAAGGGTTCCTAGTTATGCCTCTCTTCAAGACTAGCTCGTTGATTAACAAGATGATCAAGGTTTCCTAATCATGGACATTGGATGTTGTTAATAACGAGGTCACATCATTTGTGAAATGATGTGATGAACATTCATCCGAAGTATAGCATTACGATCAAGTCATTATGTTTACATTGCTATAACATCATACGAAGTAATCTTAGTCCTTAGACCATGAGATCATGTTAATTGCTAACACCGAAAGAGTATCTTGATAACATCAAATGTCACACCGTAACAGGGTGACTATAAAGGTGGGTTCAGTGCTACGAAGGTGTTATGTTGAGGCTCATGGATCAAGAGTGGAATTTGTCAATCCCGATGACGGATAGATATACTCTGGGCCCTCTCAGTGATATCTCATTAAGATAACTTGCAAGCAAGTGATCACTAGAATGTTGTATCACGGGAACGAGAAAAGAGTGCATGTCGGTAACGAGACAAAACTAGGTATTTGGATATCGATGATTGAATCTCGGACATGTATTATATCATGAGACAAAGGGATTAAGTTACTAGCGTTAAAGGTTCTCACAATCACAGAAGTCATCGTTGAATGTGCATGAGTCAGTGTGGATCTCCAGGTCCCGCTTCTGATTATTGATCTGAGAGGAGTCTCAATCATGTCTGCATTATTCGCGAACCGTAGGGTGACACACTTAAGGGTTGCCGGACACCATTTTGAAGCACATATGTTTCAGACGAAAGGATTGCAAATCGCAGGAATTGTTTCGATAGAAACCGGAATTGTTTCGGGTGAAATTGCAGAAAGTGGATCTACATGTGATATTGAAATGTTGCAAGGGGTTTTATGTGAATGTTTGTTAATTAAAGTGATTAACAAAATTCTGAAGAAAATAAATAAATGAGTTTTATTAATTGAGAGTTGCATTAAATTTGGTGGAAATTTAATGCATGTGAGTGGAATTTTGGGTGGAGTCAAAATTGATGTGAGTGGAGCTTCCACCACATGAATGAGGAAGAGGTGGGGGTACCCTCCTTGGCCACCGTCCATGGTAGGGGAGGAGCCCCCCTATCCTATAAAAGGCCCCCTCTCCTCCCTCACAAAGCACACATCCTCGTGAAGGATCTCTCTCCCCCTCTAGATATTCCCCCATGGTCTCGGATTAGCGAGATACATGTTCTTGGTGGCCTTGCGTCTGGAAGGAGTTGCTGTTTCCACTGATTCGTTGGAGCGAGGAGGTGGAGGTTGTCCGGTGGCTTGAATGCGTGTGCGAGGATGGATGTGCTGCTGATTTGCGGCGCTCGGACTTCCACATGATCTTAAGATTGGCAAGCGTACGACTATATCATCCACGAGTTCCAACTCATTAACAAAATCTGTTGTCTTCGAGGGTAAGTTCTCCATGGATGTATATCCACCTGTTGCTTTGTATCTAGTAGATAGATCTTGGCGTATAGTTCTCATCGTAGGAAGATTTTTGTTTTCTATGCTGCAAACCCAACAGTGGTATCAGAGCCTGATCTATGCGTAGGTGCTTTGCACGGGTAGTACACATATGTTTATATGTGGGCGATGATGATCATGTTATTGCTTCTTTCATATATTTTGGATATTGGTGGCATAGTGGGATGAAGGGACCCGGACCAACCTTACATGTCATCGTACATGAGACCGGTTCCACGACTAACATGCAACTAGTTTTACATAAATGGCCGGCGGGTGTCTGTCTCTCCTACTATAGTTAATATCTGATTTACAACGAGTTGCTAATAACTTGGTTATCCTTGTTGTGGTTCATGTTCATAGGTGAGACCGGTTCTTTCTCCGAAAGCCCTAAGCCACGTAAAACTTGCAATTGATAAATTAGAGGCGTCTAGTTTAGATCGTTGCTAGGCTAGTGTCTTGATATGGTATTGTTGTAAGTAGATGTATGCTAGATACTCTTACAACACACTCAACGTGTAAGTTCCATAGACCTTGGCCTTACACACAAAGGAATGACAGAGATCATACCATGATGCAAATGATAGAGATCAAATGCATGGACCATATCATCTCACTTTACACATTAGATGTTATCATCTTATACTGCTAGTTTGGCACTTTTGGTAGCATTGTAAGATGATCCCTCATTTAGATATCAAGATAAAATGTGTTCTTCCTTCAGTATGCACCGTTCTATGGATCGTGTTTCTAGACATCACGTGATGATCGGATGTACTCGACTCCGCGCTTTCATACAACAGGTATAAGACATTTTTACACACGCTGGTACTAAGGTTCTTACTTGATGAGCCTAGCATGTACAGACATGGCGTCGAAACACACACCGAAAGGTTAAGCATGAGTCATATAGTTGATATGATGCCCATATAGATGCTCGCCTTTAAAGCTACACCGACTCACGTGATGATCGGACTTGGTGTTGTGGATTTGGTTGATGTAATCACCAAAAAGACACGAGGGATGCAATTTTTGAGTGGGAGTTCATTAGTAATTTGGATTAATTGAACTCAATCTATCATAAACTTAGTCTAAATAAACTTTACAATTTATGTTGTAGATGGCACCACCTGCTTTTAATTTCAATGTGTTCATGGAGAAAGAGAAACTTGCTGCGAATGGTAGCAACTTCACCAACTGGGCTATGAATTTGAGGATTCTCCTCACTGTTGCACAAAAGCAATATGTGCTAGAGGCGCCACTAGGCCCCCCACCAGCTCCTGATGCCCCTGACGAGGAAAAGAATGTCTATATAACTCGTCAGGAGGACCACAACTTAGTTCATTGCGGCATACTGTATGGGCTAGAGCCAGAACTTCGAAAGCGTTTTGAAAATGGCAATGCCTTTGATACCATGGGAGAATTGAAAATGATTTTCGATACCCATGCTGCCGTAGAGAGTTATAATGCTTCTGAAAAGTTCTTTAGCTGCATGATGGAGGAGAACAACTCCGTTAGTGAGCAAGTACTCAAAATGTCTGGGTACGCCGATAAGCTTGTATCCTTTGGAATAACGATTCCCATTGACTTAGGCATATATCGTGTTCTCCAATCTCTACCACCTAGCTACAAGAGCTTCGTGATGAACTATAACATGCATGGCATGAAGAAGTCTCTTCCCAAGCTTCTATCAATGCTTAGACTGCAGAAGTGAAAATTAGGAAAGAACATCAAGTGTTGATGATCAATAAGACCACCGATTTCAAGAAGGACAAGAAAGGCAAGAAGAAGGGAAAGAAGGGTGGCAAATCTGTTGCCGCACCTGAAAAGAAACCCCGAGCTGGCCCTAAGTCTGATACGAGTGCTACTATTGCAAGGGGACTGGCCATTGGAAGCGCAACTGCCCCAAGTATTTAGCGGACAAGAAGGCCGGCAAGGCAAACAAAGGTATATGTGATATACATGTTATTGATGTGTACTTGACTAGTACTCGCAGTAGCACTTGGGTATTTCATACGGGATCGGTTGCTAATATATCTAACTCGATTCAGGGGCTGCGGAACAAGCGATAGCTAGCAAGGGATGAGGTCATGATGCGGGCCGGCAATGGATCAAGAGTTGATGTGATCGCCGTCGAAACGCTGCCTCTCCATATGCCGTCGGGATTAGTGATAAATCTAAATAATTGTTATTTTGTGCCTGCACTGAGCATGAACATTGTATCCGGATCGTGTTTGATGCAAAGTGGTTATTCCTTTAAATCTGAAAAGAATGGTTGTTTGATTTATATGGATAATATCTTTTATGGTCATGCACCTGTGTTGAATGGTTTATTTCTATTGGATATCGATAGTAGTATTATGCATATTCATTGTGTTGATGCTAAAAGGGTTAAACTTGATAATGATATATCTACATATATGTGGCACTGCCGTCTAGGTCATCTTGGCATGAAACGCATGAAGAAACTCCATTCTGATGGACTTTTGGAATCACTTGATTTTGAATCATTTGATACATGTGAGCCATGCCTTATGGGCAAGATGACTAGAACGCCGTTTTCTGGTTCAATGGAATGAGCGACAGATTTATTGGAAATCATACATACTGATGTGTGTGGACCAATGAGTGTGTCGGCACGGGGTGGATATCATTATTTTGTTACTTTCACGGATGATTTGAGTAGATACGGGTATATCTATTTTATGAAACATAAGTCTGAAACTTTTGAAAAGTTCAAGGAATTTCAAAATGAAGTGGAAAATCATCGTAACAGAAAGATCAAATTTCTGCGGTCTGACCGTGGAGGAGAGTATCTTAGTTACGAGTTTAGCACACATATGAAAAATTGTGTAATAGTTTCACAACTCATGCCTGCCGGAACACCACAACGTAATAGTGTGTCGGAACGTCATAATCGTACTTTATTGGATATGGTTCAATCTATGATGTCTCTGACTGACTTGCCACTGTCTTTTTGGGGTTATGCACTGGAAACCGCTGCATTCACTTTAAATCGGGCACCATCTAAATCCGTTGAAACAACACCATATGAATTATGGTTTGGAAACAAACCTAACCTGTCATTTCTTAAAGTTTGGGGATGCGATGTTTATGTGAAGAAACTTCAGCCGGATAAACTCGAACCCAAAGCGGAAAAATGCGTCTTCATAGGATACCCTAAGGAAACGATTGGGTATACCTTCTATCACAGATCCGAGGGCAAGGTCTTTGTTGCCAAGAATGGATCCTTTCTTGAAAAGGAGTTTCTCGCGAAAGGTGTGAGTCGTCGGAAGGTAGAACTCAAAGAGGTTATTGAACCTTCTCTTCATGAAATGGCGAGTAGCACAGCACCGAAATTTGTTTCGGAGTTGACTTCACCTAATGAAGAGAGAGCTAATGATAATGATCATGAAACTCCGAAAGAGGACACTACTGAACCTCGCAGGTCAAGTAGGACACGTGCAGCTCCTGAACTCTACGGCAATCATGTTATGAATTTCATGATTGATGAAATAGATGACCCTGTGACATATGAAGAAGCGATGATGAGCCCGGATTCCAATAAATGGCTAGAAGCCATGAAACCCGAGATGGAATCCATGTACGAAAACCAAGTTTGGACCTTGGTGGACTTACCTCATGACCGAAAGGCCGTTGAGAATAAATGGATTTTCAAAAGAAAAACTGATGTTGATGGTAATGTGACCATCTATAAAGCTCGACTTGTCGCAAAGGGGTTTTTACAAATTCAAGGAGTTGACTACGATGAGACATTCTCTCTCGTAGCGATGCTTAAGTCGGCTAGGATTATGTTATCAATTGCTGCATATTTTGATTATGAAATATGACAGATGGATGTCAAAACTGCGTTCCTCAATGGTAATATTGAAGAAGAGTTGTATATGATAAAACCTAAGGGTTTTGTCGATCCAAAGGATGCTGATAAGGTATGCAAACTTCAGCGATCCATCTATGGACTGAAGCAAGCATCCCGGAGTTGGAATCTCCGCTTTGATGAGGTGATCAAAGAGTTTGGATTTGTTCAAACTTATGGAGAGGCTTGTATTTACAATAAAGTGAGTGGGAGCAATGTGGCATTTCTGATATTATATGTGGATGACATATTATTGATTGGAAATGATATAGATCTTTTAAATAGTGTTAAAAGTTATCTAAACAGCAAATTTTCGATGAAAGACCTTGGTGAAGCTTCATATATATTAGGCATTAAAATCTATAGAGATAGATCAAGACGCCTAATTGGGCTATCGCAGAGTACATACCTTGATAAGATATTAAAGAAGTTTAATATGGACGGAAGTAAGAAGGGGTTCATACCTATGTTGCAAGGCAAGACATTGAGTAAGACTCAAAGTCCGGCTACAGTGGAAGAAAGAGAGATAATGGATAAGATCCCCTATGCCTCAGCCATAGGCTCTATAATGTACGCCATGCTATGTACAATACCGGATGTGGCACATGCTATTAGTTTAACTAGTAGGTACCAATATGATCCAGGTTCGGAACACTGGATAGCGGTCAAGAATATCCTTAAGTACTTAAGAAGAACTAAGGATATGTTTCTTGTATATGGAGGTGAAGAAGAGCTAGTCGCTAAGTGTTATGTTGATGCTAGCTTTGACACCGATCCGGATGACTCTAAGTCTCAATACGGATACGTATTTCTCTTGAACGGAGCAACAGTTAGTTGGAGGAGTTCCAAACAACCTGTGGTGGCTAGATCAACGACGGAGGCAGAATATGTTGATGCTTCAGAAGCGGCATAGGAAGCGGTTTGGATGAAGGAGTTCATACCGGAACTAGGTGTGGTTCCTAGTGTATTGGACCCAATGGTGATCTATTGTGACAAGAATGGAGCCATAGCCAACGCCAAGGAACCAAGGTCTCACAAGAATTCCAAGCATATTAAGCGCCGGTTTCACTCCATCCGCGAGCATGTCAAGGATGCATATATAAAGATTTGTAAAGTACACATGGACCTGAATGTAGCAGATTCGTTGACTAAAGTTCTCCCTAGGGCAAAACATGATCAACACCAGAACTCCATGGGTGTTAGATTTATCACTATGTAAACTAGATTTATTGTCTCTAGTGCAAGTGGGAGACTGGAGGAAATATGCCCTGAGAGGCAATAATAAAGTTGTTATTATGTATTCCTTGTATATGATAGATGTTTATTTTGCATGCTATAATTGTATTGAAAGGAAACGTCAATACATGTGTGTTTAATAAACAAAAAGAGTTCCTAGTTATGCTTCTCTTCAAGACTAGCTCGTTGATTAACAAGATGATCAAGGTTTCCTGATCATGGACATTGGATGTTGTTAATAATGAGGTCACAACAATTGTGAAATGATGTGATGAACATTCATCCGAAGTATAGCATTGCGATCAAGTCATTATGTTTACATTTCTATAACATCATACAAAGTAATCTAAGTCCTTAGACCATGAGATCATGTTAATTGCTAACACTGGAAGAGTATCTTGATAACATCAAACGTCACACCGTAACAGGGTGACTATAAAGGTGGGTTCAGTGCTACGACGGTGTTATGTTGAGGCTCATGGATCAAGAGTGGAATTTGTCAATCCCGATGACAGATAGATATACTCTGGGCCCTCTCGGCGATATCACATTAAGATAGCTTGCAAGCAAGTGATGTGATCACTAGAATGTTATATCACGGGAACGAGAAAGAGTGCATGTCGGTAACGAGATCAAACTAGGTATTTGGATACCGATGATCGAATATAGGACATGTATTATATCATGAGACAAAGGGATTAAGTTACTAGCGTTAAAGGTTCTCACGATCACAGAAGTCGTCGTTGAATGTGCAGGAGTCAGTATGGATCTCCAGGTCTCGCTTCTGATTATTGATCTGAGAGGAGTCTCAATCATGTCTGCATTATTCGTGAACCATAGGGTGACACACTTAAGGGTTGTCGGACACCATTTTGGAGAACATATGTTTCAAACGAAAGGATTGCAAAGCGCAGGAATTGTTTCAATAGAATCTAGAATTGTTTCGGGTGAAATGGCAGAAAGTGGTTATGCATGTGATATTGAAATGTTGCAAGGGGTTTTATGTGAATGTTTGTTAATTAAAGTAATTAACAAAATTCTGAATAAAATAAATAAAAGAGTTTTATTAATTGAGAGTTGCATTAAATTTGGTGGAAATTTAATGCATGTGAGTGGAATTTTGGGTGGAGTCAAAATTGATGTGAGTGGAGCTTCCACCACATGAATGAGGAAGAGGTGGGGGCACCCTCCTTGTCCGCCGGCCATGGTAGGGGAGGAGCCCCCCTATCCTCCCTCACAACGCACACCTCCTCATGAAGGATCTCTCTCCCCTTCTAGATATTCCCCCATGGTCTCGGATTAGCGAGATACATGTTCCCGGTGGCCTTGCGTCTGGAAGGAGTTGCTGCTTCCGCTGATTCGCTGGAGCGAGGAGGTGGAGGTTGTCCGGTGGCTTGAACGTGTGTGCGAGGACGGACGCGCTGCTGATTTGCGGCGCTCGGACTTCCACACGATCTTGAGATCGGCAAGCGTACGACTACATCATCCACGAGTTCCAACTCGTTAACAAAACTCTGTTGTCTTCGAGGGTAAGTTCTCTATGGATGTATATAGATCTTGGCGTATAGTTCTCATCGTAGGAATTTTTTTGTTTTCTATGTTGCGAACCCAACAGCAGCGGCTCCGTCAATTCGAAACCTACACCTTTCGTAAAGGCACCTATATATTACGAGGTCCTAGCCACTGCGCAAAAGGCCGTCATTATGAAATTTCATCACAACACCACCAAAGGAGATCTACCACCTTAATTCATCCTCTCCATCCTCCATCCTCTCCTTAGCCATATCCATTAGCTTGTACTTGAGATATCCTTGTGATTCGACGACCATTGTGAAAGGAATATGCCCAAGAGGCAATAAGAAAGTGGTTATTATGCTATTCCAGGTTTATAACATATGTTTATTTTTCATGAAAGAATTGTATTAATAAGGAAACATTAATACATGTGTGAATTATAAACAGATATGGTTCCTAGTAAAGACTCTCTTTATACTAGCTTGTTGATTAACAAATGATCAAAGTTTTCCTGATCATGAACATTGGATGTTGTTAATAACAGAGTCATATCATTAGAGAATGATATGAACAGTCACCCGCAGTAGATGTAGCAATACGATCATGCCATCAAGATTAAATTGTTATCACATTCATAGTAACTCAATGTCCTTAGACCATGAGATCACGTCAATCACTTTCACCAGAAGAGTACTTTGATTACGTCAAATGTCACACCATAATAGGGTGATTATAAAAGTGAGGTCAGGTATTTGGAAAGTGGCAGTTGAGGCTCATGGATCAAGATTGGGATTTTTCCATCCAGATGATGGATAGATATACTCAAGGCCCTCTCGGTGATATCACATTGACATAACCTTGCAAGCAAGTGATTTGATCACTAGAATGTCATATCACATGAACGAGAAAAATAGTACTTATCATGAACGAGATTAAACAAGGTATAGATGATATCGAATGATTGAATCCCAGACAAGTAATATATCACGAGACAAAAGGAATTTGATTGCAGCGAAAGAGGTTCATACGATCATCTGATTTTCATGGAACTAGTGGGAGTCATTATGGATCTCCAGGTCCCACTAATGATTATTGATCGGAGAAAGTATCGATCATGTCTACATAGTTCTCGAACCCGTAGGCAGACACGCTTAAGGTTAACCAACACATTTCAGCGGAAAGAGAACATAGGGGAAGTCAATGGACATCACAGAAAATTGTTCTACCGAATCTGCCGAAATAGTTTCGGGTATCAAAACAAAGCAAGGGATCAAAATGTTAATGTGTTCATTAAATGAAGTACTCATTAATTGAAGTGTTCATTAAATTGAGTTGCATTAAAATGGAATTAAAGTGCTTTAATGGAAAGACCTTTAAGGGAATTAAAGTGCTTGAATGGATATACCTTTAAGGGAATTAAAGTGCTTTAATGGAGATTGAATGAGAGGAGGGGATGGGCAGCCCCATGGCGGCTATAAAAGGAGGTGGCCACCTCCTCCTCTCCACACACTCTCTCACAAGTTCTCTCATATGCCCCAAGGTTGGCATGTTCCCCTTGCTTGCCTTGTCCATTGCCACTAGAAAAGGTGCTCGGTGAAGCCCTGCTCTAAACCTTCCCCTCTACAACCACTACCATGGCGTAGCGCCGTTGGAGTTCTCGGGGATCCGCTACTTTGGCTACCCGGCTGGATCAAGGGATCAGGAGTCGTGGACACACCGAACGTGTGCCCAATTACGGAGGCACTGCCTGTCTATGGTGCTGGTCGTCTTCATGTCATTGAGGATGGTCGTGTACCATCTACATCAACCACATTTGTATGTGGGAATGTTATCCCGCTTACAGTCTATGAGGGTGAGTTCATCTGTAACCGTTACAAAGTATCACCTAGATTCGATCTTGGCGGTTGCAAACCGTAGGAATTTTTTGTTTTCTATGCAACGAACCCCATCAGTGGTATCTGATCTAGGTCTATGCGTAGATGCTTTGTACAGTTAGAACACATGGATATGTGGGTGTTCATAAGTCTTGTTATCGCAAATCTCTTGTATTTTGGATATTGGTGGCATTGTGGGATGAAGTGGCCCGTACAAACTTTACATGTCCTCGCACATGAGACTTGTTACATGCAACTCGTTTTGCATAAGTGGCTAGAGGGTATCTGTCTCTCCCACT
Organism: Avena eriantha; assembly: GCA_910589775.1. Lineage (NCBI taxonomy): Eukaryota > Viridiplantae > Streptophyta > Magnoliopsida > Poales > Poaceae > Avena > Avena eriantha. The sequence goes on along the minus strand of OU342744.1, from coordinate 179,187,370 downwards.
CTAGTTGATAGGGATTTCTATTTTTGTGCCCTCGGTTTGTTAGTTCTACTCAGTTTCCCCCAGCCGCTTAGCTTTTCCTCACTTTTCCCCTCCCTCTATTCTAAAAACCTCACAGGTGCTCAGACGAGGGGATGCCATCAGGTCAAAGGCTTAATAGTTACATGCTGACTGGTGGGACCGCGTTGGGGCGGGTCGTGCGTTGAGCATTGTGTTCCGTCGCCTCAACCGTTATATGCTGACGGGTGGGGCCATGTTGGGATGGGGTTTGCATACGTGGTGAAGGGTGGGGATGTATTGGGACGAGTCTTGCATACATGGTGAAGGGTGGGGCCGCATGGAGACACGTTGGACTGGCCATTCTCCCTCACCCAAAGCATTCGCTTCCCCGAGCCTGGAACATCTCACACACCGCCCCTACGCTCCCCCGCCGTAGTGCCCTCCTACCTTATGTCATCATTGGCCACCGAGCCACCCCCTCTCCCTAGCCGTAGAGCCCACTCCACCTCTGGCTCTGCTCCTGCCCCTGCTAGATCTACCCCTTTTGCGGAACAATATGCAACGCCGGCTGGTGAACCAGTCCTCACCGTCAAGCACGAAGAAGATTGGGTGGAATCGGAGGGATCTAACGCATGGATTCCATCTAGGTAAGCATCATTTCCTTTTGTGGATTGATTATATGCAGTAATTGAGCGCGAATCGCTGGTGCTCAATTAACTGCCTTGCTTTTCGAATAGGATTGATCCAGCGCTGGCATTTCGGCTAGCGGTTAGACTAGATACTAGCGTAATTCGTGGTTGTGAACAGTATATCTCTGGATTTACTTCCCCGTGGTGGTTGCAACCTCCATAACTCTCAGAGATTTGAAATACAAAATCTATTCTAAATTCCCCTAGAGCAATGGCGATTCAGTTGATTTGTAATATTTCAACATTAGTGAGCAAAGATTGCTCGCACTAACTAGCGAAGCTGATTTGGTAATGCTTTTATCTTTGAATGCTGCCGAACGTTTTGGTCAAATTCGTCTCCATGTGCAACCTAAAGTTGAACATATGGGAAAGAGGGTTAACGCATCATCTAGTGGTGAGGCATCATCAGGTGGTCGGGCATCATGTGTCTCTGTTGTCTCTGCTAATAGTTTGCGCCCTCGCGCTCCTTGTAGGTCTACAACAGTACCATCTGTTTGCACTGCGAGTGTAAGCCAAATCGCTCGTGCAGCCGATGTGGAGGACGAAGCAGAGCCTGACGAGGGAGCGCCTCCACTAGATGATGAGGATGAGTTGATGTTTCCTGAATTGGTAGATAGATTCAGCAAACAGGCACTAGAGGATCAATACACGGAGGAAATGGCCAATAGTGCCAGATTTGATGACACTGATGACAAAGAGAATGAGGAGAACAATGTTAGTCTCATTTTAGCCGAGTATGATGGTGATGACTTGCTAGTAATTGAGTGGGACAAGAATGATCCTAAGATTTCAGAAGGCACCGTATTTGAAACGATGCAGGACTGTCATAATTCCCTTACTACATATTGCATCCACACCAATAATGATTATGATGTTATTAAGAGTGAGCCATCAAGGTTCACAGTGAAGTGCCCATACAAGAGGTGTAGGTGGAGGATGCATGCATCCACTATGCTCAGGAGCAGTTTGGTTCAGGTATTACAACCAGTTGTATATTTTAGATCATTGTGTAGAGTTTGTTAACTTTACTTGGCATTTTCATTATGTTTCAGATAAAAAGTAACCGGTTCGAACATTCTTGTCCACCTCAAGGGGGACAGCCAAAGGACAAAACAAAACTAGAAAAGACTATGTGGTTGGCAAATGAAATCATGGATTGGATGAGAGCGAACCCATCACTTGGTGCAACATCGCTCATAAAAGAAGTTTCTCAAAAGTTTAATATTATAGTACCTTACATGAGGATATTCTATGCAAAGGAAATGACTCTTGATAGGATACATGGTCCATGGAATGAAAGTTTTCAGTTGCTTTATAGCTTCAAAGCTGAAGTGGAGATGGCTAGATCAGGTAGTGTTGTACAGATAGACAGGCATAAAGTTCAGTACAAATTAAGAGGGAAGACAAAGGAGAAGGAGTGCTTTAGAAGGGATTTTGTTTGTTTCAAAGCTTGCTAGCAAGAGTTTCTAGATGGTTGCAGGCCTTATTTGGCCGTGGATGCAACAACTCTTCATGGAAGATTTAAAGGACAGCTAGTAGCTGCTACTACAGTTGATGGCAACAGTTGGATGTTCCCTGTTGTTTTTGGAGTTTTGGAGATTGAGTCAAAGGAAAGTTGGACTTGGTTTCTAGAGAATTTGTGCGACCTTATAGGTCATCCACTAGGACTTACTATCCACATAGACGCTTGCAAAGGTTTGGAGAAAGCTGTAGAAGCAGTATTCCCCAGAGTGGAGCATAGGGAATGTATGCGACACTTAGTGCAGAATTTTACAAAGAAATTCAAGGGCAAAGTTTATACTGACAACCTATGGCTAGCTTCATACACATGCAGTTTGAGGAAGCATCTGTATCATTTGGAAGTATTGTATAAACAAAAACCTGCGGTGAAGGAGTACTTGTATGCACATCATGGAATGGTGTGGTCAAGAAGCCAATTCAATGAAATTTGCAACTAGACTATGTAACAAGTAACCTTGCAGAGAGTTTGAATGTAAAGGTCAAGTCATTGAAAGGGCTTATGCTGTGGCAAATATTTGATAAGATTAGGCAGACGATCATGATAAAGATCGATTTGCGTCAAAGAATTGCATCAACAGTACGTATATGCTAGCCATCTCATCCTCCCATCTTTGATTAAGGATTTGCATGCCAGGGAAAAACAATTGAAGTTGAAATGCATTAGTAGAGGAATGGAGGCTGAGGTAACGTACACTGACAGTAAAGATAAGCAATGGAGGTATCTAGTGAGTTTGGTTGATAGGACATGCCATTGTAGGTAATGTCAGCTCCGTGGGAAATCCTGCATACATGCATTGTTTTTCATGGGTGTTCTAGGAGGTGAAGAGGGTGAAGTTGATCAGTACGTGTCAGAGTATTTCCCCGTTACCAAATTTAGGGCAACATATGCTCAGAATGTTCCAGCCTTGTTGGGAAAATACCAATGGTTGGAAGTGGATCCAGGCTTCAAGCTATACCCTCTAGTTTTTACTAGACCAGCTGGTAGGCCAAGGAAGAATAGGATGAGAGATAGTGCAGAGGGTGGTGCACCACCTTGATGACATAAGTGCAAACATTGTGGGATCCTAGGGCACATTGCTAGGCTTTGTAAAAATGCAGCGGACCCAACTTATGGAATGGATGATCAGGAGGGGGCAACAAATGCAGATGAGAATGAAGTATTTGGATGAGAGGAGAATGAAGCAATGGATACATTGCAGCCTGAACCAACAGATCGAGAGGAGATTGAACCAAATGCAGATGAGATTAAACCAAATGCAGGGGAGATTGAACCAATGGATCTAGAGGAGATTGAACCAAATGCAGGGGAGATTGAACCAATAGATCGAGAGGAGATTAAACCAAATATAGAGGAGATTGAACCAAATGTAGGGGAGATTGAACCAATGGATCGAGAAAAGTTTGAACCAATGGATCGATAGGAGTTTGAACCAATGGATCAAGAGGAGAATAAAGCAATTTATTCATGGGAAGCAGAGTTCAAAATTAAAAGAATTACACAAGTGGATATTGAAGAAATGATGCCAATGAATTTTGAACCGTATGAACCAATGGATCAAAACATGATTGAACCAATTGTACGACAGACTGAAGCACTTGATTCATTGGATGCAGAGAAAAAGAACAAAGGGAACAAATAGAAGAAGCTGATGGTGGACCCCGCAAATATTCTAGCTAGGATCACCCGAAGCAAGGTGGTGAACCTAGCGAAAAACACTAGGAGCAAGAAAAAAATGAATTTGAATTATTAATTTGAATTTATATGATGAATTTGAACTACTATCAATGTTTTATTGAATTCGAACTAGTGTGATTCTCCCAAGTTTGTATGTTGGATAATCCCATAATGTATGTGTTATTGCAAGTTTCTATGGTCATCCACCTAGTTGCTTAGCACTACTCAGTTTTTCCCTCGACATGTGGTCAACCCATGGGGGTTAGCTAGTTCATGGCTTAAACCATAGCAAATGTTGACCAATTGATCCAAAATTTGGCACACTTGTGTATCTTGGATTGACTTACCATGTGAAATTGGAAATTTTGGATTTACTTGTAATCAGCAATTTTTTTCTTTTTCTAAGTGATTAAATTCAAAAAAATGGTTTTAGGGTTAGTTTAATTCAAAAAAAAGTCAAAACATAGTGCAACCTTTGCATGGTGTCTTGTTATGTTACCTACAACCTAACATGAATAATAAAGGAAAAGGAAATAAAGAAAAATGTACTTATCCCCTAAACCACTTCTTAAACCCTTCTTGGAACGAGCTACTAGCTATGAAGATGCATGGCTTTCTACTCAATCAACCTCCAAAATAACCCATCCCAAAACATACTTTGTCTAAATGAGGCCAAATTTGGAACACTTGTGTATCTTTGAGTTGCAAATAATATAATGTCAGCCAAGATGGATTATTTTGTTCAAATAACACATTTTCCATTTGTTATGCAAAAAGCTTGAATTTCCCTTAGTCATTTTTTATCTGAGTGCCCTTGTTTTCCTTAGCTCTACTCAGTTTTCCACTCCTGCTAAAGTTTTCCTCACTTTTCCCCTCCCGCTAAAGTTTTCCTCACTTTCCCCTCCCGCTAAAGTTTTCCTCACTTTCCCCCTCTGTCATGTCTCAGTTTGGCTATGCTCTGATTGGTCGAGATGTATGTCACACGGATCTTGGCCAACCACCGTTGGATACATCACGATCCGACGGGCTAGAGGTCTCTCTCTCCTGATGGGTGCACCTAACCTTGTACGGTGAGGAGAGGCTGATAGGCTGGATGTCTCTCCCTCCCTTTCCCTGTCGCACGTATACAAGCCACATTAACTAGCGCTCAGTTTGGCTACACTCTGATTGGTCGAGATGTTTGTCACACGGATCTTGGCCAACCATCGTTGGATACATCATGATCCGACGGGCTAGAGGTCTCTCTCTCCCGTTGGGCTACAGAGAGGAGAGCCCGACGGGCTGGATGTCTCTCCCTCCCTTTCCCTGTCGCACGTATACCAATCGCATCTTCCTCCTCTCCTATCAACGTTGGTGGTGTGGTAGTTCAAACGGCGTGCGGCGGTGGGGATCTAAGCATGGCGGTCCGAATGGTGTGCGGCGGCGTGGACCTAAGTGTGGCGGTCGAAATGGCTTGTGGCAGTGCAAACCTACACGTGGGGGCTGGAACAACTTGCGGCGGTGTGGATCTAAGCGTGGCGGCTAGAACAGCATGCGGCAGTGAGTATCTAAGCGTGGCGGCTGGAACGGCGTGCGGCGATGAAGATCTAACCGTCTAAAATTTCTGTCTCTGTCTGTCTCACTTCCGTTCACATCCTCAGATCCGTTGCTGATGAAACACACTGATGGAAGCCATCATCCGCAACATCAGTGCGTTGGCGGTGGTGCCGATAGTGGTAATCGATGTGAAGACGATTGAAGCCATCAACCGGAACATCACTGTGACAACGCAGATCAAGCCCTCGTGAACCGAAGTTGTGGGAGGCAGGCCGCGGCTGGCACGTCGAGGTGCACTTTGATGGTGAAGGTCGGATGTAACTCGTGGCCAGATGGGAGCACTTTGCCCGTACTTCTTAGAGTACACATACGATAGGTAGGGTGGCTAGCTCACCGTCTACTTAAAATTGGGACAAATTTGAGCCCAATTTGAACCAAAATTCCGTAACTTAAAATATATGTATGATTTGAATAAATTTGATATGTATTTGAGCCGTGAGACCGGCGGATATGCTCTAAAGCTGATTCATAAGTAGTAGTACTTGCTTTGACAATCTCCGGTGGGCTTGTATAAATTTGATCGAAATATGTATAATTTGAATCAAAATCGATATGTATTTGAGCTGTGAGGATGGTGGATATGCTCTAAAGCTGATTCAAAGTAGTACTCCCTCCAACCCAAATTAGTTGATTTAGATTTTTCTAGATTCGATTGTATCTTGATGAATTTGAGTCAACTAACTTGGATTAACAATCTCAACCACTAATTTGGAACGGGGAATGGATGCTTCTGCCAACGCTGCAAGTCTACATGGTAGCCACGATGGTGGCGACAGAATTGTCAAAACTGATAGGCCCCAACTTGACCCTCTAGGCATTTGGCACACCAACTATGGGCAGCTAGATCCAATGGAAAGCAACTCGAGCCCCGCAATGCATTTTCTCGACAACTTTGGGACCGCTAGATCCAATGGTAAACAACTCGGGCCCTGCAATGCATTCTCTCGACAACTCTAACACTGCTAGATCCAATGGCAAGCAACTCGGGCCCCACAATGCATTCTCTCAACAACTTTGGGACCACAAAGTGAATAAATTAGCAGGAACTCACAACCATCCGTTGAATAACAATTCTACTCTCTAAATTAGCTATCTATTCAACTAATCATTACACGTGCCACCCTTCACCACAACCGCATACAGTAACTGCTAGGACGCGGATGACAACACTAAAACTGCCCACATGAATCTACTATTCTCCTTCCCCTTCACTTGAAGTTCATGTTTTAGATTTTCTACCGCTTGATCAGATACAACAAGACCAGCCTCAAGTGTCAACTTCTCTTTGTGAATAAGCTCTAAATTCTTCCTCGACAATACACTTCAACTCGAATATCAACAGGTTTTTACAAGCCAATTCATCACCTAACTTGGCAACCATCTCCTCCAAATCCATCCTCTGGCTAGACCACTGGGTTGATTCATCTTGGTATGCAATGTACCATGGATCATTGGCCTGCATAGCACACTGTAACAATCCCAAAACAAACCCAATTGAAATGAGTCCGACAGGCCATGGTAGCACTTCAAATTGAATAGTAGTACAAAGAGAAGGAGCTACATGCACTTCTGACATGGTAGGAGAAGGAGAATGTGGCCACATCATGATCGATTCCCCACCCTCGCCATTATACCCGCTACGACCAGACATTGAGGACTAATTTGCACCTGCAATATTGAGGAAATTACGGGAAACGAATTGATTAGGGTGGGTGGAGCATGAGCGAAGGTCTTACCAAGCACTACTATCAATTGCTGCGACTGTTCATCGAGCTACGGCGGTGGAACCAAATCCTAGCCGTCATGGGAGGCGGACCTGCATGCGGTCGGTACTGCCTGAACGTACAATGCGTGCGGACAAAACATGTGCTGGAGCCGTGGTTGAGGTGCAACATGGCAGTCCGTCCGATACCACCGTAGGGCGGATCCGGCGACGCGCCGACAATGGCTACTCTGTCCGCCGGTGGGATAGGAGATGCTCAGAGCTATGGGCTGGAAGCGGATGAGAGAGAGAGAGTCGACGTGTCATACATGCCCCACCTGTCAATTTTTGCATATTTGCCAATTTTGCATATCTCCCAAACTTTTTTTTTGAAATTTGCATATTTGCCACATGACCACCATGTGTCAATGATACACAAAATGACAAATAGGCAAGTTTCAAAGTAAAATGTGGAAAATATGCAAATCCCCCTCCAGCCCCACATTACGGCCCCACCGGTCATTAGCTACGACGTCCCCACAGAACGGCCCCACATAGCGGCCCCATCGTTCATTGGCTATGATAGCCCCACAGAACAGCCCCATTTATCATTGGCTGCACCGACCACACAATTAGTAAAAATGGGGCCCACAAGTCAGCGAGAGATGGATGGCTGGTCTGCCGTGTATCCTGGCCCCACCCGTCAGCATGTAACGGTCGATGCGATGTAACATAACGCTCAACGCACGACCCGCCCCAACGTGGTCCCACCAGTCAGCATGTAATGGTCAAGCCTTTGACTTGACGACATCCCCCCTTCCGAGCGCCTGTGCGGGTTTTAGAATAGAGGGAGGGGAAAAGTGAGGAAAAGCTAAGCGACTCGGGAAAACTGAGTACAACTAACAAATCAAGGGCATGAAAATAAAAATCCCTAGTTGATATCTGATTTACAACGGTCTGCTTAATAAATTGGTTATCACCGTTGTGGCTGAAGTTCGTAGGTAGAACGGTTCTATCCTAGAAAGCCCACATCCACGTAAAATATGCAAAAATAAATTAGAGGCGTCTAACTTGTTTTTGCAGGGCATGTGATGTGATATGGTCTATGATACAAATGTTGTTAGATGCAATGTGTTTTATTGTAAAACAAACGACAAGAGCCATATGGTTGTTATTTTATTTTATGGCCTTCATGCCAGAAAATGGAAATCCATGTAATTAGATTAGTGGAGAACAACCTTGATGGTGGAGCCATGGACCTTGGTGACACACCAGTGGAATGATAGAGATCATGCCATGACGCATGAGATGGAGATTGAATGCGAGAAGGACCATATCATATCACATTATATATGCATGTGATGTTTATCCTTTGATGCATCTTATTTTGCGTTTATTTGATCGCCTAGGTAGTATTTGATTGCCTTGGTAGCATTATAAGATGATCCATCCCACTAAATATCAAGATAACAATATGTTCTTCCTTAGAATGCATAGTTAAGAAAGTTCGTCGTCTCGAAGCACCACATGATGATCGGATGTGATAGATTCAACGTTCGCATACAACGGGTGTAAGACTGTTTTACACACGTGAATACTAAGGTTCTTACTTGATGAGCCTAGCATGTACAGACATGGCCTTGGAACATGAACCGAAAGGTAAAGCACGAGTCATATGAAGATATGATGACCCATATGCTGCTCGCCATTGGATCTGCGCCACCACTCGTGATGATCGGTCATGGCGTAGTGAATTTGGTTCGTGTAATCAGTAAAATGACTAGAGTGATGTCATTTTGAGTGGGAGTTCACATAGTAATTTTGAATTAGCTTGAATTCGATCTGTTATAAACCTAGTCTAAATAGTATTTGCAAATACTTTGTAGATCATGGCACCCGTACATTCAATTTCAATGCAGTCCTTGAGAAATAAAAGCTGCTAGACAATGGGTCTAACTTCACCAACTGGCACCGCAATTTGAGGATTATCTTCGCGGGCATAAAAAGGTTCTATGTACTTGACGGTCCATTAGGTGACGCCCCTATAGAAACTGTGACTCGGGAGGAGCACAATGGGTATGACACAGAGTTTGATGACTACACTCTTGTGCAGTGCGCAACGCTCCAATCATTGGAGCCCGAGCTCCAAAAGCGTTTGAACTTACTGATCCTGATGTCATGGTAGAGGAACTGAAAACTATGTTTGGTGACCAAATCCGTGCCGATATGAGATCTCGAAAAAGTTCTTTAGCGCTAAAATGGCGGAGAATAGCTGCGTGAACGAGCACGTCATAAAGATGACGGGATACACTCAATGTCTTGATACACTAGGATGTGAGATTCTAGCTGATCTCACAATGGACAGGGTTCTGCAATCGTTGCCACCGAGTTACAAAGTGTTTGTAATTAACTACAAGATGAATGGTGCCGACAAGTCGCTCACTAGACTTGCAGCTATGCTTAAGACTGCTGAGGTAGACATCAAAAAGGAACATCAAGATTTGATGGTCAATAAAACCACTAGTTTGAAGAAAAGGGCCGGAGGGGCAAGCCCAAGGGTAACTTCAAGAAGGACGACAAGTCTATTGCCGTGCTTGAGAAGAAAACCAAGGGAGGCCCTAAGCCCGATACTGAGTGGTTTTACTGCAAGGAGGCTGGACACTGGAGGTGGAACTGCCTGAAGTACTTGGCAGATAAGAAGGCTAGGAAAGTGAACAAAGGTATATACAATATACTTGTTATTGATGTGTACCTTACTAGTAGTCGAAGTAGTACCTAGGTATTTGATACCGGTGCATTTGCTAATATATGTAACATGAAACAGGGACTAAGGAATAGTCGACCACTAGCTAAGGATGAAGTGACGATGTGCGTAGGCAATGGATCGAAGGTTGATGTGATCGCCGTCGGGACGCTTTCATTCCATATACCATCGGGATTGACAATAAACCCTAATAATTGTTATTACGTGCCTGCGTTGAGCATGAACATCATGTCTGGATCATGTTTAATGCAAGACGGTTATTCATTTGTATCGGAGAACAATGCTTGTTCCTTTTATATGAATAACTTCTTTTATGGTCACACACCTTTGTTGAATGGTTTATTTGTGACTCGCAGGGGCTCTAGTATATTAGGATGTGATTACCACAAATTTTATCTTTGTTAAATCATTACACATGAATATGCGTATTACTATCTTTATCCCATATGATGTGCATCTGCAAGTGAATCTTCATCCCTGGCCTATCTCCATCCGTTGCAACAAACAACGTTCTAAAAGTAAACTAGAAAGGTCTAGTAAAAAAAGGTAAAACAAACAAACAAGTCTTGTAGATGCGTCTCATTTAATTTCCATTTAGCATTGTTTCCCAAGGTTTGATTAAAACTAGGTCTACTAGGGAAAAAGTTACTATACTACATTCATAAATCCGGATCGAAGGTATCAAGCAATGATGCCACAGTCGAAATAGCGAATGCGGTCGAAACTCCATCATACATATGTTTCATTTAAATAGAGTCTGACATGTGGCACCCAACAGCGTGACCAAATGGCGGATGCATCGAGCAACACTATCAAGTTCGGAACAGGAAGCACGAGCGAAGAAAAATTCCATCATACACACAATTCTTCTAATGAGAGGCTAACATGGGGGACCCGATAGCCTGAATAAACGACTGATGCATCAACCAACATTATTGAGTTCAAATTAGGGAGGCATGAGCCAAGGGAAAAAATTCCATCATGCACATGTTTCTTCTAACGAGAGGCTGACATGTTGGACATAGCAACCTAACTAAACGGCATATGCATTGAGCATCGTTATCAAGTTCAAAATAGGGAAGCGCGAGCGAAGAAAAAAAATCCAAACATACACACGTTTCTCTAATCAGAGGCTGCCACAGGGGACCCAGCGGCCCGACTAAACGGTAGATGCATCGAGCAACGATATCAAGTTCAAATTAGGGAGGCGCGACCAAAAAGTATGGTCTGCTAGAGAAACTGGCATCTAAGACCCACATGCCCCAAAATATTTTGGTGAGTCAACATCGCGTGAGGAACTAAAAATCTTACTTTTCTGCCACGCATCGGTCAAGCTACATCCACATTTTTAGCGATTTCATTGTAGTAGAGGTCCACCAAAATGGAAAAAAGTTTTTCATCTGCCACGGTCAAGCGAACAAAATTATTGCAAAAGAGGCACCTTCTACGATGCTCAACAGACCAAACTGTTGTGGATGGAGACATTTCTTGTAGTGTTGGAGCTTCCCGCAACAGTCGCCAAAGCCTATGGGGGAGCTTCCCTAGTCTCTTGGGGGTGCAGGACGAGGGTTGCTTCTACGAGTGACTGCTGGTGAAGGTCTTCCTTGGTGCAGGCGGGCAGCTGTTTTTAGGCGCAGCTAGGGATGGTTCGCATCCTCTTACCATATGGATCTGGGATATCTCATATTCTTCTCCTTCGACGGTTGTAGAGAGGTGATCGTCACAGTATTCAATGGTAGGCAAAGTTGCGTCGAGCTTCAGCTTGTGGGCCTTGGAGGATCCTAAAGCAGGGCTTGCGCTTAATCTTGTCCCCTCGCCGATTCAAAGTTGCACCCTTCATGTGTAAAGAAAACCCCTTGAGAGGGAGGAAGAGGTTATTTGCTTTGCGACATAGTCGTTTTTCTCTATGCATCGACAACTTAGCACCAAACACCTAGCCGAGTCGCTAGCACGATGCGCGCCAACCATTTGTAAGGTGTTTACGCCTAGCCTCTCCCCCTTTTATTTTATTTACTTGCCCTGGTCCCTAGTATCAAGGTCCGACCGTGTCTCAGCCCCTGACCTCCCGGGTGTGACCCAGGAGTCCTCTCGGGGACAGGGAATTTCCGAGAACGCCTAAGGCACCCGTGGGTGGCTGCCCATCATCCCAGGGTTCTCATCCGTACGAGAAATTGCTTGGGGTACGGTCCTTTCGGGAAAATTGGCATGTAGAGGAGAAACTTATCTTTGTGTGGTTGAAGCTGACGATATTTGGAAGCCCCTGGACGGAATTTCTTCCGGCCTACCTCCATGGATGTGCTGACGGGGTCATGCTTCTTGATTTGCACCCGACTGGCGGGTTCCGAGAAAAACATGCGACCAATCAAAATGCGACTCTCCATTAATAAAGCAGCCTAGATGAATGATAATCAAAATGAGAGCACGGAAGATCAACTCATTCATATTCATCCACATGAATTGCTTCTAGATACACTGCTTGTGCTATGGGACCCAGCTGGCACATAAGGCTTTTCATTACGAGGGGGACAACCCACAAGTAGTCTGCTCGCACAGGGATTTGTCCCGTAGTACGAGTCCTACCGCGGGCAAGCCCAGATACGCTGTTGCGGAATGACCAGTGGTCACAATGCTAGGCTCTTCTTCAGGATAAACCTGACCTTTCATCTTCGCATCGTCTTGAGCTGGGGCATGATGCCTTTTGTGGTGCCACCGGGATGTTAGCTCCTCATATCTATGGCGAGCCACGCTCGATACATGGAAGAGTCCTACTCACAACCCAGTGACCCACACTTAGGGACCTACCTGATTCCTTGCGCCCTCTTCCTAACTGACACGAGAAAAGAGGGGGAATGGGCAGGTGCAGCTTCTTATACGACATCTTGTTTGGCAACCACCCGGAGGTGGTCGCAATCGGGTGGGAACTTGTCCCCATGTGGGGTAGACTGCCCCTGCTTCTGTCTTGATCTTGTTCTTGTGGAAGCGCGTGAGGGATTCACGAGCCCAGAGATAGAGTGCGAGCGCGCGTTCCCATCCCCCGCGACTGTGTAGCCTGCTGGAACGGGGAGTTGTGGCCACCTTCCACGGGACCCCGGTGCCTTAGTCTTCATACCTCAGGTGTCAGGGCAAATCCTTTCAAGGGTATGCCCCTTCCATAAGCCTTGTGGAGTGGTGATGAGTGAAAATACTATGCATATTTAAGCATACAAATTATTCATATTGTCACTCATTATATGCTATATCTAGCTAGAACTATGCCTATTATGTATGATTACTAGTTCTTATTCATTTTCACATGGACTTTGCACAACTAGTAGTTTTATTACGATTTTATTAATATTCCTTATCTTTGACTTGTGTGTAGGTGTTGTGATGGATTATGGATAAAGCAAGGAAAATGTAACCAAGAAGATGCAATATGGAGGAGCTGTAGGAACCAGACTTAGCCATTTGAGAGGTGAAAAGGTGGATTTTTCCATAAACTCCAAATGAATATCCAAGGCCATGGTTTTGTATCCCTCATCCATATGAATCCAACGAGTTGAAGAACACCCAAATTGGAGTCCGTAATAAGAAATAACAGCCAAAATATAAAAGCATACTGAGGGTTTAATGACCACTGGTACGGGCGGGTCCGGTCATACTGTCCGCCCGTACCACGGGTCTGGACGCACGTAAACTACCTTTATGGATGCGTTTCTTCTCAGAATTTGTCCCCGTTTGTTCCTGGACCTTCCTGAGGTCATAGGTAACATGGGAGGGGTTAGGAGAGACCCCCTAGGCCTATATAAGGAGGGGAGGAGCCAAGGGAGAAGGATCCTCTCCACATACCTGCACGGGGGAGCCCTGCCACCTGGCAAACTCCATAGCCTCCAGCTCCACAAGATCTCCATCATCACCATTGCTCAAGAGGAGAAGGGATCTTGAAGGCCTCAACACCGATCTACATCACCATCATAACCACCAACATCTCCAACACCGATCTCCTTCGTCTACTTGGTTGTAATCCAAACCCTAGTGTGGATCTTCACTTGTATTCGATTGTACTCTCATATCCCATCCATATTATTGCCATGATGTTGATTGCCTTTATATGTGAGTAGTTCCTTTTTTCTTGGGGAGATGGAGAAACCCTAGCATTATTATGAGATGAAATAAAGATGATATATTACTTGTGTCCATGATCTATTGATTTATGATATTGTGTTTGATCTCTCTCTTTAGATGGTATGTGTAGTCAGCCACATATCATTTGCCTTCAGGACTAAAGAGAGGGTGATATCCTTAGGACGTGTATGAGAGTATGTCCAGTGTTATTCGTGACTACAAGCATTGGCTTATAACCTGACGGTCTAAAGAGGAATAAAGAGAGATCCAGTAAGCTAATTACGATATCCATGGGGAAATCCTTAATTGTGGTGGTCTGTATGAAATGTTGCTTTGAGGCAGCATAGTATTTATTTAGAGACGACCTCATTACTTGGCTCAAAAAGCGGCTACCCATGGGCCTTGTAGTGAACATCTTATTATGGAACTCTCTTCGCACATGTTATGGCACAAGAAATAGGTTATCCTAATTATTATTAATTACCCCATGCTAGCGGTGTATCCTAAATTCCCGAGAACGCTTTTGCCCTATTGAGTTCCGACACCATTTCCAACGCATTCGTTATTTGCTTTTGTTTACTTGTTTTATTTACTTTCTCGTACACAAATACAAAACCTTCCAAACACCCATACTTGAAATCAAAGGCAGCTTACAAGTATCCTTTGGTAGATAGTGACGAGGGGCATAAAGACCTTAACCAAATAGCTCTATGTGGGTTCGATACTCTTATTTTGAAACTAGCTATAATCGATCTGTGCACTTGCATTCATCAAGCTATTTTTTGGCACTATTGCTAGGGAGCTAAGTGCTTTTGGTCTTTGCTCTTAGTTGTTAATTTATTTTTACTTTACTAAAGTTGTTTTAGTTTCAAGTTATTACCGTTTATTTCTTTTTGTCTTTTTGCTTTTACTTATTTGAAAATAACAAAAAATTACAAAACAAAAATTTAGAAAAACTATTGTTATTAATCATGTCTTCCGAGATGACTATGTTTCAACATATGAAATTTTAATGGTGGAGTCAAAGGGAGAGATTATGGGAAATGTGATGAAGAGGCATGGTATATTGAAAGAATGGCTGGCTTGGCAGACAGTATTCATTCATACTATGCGCCTCTTATCAATTATATTGTGATTGCTACGAATCTCCGAATTACCTCAATTATCAATGTGATTATAATTTTGAAACCGAACTAGCAAACTATAATAGTGATGAGTTTAAATACCATGCTAGAGAGGATAGAGTACAATTTGTGTTTTTATCGGTTGCCAAGAGTTGTTATTTTATTTTAGAGATATATAGGTAGAAAGTAAATCACTTGATATGATCTATAAAGCAGTTCACCCTATATTCTGCTATTGCCAAGACAACTTCCTTAATAATGCATTTGTTGGTGAGCGGATTAAAGCCGCCAAGGAAGAACCTAAATTTTTTGCAGGGTGCTCCAAAGGATGATGTAGAGGAAACTACACTTGAAGAACCTCCACCTAAACCACCAGAACATATTGTTAATAAAGAGGCATCACTTGATGTTGCACCCTCTCAATTAGTGGAAGGTAAGCCCGAAGGTAAGACTATCGCTGAGCTATTCGCAAATTACCTTAGTAAGAATGAAGAGGAGCAACTTGATCAACCACTCGAATCTCCTACTTCTAAAAAAAATTCACACACAAATAGTATGCATGCAAATGATATCTCATTCTCCAGTAATGATTCTTATGAGACTCAAACTAATGATGATTGGTCCGAGGAGGCCTCATGCCTAGCTACTGATTTTGGGAAATTTGGCGAGGAACTAAAGATGGAATCTTTCTATGAATATTGTGATGCAACTAATATGATGCCGGAATCCTCAATGGAGGAGAATAAACAATGGTACGAAGAACATATTACCGATGATGAGATAACAGAGGTACGAGATGAACTAATGGGAAAATCCCATTGTGGAATTGAACTTAATGAAGAGGATCCTATATAATATGATTGCTTAATAAAATTTCTAGCATCTGGTAGAGTAGAGGAACTACTTGGAAATTTTAATCTTAACCCTCGTATAATTGTTCAAATTGTCAAAACCTATGCTCGGCATTTACAGATTCCAAAGGAGTGGGAATGTTACACACAACCTTGTAATGTTAAACCCACTAAGGTTGGTCCCAAGAAACGGGTTATGTCTTTACAATTTGGAGAAGAAGACATCCAATTTAAAAAGTTGCCATATGAAAAGAAGATTTAAATCAAGGAAGAAAAAACTATTGAAGAGTTGGCAGCAATTTATTTTGGCACCCCATAAACTGAACTAGAAAGAAGCTTGACGAACAATGACTCACTTCCAAATGATTTTGCAAAGGAAGATCTAGATAATATCCTCGAAATCACACCTGAAGTAGAGAATCTTCTTAAAGATGAATTAATGGAAGGCGAGGAACAAGAAGAGGAGGATGATCTAAGTGATCATTCACCTATACCCTCTACTCCAAATCCTATTCATATATTTGATACTCATGAGCAGGAACCAATATGTCATATAAAAAATGACAAATTAGTTTATGATGCCTATCTCTCTAGTAATGATTGCTATTATTTTGAAACTAAACATAATTTATCTACGGAGGCCTTGTGCCTAGATACTCATTTGGAAAACATAAATAATGATGAATTGGATATAGAATCTTGTAGTACTAATGTGCAGGGACAAGCAGAGAACATTGCACATGAAACATTTATTGATGATGCTTAATTTTGTGAGTGGCTTGATGTCTCTAGAACTGATGAACTTGCTAGCAAGTGTGATGAACAAGAGGAGAAAGACATCTTTGAATTTTTTCCCTGTTACAAAAGAAAGGTGCTCCAAAATATTGGGCCTGTTCATCTACGGTACCAAAGTTTGCAGGCCAGCACATGGCGGTACCTAAGTTGCATGAAATTGCCACGTTTCAAAATGTTGGGTTGCCAACTACTGAGAGGGGCCATTTCGAGGCAAACTCATCTCACCCCTGCCAAATTCAAACATTCCGTTAAACTGCCTTGTGAAGTAGACGGTCGGGACCCTCATGTCGGTCATCTGTCCATGACGCGAGCGCCAACACGGCAACCTCTTAGGCAAATCGAGTAGCTAAGTGGATTGGATGCGTTGACCAATTTCACAAATCCAGTCCCACCTTTCCCCTAGCACCGGCGGCATCGGAATCCACCCTCCAGGCAGGACGATCCCTTCGTACATTTGACTTCCGACGCCAAGTTGCTGCGCCCAGTTGTGGATCCCGAGCTCCAATGGCGCATGTCATAGCCGCTTTTGCGAGGCTCTAGCCCGCCTCCGCCGCCGGCGAGCCGAGCAGCTCGGAGGATGGCAGATCCTACTACCAAGCAAGAAGTTCTGGCTACAAGCGGGTGAGCTACCCTTCAATTTGCTATTCGCACTAATTATAACTGCTAGCTGGTGATTGAACCTGAAATTGTTTGTTAGCCCAACGCTGACTAACATATTTTGTCCACAGTTTTCTGTCAAGTGGGATCTCCACGGACCCCCTTACCTAGTTACGGTAGTCCTCTTCAGGTAAGACTCTAAGGGCAAGTGGTATAGACACCATTGTATCATGATGGAAGAAGCGTCTGCGCAGATCTGCACTATATCTGGTATGGTTGCTGCTCTGCGTAATCATGATGAATTATGGCCGAAGCAGACTGCAAAGTTCAGCTTCATGGATGAATGTGGCATCATGGTTCCTCTAACGTGTGACAGTCAGCTAATTGGGTTGATGAAAAAGTATGCTTCAACTTGCATGTTTGAGCTGAATTGTGATGTACTGGATGTGGAAGCTGCTGCAACTGGGAGTCGCCCTTCTATTCTTGGACAGGGTGGTTGCTCGAACCCAATTAGCTCCTCGTAAGCAAAGGTCTCTTGGGGTTCGCATGTTTGTGCTGAATTATAATTTTTGTTTTACTTACTCTGTAGATATTGGGCAGTTATGCAACAGTCTCGTTTCTTTGACAGGAAGCACCACAAGGTTAGAAACATGACTGCCGGGTCAGTCATTTTGCTGCCCGAAGAACTTAAAAACGAGTGGAAAGATGATGTTGGGCACGATTCTGGTGCCCATTGTCCCGGCGATGCAGAGTACGTGAAGCTAAGAAAATTGGCACCGAGGAAGAGGAAGAAGGCAGGAAATGAAGAAGCCAGTGGACGTGAATGCTTGGTACCCAGGCTGCGAAAGAAGGCTGCTGGCAATGAAGATGCATAGTAATGTGTTGAAGTTGAACCTATATATGTAATTCGGTTAAATTCTGGATCTCTCTGTGTGGTACTTTGCTGGGCGAAACAATCAACCCACGTTCTCTAAGTAAAATGTACCACGACTTAGGGTTTGGAAACGCCCGAGTCAGTAGTTGAATTCGAAACTGTGATTGTGCCACTGCTATCTGAAAACACGCAGCAATGGTTCCACGTTTGCTGAGGGACAGGAGGTCTCCAAATTTGATGGAATGTAAGTGGCACAGAAATAAATTATTTAAGCGGCCACACTGCACAAAGCAACAACTTATTTCAGATGCTGCACAACGACGTGGCAACATAAACATCAATGGCAACCGATAATTCCCAGATGAGGAGGAAATCGATACCACTTTCTGGCCTAATCTTGAGCCCGTCTATCTCACCGCCTCTCTGCTCCTGCATCCTCTACATCTGGCGAAGCTCCCGGATCTCCAGTAACCGGGTGTACGTGCTTCCACTTTATAAATTGTGGTTGTGCCATTTGCATGCGGCATAATCCACGTAGATTACATTTAAACAAACCACCAATGTCAGAATACACTAGTAGAAAAGGGCTCTTTGGTCCACAGTCACGTTCCCAATCCGGGACAGAGATCTAAATCGAGGCAAAAATTGATCTAAATCACAAATTCTTCCACAAATTAATCGAGACAGAGATCTAAATCGAGGCATTTCATTAATTCAACCACAAATTCTTCTAAACAAAGGTGTGATTTCACATCCTACATTAATTCAACCACTAGTCAACAATTTCACTTCCGCTGTCACTGTCCTCCGAGCCACGGACTTCCTCGTCGTCATCGGACGGAACCTCCATGATTTCCGCATTGTTCGCGAGACGGAGCACCTCTTCGCGGCGAGCGGCGGCGATGACAGTGTACTTGGTCCATCCAGGGACAGACCAGAACCTCTCCCGCCCTTCTCGGTTGCGGAGATCCCGGTGCACCACGCGCCCGTAAATGATGCGCTTGCCAATCTTGGCCTTCCGCTCCTTCTTGAACAGCGCCAGCCAGTACGGGCTGGCCGCCACGTACCGGGGCAGTGCCCTCTTCCATGCAGGCATCTCGCAGCGGCGCGCCGCAATTTCGCTCTCCATCTCGGCTCGGCTAGGGAGCGGAGCCACCATTACCCCCGCATAGCTGATGCGCCATCCGTGGGGAACCGTCGCGGCCGGCGGCGCGAGGATGTTGAAGTACGCGAACATCACCGCCTCGTAGAAGTTCAGCACGGGCATCTCCATGGCGGCGCGGTGGAGATTGGAGAGGGAGCGAGGGGATGGACGACGAAGCGACGGTGCCATGGAGATTGGAGAGGACGAGGGGATGGACAACGAAGCGACGCGCTGTGGCGCCTCGTATTTGTACACGAGGACGACAAAGCGACGGGCGGAATATCCAAGGGGCATTGGTCAGACAAAAGGAAGTAATGCAGAGTTAAGACAGATTAACGGGCGACCAATTTTTTTCCTCCGAGGACTTCGGGGCCAATAGTTCAGACCGCTAGGTCAATAAGTACAACTATTACAACTTAAAAAGGCACGAAGCTTAAGCTAAATAGAACTAGTTATCACACATCTCCTTGATCTTCCTAATCTTAGCCCGATGCGCATCTTCCTGCGAGAGCAAGGATCGAATCGTCTGCTCCTTCCTTTTAGCATCTTGCTTGCATAGCTTCAATTGTTTCTCTGCATTTTTCCTCATGCACTTGTCAATACACATAGTTGTGAACTGTAGGACTTTGGCCTGGTGAAGATCATTCCTCGCTTGAGTCAGTTCTTGCTCTGCTTTAGCCTTTAGGGCCAACGCCGCGTCCCTCTCCTTCTCGACTTTGCTAACCTTGTATTGCACCCACCCGAGATCTCGCTTATGCTTGGTCGTGTCAACTGGTTCCCATAGCTTCATCTCAACACTGTCAAGAAGTGAGCTGAATATGGATTCTTTCAACTCAACAGTCATTTCCCATAGTTTGTCCAGCGTTTTCTGCATCGATTTGGGCCACTCTTGATCTACCCATTTGACACCACCGCAACTTCTGCCTTACATCATTGCACGATGTCCTTGACACCGTAGAAACCTCCTGCCTGCGTTTTGTCCTTCGAACGCTACAAATTTAGCGGGCACATATCCATGTTTACATAGCAGAGGACTATCTTGATCCGCTAAACCATGATAGTCGGAGTCATACATCGTCTGGTTAGCCTAACACATCATATGCACATGAGTAAACAAATTAGATCTAGCTCAAAAAATAGATAACTGGCCACATATGATAGAGATAGAGATGAGACGACTCACATCAAAATCACCATCCCTGTCGTCACGACGCGTTTCCTCGCCATCTCCCCTTGAACCCATGGCGAGAGGGGAGGGGGGTGGCTGCAGGAGAGGGGATTGGGATGGAGGCGCCGTCGGCTTGCGGCTACAGCAAGAGGGGAGTGAAGTGGGGAAAGTGGCTTCAAGGGGAAGGAAGATAAGTACGGGGAGGAAGAGAAGTAATGGGGACGTGACACTGGGATGTGGCCCACTGAACTCGTGAGTCGTGACACTCGCAACAGGGGAGCACCCGGTGTTGCCAGTTTGTCCAGAGAAAGCATGGCAAATCATGCCGCAGAACAGCCTACTCGCGTATCGCTCTCACGAAGACCATCCCAATCGTCCAAGCGCCCGATCGAACGGTATGTAACAATCGTCAAGAAGAACAACTGTGTTAGGGCATGCCTTCTAGTAGACTCGGACTAACGGCCACCCATTGGGGGGCTAAGGTTAGGGATCTCCTAAGGTTAATTAGGATCCATATGTGGTTTGTGAAAAGAGCAGACATGCAATGACACTGGTGGATCCATATGTGGTTTGTGAAACGAACATACATGCAATCACACTGGGTGGATCCATGTATGGTTCATGAGAAGAACACACATGCAATGACACTGGTGATATGTGGTTTGTGAAAAGAACATACATGCAATGACTCTAACTGTGGTTAATGAAAAGAGCATACATGCAATGCCACTGGTGGATCCATGTGAGATTCATGAGAAGAACACACATCCAATGACACCGGTGGATCCTTATGTGATTTGTGAGAAGAACATATATGCAATGACTCTAGCTGTGGTTCATGAGAATAACACACATGCAATGACACTAGTGTATCCTTATGTGGTTTGTGAGAAGAACAGACATGCAATGACTCTAGCCGTGGTTCATGAGAAGAACACACATGCAATGACACTGGTGTATCCTTATGTGGTTTGTGAGAAGAACACACATGCAATAACTCTAGATGTGGTTAATGAGAGGAACACACATCCAATGACACTGGTGGATCCATGTGTAGTTTGTGGAAGGAACACACATGCAATGACACTGGCTGTGGTTCATGAGAAGAACACACATACAATGACACTTGTGGATCCATGTGTGGTTTATGAGAGGAACATATATGCAATGACACTGGGTGTGGTTCATGAAAAGAACAGACATGCAATGACACTGGTGGATCCATGTGTGGTTTGTGAGAAGAACAGACATGCAATCACACTTGGTGGATCCATGTGTGGTTCATGAGAGGAACACACATGCAATGACACTGGTGGATCCATGTGTGGTTCATGAGAAGAGCACACATGCAATGACACTGGGTGTGGTTCATGAGAAGAACACACATGCAATGACATTGGTGAATCCTTATATGGTGTGTTTAGAAGAACACACATGCAATGATTCTAGCCGTGGTTCATGAAAATAACACACATGCAAATACATTGGTGGATCCATGTGTGGTTTGTGAAAAGAACTGACATGCGATGACTCTAGGTGGATCCATGTGTGGTTTGTTTAGATGAACAAACATGTAATGACACCGTGCGTGGTTCATGAAAAGAACATACATGCAATGACACTGGTGGATCCATATGTGGTTTGTGGAAAGCACACACATGCAATGACTCTAGTAGTGGTTCATGGAAAGAACACACATGCAATGACACTGGGGGATCCATGTGTGGTTTGTTTAGAAGAACAGACATGCAATGACATTGGTGGATCCTTATGTGGTTTGTGAGAAGAAAATACATGCAATGACACTGGTTGTGGTTCATGAGAAGAACACACATGCAATGACACTAGTGGATCCATGTGTGGTTTATGAAAAGAACAGACATGCAATCACACTAGGTGGATCCATGTGTGGTTCGTGGAAAGAACATAAATGCAATGACTCTAGATGTGGTTCATGAAAAGAACACACATGCAATGACACTGGTGGATCCATGTGTGGTTTGTGAAAAGAATAGACATGCAATCACACTAGGTGGATCCATGTGTGGTTTGTTTAGAAGAACAGACCTACAATGACTCTAGCCGTGGTTCATGAAAAGAACACACATGCAATGACACTGGTGGATCCATGTGTGTTTCATGAAAAGAACAGACATGCAATGACACTGGTGGATCCTTAAGTGGTTTGTTTAGAGGAACAAACATGCAATTACACTAGGTGTGGTTCATGAAAAGAATATACTTGCAATGACACTGGTGGATCCTTATGTGGTTTGTTTAGAAGAACCATGCAATGACTCTAGCTATGCTTCATGAAAAGAACACAATTGCAATGACACTGGTGGATCCTTATGTGGTTTGGTTAGAAGAAACACATGCAATGACTCTAGATGTGGTTCATGAGAGGAACACACATGCAATGACACTGGTGGATCCATGTGTGGTTCATGAGAAGAGCACACATGCAATGACACTGGGTGTGGTTCATGAGAAGAACACACATGCAATGACATTGGTGGATCCTTATATGGTGTGTTTAGAAGAACACACATGCAATGATTCTAGCTGTGGTTCATGAAAATAACATACATGCAAATACATTGGTGGATCCATGTGTGGTTTGTGAAAAGAACTGACATGCAATGACTCTAGGTGGATCCATGTGTGGTTTGTTTAGATGAACAAACATGTAATGACACTGTGTGTGGTTCATGAAAAGAACAGACATGCAATGACACTGGTGGATCCATATGTGGTTTGTGGAAAGCACACACATGCAATGACTCTAGTAGTGGTTCATGAAAAGAACACACATGCAATGACACTGGGGGATCCATGTGTGGTTTGTTTAGAAGAACAGACATGCAATGACATTGGTGGATCCTTATGTGATTTGTGAGAAGAACAGACATGCAATGACACTGGTTGTGGTTCATGAGAAGAACACACATGCAATGACACTGGTGGATCCATGTGTGGTTTATGAAAAGAACAGACATGCAATCACAGTAGGTGGATCCATGTGTGGTTTGTGGAAAGAACATAAATGCAATGACTCTAGATGTGGTTCATGAAAAGAACAGACATGCAATGACACTGGTGGATCCATGTGTGGTTTGTGAAAAGAACAAACATGCAATCACACTAGGTGGATCCATGTGTGGTTTGTTTAGAAGAACACACCTGCAATGACTCTAGCCGTGGTTCATGAAAAGAACACACATGCAATGACACTGGTGGATCCATGTGTGTTTCATGAAAAGAACAGACATGCAATGACACTGGTGGATCCTTATGTGGTTTGTTTAGAGGAACAGTCATGCAATGACACTAGGTGTGGCTCATGAAAAGAACAGACATGCAATGACACTGGTGGATCCTTATGTGGTTTGTTTAGAGGAACATACATTCAATGACACTAGCTATGGTTCATGAAAAGAACACACATGCAATGACACTGGTGGATCCATGTGTGGTTTGTGAAGAAGAACATACATGCAATGACTCTAGCTGTGGTTCATGAAAAGAACACACATGCAATGACACTAGTGTA
Organism: Avena eriantha; assembly: GCA_910589775.1. Classification (NCBI taxonomy): domain Eukaryota; kingdom Viridiplantae; phylum Streptophyta; class Magnoliopsida; order Poales; family Poaceae; genus Avena; species Avena eriantha. The sequence goes on along the minus strand of OU342744.1, from coordinate 179,163,216 downwards.
TCCATGTGTGGTTCATGAGAAGAACACACTTGCAATGACACTGGGTGTGGTTCATGAGAAGAACAGACATGAAATGACACTGGTGGATCCTTATGTGGTTTGTGAGAAGAACTGACATGCAATGGCTCTAGCTTTGGTTCATGAAAAGAACAGACATGCAATGACATTGGTGGATCCATATGTGGTTTGTGAGAAGAACTGACATGCAATGACTCTAGCTGTGGTTCATGAAAAGAACAGACATCCAATGACACTGGTGGATCCATATGTGGTTTGTGGAAGTAACAGACACGTAATGTCTCTAGCTGTGGTTCATGAAAAGAACATACATGCAATGACACTGGTGGATCCATGTGTGGTTCATGAGAAGAACACACATCCAATGAAACTGGTGGATCCTTATGTGGTTCATGAAAAGAACAGACATGCTATGGCACTGGTGGATCCTTATGTGTTTTGTTTAGAAGAACACACATGCAATGACACTGTGTGTGGTTCATGAAAAGAACAAACATGCAATGGCACTGGTGGATCCTTATGTGGTTTGTTTAGAAGAACACACATGCAATGACTCTAGCTATGGTTCATGAATAGAACACACAATCAATGACACTGGTGGATCCTTATGTGGTTTGTTTAGAAGAACACACATGCAATGACTCTAGCTGTGGTTCATGAAAAGAACACACATGCAATGACACTAGTGTATCCATGTGTGGTTCATGAGAAGAACACACATGCAATGACACTGGGTGTGGTTCCTGATAAGAACACACATGCAATGACACTGGTGGATCCTTATGTGGTTTGTTTAGAAGAACACACATGCAATGACTCTAGATGTGGTTCATGAAAAGAACACACATGCAATGACACCGGTGGATCCATGTGTGGTTTGTGAAAAGAACTGACATGCAATGATTCTAGGTGGATCCATGTGTGGTTTGTTTAGAGGAGCAGACATGCAATGACACTGGGTGTGGTTCATGAAAGAACAGACATGCAATGACACTAGTGGATCCTTATGTGGTTTGTTTATAAGAACATACATGCAATGACTCTAGTTGTGGTTCATGAAAAGAACAAACATGCAATGACACTGGGTGGATCCATGTGTGGTTTGTTTAGAAGAACAGACATCCAATGACACTGGTGGATCCTTATGTGGTTTGTGAGAAGAATAGACATGCAATGACAGTGGCTGTGGTTCATGAGAAGAACACACATGCAATGACACTGGTGGATCCATGTGTGGTTTGTGAAAAGAACATACATGCAGCCACACTAGGTGGATCCATGTGTGGTTTGTTTAGAAGAACACACATGCAATGACTCTAGATGTGGTTCATGAAAAGAACACACATGCTATGACACTGGTGGAGCCATGTGTGGTTCATAAAAAGAACAGACATGCACTGACACTGGTGGATCCTTATGTGGTTTGTTTAGAGGAACATACATTCAATGACACTAGGTGTGGTTCATGAAAAGAACAGACATGCAATGACACTGGTGCATCCATATGTGGTTTGTGAAAAGAACAGACATGTAATCACACTGGGTGGATCCATGCGTGGTTCATGAGAAGAACACACATGCAATGACACTGGTGATATGTGGTTTGTGAAAAGAACAGACATGCAATGACTCTAAATGTGGTTAATGAAAAGAGTAGACATGCAATCACACTGGTGGATCCATGTGTGGTTTATGAGAACACACATCCAATGAACTCTAGTGGATCTATCTTGGCATAATTTGATGTATGCCATGATGTATTTCATTGTACAAGACACTTTCCATTTTTATACTACTCAGTTTTGCCCTTGGTTTTATGTGGTACTACTCAGTTCTGCCCCCTCTCTCTATCTTTCGTAGAAGCCCAAACCTGTGCTCACCTTGTCTGCTACTCCCTGATTGGTTGTCATAGTTGTCACGCGGATCGTGCGCACCAATCGTTGATTCTATGCGATCCAACGATGATCGTTGCACACGTCGTGCCCTTCACAGTACAGCGTGAGACATCACAGACGTCTCCCTCAGCGAGACTTCTACAATAAGGAACACGATGCCGTCCATGGAAAAAGTCGTTGAGCAGTCATGTCACGTTTAATCAAGTCTGAAAAGCCTACTACTGCTACTACAACACATGCACAGGGCAACGGGGTCATCGAGTGCACGGTTGTCGACGAGACGCTGTAATTTATTGCCACTTGTTTTTAATAAGACATATCCCATTTTTACGTAGTGCTCTCAATCTCACTTCCAATTGGGCCCTACTGCTAGTAACTTCCATGAGTCAAGGGCCCCCTCGAGTAGATCTAACGTTGCTAGGAATTGGTTCCGCGCCACTTGCATGCAGTGGAATCGAGGTCTGCCATGAGCGTGTTTTCAATGCAGCTCTAAAGTGGAGATCGTGGCTGTTTCAAAAAAAGGGAACCCAAAAAAAGGGTGGAGATCGTGGTAGCCCCCCGCCCACCACACATGTCCACTCGAGGACTATGAACGGTCCGGTGTTTATAACCCCCCTCGACCTTCTTCTTCCATGAGCTCGTGTCATTTTCCCCCAGTATGTCTAGTCCCAAGACCCCAATCTACACCTACCGCGCGCGCCAAAGCTCCCTCGCTTGCACTACCTCCTTCCCTTGGTGCGCCATGAACCGTACGCGTGGAGACGACCGGAGGTGAAGCCAGTTGAGGCGCAACATCAGATGGCTCGGTTGTCGCCAAGCATGCGGAGGCGTCTTCTCCAGGCACGAACGCCGCTCGTCACCGCCCCGTCGAGGGTGCGAGCTCATCCGTCTAGCCAGTAGTCGTCGCTACCGAGCAGCAGGTAGTAGTCGTCGCCGCTGAGCAGCAGGTGGCCGACAACGTCGTGGTGCCAGTGGCAGATCTGGATGGGGGGCAGGCGGCAGACGAAGGCAATCCGGTGCTCTACATCAACGACCCCATCGCCATACAAGAAATCTTAGATGCAATCGCGGAGAATGACGAGTTCGAGGAGGAGGTCCCTGATGAGGAGTCCGCGGTACTACATTCCTAGCTTCTCTAGTCGCAACCGTAGATTTCACTATTTATACATAGGATTATCGTGTACAGATTCTTTTGCTCTTGAAGTAGGGTAGTATATATATGGTTCGATCGGTCGATTGATGCATCTGCCACCTAGTCACAAAACCCCAATCTGCTCATCTGCCATCTAGTTGAGTTTGCTAGTTGAGTGTTGATTTCAATACACATCATACCTACAACATTACATTTCTATTCCTTACTGAGCCCAGTGATTCAATTTTTCCCCAAAATAGTGCAAGGGCATCTGATTGTGTTGTTTTCTTAGGGATGGTTAGTGAACCTAAGGCAGCAATGCACATAAACAATATAGGTTGTGTTGTTGGTATTTTGGTTCTCCGACTCCATCGCTGAAAAAAATGAGGCCCTAATTTTTTTCTCATATGGAACCTATATATATAATCTTTGTATTTTTTCTGATCTATGAATGCGTTGTATGATCCATATGTATATCCCTGAATATTGTTTTGTACGATTACATTTCAATTTCTTATTGTGGTCAATGATTCAAATTTGCCCCAAAGAGAGGCAGACACATTGGTGTCAGATTTTTTCAGGGATGAGTGAGCGACCCTGGGGCCATGTACAAGATCAATATAAGATGTGCAATTGTTACTTGGTTCGCTTACACCATCTCTGTAGAAACTTATGAGGCCGCAATCTTTATTCTACATTCATAGAACTATGACATTTGAATTATCTATTCCATGCATTCATAGTGTATAAGAATTACATTTTAGTTTGTCACCAAGGTCGATGATTGAAATTTGCCCCAAAAGAGTTCAAGGGGAGACACGTATGACGGTATCGTGTTTTAGGGATGGGTTGGTGAACATGAGGCAACAATGCACACAAACAATATAGGTTGTGTTGTTGGTACTTTGGTTCTCCAACTCCATCTCTAAAACAAATTATGAGGCCCTAGATTTATTCTCATATGGAACTACATATATGATCCTTGAATTGTTTCTGATCTTTTAATGATTGGTATGATGCATATGTATATGAATGGTTTTGATCATAAGTATTTTTAACATGTACCTGAAGATTAATTATTTGGTTTTTTATTTATAATTACAATATTTAGGCTTGTTTTTGTACCTGACTATGTATATCCCTGAATATTGTTTTGTACGATTACATTTCAATTTCTTATTCTGGCCAATGATTCAAATTTTCCCCAAAGAGAGGCAGACACATTGGTGTCAGATTTTTTCAGGGATGAGTGAGCGAATCTGGGGCCATGTACAAGATCAATACAAGCTGTGCAAGTGTTACTTGGTTCGCTTATGCCATCCCTATAGAAACTTATGAGGCCGCAATCTTTACTCTACATTCATAGAACTATGATATTCGAATTATCTATTCCATGCATTTATAGTGTATACGAATTACATTTTTGTTTGTCACCGAGGCCGATGATTGAAATTTGCCCCAAAAGAGTTCAAGGGGAGACACATATGATGGTGTCGTGTTTTAGGGATGGGTTGGTGAACCTGAGGTAGCAATTCACACAAACAATATAGGTTATGCTGTTGGTACTTTGGTTCGCCAACTCTATCTCTAAAACAAATTATGAGGCCCTAGATTTATTCTCATATAGAACTACGTATATGATCCTTGAATTGTTTCTGATCTTTTAATGATTGGTATGATGCATATGTATATGAATGGTTTTGATCATAAGTATTTTAACATGTACCTGAAGATTAATTGTTTGGTTTTTATTTATAATTACAATATTTAGGCTTGTTTTTGTACCTGACTATGTATATCCCTGAATATTGTTTTGTACGATTACATTTCAATTTCTTATTGTGGCCAATGATTCAAATTTGTCCCAAAAGAGAGGTAGACACATTGGTGTCAGATTTATTCAGGGACGAGTTAGTGAACCTGGGGCGATGTACAAGAACAATATAGGTTGTGCAATTGTTACTTGGTTCACTCACGCCGTCCCTGAATAAACTTATGAGGCTGCAATCTTTATTCTACATACACTCTGGTGCAATTATTTGTCATTGTGTTGAAATGAAATGATATATGAACCGATCAAACTATTGCTGAGATGCTTTATCTTTGATATCCACAGATATATTGTCTTACATATACATGTTGTCAATTCTTGAGTTGTAATACAATTCAATCATATGTATGAGTTCTAAGTTATGTTCTTAAAAATCAACAGGAGGATGATGATGAAGTGGATGATAGCAAGGTATCCAGGGACAACAAGAGCTGCTACGTGCTGAGGCGGTTACGGTGTGGGATAATCCGTTTCCATCGTAGGGGGAGACTATTTTTCCCATTCTATGGCAGAGCAATCAATGTGGACTTCGATAGCATGATCTAGCATACGGAGGGCGTTGGCAGAAGCCATATGCCGATTACCTTGGCACGACACGTAGCCTACGGCAAATTCCTCCGGGAGTATGTCAGGACTGGCCTGTATCCCATCGATTAGGTTGTCGCTGCCTCCTGATGATATACCCCTGCCCTGCTCGGCATCTCCGTGTCCCGGCCTCCTGCTACCGCCCCTACTTTTATTTTGTTTTAGTTAATTATTACCTGTGTGTGGCATGTAAGACAATATATCCATGGTGTCTCTGGTGAACCTTCTATATTAATCCACTCCTTTATATGGAGTGCCTTAAAATTTCTAGTGTTCAATTATATTATACTGATCATGCTCATGCACACTACAAAATATTTCTAGTACTCGATTATATTATAATTGTCAAGGAATACATCAACAAGTTAAATTGGTTGAAATTTTGTATTGATGTAACTAAATGATCTCACATCGGAGATGGACGTTGGCATCAGCCGAAGACCTTGCAGCGGCACACAGTCTTCAACAAATTCCTTGCAGGTTCAACAACGGGTTGCCGCCACCCAGCTTCGAATTCGCTTACAGGTCCAACATGACAGAACTTGAGCTACCACAAAGACCTCGGTAGAGGTGGCATAATTGGTGCGGGTGCAACCACGACGACTGTGAGCTCGGATTCTAGAGGAGGAAAACAGAACCGAGCATGGTCGACATAGTGAAAGATCTCACCGGGAACCAATTCTCGTCCCCGCACCGTGCCATGGGTGCGTCCATGGTGAGGACGAGCTCCGACTTAGGATGGGGAGGAGAGCGGGGCCAAGCAGGTTCGTCACGTCCCAGCTCTGCGCCATGGCTGTGGCCACAGATTACTGCTCCGAGGAAGAAGAAGACGCGTAATGGATGCAGGCGCCAACGCTGGAAGCCTATAGGGAGGAGAGCTGGGCCGAGCAGGTTCGTCCATGTCCTAGCTCCGTGCCCTGGCTGCGACGCCCCATAGATTGCCGCTCCGAGGAAAAAGAAGACGCGTAATGGATGCAGGCGCCAACGCTGCAAGCCTAATTGACACCTAAGCGACGGGAGCGACATAACATCGAGAACTGACATGGGGGGCCTAACTTGACGGCCGTTAGCCTGTTTTTTTGTATTGAAATGTAAAGTTGAATTCGTGCCGAAAAATACCCTCTGAGTATTTGGCACACCAACTATAGTCATCCCGGCTGATTTCAGGGAACTTAAGTACCGCGTTGCCTGGGCGCCCCAACTTTCGGGCCGCAAAATGATATTCTCCAAAATATTGCACCATGATAGTGCAATTAAAGAGGAGTATTATGAATTATATCCTTATGAGGACAACCAAGGTAAAAAATTTGAATTCATATGTAAGTCTCTAATACTTTTGATGAAGATATCTATGGATGCATGTTCACCATACATGACATATCCATCATCATTTGGAAACGACAATTTATTCATCTACCAAACTCCTATGCACTGTAAGGGGGTTCGACTTAGACCGAACTATGAGAGTAAGTGCTCCAAACTTCTGTGTGAGGTAAGAATAAATAATTATCTAGTTGATATCTGTTGAAATAATAATGGAGCATCGAAGCCTAGCTATGGCTTTAAAGAAAGCGCTTCCCAGGAGGCAACCCGAAAGTTTTTAGGTGTCTATCTTAATTTTTTTGTCTTGAGTTTAGTTGCATTCATGTTGCATTGGCACTTGTATATTTGCATGATTTACTATTAGAGTTGGCTTGGGACTAATTTCAAAAGGTAGAAATGCTTGTTTCTCTAATCATATGTTGCTTGTCTTGGTTAAATCTTGTCAATAAAAATATATGTATGCTTTATTTGGATCTATAATAAAATCTTCGGAGAAAAATAACTTGTTCCAGAGCTCACAGTGAGCTTAATAAGGATAAGTACGGGTGGATACGTCCTTACCGCACACCCGTATCGCTCATGTGACACATAGGAAGAAGCTAAAAAAATCCAGAAAAGATATTGCAAGCTTAACAAGCATCGATAAAGTGTGACGTGTTCGTACCGTCCACCCGTACCGCCCTCGATACTAGGCAAAGAGAGTATGCATACTTTATAGAGGGCGTAATGACCACCTGTACGGGCGCAACCCGCTCGTACCACCCGGTCGTACCAACTTCAACGAGAGCTTTTAATTAAAGATGGAGACAATGAGAAGACGAGGTGCAGTACGGGCGGAGCCCATCCGTACCACGCACCCGTACCAAGGAGCGGCACCACGCGGCAAGGATAGAGACGAGTAAAAAAGGTTATAACCACTCCAATCTCTTTATTTTGACAACCTCAGGTCAGTGGGTTGCTTTTTACATGTTCCATTTTACTTTATTTTATTTTTCCCACCTTTGAAACTCCCTAGCCTATAATTCTCTCTAGTGTTTCATGTTTCTTTTAATTTTCTTTTCAAGGTTGGGTGAAGGAACTATGTTCATACACCAACTCATTTTCTTTTACTTTATTTGTTATTTTCGCAGGGACTTGAACCTTGTATGAAGACGTGCATAGTTTGTGCGAATGGTGTATACTTGCATAATCCACTTGGTTGTTTCAACTCAATGCTTCAACAAGGAAGTATTCATTGAACCAAAGGTCCATGTCCACAAAAAATGAGGTTATTCGTACCTAAATGGTAAAGTGTGTCACCCTTGCTTTATTCAAGCTTGGGGAGGTAAACACTTCTCACAATCTCTTTTGATAATTGCAATTTCTCTTTTCTTGTGGTAATCTGTTCAGTTTTGGTTCTTGCAAAAGTTCTAGCTTGGGGAAGTTACTTATGCATGTGTAGATTCTTGTGCAATGTTCTTGTTCGATGAAATTCTTGCTGCTTTCAAATGCTTGCTTAGGTAAGATAAGTTTCATAGTTATATAAGGGATGCACTTGATTTCGGTAAGATTCACTAGAGTTGAGTTAGAGCTTTAATGTACTATGTTAAAATCTTTATATAGCTTGAGAAGATTATTGTGATCCTCTAGAATATATTGCCATGATTTCTACACTTGACATGATTAAAAGTATATTGATGAAGACTCTAAATACTTTCTCGAGTGATATTTAATTATCTTAAGATTCTAGCCTTATAGATACTCAACCCCATAGATTTATTGATAAGACTTGATAACACTCTTGAAAATGAGTTTTTTGATTGAAATAAAGTCTAGTGGTAATTGTGATCCATGCAAAATCTAACCTTGTGGATCAAACTGTGATACTATTTTAAAAGTTCTATGTTTTTGATGCACAACTTTGGATGCCATCAACTCCGCTGGCCAACGAATGATCAATGGTGCAACCCCTAATTTCGGCTATGAGTTGACGACATGGGTGGCACTTATCACCATAATGGAAAAAATTATTGGTACTCTCAAAGGTTGTGCAAAATATTGTTTATAAGAATCACTCGATGATCCTTGTTGAGAATTACCCTTGAAAAATGAAGATCCACACAACAAGTTTTTGGCATGGTCTCATTACTACTACATGAATTTTCTTGAAAGATAGTGAATGGAATATTAGTGTTTGATAGTCTTGATCTATTGATATGGGTGTTATAGTGAGACACTCTAATGCTATGCTTCTTATGACTTGATCCCTCACTCTTAATTTCTAAGCCTCTACTTTACAAAAGTGAGGATACAAAATATAAAAGGCGTAATAAGAGGACCACAAGTTTGCTTTCAATTTAGATTTACTTTTGACATCGAGCATTGAAGTTTTAAATGATGTTTTATGGATTGAAATAACTGCACTTGTGTTGCCTTGTATGAATATGTTCAATCTCACTTTTATTTTGCAGGGAAAATAATGATACAAGGCATCGATCTTCTATGGTAAGCTAGATGATAACATGCGTTTTTATAAACTCTCTTGCTCGAGGATGAACAACATTTAGCTCGGGGAAGTTGATGAGTGCAAATATGTTTCATATTTAAGCATGCAAATTATTCACATTGTCACTCATTAGATGCTATATCTAGCCACAACTATGCCTATTATGTATGATTACTAGTTCTCATTCATTTTCACATGGACTTTGCACAACTAGTAGTTGTATTAGGATTTTATTACTTTTCCTTATCTTTGACTTGTGTGTAGGTGTTGTGATGGATTATGGATAAAGCAAGACAAAAGGAACCAAGAATATGCAATATGGAAGAGCTGCAAGCACTAGACTTAGTCATTTGAGAGGTGGAAAAGGTGGATTATTCTATAAAATCCAAATGAAGATCCAAGACTATGGTGTTGTAGCCTTCGTCCATACAAATCCAAAGAGCCAAAGATCACACAAATCAGAGTTCGTATAAAGAAATAGCAGCCAAAATATGAAATCATACTAAGGATTTAACGACCACTGGTACGGGCGGGTCCGGTCATACCGTCCGCCCGTACCACAGGTCAGGATGCATGGAAACTGCCTTTCTGGACATGTTTCTTCACATATTTTTCCCCCGTTTGTTCATGGACCTTCCTTATGTCATAGGTAACGTGGGAGGGGGTAGGAGAGACCCCCTAGGCCTATATAAAGAGGGGAGGAGCCAAGGGATAAGGATCCTCTCCATATACATCCACGACAGAGCCCTACCGCCTTGCAAACTCCATAGCTGCCGCCTCCACAAGTTATCCACCATCACTATTTCTCAAGAGGAGAAGGTACTTGGATCTTGAAGGCCTCAACACCTATATACATCACCATCATCATGACCAACGTCTCCAACATTGATCCCCTATGTGTACTTTATGTAATCCAAACCCTTGTGTGGATATTCACTTGTATTCGATTGTACTCTCATATCCCATCCATATTATTGCCATGATGTTCATTGCCTTTATATGTGAGTAGTTCCTTTGTTCTTGGAGAGATGGAGAAACCCTAGCATTATTATGAGATGAAATAAAGATGATCTATTACTTGTGTCCATGATCTATTGATTTATGATATTATGTTTGATCTCTCTCCTTAGATGGTATGTGTAGTCGGCCACATATCATTTGCCTTTAGGGCTAAAGAGAGGGTGATATTTTTAGGACGTGTATGGGAGTATGTCTAGTGTTATTCGTGACTACAAGCATTGTCTTATAACCTGCACGGTCTAAGGAGGAATAAAGAGAGATTCACTAAGATAATTACGATATCCATGGGGAAACCCTTAATTGTGGTCGTCTGTATGAGTTGCTGCTCCGAGGCATTGCAGTGGTTATTTAGAGATGACCTCATTACCTGACTCAAGAAAGTGGCTGCCCACGAGCCTTGTAGTGAACATCTTATTATGGAACTCTCTCCACACATGTCATGACACAAGAAATAGGTTATCCTAATTATGATTAATTACCCCATGCTAGTGGTGTATCCTAAATCCCCGCGAACGCTTTCGCCCTATTGAGTTCCAACACCATTTCCAACGCATTCGTTATTTGCTTTTGTTTACTTGTTTTATTTACTTTCTTGCACACAAATGCAAAACCTTCCGAACACCCTTAATTGAAATCGAAGGCAACTTATAAGTATCTATTGGTAGATAGTGACGAGGGGCATAAACACCTTAACCAAATAGCTCTATGTGGGTTCGATACTCTTATTTCGAAACTAGCTACAATCGATATGTGCACTTACAGTCATCAAGTGGCTAGAATTGTTCTTGTGGTGAGCATCACAAGGAGGGCACCGTTCAAAGGTGATATCGGCTCAGGAGGTCGCCAGAGGCGGGAGGGGGCGCTTTCAGGCATCCTAGTTTGCCTTTCCAACTCCAGAGAGTCAGGTAGGCATACGAGGCCCGGTTTTCATACCGGGGCCCTCAGCAATGACACACGGGTCATATCCTTCCATGATTCAGCTTGCTCCATCTCCTTCTATAAGCCATAATGCATGACGGGAGTCTTCCTGGTGGTGAGCATCATGGGGAGGGCACTGTTCAAGGGCACCCCCATCTCGAGGAGTCGTTCGAGATAGGAGGGGGCACTTTCAGGCATCCTAGTGTGCTCTTCTGGCATGAAGAGTCAGACAAACGCATAAGGCTCGGTTTTTACACCAGGCCATATGCCTCCACGGCTCAGCTGATCCCATATTCTTTCTATATGCCGTTTAACAAATCTAGAGTTTTCCTTTGGGTGAGAATTGCAGGGAGGGCGCCATTCAAGGGTGCCCTCGGCTCAGGGAGTCGTTGGATTCGGGAGGGGTGCTTTATGGCATCCCTGTTTGATTTCTTGACTCAAAGATTCAAATAAGAGTACGAGGCTTAGTTTTCACACCCGGGCCATTAGCAATGACCAGCTGGTCATCTCCCTCCTTAGCTTGAATGGCACAAGGAAAGGGCGTTATCAGGTATCCGAGGGAGTCCACGGGATCTCATCAGAGATCTGTGGACACCCTGTCTTGGTGCGTGACCGGGGACATCTCTTTCCTTGTCGGGGATGAGTGGCACATCAACCGATTGATTGTTGGGAACTTGATGAAGGTTCTGGGCACCACTCGGGAGCTCCCTCGTATATTCTATGGCTTGAGGTCCTCTCTAGGGTGGGAAGGGTCTCTTTCGGGAATCCAAGGGTTCTCTCCGACTCTAACGAGCATCAGAGACAAGCCCCGACTCGGTACTTGACCAGGGTATTCAACGATGCCAAGGCGGGCATCTCCTTCTTTTTTAGTACAGCCAGGGGAGCAATGTCCATCGAGCTGGATCGCGAGCTAGACGGGCAGAATCACACAGGGAGACACACGTTTTTTACCTAGGTTCAGGCCGAGATGTGCATCCCTACGTCTTGCAACTGTCTACTATCTGGTGGATGAACACATATATACAAACTTCGTTCCCGGGGAAGAACGCAACCTGTTCTTCCTCGCTCTCTCCCCTCTCCTTCTCTAACATGGACCTCCTTTTATAGTGACAAGGGATACCACGAGCGTCGATCATCAAGCAACGACACGTGGATACCACGCATCGGGGTGGAACGTGCATGGCCTCGACGTGTCTAGCCTGCCCTCTTGTTTCCTAGCGCTAGGTGTCGTGTCCTAGATTTTGACACCGGGGATGGATGATCCCCTTTTTAGTTCTACCAGAGGCGCAACATCCGGAAAGCTTGATCGGCAAGCTAGACGAACACAATCACACATGGAGACACAATTTTTTTACCCAGGTTCAGGCCACGATGTGTGTATCCCTACATCCTACAAATATGTACTCTCTGGTGGATGAACACACGGATACAAAGTTTGTTCATGGGGAAGAAGACAACATGTTCTTCCTCGCTCTCTCCCTCCTTTAGCATATGTCCTGACATGCCCTTATTTCACAGTGGGAGAACCCGAGGCTCACTGGGATCTCCTACTACCGCTAGACTGAGTGCCCAGCTCGAAGAGCCTAAGAGCCACCCCGGGGATCCCGAGCTCCCCGTTTGCGACAAGACCCCAACTCGGCACCCTAATGGATTTTCCCCAGGAAGGGGAGATGGCAACCAGGGGATAGAAAATAAAATGATATTCATCAACAGCTAGCATCAAGCTGCTCCCAAGTGGCGCCCAACCCTCCACGGTGAGCGTGGAGAAACATCCTTGCCAGGGATGAGGGGAAGATGCCCGCATGGGCACCACTAATGGCCCCAGTCAAACACCGAGCTATGGGCTCTTCTTCGGACATCGACCAAATAAGATAAGGCCTCTGGATGCCAGACAACTCCTCTCCACCACCCTGATGAGGCAAGGCCTAGGAGGGAAATGGCCAAGGTCATTGCTGAAAGTCCGGGAGTAAGCTTCGAGCCAGGGCACCCCCAACCAGAGGTTGGTAAGGCCACCCCGGATGCCTGAAAGCGCCCCTCCTGGACCTTACAACCTCGGCGGACTCCCCGTGAAGGTGGGGGCCGTCGGGGGCAAAAAGAAGAAACTAGCAGCGACAACCCTAGACAATGTCTACCTGCAAATCTAACCGGGGTTTCCAGAGTGGCAGCCCTTACTACCCTTGGCAAGGATGCTTTCTATGCAGATCATGTGGTAGCGGTTCGATGGGCCGGAGTGCCACTCAGAGGTGACCCTGATTCGATTCGCTGATAGGCGTTGTCTGGTGTTGTCGCTGATAGTTTCTTATTTTTGCCCTGCTACCCCCCACCTTCACAGGGAGTCCGACATGGTATAAAGGTTTGAGAGAGGGCGCTTTAAGGAATCTGGGCGGCCTTACTAACTTCTAGTTGGGGGTGTTTGTGGCTTGAAGCTTACTTTGGAGCCTTCAATGATGACCTTGGCCATCTCCCTCCCGGGCCTTGCCTCGTTAGGGCTATGGAGAGGCACCGCCTGGCATCCAGGGGCCTTATCTTAGTCGGAAAAAAGTCCTAAGAAGATCCCCTATCTTGGTATTTGACTAAAGCCATTAGCGATGCCGGTGCGGGCATCTTCCCCTCATCCCTGGCGAGGATGTTTCTCCGCGCTCGCCATGGAGTAGTGTCGGGGGTTGGGGCGCCACTCGGGGGCTGTTTAACGCTGGCTGTTGGTGAAGATCATTTTATTTTCTATCCCCTGGTGGCCATCTCCCCTTCCTAGGGAAGATCCATCAGAGTTACGAGGCCCAGGAGGGGGCACTTTCGGGCATCCAGGGTTACCTTCCCCAACCAAGTATTTGTAGGATCCCCCGGCTCAGAATTTCTTATGGGTCCCTAAGCGATGACCCAGGTCATCTCCCTCCACGGTCGTGGGGAGGCATTGTCAGGCATCCGGGCCCCCACTCCTGCTGAGTTAGTTTTGGAATAGTGCCCCCAGCTCGGCACGGGACCAGGGTCATCGGTGATGCCCACGTGGGCATCTTCTCCTTGTCCTCAACAAGAAATGCAATCTTGCACATGCGGCTAGCCAATCCTGGCCTAGAAACGGGCTCCACCGCCCATCCTACTATAGAGGACGGGAAGAGAACGCCCCTTCTTTGATGCAAACTCAAGCGTATGCAATGGAGATCTCTACGGTAGATTCGAAGGCATATGTAGTCATTCTATTATCACCAAAGGGCTTCACAACCCTCGAAAGAAGGCTAGATCCACACTGTAGGTAGACTCCCCCAGAGGGGTTGAGAGGACTTGAGAAAATCGCCTAGAGAAACTACTCTAGCGTGCTCCCATTCTTTGCCTAACCCTGAGGAGGTCTTTTAAGTCATCTTGCTGCCACCACATTCCCCGCTCTGGTGCTCCTTGTGATACCACCACAGGGGGAGGTGGCGATAGTCTTGCTTGGTGGTGCCCGCGTGCATTCCTACCCCACGGGTAGGGTGGTTCGAGTGGGGGAGGGATTGACAAAGCGATGTGGTCATGTACTATCTCCTCACCAGCTCTGATGAGGCGGCAGGTCGCCCATGCCCCAGGACACAGTGGTCCAGGCATGGTGGTGTTGGTGGGTGGAGCTCGCGACGTATGTGCCCCCTACCTAGTGTGCTAGATGTCGTGTCCTAGATTTCAACACCGAGGATGGATGATACCCTTTTTAGTTTGGCCAATAGCGCAACGTCCAGCGAGCTCGATCGGCGAGCTAGATGAACACAATCACACATGGAGACACAGGTTTTTTACCTAGGTTTAGGCTGCGATGTGAGGATCCCTACATCCTACAACTATCTACTATCGGGTGGATGAACACATGGTTATAGAGTTTGTTCTCGGGGAAGAACACAACATATTCTTCCCCCTTTTTCTCCTCCTTTTCCTTCTCCGACCTAGGCCTCCTTTTATAGTGACAAGGGGACACCTCAAGGGTCAATTTACATGTGGAGGAGCACCGCACTCATGTCCACAACATGGCAGGATGCTCCTGCGCCATGGTCAGGTGGCCTGTCACGCCTGAGCAGGCACGCTGGTATATGTCCCATATCGTCCTGACTTCTGTCTAACAGCTCATTGTCGGGTCTCTCTCTTTTTTGTAGATAGTAGTCATGTCCATCCCGAGGGCCTCCCGGCCCCTAGAAGAATCCTTGCTACCCTCGTGGGCCTCTTGGTTCTGGGGTTCCGTCCCGCCTATAGGATCTAGGGTACCCCCAGTCCCATGGAGATGACAGGATCATCTTCACGTAACGAGGCCACCTAACCTTGCTCCACTGATCGGACTAGTGGGCTTGATCTTGAAGCTTGGGCAGGACTGTCGTCTTCCTTCAACCCCATCATCTTGCGCTCCTCGGCCTGGACAGGAGAAAACCACGGTGGGAAGGTCATACCGGACCTTCTAGCAGCCTAAGGATTGTTGCGATAGACCTCCCCTGGATCATGATTACTCATTGTGGTCCTAGAAGTGTGAGAACACAATAGTACTCATAGGGGATGGCGTAGAATTGGGCGAGTTGAGGTCTCCGTAGGATAGCATTATAGGGCATGTCCATGTTCATAACCTCGAACAAACACATATCCGTCCGAAAGTTGTCCCCTATTCTGAACGTCACCGGGAGTGTGACCTGCCCGAGTAGGGTGCCGATGTTTTCGAGAATTATCCCCACTATCAGCTTCACCATGGGACGCACCAGCCCCTGCAGAATCTAGAGTCAGTTTAGGGTTTTAACTGTTATAAGGGTGCATGAACAACCCCCATTAACCAAGACCTACCCGACAAGGGTGATAGAAATGATGGGCGACACTAGCAAAGCATATTCCCCCACTGCGTCGCCTTGCTTATGTTGGTCTTCATTAGTGAACGCAATTGATAGATCCATCAATGGGTTCTACCTGGGAGGCAGAGGTTTTCACATGAAAGCTTCTTGATAGGTGTCACAGACCTTGGACCTGATCTCGGACATGCCTTGGCCACCCCCAACGTTTAGGGCCTTGTAGGTTCTTGGATGGCAGTCATGGTGTGAGTGCGTCACCGTTTTGTGGAGGCCACACCAGTTTCCTCGGTTCCTAAGAGATAGGGCAACCAGTCATGGATCCACCCCTCATCTCCCTACGTGGTCAGTTGCAATGATGTCCGCATGTCGACCTTGAGTTTCTGGTCATCGTGATCTAGTGAATCTCCATTAATATTGTTGCTTCCCATGGAAGAGCAGTGTTGGTAATATGCCCTAGAGGAAATCATGTATGATGTAATTCCCAATGTATTCATAAAGTTATTAAGTTTTCATAGTATGAACAACATATATATTTCATTGAATATGTGATTCAGTTGTGGAACTATATATTCATGATGTTTATACTAGATGTCCTTGGTCGTTGAGGTTGTGCTAGACACATAACTTATACTAATGTGAAAGGTGGCTGATGACTCGGTTCCACTTGTCATGGGCATGGTGATGCTATTATGACTAACACGGACTCAGCTAAAGAGTTTAGCGAGTTGGACTAACCCATGGTTGAGATGCAATGATCATGTTGTCATTTGCAGTCTCAAGAAATGGAATCCTTTGACCTGAGGTGATCACATGATCTGAATTGTGGATCGTCAGCTTAGGTTATATCAAATGCTATTCCATAAATGTGCAATTATAAAGGTAGAGTTTGGGATGGTTGTGAATCAAGCTGCATGACATAGATTACCAAGATGGAATTTGCCCCTCCGTAGTGGAGAGATATTCTCTAGGCCCTATTGTGTGATATGATTCAGAAGCATGGCCATGCGCGACTTGGTTAAGTGTTAACGAAGGAGTTGGAATAAGTGTTAGTCTGCGAGTCATATATCATGTAACGAGAAGAGAGATTCGAGCTATTAAATGGATGGCAACTACTCGCCTATAGCTTGACAAGGTATATCATGAGGCAAAGGGACTTGGAAGAAAGTCACATTGTGAAAGGTTCGTCTTCTGACTTTACGATGCTTGGGAGTTGGCACGTCTTGCTAGAAGCTGCTACCAGCTATCGACTCAGAGTGGTGACTCGTGTCATTTCAAGGTGTGGGTGAACCTACAGGGTCACACACTTAAGGGAAAGGAGCCCATGTGGATTCGATCCATGTGGAGACTAGGATACAACCTAGATGGGCCTCAAGCATTGAGCCTAGCTAGGAGTGTATATAAGTGGAGTGGCAAGGGATAGTTCCCTGACCTAGCCATCACTTTCTCCACTCCCATTTCGGGCTAGACATGATCTAGAAGTCCTATGCTCGGGCTCCTCCCCGTACTTGTGGATACCGGTACAGGCGTTGCACGTCGAGAAAAAGGAGTTCGTGGGGATCCTGTAGAGGAGTTCATGGGGATCTGGATGAGCTGTACATGGGATTGTTCGACACGCCATAAAATGACGTGCTTCGTCAATAATCTGACCTGCACGTCTAGTGGTAAATCTTGTGGCTATCACCTGAGCTAGATCTTGGGTGTACCGCGTAGGGAAATTTTTTTTTATCTCTGCGTGGTCCAACAAGTAGGGCAGTGGAGGGATCTGCATGACGCAGGCTCCCCCTTCCCGGCGTGCCAACCGATGATTGATTGTTTTCACAATGCCACGAAATCCTCACTTCCATTGATCGAAAGAGAGTTTTATCTGTTCAGTAATCGGCTCGGGTCAGTCAGGTTGGATATATAAGACAAAGATAGGTGTATAACAGGGAGGACTCACCCCAACTTTATTCATAAGGTGACCATTGGATCATACAATGTGGCTACAAGATGATCTCGATGGGTTTATAATAGTACCCACAAGATTAGATGAATATAGGGTTTTATGACTAAGGTTAATGGCTACGACTTGGGCGATTATGGGTGCGTCCCCTTTAGGTGATTGTCTTCAAATATATATATATAGCAGTCGGTAGTGTTTGCATGTTAAGTCGATCCCTGACCTCCTTGGATGTACATATGGTCTTCGGGAGTATCCAGAGAGCCATCTTGCATGCCCATAGGTCAGGTAAATTGAGAGCTTCTGGGTGCACGCCTTTGATTCTTGTATGACGAGGTCTTCATGGGCAGGGATTGTGGATTAGGCCACGTGTTATTATGGCTAAACTATCGAGCAACTCAACTCGTTAAGGCTCAGCTCGTTAAGGTTCACACTCGTTATGGCTCAGATCAAATAAACTCATTAATAATAACAAGCAAAAAGTAAAGATCGGCTCGGTTTGTTATATGCTCACGGGCTCTCACGAGCTGGTTAGTAAGAAAACGCATTCAAATTCAGATAGAGCCAAGTAAGCAAGAATTCAGACATTCAGCTAAGCAAGCTATGCGTTTATTGAAACAAAGAAAGCTAGCACAAAATACATACATTTACACGATAAGTGTTGACATGCATCACCTAAACACTAGCCAATCACTGATGCTAGCTATTTGCCTCATTCACCTTAGATGGGCTATGAGTTTAGGCATGTAGCAATATAAGTGAGAAATACTTGGTTGTTACCGAGCTTAACGAGTAGCTCACGAACTTCATCAACTCGATTGTTTAGCTCTTAAGGATAACAAGCAAAAATTGTTGCTCATCTCGGTTCATTAAGAAAACGGGTCGAGCTCAAATGAGCCGAGCAACCAAGTTCCCATTAAGCTCTTCGATCTTCGAGCTTTATGGTAAATTTTTTTTTTGGAGGAAATTTGTTTATTTAGATATAATAATGTGTCAAACCAGTTCATAAACAAATAAGGAAAGATTGCAATTTGAATATCTAGAAACAAAAGCGGCCGCCAACGTCTTCATGTCTTACCTGTAATTATTTTTGTGAAAATTCCACTGATCTATTAATAATCATCAACATTAGTACAAAGTGAAGGGGTTCCATGGCAGAAAACAACAAAATTCCTAACGACGAACACCATAGCCAAGATCTATCTATGCAGATGTATAACAATGAGAGGGATCTAGTGATCATACCTTTGAAGACCAAGAGAGGGATTATGTTCCCGCACAAAAGTTGTTGATGTAGTCGAAGTGTAGCCAACCTCAAGGTCGAGAAGGCTTCAAGCGTCCAGCACCACAAGTGGTGGTGCATCTGAAGTTTTATACATGTCTGGTGTAAAGACGTCTCTTGGGCCCCGGTCCAATAAGGCAGCAGAAGAAGAAGATCCGAACCGACTCCAATTGCACGATGGCGTCCGTATGGTGGAGAAGTCTCTACCTCATAGCGCATGTTCCTAACTGGGAACATGCATGAGAGGGAGCGAGAGGGATAGAGAGAGAATGGCAAAGCCAATTGACACTACAACAAGGAGCTCAAGCCCTGGAGCTTATAGACGTCGAGGCACAGCCTGAGTCACCGCGCTTGCGCTGGCATAAAAAAGAAGCCGTCAGTGATAACTGCATCGGGGATTATGCATCTGCAGTAGTTTTTTTGGCTCGACACAATGTGATCACCCGTCCTAGGGCTTCTACGGCGCAACATAGGAAGCGCCACATTACATTACAGAAGACGGTAGAAATTTAGTGTCGCGTAACCGCGCATTATTTGTCGTGTTACACCGTCCAACATCACTTAATGTTAATTATATTAATATTAACCGATTTACGTTGATAATCTCATTGCAATTCGAACATTCCAGTTTATTCAGATATAAAGTATTCATTACATCATATCATATTACACTGGATTTGAGCCCCTCTCTAATCATTAAATTAGAGGTGGCATCTGCTAATAACATTGAGGGTCTTGAGCCCCTCTCTATTCAACACATTTACCTCTAAAACCTAAAACTACACCTAATTAGGAGACAATCCTATCTAATCCTAGATTTCTTGAGCGCCTCTCTATTTTGATTGTCGCATCCATGGGACCTGCAGTATCCTGGATACAACAAGCGGACCACAACCCAAGAATGAGGGTGCATAGAGGGCACTGCCGGGATGTCCTCCCAGGACCCGGTGGCACTCGCGCCAATGATCCCAGCCTAGGTAGATCACCAGGCGACATGAATCAGGCTAACATGACGCGTCTCTACGTTAGTTTGCAAGCATCAGGCGACATGCGGTGCCAAGGTAGGATTGCTAGGCCACGTTTTAGGCCGTGGACTACCGTGTGGCTAATCTCACACCGACGCGTGTGGACTGACCCTTGTGGTGCCCCTTGTCTTTATAAAAGGAGGCCCAAGTCAAACTGAAAGAGGGCGAGATTTGGACTAGAGAACCTTCCCAGGGAAGGAAACCAGTGTACCCTTGTGATGATGAGATAGTAGCTAGATGCAGGACATAGGGATAAGTTCACTGTGGACCTGAACCTGGGTAAAAAACCCTGCATCTCTCTCTGTTATTATGTTCATCTAGCTCAACGGTTGTTGCGCCCCTGACCAAGCAAGAAAGGGGGACTCATACCCCCGGTGTCGAAAATCAAGACATGACATATGGCATGCCAGGTAGGAGGCGCAACCCAAGCGATCTTCATCGGCGAAGTGAGCAGCAGCGATCATGATCGAGCAAGGAACCATGACTAGGGTCTCTACAACCTCCTAGCGAGAAGGAGAGTCGCCAGGGGGCTCGGGAGAAGACTTGGTTGCATGGATGACCTTGGCACCACCTAGGGAGGCCAACAGAGGAAGGGAACCGCCGCCCGTTCTGACGGCCCCAACCCTCTCCCTCCAGCCGGTGTTCAACATGTTGCTAGGGTGGCCCGTCTCCTGTGCGGCCATACGCCCCGGGAACAGGATATGGCTTCCAAGATGGTGGCGTCGACCTAGGCACATCAATGACCTCAACAAACTCCATCAGTGGCCAGGAGAGCGGCTTTGAGATTACCTATGTCGGTTCAGACTCATCCTCGACACCATACATGAGGCGCCTCCCGTGCTTGTTATCTGGGCCTCCAGCGGGGAATGCGTTACACGCTTTTCTGGAGGGAAATACGAGTCGGGTGTAAGTACGATGTCAGGAATGTTCGACATGGCGGATCTCTACGCCAGGATCAAGGAAGATGAGTTGTACTTAGCGAGGAGGGGAGGACCGTGGGGACCATGACCGAGGCCTTTCCATGAGGTCTCACCGGGAGAGGAACTAGGGGAGATGAGAGGCAGGCCGAGGGGACCTCCAGAACACCCCACTAAGGAGACCAGTAAGATAAAGGGGATGCACGCCCCAAGCAAGCTCTCAGTCGGGGAGGCGTTGCACCTAACGTGTGGCTTTGATATGTGCAGGGGTACGCCTTTGAAAACATAAGTGGAAAGTCAGCCTTGCACCTCAACGTCGGAGCGGCATCGTGTTGTCTACTAAGGGTAATGAGGGGGCGAAGTAATTGAACTGTTAGGTCAAATGAGCGTCCCTAGGACCAAATGCCACTCCGGGTGAGGCACGCCTTCAAGGATCGTCTGGTACGGCGCCCGGGATCCCAGCACTGGAAACAAAGTCAGTTCCACGCGGGAGTCATGCACGACCTTTAGACTCGACCGGAAATATAAGTATTGTTCAGTCACAAAAATGCGAAGAAGCTCTTTTGCAAAAAAAGGCAAAACCGCGTCTTAGGTGTGCTCCATCTAGGATTCTAGACCTGTTCAGCGTGCGCCTAACCGTACAAAGGACAGCTTAGGAAGGGAGCGCCTCCTTACATGTCGCCCGGGTCCGGCCCGGGGTCCTTAGTGCTAGGGAGTTTTCCGACCAAAAGGCAAAGAGGTTGCAAGGTAGGGCTGCACACCTTAGTCGGTACTAGGGAGCTCGACTACTAGTCCTACGGCTAGTGTAGTCACACCGATCGATCCCCCGGAGAAACGTGGGGCGGTAAGTACTCTGAGTGAGGCCAGCTGCGAACATGAGAGTACACCGAAGAAGTTTTTATTGGCTAGTAGACAACACAATTATGCGTCGTAAGAATAACAGAACTGCAAAGCTCAATGCTTTGGCTCTTTTATTCCTAAACAGAAAAAGAAAGGGAAGGGACAACTTCAAACAGCCGGATCACGATGAAGAAATGCCACCACCTTGGACACCGTTGCTTCCACGGCCTCCTAGGAAGCGTGGAAGCTCCTACTCGAGCTAGGGGCTTGAAGATCACCTCGGCATCGAAGCCAGGAACATGGTGGTGAACCCAGGACAACAACTCCCAGCCTACGCCGCATGCCACCTCCTTGCCTTCCTCTAGCATCATCAAGTCTGTAGATGCGCGGAAGCTTTCGATATGGGACAGAAAAGACGATAAGAGACTCAGGCTAGCAATGACTGTAGGGGTTCGCGCATTAAAACAATAAATTTTTCCCTACACCCAGGACCCCAGTTGCCAGGACCTATCTATTAGTAATGCAATAATGGGAGGGGCTTTTCGCGAACTTACCCTTGAAGACCGAAAAGCATTGTCAACACTCGGGAGAGCATGGTTGATGTGGAACTCATTCCCTCTCATTCCAGACATCCTCCGGACTTACCGAAACCCTTCCTATTTTCTCTCTTCTCTTTTCTTCGGTGATTCTACCAATCCCAAAACACTCTATGAGCATCAACAATCCCTTAAGCGTGATACCCCATGGTTCAGGAACATTCCAGACATGGTCGGGGCCCTCCTGCACCAATGATCAATAGAGGGACCTAGATGGCCATGTGACCCTATGCATTCCATAAAATCTTTCGTCGTTTGAACCATGAACGTCGTGTCATATTCCTTTTGTCTCTTGATACTTGCATTGTTCGAGATCTGATCAATGAAATCACCATGTCGTGTTCAATTTCGTTACCAAAAAATGTTATTTGACTCGTTTTGACAAGTGATATCCCTGTGATCAAATCACACACTGCGCAACTATTGAATACAACTTCTCCGAATGGGCCCTTCAGTATCTATTCCATCACGCGGATGGAAAAATCCCACTCTTGATGCATATTTCCTCAATGGTTCCTCCGAATACCTGAACACACCTTTATGATCACCGAGTCACCAGATGAAGTTTGATGCTATCAAAGTACCCTCGGGTAACAATGATTGATATGGCCTCACGGTCTAAGAAATAGTACACTAAGTCTATTCTAATCATCATGACTTGAACTTCGTGACATGATCGGGTTACGATGCTTAGGTTGGGTATATCTCATCATCTCATTCTCACAATAAGGTGACTCCATTTTCAACTGGCATAAATGCCACATGATCCGGAAACCTTGATCATCTATTGACCAATGAACTAGTGACTAGAGCTTCACTAGGAACTCCTGGTTGTTTATATATCACATGTGTATTGATGTTTCCTTTCAATACAGTTATAGCATGATATAAAACTTAATCATAAACTTAAATATGATAATAAGCCATATTACTATTTGTCTCTAGGGCATATTTCCAACAGTCTCCCACTTGCACTAGAGTACAAATAAACTAGTTGCATTTCTTCTTAATCATTGGCACAATATATCTCGACACCTTTGAACATGCTTGCTCATAGAAGAGGTTGAGTCTTGGGTCTGTACTTTACAGTCCCAAATCCTTCGCAACTTACTAATGTCACCTTGATTGATAGTAATACTTTATCATCTCATGATAACATCTTTGTGTATGCATCATAGTTATGGTAGTAGAATGAGGTCGGTTTCCAGGAGCCAACAGTGATGTTAGATCAGCCACTATGAGCTTTATCATGGGCACTGTGCCCTGGGACACACCTTCTATGTAAAGATGAACTAGTCCCGCCACAACAATATGCATCACTTTAGATGGTACTCTTATCTATTATTATAAATGTAATCATCGAAACACTAGTGCATCTTGTGCAACTTTCGATGTTTTATCACCTTGCTTCCTATTTGACTTTAGTCAGTATTATCAATACAGGAATTCCCAATCTTCTAAGGTTAACACATTACCTTATAACATAACCCCTTATGATTTAAGATATGTCATCCTTCATGGATTTGGAAACATGTTTACAGTTCTTATATAGATACTATGGACAAAATTTAGCTCAATGTTCCGTGATTCGTACTTAATCACTTTTCAAACATTCTTTCTCGGATCATATATCATGTTAAGTTGTCATGATGGCTTCCAGGATAGAACCTATGTCTCAACATAGTGGATGACAATCATCCTTTTCTTTCTTTCCAACCAATGATGTTAACTTAATGTTATTCCTAATTTGAGTGACCAAGGACTAGTCCTTAATCAATTCCTATTCCAAAATTATTTTCTAGCTCTTTTAGGAATACGACATAATATCGTCATTTACTTATGATCAACTTCTAATCTCTAGAAATCATTATTTATCGGTACTTGTGCTCTTATTCTTAATGTGTCGTACACATTTAAGAATCAATCATTAAGCTCCCACTCAAAATATGTTCCCAACATATTTGAGTTCGAGACTTATAATGCTCCCACTCAAAATATGTCATTCACATATTGTTTTAGGAAGACTTTTATAGCTCCCACTCAATTTTATGCAAATTGTAGATCCTCTCACTAATTTGAATAACTTAAAAAAAATCCTTTGATCACTTATCAAACTAAGAGATTTACTATGAGATGCTAGTACCTTACTAGTATTAAATCCACTAGACTTTCAGCACTTCTGAATCAAATTAATTTGAATTTGTCCAATACATTGTTCATGACAAATTGTGCCTTTGTCATTCACCTTTTACTTCATGACTTTGCAGTTGTTTGGAAAATTCAAGTAACCCATTACTTGGTAAGATTCAACAATAAAGTGCTTTCTAATCTTAAGTGAATTTTACCTCTAGGATTTCTCATAATTTTAGTTTACTATTTCTTTCCTTTGTAGTTCGTAGGTATGTCATATTCCGGTAATATGACAAGCGATTCACAAATGTCTCCATACTATATGTGGAGTACATTTTGAATCCTACTTCATGTAGTGAAAACACTAGTGGGGAAAACACAATGCTCATTATCATTGATTCTTTCCTTTACAAAGAGAATCATTCAGGAATGCTTTATGTTGTGCTTCTCAACACTCTGATGTAGTGTTTTGAATCCTCATCATGCTTTTCACTATCTTCCATAAGCTTTTCAGTCGAGAAGATAAACTTTCTCGAGAATGCACCAAAATTCAAGCAATACTAGTTTTGCCTTTATTTTGGATCTAGCCACGGATTTCGCATTCAAAGTTTCCAATGAATATACTACAAGGACTTATTCGCTATTGTTTTGGTGGTATCGAATAACTCCAAAACTTTCACGATGATCCATACAAGATATGGTGCTGATCTCACGAATTCAGATGGATCACTATATATACTAATTGAGTGTTAACTATTTCTAACTAATTGTCTTTACACTTACACTAAAACGATTTATTTGGCTCCATATATCCACCCACTTGATAATTAATATCATATTGCGATGCTTTGAACTTTGACGTTTCAAATGCATTACATTTCAAATTCCTTATGCCAATCTTATAATGTCGAATTTCATTACTATTGATCAAATCGTAGTAATTAGATTCTCTTTTATATTTAATACCCTTGGATGATGAAATACTTTGATCATATCAAATAGTTTCATGCTCATATTTCCTTTGGTAAACTCTTTTACTAAATTCAAACAATCACAAAATGATAATCACCACTTCGTTGAAATACGATACATCGAATATGTATTCTCTTTCAACAATTCACCAAACACTTTGCATTCATGTAATGCACGATGTTTAAGTTATCTTGCCGAACTTGGGCATGATTCATATGCAGCAAGAAATCAAATGTCTTTCACATATTATCAACATAACTTCGAACTTAAACAATGGTTTCATTCAAAATGAGTATATCATTAAATTGGGTATTTTCAAGGCATTTTGAATGTTTTACAAATGTTCATGCATTATCAATTAGTTTCAACAACCAGGATAATTCACACATAATCAAACAACATATGAACCCAAATAGAAATCATTCACATAAGGACCCGTTTTCACCAAAACAAGATAAGTATCAAATACTTCAACACTGCAATATGTGTTTGCAAGATTATAACATTTATAAAACTGTATATCAAATATATACCTTTGTCACCGATGACCTCTCCAGCAACAGGTTCAACCTTCACATTCCTGAAATGTGATATGAACTCGTGGAAATCATGTGTTTCCGTATCACCTCTCATGATGCAAGTCATGGCGTGTGCTTGGTAGCTGGGAGGCAGTGAATGAAGCACCACGCTATTTGCAAAAGAGCTCATCAACTAGTTATCCAGGAAGTATGCAAGCCTCATGTACGCATCAGGCATGCACTCCAAGTGATCATCAAGCGAAGAGTTCTCCTCCATATTTATGGAGAGGAAATCTCCCATCAGCTCATGCTCCCATATGCGCACTTGTTCCACGGAATGTGATCTAAGTTGTTCCATATATAATCGTATGAGGGTCAAGGTTATCCATGATTGGCCACAGCTCATCAACCATTCCAAAGCGCATTGTCACTGATATGAAGGTGGAGATCTCACGACGGTAATATCGGTCTTCCCGCTGCTCTAGGGTCTCATAGGAATAGGGTCGCTCCAAATCCATCTCATAAAGTATATAGTCGACCACATCATTCTCACTAAGGAGAACATGGAGACGCGCAACCCACATAGAATTTTTTTGATTCGTCTAGTTTAAGCTTATCTCCATATAACCAATTATCAACAGGGAAGGTAGCATCAGGGAGAACCATTTTCTACATTTATAATTGCAAAAGGAATTTAGACTAAGTTTATAATTATATGATTTAAAACAATAACTCTACTAAAAACTCCTATCCCTAGAAGGGTTCTAGCGATTACACGATCCCTATTCACTACACCACCATCGATCGTCACAGCCAGCGATATAGTTGCAAAGGTGGACGTTGAAACATCGATCACATCATTCATGTGACTCGTGCTCGATCTTTCGACCATCCGTGTTCCGAGGCCATGTCTACACATGCTAGGCTCGCCATTCAACCTTATTGTATTCACTGTGCAACATGGATTGTACCCACTGTATGCGAATGCAGATATGTCTGACACCCGATCGTCATGACCTACCTCATATCGGAGAAGTTTCTTGGTGGTGCACACTAAGGGAGAACATTTATATTGGTATTTTAATTAGGGATCCTCTTATTAGACTACCGTCGAGTATCTAATACTAGCACACAATAATATGAACAAACAATACACATTGAATGTAAGTGTCATGCGATACGGTCCTTCACGTTGTGATCTCCATCCCGCGGCCGGTGCTAGGGTTCTGGCGCCGTAGGCACCAGGGTACCGGTGTCTTCTGGCATGGTAGTCCATCATCTACATGACCATCTACTACTACTTAGCAACTTAAAGTAAACTACTTTACCTTTGCCACAACCATATCACATCACAATGCCCCCTGCAAAATAAAGTTAGATGCCTCTAGTTTATCTTTGCATGTTTTACATGGCTGATAGGGCTTTTGAACAAGAATCATTCTTACCTACGAACTTTCACCACAACGCTGATCAAGTAGTTGTCTATACTACACCCCTTTCGGGCCCTCCGTTGCAAATGGCATACCAACTAATGCGAGAGAGAAAGACACCCCCAAAGCCACTTTATATGGTACAAGCCATATGTCAAGCGTGGACCAGTCTCGCGAATGAACGCGTAAAGTCGGTTGGGGGCGCTTCATTAAGCATTATTGCGGTATACATAAGTACACGTGGGAGGGTAACAACTAAACGATCAATGCCCACACACTAGAACTCATGCGTTCTACCCATACTAGAAATACTACACATAGATCTAGCTCTGATACCACTGTAGGGGTTCGCGCATGAAAACAATAATTTTTTCCTACGCCCAGAACCCCAGTTTCCAGGACCTATCTATTAGTAATGCAGTAACGGGAGGGGCTTTTCGCAAATTTACCCTTGAAGACCGAAAAGTTTGTCAATGCTCGGGAGAGTGTGGTTGATGTGGAACTCATTCCCTCTCATTTTGGACATCCTCCGGACTTATCAAAACCCTTTCGGTTTTCTCTCTTTTCTTTGGTGATTCTGCCAATCCCAAAACACTCTCTGAGCATCATGAAGACCTTAAGAGTGATACTCCATGGGTCGGGAACACTCCAGACATGGTTGGGACCCTCCCGCACCAATGATCAACAGAGGGACCTAGATGGCCATGTGACCCCTATGCATTCCATGAAATCTTTCGTCGCTTAAACCATGATTGTCGTGTCATATTCCTTTTGTCTCTCAATACTTGCATTGTCCGAGATCTGATCAATGCCATCACCATGTTGTGTTCAATCTCGTTACCAACAAATGCTACTTGACTCGTTCCGACAAGTGATATCTCCGTGATCAAATCACATGCTGCATAGCTATTGGATACAACTACTACGAGTGGGCCCTTGAGTATTTATTCTGTCATGCGGATGGAAAAATCCTGCTCTTGACGCATATTGCCTCAACGGTTCCTTCGAATACCTGAACACACCTTTATGATGCAGCAAGCCTGGAAAAAATCATGGAGCCAAGTATTTGGCTGGGCTACTCCATCGTAGGCTTGGATGTGTCTTGAGATAGCAAATCCTTCCGAAAAGTGTTTTGTCGAATTCGTGGTCCGAAGCATTTGGGACCCACATAGATATCGTCTTTCTCGTAGCGCCGCCCCTCTATGTTAGAGTTGATCTGGTGTCTCGTGTCACTTGGTGACAGGGAACACCATCTTGGTTGTTCGCTATGGTTGTGGTGCCTTGGAGCCGTACTTCTGCTTCTGTCACCACCTCCTCCGCCACGACGCACTCCTTGGCCTCCTTGAGAGCCGTTGTGAGGGCTGCTTGGCGGAGAGGGTGGTGTAGGTGGATTGTTTCCGACTGATCGTTGGCCTCCATCCGGAGCGTCATTATTCCAGTTCCGGGGAAGGTCTTCATTACGATGAGCCCCCTGCCGGCTTCACTCGACATGGTGTCCTTCATTCCTTCGTCCGTCGTTCCTCCCACTATGGTGGTGTTCTACCGGACGGCTTGTAAGTCTAGGAGGTGGCATCCTTTGTCGGTCCTTCTCTCGATGTTGCTCTTTGTCGTCTTCCCTGCGATTGTTCGACTCTCGCCGGGGAGGGTGTCTCGGAACCAGTGCCGCAACAACGTCTCGCTCTACGGCTGGAGCAACATTGCTCCAATCACGTGCGGTTTTGTGCTGCTGCCTTGAAGATCCGGTTCTTGAGTAGTTATATTCCCGATGGTTGGAACGGTAATGTTGTTCCGGGACCTGTTGGGGCCTAATGTCATTCCAGGCCAGATCCGTGTGACATTGGTTTGATTGAGAAACTAGTTTTCCTCTTACAGATCTCACGACCTTTTGTTTCTCCAGACCCTTGGTGAGAAGCTTCACGCCCAACGTGATTTGATATGGTTTTGGATTGTTTGCCAGGATATCTCGAGCTGTAGCAGTGTTTTCCACTAGCGTGCCATACACCATATCTCCCTTGCTATCCAACCGAGGTTCTCCTTTGACAGTATCATCTCCCTCAAAGAGGGTCTTATGGACATCCGGATTTTTGTTAGCCTGCACGGGGCCGTTCCGGGTCTTCTGATGCTGCAGGGAGTTGAACTGCCCCGCAGATGCAATGCGCTTCTTCTCTTCCATAAGGTTGTTAGCCTCATCTAGGAGTACTTGACGACGCGCTTCTAGGTCTTGAGCCCTTTCTTCCAATTCTACATGTGTAAGCTCTACAGCTGTAGGGATAGGCGTAGTGAACGCAACATCGATGAGTTTACAGGAACTAGCAGTAACCACATATCCATCCACTGGAGTTTCCTTTGGCTCGCCTGGGACGAAAGCTCCATCCGAGTCTTCCTCATATTCCTCGGCAACCACTTCCTCCACCGGAGGATCTTTTGTCGGGGTCTTGTTCTTCTTGTTCTTCTTCTTTGCCTTCTTGGCAGCACTGGTAGCAAAGACGGCTTTGGGTCCGTTTCCCAGAGTCAAGCTCTGAGCGGTACTTTCAGACATCTGGATGTCGGGATTATCTCCGAGATCCATGTCATCCTTTGCTTTGGGAGAGTTTTCTCTGGATTCTTCGTCCATGGCTTCTCCTTCTTCTGCAGCTTTGAAGTTGAACTCCTCTTCATATTCCGCGGAGAACTTTCGGAAATTCGTCGACATCATGGAATCATCCGAAGATGCCAGTAAGTCGGTGTTTGTTCCGAACGCCTCCAACACCAAGTCTTCATTGTCTCCAGCATCGGCAGAGCGAGATCTGGATCCAACATATCCGACAAAGTGTGATGCGTGCATCCTGAGGTAGTTGCCACTCTCCTCGTGGGCTTCCTCGAAACACTTGATGGTCTCGAGAACCTCATCCACGTCTGCGCCTTGCCACATTATGCGCCTGAACGTGTGCCTCAGGAAGGGTTGCTCTGTTCCGGCATTGGCAGAGCTAGAACCAAAGTTGCTCTCTTGCTCCTCCTAGATTTCGATCTCAGCAGACAGATCGATCTGGGATTCGACCTTGCTAGGGATATCCACTCCAGATTCGACTTACACCACAAGATCTGCTTTAGGCTCAGCTTTCTCCACTATCTCCATGTTAGGTGCGGGCTGGGTGGGATTAGGGTTTTCGAAGACCAGAACTCTTGTGCCTCCGCTGACAAAGTGGACCTAGAAACTTCCTCTGCCTCTATCATCACCGCTGGGGTGGGTGGGGCAGGTTCAGCAAAACTGATGTACACATTGATCTCTCCAAAGGACATGATGGTGTAGGCAGTCATGGCCTCCCTAGCCGGAATCCAAGTCTTGTCGAGAACGACGAGAGGGACATTGCTGGCATAGAGGACGCGACCAACGGCGATGGTCTCACCGATTCCGATTCTTGCAGATTCCGCTCGGAACGCAGATCCAAAGCTCACTTACCCCATGGTGGGTGCCAACTGTCATCGGATTGATGACAAGTACGCCATGAGGGGGTCCTCGAGGCGTGCGAAAGAGAGGGGTGTGAGGCGTACGGTGTTCCGGGACGGTGAGCGCACAAGTTTACCCAGGTTGGAATCCGCCGGCTTTGGACGGATCCTACTGTTGGTCCACGTAGAGATAAACAAAACTTTTTCCCTACGCGGTGATCCCAAGATCCAGCTCAGGTAGAAGGCCACGAGGATTACCACTAGACGCGCAGTTGCGGAATTGATGAAGCACGTCGCTTGATGCAGTGTAGTCCTCGCGATCCGTTCCGGTTCCACGATCCACGATCCGTTCTTTCTTTACGATCGTCGAAGTGCTGAACGTACAACACCTCTGCCGGTATCCACACGTACGAGGAGGAGCGCCGGCGATGGACTGCTACGTCCGGTACGGTGGCGATAGGACGGACTGGGGCTAGGGTTTCCAACACATGGAGTGACCTAACCTTATGCTCTAAGCACCTGTGCCCCAGCTTATATAGGGAGAGAAAGTGGGCTCCACTCACTTGTAGCCCATTCACTAAAAGGCCTATATTAGCCACTGCAAGTCTCACCTGCTGACTAATTCCATGTCTCTATTTGGGTCCAACCAAATAGATTTCCTGTTTGGGTCTAACCCAAACTGCTCCCGCTCTTAAGTGTGTGACCCGACATGCTCATGGTAACCCGGACACGATTCCGAGTCTCACTCGTGATCGATCAGTTGGTAGCGGCTCCTAGCAGAACGTGCCAACTCCCAAGTACCAATAAGTCATGACGACATACCTTTCCAATGCGACCTTCGTCTGAGTCCCTTTTGCCTCACGATATACCTTGTCAGACTATAGGTGAATGATCGCCATCCCTTGAATAGTCCGACTCTCTTTCTCGATCCGAGATAAGTGATTCATCCGACTAACTCTTAGTCGGTTGCCTCGGTTAACACTTAACCGTGATGCGCATGGCCATGCTTTCCGAATCATATCTTCCGAGAGGGCCCAGAGAATATCTCTCCGGATGGAGGGGCAAAATCCCGTCTTGGTTATTCACATCACACAGCTTGATTCTCACTCGACCCGAACTCCGCCTTTATAACTGCCCAGTGACGGAACAATGTTTGACAGAACCTAACTCGGAGATCCTCAACTCGGATTGTGCAATAACCTCAGTTCTAAGGATTACATTGATTGAGACATGCAAATGGCGACTTGTTCGTTGCATCTCAATATGGGTCAGTCCGACTCGCTAAAATCTTTAGCCGAATCCATGTAAGTCAGAATAGCATCTCCATGCCCATGACAAGTGGAACCTAGTCATCTGCCGACTTTCACATTGGTCTAAGTTGTGTGTCCGGCACAACCTCAGTGACCAAGGACAATTAGTATGAACACCATGAATATGTAGTTCCACAATCGAATCACATATTCAATGATACATATCAGTAGTTCATACATGGAGCATAACCTTATGAATACACAGGAATAACATCATACATGATTGCCTCTAGGGCATATTCCCAATAGTCTCCCACTTGGACTAGAGTCAATCTTCCGACATCACATGTCTAGGCATCTAATGCCCATTGCTCTCAGGTGCGCCTCATTCTTTGGCTGTGGAAGTGGCTTTGTCAACGGATCCGCAATGTTTGCATCCGTGTGTACCTTGCATAACTTGATATCACCTTGATCCACGAACTGGCGAATAAGGTGGTACCGCATGAGTATATGTTTGTTCTTCTGGTGTTGTCTAGGTTCCTTGGCTTGTGTAATAGCACCATTGTTGTCACAATACATGTCTAACGGATTGGACAAGCCCTGAACCACACCAAGATCTATGAGGAAATTCCTCATCCAAACGGCTTCTTTTGCCACCTCTGAGGCAGCAATATACTCAGCCTCTAGCGTAGCCGCAGACACCGTTTCTTGCTTGGAACTTTTCCAGCTCACAACCCCTCCGTTTATCACAAACACATATCCGGATTACGAACGAGAATCATCCAAGTCAGTGAGATAACTCGCATCTGTGTAACCCTTTACACTGAGTTCATCCTCACCTCCATAAACCAGGAACATATCCTTAGTCCTTCTCAAGTACTTGAGGATATTTTTAGCCGCTGCCTAGTGGATTTCTCCAGGGTCAGCCTGGTACTTGCTCACAACACTTAGAGCATAGGAAACATCCGGTCTACTACAAATCATGGCATACATGATGGATCCGATTGCAGAAGCATACGGAATCGCACTCATCTGACTTTGCTCATCAGTTGTCGAAGGACACCGAGTCTTGCTAAGTTTTACGCCATGGGACATCGGCAAGAACCCCTTCTTAGACGATTCCATGTTGAACTTCTTCAACACTTTGTCCAAATATGTACTCTAACTCAATCCAATGAGCCGCTTTGATCTATCTCTATAGATCCGGATTCCTAGTATGTAAGTTGCCTCACCCAAGTCTTTCATCGAAAAACTCCTTTCCAATGACTCCTTGGTCTCTTGCAACATCTGGACATCATTTCCAATCAGTAATATGTCATCCACATATAAGATCAGAAAGTTCACTTTGCTCCCACTAAACTTCTTGTATAAATAAGAATCATGATCACTTTTGATGAAGCCAAACGATTTGACTACCTCATCAAAGCGAATGTTCCAACTCCGAGATGATTGCTTCAACCCATAAATGGATTTCTGAAGTTTGCATACCTTGTCAGCATTAGCCGGATCGACAAAACCCTCGGGCTGTATCATATACATGTCCTCGGTTAAATTTCCATTAAGGAAAGTAGTCTTGACATCCATCTGCCATATCTCATAGTCGAAATAGGCTTCTATAGCTAACATGATCCGAACTGATTTAAGCATCGTTACAGGAGAGAAAGTCTCATAATAGTCAACTCCTTGAACTTGTCGGAACCCGTTCGCGACAAGCCGTGCTTTATAGATAGAAACATTTCCATCCATATCAGTTTTCTTCTTAAAGACCCATTTGCACTCGACGGGTCTTGCACCGTCTGGCAGATCAACCAAGTTCAAACTTGATTTTCATCCATGGACTTTAACTCGGATCTCATGGCTCCAAGCCATGACTCAGAATCAGAACCCACCATCGCTTCCGAATAAGTTGCAGGCTCATCACTGTCCAACAACATCACATCACGAACACTTCGCAATCTGGCCGATCTTCACAGTGTCGGTGCAGTTTCTGGCTCAGGTACCACGTCCGGCTCAACCTCTAAGGCTTTTGTCGACTTGCTGCTAGCCGGTATCTCTCGAATTTCTTTGAGATGCACCGTACTCCCACTGACTCCCCGACTGAGAAACTCTTTCTCAAGGAAGACACTATTTCGAGCGACAAACACTTTGCCCTCTGAACGGTTGGAGAAGTAGTAACCCAAGGTTTCCCTCAGATATCCTACGAAAATACACTTATCCGATTTAGCTGTAAGCTTGTCCAACTGAAGTCGCTTGACAAAAGCTTCACAACCCCAAATCTTAAGAAAAGACAAACTCGGCTTCTTGCCAGTCCACATCTCATGCGTGTCTTCTCTACTGACTTTGATGGTACTCTGTTTAGTGCGAACGCTGCATTTTCTAGACAATAACCCCAAAATGATAAAGGCAGATCTGTCCAACTCATCATTGATCGTACCATGTCCAACAAGATCCGATTCCTCCTTTCCGACACACTGTTTCTCTGCGGCGTTCCTGGAGGAGTGAGCTGGGGAACTATTCCACAACTCTTTAGATGGTCATCAAACTCATGGCTCATGTACTCGCCTCCTCGGTCCGACCGAAGAAACTTTATTTTCTTGCCAAGTTGATTTTGTACCTCATTCTGGAATTCCTTGAACTTTTCAAAGGCTTCCGACTTATGTTTCATCAAGTAGATATATCCATAGCTACTCAAATCATCAGTGAAGGTAATGAAGTACTCATAACCACCTCTGGCTGTCGTGCTCATTGGGCCACATACATCACTATGTACTAGTCCCAATAAGTCGGACGCCCTTTCACAACTCTTTGCAAAAGGTGTCTTGGTCATCTTGCCGAGAAGGCAGGATTCACATGTCTCGAACGACTCCAACTCGAACGAAGTTAGGAGTCCATCATCATGGAGCTTCTTCATGTGTTTCCAACTTATATGACCAAGCCGACAATGCCAAAAGTAAGTCATATTCAGATCATTTGGTTTCAACCTTTTCACATTTATGTTATAGAAAGATTCACCCTCAAGATTCAAAATAAATAACCCATCCCGGACGGGCGCAAAGCCATGAAACATATCATTCAAATATAAAGAACAACCATTATTCTTAATATTCGACTCATAGCCCTGTCTCATCAAACATGAAGCAGAAATGATGTTTCGACTAAGCACTGGAACATAATAACAATTATTTAGCTCAATTATGAATCCAGAAGGTAAATGAAGTTGCATTGTGCCAACTTCCAACGCAGCGACTCTCGCTTTGTTTCCGACTCTAATGTCAACCTCGCCTCTTGCAACGCTCCTAGTTCTTACATGTCCCTGCAACGAGTTATAAATGTGAATGACCGATCCGGTATCATATACCCAAGAACTACTAGGTGCATTAGCAAGATAAATGTCTATAACATTGCAAACAAGTGTACCTGAGCCGGAAGTCACACCTCCACTCTTGGCTTTGCCAACCAGATACTTGCTGCAATTCCTCTTCTAGTGGCCATCCGACTTGCAGTAGAAGCAAGTGGATCCGGCTGTAGGAGATGGCTTAGTCCCTGAGGAAGCGCTTTGGACTGGGTCCTCCGCCTTACATGCTGACTTTGCCTTTTTCTTCTTAGTCCAAGAACTCTTCTTGAACTTAGCCTTGTTTTGTACCATCAACACTTGACTGGCACCTTTCTTGAGATCTGCCTCAGCCTGCTTGAGCATCCCATGTAATTCAGTGAGCTTCTTATCCATACCATGCATGTGGTAGTTCGATATGAACTGACCATACGGACTAGGAAGAGAGTTCAGAATTATGTCTGTAGCGAACTCTTCGCTTATGGGGTAACCAAGTATTTCTAGAGACTATACGTAACCAACCATCTTGATCACATGCAGACTCAGTGGATCGCCATCCTTCAGCTTGCAGCTCAACAAAGCCTGGGAGACTTGATACCTCTCAGTCTTTGCCTGAGCCTGGAACATACTTTTGAGGCTTTCGATCATATCGTAGGCCTCAACATTCTCAAACTGCTGCTGCAAGTCCGGTTCCATGTGAGCAAGCATAAGACAACTAATTGATACATTGCAAATGTATCTATAATTTTTGATGTTCCATGCTTGGTTTTATCTACTTTCTTATGTTTTGTTCCAACTTTGGAGTACTTTTCATACACTTTCTTGGACTAACCTATTAACAAAGAGCCATAGTGCCAGTTGCCTGTTTTCTGTTGTTTTTGGTTCCAGAAAGTGAGAAAATGAATATTCTCGGAATTGGATGGGACAAAAGCCAAAGTTTATATTTTACCGGAAGACTCATGGAGCCAGAATACGAGACGGAGAGGGGCCACAGGGTGGCCACACCACCCCATGGTGCGGGTCCCCCTGGCCGTGCCAAGGCATGGTGTGGGCCCCCTGTCCGCCCATCGACCTTGCCTCTTTCACCTATAAGAGCCTCCCGATGCGAAAACCCTAAATCGTCAAGCCTCCAGCCACGAAAAGTTCCGCAGCGCCGCCGCCACTGAAGGGGAGATTTGGGGGACATAAAGTCTCTATTCTGGCACCCTGTCGGGACGGGGAAGTGCCCCCGGAGCCATCTCCATCAATCTCCACCACCATCTCCATCACCATTGCTGATTCCCATGATGAGGAGGGAGTAGTTCTCTCTCGAGGCTAAGGGTTCTACCGGTAGCTATGTGTTCATCTCTCTCTCTCTCTATGCATGATCTTATTGAGATCAAGAGCTTTGTAATCAAGTAGATCTACCTTGCTACTCAAGTGCTTTATTAGATCTCTGCTCTCCCCATGTGTGTGAAAGTGACAACATGCTCACCATGGTGGCACTTAGGCTAGAGATTACAAATACTTGTTATGAGTTATATTTGGAGTTGGATGTCTTTATGAAATTGTGGTGTTTGTTGGACTCATCTAGTACTCAAGGTGACAGTGTGGGGTTTTCTAGATGGGAAAGGCTTACTTTGAGGTGTGCTGTTATAGCCCTACCATCGATTAGAGTGTCCAACCAGAGAGTAGTTAAGAGTAGTATCATAAAAAGAAGATATTTATATGAGAGTGTTCACTAGCGAAAGTATGATCCCTAGGCCTTGTTTCTAAACATCAATACACCATTTGCAATTAGATCTGTTACATGTTTGCTTGCTTCCATCTTTATTTCAGTTTGCTTTTAGTCTTTTCCATGCCACAAAGCTATTTTCTATCACCGTTACCACTTGTATTTCACTATCTCTTCACCGAACTAGTGCACCTATACACCTGACAAGTGTATTGGGTGTGTTGGGGACACAAGAGACTTCTTGTATCTTGATTGCAAGGTTGCTTGAGAGGGGATACCTTTGACCACTTCCTCCCTGAGTTCGATAAACCTTGGGTGATCCACTTAAGGGAAAACTTGCTGTTGTTCTACAAACCTCTGCACTTGGAGGCCCAACAACTGTCTACAAGAATAGAAGTGCGTAGACATCAAGCTATTTTCTGGCGCCGTTGCCAGGGAGGTAAGGTAAAAGGTACTCACATCTTCTAGTGTGAGTGCTCGAAGTTATTTCCTTTAGATTCTGCAATTTTGTCTTTTTGTTTCTTGTTTTCACTAGTTAGGCTTAATGGAAAACAACAATAAAAATAGAGAGCTTTTTATTATTTTTCCTAAGTTAGAACTTGAATTCTTTGAAAAGAAAATTAAAAAACCCTTGGAACCTTCTTTGCATGCTAATAACAATGTTATTAGTATGAATCTTTTGAACACCTTTGTTACTAATGCTATGGAAACGTATAAGCTTGGGGAAGTTGGTTCTTATGAAAATGATCTTTTTAGTTCCCCAGTTTTAAGGAAGAAAATTTGCTCTGATGATACTTTATCTCCCATATGTGGTAATTCTAATGATACTTGTGATATTTTAAATCCACATACTGAAAGCATCCCTTTTAAAATACCTATAAAAATTGTTGAACATGTTATGAATAACTCTTATTTTGGAGATGGGACTGTCCATCCTGGTGATCATTTACTCTTTATACATGAATTATGCGGGTTGTTCAAGTGTGCAGGTATTTCAGTGAACCAAGTTAAGAGGAAGCTATTCTCTTTATCACTTAAGGGCAAAGCAAGGGAGTGGTATGAGCTACTAGATGATCCTCATCATTTGGAGTGGAAGGAACTTGAATCTCTCTTTTACTCTAAATTTTATCCTCCTCATGAAATTCATAAAGATAGGAATTATATTTATAATTTTCATCCTCATGATGGAGAAAGTATTGCCCAAGCATGGGGGAGATTGAAGTCACTAATGCTCAAATGTCCCATTCATGAGCTCCCCAGGAATATTGTTATTAATAATTTCTATGCAAGGCTTTCAGGACATTACAAGGACTATCTAGATAATTGTTTAGAGGGATCCTTCACGAG
Organism: Avena eriantha; assembly: GCA_910589775.1. NCBI lineage: Eukaryota > Viridiplantae > Streptophyta > Magnoliopsida > Poales > Poaceae > Avena > Avena eriantha. The sequence continues at coordinate 179,124,505 of OU342744.1, read as the reverse complement.
TAAGGAGGTCAAAGCTAAGTGGGATCTTCTTGAAATAATTCAAAGCAATACCGAAGATTGGGATAACAACAAAGATAAAGAACCAGGTATAAACTATGAGTATGATTGCATTAAGTCTTTTGCTGAAACTGCTGATTTTCAAGGGCTTAGTGCTAAATATGGTCTTGATCCTCAAATTCTTATTGATTGTTTTAAAACCATTGCTTCTCATATTAATGCTCCTAAAGAACAAACTATGAGGAATGAACAAACTAGAATGTGGTATAGGGCTTTAAATGATCTTGGTAAAAAAGTTTGTGCCCTTTATCCTTTTATTTGTGATCTTTGCTTTGAAGTGGGTCATTTCAATTTTCAATGCTCAGGCCATAATAATAGCCCTTCTAATCCAATGAGTACTGCAAGTTTGTATTGTGCTGACATGATCACTCCTAATCAGCATGATGAACTTACATTATTTTTGGGCTGTGAAGAGTTATCAAGAAAAGCCTCTTTGGTAGATATGGGTGATTTTGATATGAATAGTGTCCTGCATGGTTGTCATCTTTATTGTGTTGATAATTGTCACACAAATACTTACATACAAAATATTATAGAAGATGAGATTTTACCAAAATATGATAGGACTAATATGTGTTTTGATCTTATTAATAAAAACGAGGAATCCTCCAAAGTTGCTTCTATTGTCTCTAATAATGAACCAGGGTATATGGAGAAGCTTCCTTTCAAGCCTCTCCCTCCTAAAGAGAAGAATAAAAAGAAGAAGAGGAGAAGTAAAAGGAGAGAGAAAACGGTATTTTCCCCTAAGCATGTTGCTCCTATTATAGTTTTTGATGAGTCTGAACTCGATGATGTCCCTATGCCTATTACCTATAGTAGTGATCATGATTGGGAAAAGCACACTTCTTTTAATATTGAAAATCTCTTCGGTACCAATTTTGAAAATGATGATATTAATGATTGCTGTAGTGTTAGTGCTATCCATGTTCCTTCCAATGATGATATGTTTACAAATGAACACACCTTGGAAGATAACTATGCTATTGCTTATGATGATACTATACCTCCAATATATGATGATTGCAATGATGAATATGATATTTTCACACCACCTACTATTGAGGAGGAAATTAATTATGATTACAATATGCCTCCTATATTTGATGATTATGGTGATGAGAATAATAATGATAGCTATTTTGTTGAATTTGCTCCCACTATAATTAATAAGAATGACTATGTTTATGTGGGGAGTATTAATTCTTTTATGCATGTGGCTCATGATAAGAATTTTTCTTGTGATAGTTATATTGTTACTTTTATTCATGATGTTACTGAAAGTTATTATGAGAGAGGGAACATGGTTTTATGTTTTTCAACAATATTAAGAATCCCCTCTTTATGTTGAAAGTCTTGAAGTTGCACTTGTTTTGCTTTCCTATGTTTATTGCTTTGTGCTTTCATGACTCGTTTCTTTACAAGATTCCTATGCATAGGAAGTGGGTAGACTTAAATGTGTTTTTCATTTGCTTCTTGATGCTCCCTTTTACTTCAATTCATATTTCTTATGTGAGCATCTTCTCAAATTATCATGCCTAACTTAAAGGCGTTAAAGAAAAGTACTTATTGGGAGATAACCCAAAAGTTTTAGATGAGTCTTGGAAGTTATTACCTCTGTAATAACCGCTCCTTATCCTTTTTATTTGCTTTTTGTGCCAAGAGTAACCTCTAATAAGAGAGAAGTAATGATTGGGAAAGTTGCTGCCCCGAAACAGATTTCTGTGCTTCACCGTAAAAATTCGTGTATGATCTCTGTACGTCCTTTTGAGGCGTCAATTTTTTTGGTTCTGCCCCAGGTTGTTATCTAACTTTCGTTAGTTCAACACTTTTCGATTTGAGCAACAGAAGGTCTTCTAAAAAATTCGTATTTACCTGCTGGTCTGTTTTGACAGATTTCTGCCATTATTTGCATTTGCTTCTTGTTGATTCCTTTTTGAGTTCTCTTTGGGGAATTGAGCTTTTCGAGGGAAGTGCTACAGTAGCTTGTGTTTTAATGGAAGTATTATGGGTGTTGAAACTGAACCTAAAGACTTATTATCTTGAGTGCACTAATGTTGCTAATAAAGATTGTGTGAAGTTTTGTATGAAGGAAAAATTTCAGGTGTATGAAAGGAATGAGTAATGAGATGAAGAATGGACTAAAGCTCAAGCTTGGGGATGCCACGCGTGTCACCCCAAGAAATATTCAAGAAGTACAAGCGTCAAAGCTTGGGGATGCCCAAGGCATCCCCTTCTTCATCGATAAAAATCCCAGGTTTCTTCCAAACGCTTCATTTTTATTGTTTCATGCACGGTTGTATTGTTCTTGGAGCGTTTTATTTTTTGTTTTTGTTTTGGTTTTTCGTTTGCTTAGTTTTCTGAATAAATTGGTTGGACCCCCTCTTTCATACATTGGCTTTCAAATAGTTTGGTTTGGTTTGGAAAAGAGTAGGAAAGTTCATGCTTAAGTGGTAAATAGAGCTTGTTTTTGACTGTGGCCTATGCTCTATCATGTCATGCTTGATATTGTTTTGGCTTTATGCTTAGTATTCTTTGCTGTAGCATGACTTGTTATAAATAATTGAGATTTCCTAATGTGCTTTGGATGAATCATGCGTTGTTTTAGCATATTAAAGCATAGTATAATGGTATTCTACTTTGATGTTTCATTTGGGTTGACTTGGCGCATGCTCACACCATGTTATGACTATCCCAAGTCACCATAGCCTTGATGATCCTTTAGTTTTCAACTTGTAGTATCACTTTATGCTTTGATCAATCATGTTTTGTCGCTCTGCATGATTATGGCCATTGTTGCTCTCTTAGTTTGTCGCTCCCAGTCTTTTGCTAGCCTCCACAACCAAGTATGAGTTCCACTCATGCATCCAACTCCCTAAACCAAGTTATTCCCAAGAGTACACCATACCTACCTACTAGCTTATGATATTCCAAGTATATTCATGTTTTTATCTACCTTCCGAATTAAACTTGTTATGAGAAAACTAGTGATTAAAGCTCTCACGAACTTGATGACACGCTTTACCTTTCTGCATCTAATAAACTTGAACCATTGTATCCTTCTTTGTTACGTATATGCTTGCGCTTTATAATTTGAAATTAGCAGAACAATGTACCCTGGGGAACGCTTTCAACATTGCACTTGTACTTTGTACCCTGTTGATATCCTATTCTTTTGCTTACGGATCCCGGCGGTGTGAAATAAAAGTGGAACTTGTAAGATCATGGAGTTTGTATGTGTGTTAGAGAAACGCCTGGGCCGCTAGCCTAA